>CM042034.1:49269278-49894278 GCA_023525975.1 Smallanthus sonchifolius | reverse complement strand
AGACATACGGGTGAATGTCGGTTAGGGTCTAATCTATGCTTTAAATGCGGCAAAACCGGACACTACTCCCGTGAAAGCCCGCAAGGCTTCAAATGCTACAACTGTGGGGAGGGTGGACATATGAGTCGGGAATGCACCAAGCCCAGGATGGGTCAAGCCAGGAAAGGGAAAGGCCCGGAGAAGACAGAAGAGAGACCCCGAGCAAAGACTCGCGCCTATGCGCTGACGCAGGAACAGGCCAGAGCGGACCCCGATGTGGCGTCAGGTACGTTCGTCCTTGACAACACTTTTGTTTCTGTGTTATTCTATTCGGGTGCAAGTAAGAGTTTTATATCTACGACTTTTTGTAAACGAGTGAAGTACACTGTCAGTAAACTAGAAAGGGCCTTTAGCATAGAAACCGCTGAGGGTAGAACTGCGAGGGTGACTGATGTAGTTGACAATTCCACGATAAAAATAGAAGGCCATAGATTTCCCGTCAGGTTGTTTGTCATGGTTTTGGGTGGGTTCGATGTCGTGTTAGGAATGGATTGGCTAACTGCCAATGAAGCACAAATTATATGTAAACCAAAGATAATCCGACTCAAGGCTCCGGACGGTAGCAAAGTCGAGGTTCTTGGAGATCGTGACGCCCCGATGCCAAACGTCATCTCGATGATTAAGGCAACAAATTACTTGAGGCGCGGATGCGAGGCTTATCTAGTGTACGTGATCGACAAGTGTAAGGAAGTGAAAGAACTAGACGATGTACCCGTGGTACGCGAGTACCCGGAGGTGTTTCCAGAGGATTTGCCTGGGATACCACCCGACAGAGAGATCGAATTCCGAATCGACTTAGTACCAGATGCCCAACCTGTGGCTAAGGTTCCATATTGACTAGCACCAGTGGAGATGAAAGAGTTAATGGCACAACTAGACGAGTTACTTGAGAAGGGATTCATCCAACCGAGCATCTCGCCGTGGGGTGCTCCGGTGTTGTTTGTGAAGAAGAAGGATGGTTCAATGAGAATGTGTATTGATTATCACGAGTTGAACAAACATACGGTGAAGAACAAGTACCCTTTACCAAGGATCGACGACCTGTTCGATCAATTACAGGGCGCAAGTTGGTTCTCAAAAATCGACCTCCGATCCGGGTACCATCAGTTGAAGGTGAGGGAAGAAGACATACCGAAAACTGCATTTCGCACGCGTTATGGACATTTCGAGTTCCGCGTAATGTCTTTCGGATTGACAAACGCCCCCCCAGCGTTCATGGATTTGATGAATAGGGTTTGTCGACCAATGCTGGATCGATCGGTAATCGTGTTCATCGATGATATCCTCATCTACTCCAAGAATGAGGGTGATCACGCGTGTCACTTGAAGGAAGTATTGGAAGCTCTGAAGAAGGAAAAGTTGTATGTTAAGTTCTCCAAATGCGCGTTCTGGCTTAGGGAAGTCCAATTCCTAGGTCACGTCATCAACCCGAACGGCATTATGGTTGACCCAACAAAGATAGTGACGGTAAGGGAATGGAAAATTCCTAAGAAGCCAACTAAAATCCGCAGTTTCTTGGGATTGGCAGGCTACTATCGGAGATTCATCCAGAATTTCTCAAAAAGAGCTTCGCCATTGACAAAGTTGACTCGGAAGGAGGTAAAGTACGAATGGGGTTCGAACCAGGACGAGGCGTTTAAGGAATTGAAGGAGAAACTAACCCAAGCTCCAGTCTTGGCCCTTCCCGAGGGCAATGAAGACTTAGTGGTATACTCTGACGCTTCGAGTTAGGGACTGGGATGCGTGTTGATGCAACGCGGGAGAGTGATCGCGTATGCGTCACGGCAGTTGAAGGTTCACGAAGCTAATTATCCGACTCACGATTTGGAACTTGCTGCTATCGTATTCGCATTAAAAATCTAGAGGCACTACCTTTACGGGGTGAAGTTTACTATTTACTCCGACCACAAATGTTTGAAGTACTTCTTCGAACAAAAGGAACTTAATATGAGGCAGAGGCGATGGTTGGAACTGCTGAAAGACTATGACTGTGAAATAATGTACCACCCTGGAAAGGCAAACGTGGTGGCTGACGCTCTAAGCCGAAAGGATGTGCCTACTCCTATTAGGGTGAAAGCTTGCCAGTTGGTGGTAACATCGGATGTGATGAGAGAAATTGAAAAGGCTCAAGATGAGGCACTTAAAGAAGAAAACATAAAGAAGGAAAGGATGGTTGGCCAACATGACAAGTTAGAATATAACACCCTTGGTGTTAGGACACATTTTGGACGGGTATGGATACCTATGGGTGGCGAGCTTATAACCAAAATCTTGGATGAGGCTCATAAGTCTCGGTACTCTATCCATCCTGGTACCAATAAAATGTTCCAAGATCTAAGGAAGGAATACTGGTGGCCTGGAATGAAGCACGAAGTGACAAAGTACGTAAGCAAGTGCTTGACTTGCTCGCAAGTAAAGGCCGAACACCAGAAACCGTATGGAAAGATTCAACCACTTAATATACCGGAATGGAAGTGGGAACACATTACCATGGACTTCATAACCAAGCTACCTCGCACAGCTAAAGGTCATGACACCATTTGGGTAATTGTGGACCGTTTAACGAAGAGTGCTCATTTCCTACCTATTTGCGAGACGATCTCGTCGGAAAGGTTAGCGGAAGTATTTATTAACGAAGTAGTAGCACGGCATGGGATGCCTTTGACGATCGTATCTGACCGGGACACACGATTCACATCGAAGTTCTGGAAAAGATTTCACGAGGCGATGGGCACGAGGCTTAATATCAGCACGGCATACCACCCGCAAACGAATGGTCAGTCCGAAAGGACCATTCAGACATTGGAGGATATGCTTCGCGCTTGTATTATCGATTTTGGCGGCAGTTGGGACAGTCATCTGCCATTAGCCGAATTCTCCTACAACAATAGTCATCACATGACGATAGGCATGCCGCCTTACGAAATGTTGTATGGGAGAAGATGTAGGACCCCGGTTTGTTGGGGTGAGATTGGATAGAAGGAATTAGGAAGTCTTGAAGTCGTAAGAGAAACATCGGAAAGGTTTGATCAAATCAAAGCACGAATGAAGGCCGCACGAGATCGTCAGAAGTCCTATGCGGATAAACGATGAAGGCCTATTAAGTTTGATGTGGGGGACAGAGTAATGTTGAAAGTGTCACCCTGGAAGGGAATCATAAGATTCAGGAAGAGAGGAAAGTTAAGTCTGAGGTTTGTCGGACCATTTAAGATAATGGCACGGATTGGTGAAGTCGCTTATCGGTTAGAGTTGCCTGATGAGTTAAGTGGGATTCATCCTACCTTCCATGTATCACACTTGAGAAAGTGTTTGGCGGATGAATCGGCTCACGTACCACATACTGACATCGAGGTCGACAACAGCCTTAATTACATCGAAGAACCTGTGGCCATCTTAGACAAGAAGGAGAAGCGTTTGCGTAATAAGATTATCCAATTGGTTAAAGTTCAACGGAAACATCGAAAGGGATCAGAAGCCACTTGGGAAATGGAGAAGGAGATGAGCGAGTCGTACCCTCATCTATTTGACTTATGATAGGTTTCGGGGACGAAACCTATTGTAAGGGGGGTAGACTTGTAACATCCCAAAAATAAAACGACAGTTAAAATAACGGAATAAACAAACGAGGCATGTCGGGTCGGGCCGGATGGGTCGGCGGGCTGGAAGGGGAGCCTCCCCTATAAATAGCCAAGGTCACCACCCATTTCTTTCATTTTCACCTTCTAGAGAGAGAAACCGTAGAGAGAGAAAGTTGGCGGATCGTCCTGAGATTTCAGCAAAGTGTTGCTCCATAGCTCGTGAGAAGAACCTCCGGATCAGAAACTAGATTCAGGTAACGATCGGGCCTAAATCTGAGTTTTAGTTTGTTTTTGGGTTTTTCGGTTTTTGGGTGAAAAGGCAACGTTTTCACGGATAAAACTGAAAGATAAACATAGATTTGAGTTCGTTAATGGAAAACGAACGTTTTGAATGCAAACAGGTTCGGGATCTTGACGTGATCAGACCTGAATGCGAAATTTAGGGTTTTGCGAAGAAACAGATTGTATGTACTTATCAAGTACGCAGGAAGAGGGCATTACGTACTTATCAGGTACGCAGGAAGAGGGGCACTGTGTCACACCCCGACCGATGGCGGAATCATCGAGGCGGACAATGGAATGATTGTTCAAAAGCACATGATAACTAAAATATTGCATAATTTATTAATTTAGTTAAAGACAACAAACATTCAAGTACAATACAATTTCAAATAACCTAGTCTATTTCAAAACATTGATTTAATTAACTAGGTCCATAAGTTCTTAAGTGGTAGAATCTTCAGCAAGCAATCACATATCCAAACCTGAAACATTATTTAAATCAAGTGTCAACTAAAAAGTTGGTGAGTACATAGGTTTAGTGGAACCGATAAATAGTTGATAAAAACGTTTTGCAACTCATTGTTTATCTTGTTAAACATAGCATATATGGTTGTATCATTTATCTAAGCACAATTCAAACCTTGATTGACGCGCTTGAACATAGCACAACAGCTAGGTCCGGTATGTTTGAATATAGTTACCCACTATATCCGATATGTTTGAATATAACACGCGGCTATATCCGAGTATGCAGTAATAAACACCCTAACCGGGTGGGCTGGTCAGGCACAATAGATCTATTAATATTACTGTTGGTTTTCTTGTGTTTAAATGTATGTACATCCAAGATAATAAGCATATAGTCCACATGTATAACACGTATAAACAATGTGAGTAGCATGTATAATGTTTCACCCCAAAATGTGTAAAAATGTAAAATAGGGGCTATGTAACTCACTTGGCTAGCGGATGTTTTAATCCACGAGTGCGGGTGATAAGGATGTTGAAAACTAAGCACGATGAAATCCTATGTAGATAAATATGTATTATTGTATGTTTGTATATGTGTATTCGTATTTAAATGTGTATCGGTTTATAATAACATTCCTTAAAATTATTTGTATAAAATATTGTAGTAAAATAATAATGATTTTTAGTAAAATTTAACATCTAAAAATATATATTTAATCTTGTTAAATATTTATATTTTTAAACAAGTAGATATTATTTTTATAAAAAAATTTCTATTTATTTTATCATTATTATATATATATATACTTTCTTTTATGAATTAAAACTTATTTAAACAAGTTTATAAAATATAGGGTTTCTTATTTATTATTTTAAAACTTTGACGGGTTAAATATGCGTGACGAAAAAAAATGGTTTAATTGTTTCCAAGATAAACGAACGAGTCAACCAACTCGTAATAGTTTTCATTGTATAGGGAAAATATTAAAATATGATAAAATAAATAAATAAAATAAAAACGAAAAAAATTTGGGTTGGGCCGGAGGCACAAGAATCGAACCCGCGACTGTCACACCCCGACCGATGGCGGAATCATCGAGGCGGACAATGTGATGATTGTTCAAAAGCTCATGATAACTAAAGTTTGCATAATTCATTAATTAAATTTAAAGACAACAAGTTCCAAATACAATACTTTTCAAATAACCTAGTCTAGTTCAAAACATTAATTTATTTAACTAGGTCCATAGTTCCTAAGTGGAGAGATCTTCGGCAAGCAGTCACATATCCAAACCTGAAACATTATTTAAATCAAGTGTCAACTAAAAAGTTGGTGAGTACATAGGTTTAGTAAATCCGGTAAATAGTAGTGTAAATCGTTTTGCAACTCATTGTTTATCTTGTTAAACATAGTATATGATGTACCATTTATTTAATCACAATTCAAACCGAGTTTGACGCGCTTGAACAGAGCACAACAGCTAAGTCCGGTATGCTTGAATATAGTTACCCACTATATCCGATATGTTTGAATATAACACGCGGTTATATCCGAGTATGCAGTAATAAACACCCTAACCGGGTGGGCTGGTCAAGCACAATAGATCTATCAATATTACAGTTGGTTTTCTTGTGTTTAAATGTATGTACATCCAAAGAATAAGCATATAGTCTCATGTATAACACGTACAAACAATGTGAGTAGCATGTATAATGTTTCACCCCAAAACGTATAAAAATGTAAAATAGGGGCTATGTAACTCACCTGGCTAGCGGATATGTTAATCCACGAGTGAAGGTGATAAGGATGTTGAAACCTAGGCACGATGAAACCCAGGTGATAACAGAAGGTAAAGGAATCGATTCGAGACTCGAACCTAGTCGCGAAGGGTCTGGTCGGCAGAAGCCTTGAACCGTAAATGTCCAAAACGGGAAACAAACTTCTGGATGGAATCAGCTCCTGAATTCTTGGTCACAGCTTCTCTCTGGGAAGACGAAAGTGATGAAATTCTCAATTTGGAGTGAGAGCAGGTGGAAGGATGGTAGCGAGCTCGTACAGGGCCGACAATGGTCATTTATAGGCGAGCTTGATTTCTATGTTAGAACGTGCAATTGGGCATGTCCCGACATTGTTCTGAACGAGACGAAACTAACCAGACAATCGACACGCGTGGAGGTGGCCTGTCGAGCGCGAATTCGATCGAGGGTTTTTCGGCCACCAACAGGATCAGTCGATCCCTATGTTTAATCGACAAATTTGTCGAGGGCTTTTGTTCGCGTGGGGACGACGAGGCCAGAGAAGCTTTTGCCGGCTGTTGAGGTGCAGGGAACAGCCCTGTCGGGGTGTTCGCCGGAGAAAGCCTTGGACCGCCGGACCATGGTTGGGGGTGACCGGATAAACGAATCGGGTATTGGCAGTTTTAGTTGGTTTGACTTAAATTTAGTCCCTGGAATAACTTCGGATTAAACCTTTTAGTTTGCTTTGTCTAGGAATGGTCCCTCAATAGATTTCAGTTTTAAAACCTTCTAGTTTGATAAATTACCAAACAACCCCTAAAGTTTTTTTATTAAATAAATAAATTTAATTTCTTTTAAATCAATTTAATTTATTTATATTTTAAATGTTTTTTTTTATAAAACTATTTTATTATTATTATTATAAATAATTTTTTTATAAAAGTTATTTATCTTATTTAAATAGATAATTTTATTAAATATGCAATTTTTTTTTAGATTTTTATATAAAATTTTATATAAGTTTTTAAAACTTATAAAATTTTAATTAATTTATATCCGTTAAATGAAATACCTAATCGTATAAAACTAAATAAAACTCTTACACTTTATTAAAATAGGAGATGATTACACGATAAATATAACACAAGTGCGTGAATGAAAATCCGAAACGTCACAGTCTCCCCATGTTAGAGTAATTTCGCCCCGAAATTCAACTAGTGGAGGCTATAAAAAGAGATACGGATACTTGGTCTTCATTTGATCTTCACGTTCCCAAGTGAACTCGGGTCCACGTTTAGACTCCCAACGGACCTTGACAATGGGGATGCGGCTACGCTTGAGTTTTCTTGACTTCTCGGTCCATGATTTCCACGGGTTTCTCAACAAAGTGCATTTTCTCGTCAATACGCACTTCGTCAAGGGGGATGTGGAGGTTCTCATCGGCTAGACACTTTTTCAAATTAGACACATGAAAAGTCGGATGGACGTTGCTGAGTTCTGAAGGAAGATCGAGTTTATAGGCCAATTTTCCTACCCTTTCGAGTATCTTGAATGGACCCACAAATCGAGGTGCAAGTTTTCCTTTCTTTCCAAATCGGACTACGCCTTTCCAAGGTGATACCTTTAGAAGGACCATATCTCCAACTTGAAATTCTAAGGGTTTTCGTCGTTTATCGGCATAGCTCTTTTGCCAACTTCTTGTTACCCGAATGTGGTCACGGATAAGAGAAACTTTATCGGAGGTCTCTTGGATAAACTCGGGACCGGTGATTTGTGCTTCACCAATTTCGTTCCAATAAATCGGTGAACGACATTTCCGTCCATAAAGAGCTTCAAACGGTGCCATGTTAATACTTGTGTGATAGCTATTGTTGTAGGAGAATTCAATCAGTGGTAGGTGAGAATCCCAACTGCCACCAAAGTCAATGACACAAGCTCTAAGCATATCCTCGAGAGTTTGGATTGTTCGCTCGGTTTATCCATCAGTTTGAGGATGGTAGGCCGTACTTAAATCCAAACGAGTACCAAGTGCTGATTGTAACGATTGCCAAAATCGGGAAGTAAAACGCGAATCACGATCGGAGATGATGTTTAAAGGGATTCCGTGATGACTTACGATCTCATCAATGTAGATTCGAGCCAATTTCTCGACTCGATAGTCCTCACGAATAGGCAAGAAATGAGCAGACTTTGTAAGTCGGTCAATAATAACCCAGATACTATCGTGCCCACTAGAAGTGCGTGGAAGTTTGGTGATGAAATCCATAGCAAGGTTCTCCCACTTCCATACGGGAATTTCAGGTTGTTCGAGGAGTCCGGAAGGCTTTTGGTGTTCGTCCTTCACTTTAGAACAAGTTAGGCATTTTGCCACAAAGAGGGCAATATCCTTTTTCATGCCGGGCCACCAATATTGCTGACGAAGACCCATGTACATCTTATCAGCTCCAGGATGTACCGAATATCGAGTCTTATGGGATTCATTCATCAAAAACATACGAAGATCGTCGCGATCGGGAATCCAGATACGATCCAAGTAATACAATAGGCCGTTGGCTTTGGTTTCTAGCAAGAGTTCTACACCACATGCCATTTCTTGATAAATGTTTCCCTCGGTAACCGAGGTGTGTTGTGCTTGGAGAATGCGGGCTTGGATATCATTATGAATACGAACACTATGAAGCATGATACGTTCTTTACGACTCAAAGCGTCGGCTACAACATTTGCCTTGCCGGGGTGGTAGCGAATCTCGCAGTCGTAGTCGTTAAGAAGTTCGACCCATCGTCGTTGCCTCATATTAAGCTCTTTTTGATTGAAAATATGTTGGAGACTTTTGTGGTCGGTGAAAACCACGCATTTGGTACCATATAAATAGTGTCTCCAAATTTTCAAGGCGAAGACGACAGCACCAAGCTCGAGATCATGGGTCGTATAGTTCTTCTCATGAATTTTGAATTGACGTGATGCATATGCAATTACTTGGCCACGTTGCATAAGGACACAACCAAGACCTTGGTTGGATGCATCACAATAAACGACAAAGTCGTCATTACCACTAGGAAGTGTTAGAATAGGAGCATTGCAGAGCTTGTACTTGAGAGTTTGAAAAGCTTCCTCTTGCTTGGGTCCCCACTCGTAAGATTTACGTTTATGAGTCAAGGCAGTGAGCGGAACCGCAATCTTGGAGAAATTTGAGATGAAGCGAAGATAGTAACCCGCTAGTCCAAGGAAGGAACGAATCTCGGTAGGAGTCTTAGGAGTACTCCAATTCTTTACCGCTTCGATTTTTGCCGGGTCCACATGAATTCCCTTATCGTTGACTATGTGTCCCAAAAATTGAACTTCCTTTAGCCAGAATTCACACTTGGAGAACTTGGCGTATAGTTGTTCTTTCTTCAAGAGTTCTAAAATCAAACGAAGATGTTGTTCATGCTCCGCCTTCGTCTTAGAATAGATAAGAATGTCGTCAATGAAAACGATCACGAATTTGTCCAAATAAGGTTTGCATACACGGTTCATGAGGTCCATGAAGACCGCGGGTGCATTAGTCAAACCGAAGGGCATGACCATGAACTCGTAGTGACCATATCTAGTCCGAAAGGCAGTCTTCGGAATGTCTTCATCGAGAACACGAAGTTGATGGTATCCGGAACGAAGGTCAATCTTGGAAAAGCATGTTGAACCTTGAAGCTGATCGAAAAGATCGTCAATGCGAGGTAAAGGATATCGGTTCTTAATTGTAAGTTTGTTGAGTTCACGATAATCAATGCACATTCGAAATGATCCATCCTTTTTCTTTACAAACAGCACGGGAGCACCCCAAGGTGAATGGATCGGGCGGATGAATCCTTTGGATGAGAGTTCTTGTAATTGACTTGCAAGCTCTTGCATCTCGGAAGGTGCAAGACGATAGGGGGCTTTTGCCACGGGAGTTGCCCCGGGCACAAGGTCGATACGAAACTCCACTTGTCTAGTGGGAGGAAGACCAGGTAAATCCTCGGGGAATACCTCGGGAAAATCTCGGATGATTGGAATGTCTTGCGATTTCTTACCCTTGTCCTTCGTGTCAACTATGTGGGCCAAGAATGCAACGTACTTTTCCCGCAAGTACTTTTGTGCCAATGTGCAAGACATGATTTGAAGACCACGACACGGTTTTTCACCGAAAATAACTAACGTGTCACCCGAAGGGAGAGGTATACGAATGCACTTTTCGTAGCAAATAACCTCGGCATGGTGCTTGGATAACCAGTCCATGCCAATTATAATATCGAAGCTTCCCAATTGCATTGGAAGGAGATCAACAGAGAATTCATGATTATTAAGCTCAAGATTGCAGTTGCGGATAACAGAGTTTATAGCAATAGATTTCCCGTTTGCTATCTCCACGGAATAAGGATTGTCAAGTTTCGTTCTTTGTTTAGCAAGTCGAGATTTAAAGGTAAGAGACACGAAACTCCTATCGGCACCAGTATCAAATAAAATGGATGCATAATGATTGTTTACGAGAAACGTACCATTTATCACGTCGTTGTTTGCTTGTGCCTCATTAGCGTTTATATTAAACGCTCGTCCTTGGGGACCACCTTGATGATGAAGTTTTGGGCATCGGTCACGGAAGTGGTTTGGGTCTCCACATTCGTAACATGCCCGACCATTGAGAGGTGCCGGATAGACGGGACGGTTGGTTGGAGCAGCTTGATGGGCGGGAGGACGGGTACGGCAAGTAGTGACCACATGTCCATATCGTCCGCAGCTTGAGTACAATCGGCATGGTAGATTGGCAGGATGATGGTACTTGCAGGTCTGGTATTGGGGATTCGGGCCCATATAAGTCTTCGGGTTTTGACCCAAAGGGGCCGCTTGAATAGCAGGTACAGCGTGAGTTACGGCTGCGAAGTTTCGACCCTTACGTTTCTTATTGCGGTTAGAAGACTCGGGTTTCACATCTTTGACGGCCGCAAGAGTAGACACAACCTTCTTAGAACCCTTCCTGGTTAAGGTTCCGGCTTTGACATGGTTGTCGGATAGTGTAGCAGATAGACGGATAGCAGCTTCAAGAGTAGGAGGATTGCTTCCTAGCACAGCATCTTGAATTTGCATAGGCAGGCCGCCTATGTATTTTTCAATTCCCCGAGCAAGGGGAGTGATCATATGAGGCACCAGCAGTCTTAGCTCTTGAAACCGGGTGGTGTAGGCCAGATTATCCCCGCTGTCTTGGGCAAGATCCCAAAATTCAGCCTCGAGCTTCCTCATTTCATTCCGAGGACAGAATTCATCAGTCATGGCCTTCTTCAGATCATCCCATGATAAGGATGTAGCAACCTCCATACCACGAGTGCGTTTTTCACCGTTCCACCAGGTGAGGGCTCTCTTTTGGAGTACACTTGTGGCATAACGAACCCAAAGATTATCGGGACAGTCGCTGTTTAGGAATGTGCTTTCCATGCTTTCAAACCATTGGAGTAGGCCGGTAGCACCTTCAGTCCCGAAGAATTTAGTAGGATTGCACGAGTTAAAGTGCTTAAACGTGCAATGAGGCGGGTTGGTACCACCGTTTCCTTGGATGTTGTGAGACCCATCACTGTTGTTATTTGCTTGGGTCATTTGCCCTACAAGCTGGGCAAGGAGAGTAGCAAGATCCGGCTTGGAAGTGCTAGAGTTTGCACGTCGAGGAGGCATTCTAACACCATAAGAAAAGACAATGATATTTTAGATAAGACGGATAAATATGAGTTATAGCGGGAAATAATGTAAGCAGAAATACGAGATTTATCATGACGCGTGCCAGTGCATGTGTATTTATTCTAAGTTGATAGGGGAAACTAAGCCATCTTTTCCGGGTAGGACATGATGTTATAGATCATTATTTGCATAATAGGAATTGCCGGGACTTGCATGCATTACAAATCGTTATTACGTGTGCACCCGTAATAATGATTTGTTTTGCATGTTTGTCTAGTTCTTCCTATCTTGCTATAATATCCCCAAATTTTAAGTTTAAGTTCGGATTGTATCCTTGCGAATACATTGACTTATCAACGTTAATTAATTTCCCGAAACTTTCAAAGAGACATGCTTTAGCCTATAGGTAAACACTCAATTCAGGAATTCCCAGGAAAGCATACGGGTCCGTTTATTTAGATTTATACGAAATGCTTTCCTAGACAGAAAACCCAATGTACAGGTGTCACCCTTCCAGATTGCACGTGTCCTTTACTGGTCTCAAGAAATTAAGTTGTTGACGAGATTTTCAAGATTTTGAGCGTCTATGAGCATAAAACGTGTAGGAATTGTTGCAATTAATACAGATTAGGAAAGAGTATGGATAAGGATGAGTAGTGTCTTTGTTTGCATGAGTTTGTTTGTCAAATGTGTATGTAAAGTATGTATCATGTATTTAAGCCTTGTATGTATGTGTATAAGTCTCATGTACCAAACTTGGGAAAATTCAAATAATACCTAACTACAAATAATTCACATAGCAATTAATCATTTAGCACATAACACATAAAAGGGAGTTCTAGGGTTATAGTCTAGGTCATCGTGTCTAATAACCTAATTCCCTATAACCATGGCTCTGATACCAATCTGTCACACCCCGACCGATGGCGGAATCATCGAGGCGGACAATGTGATGATTGTTCAAAAGCTCATGATAACTAAAGTTTGCATAATTCATTAATTAAATTTAAAGACAACAAGTTCCAAATACAATACTTTTCAAATAACCTAGTCTAGTTCAAACCATTAATTTATTTAACTAGGTCCATAGTTCCTAAGTGGAAAGATCTTCGGCAAGCAGTCACATATCCAAACCTGAAACATTATTTAAATCAAGTGTCAACTAAAAAGTTGGTGAGTACATAGGTTTAGTAAATCCGGTAAATAGTAGTGTAAATCGTTTTGCAACTCATTGTTTATCTTGTTAAACATAGTATATGATGTACCATTTATTTAATCACAATTCAAACCGAGTTTGACGCGCTTGAACAGAGCACAACAGCTAAGTCCGGTATGCTTGAATATAGTTACCCACTATATCCGATATGTTTGAATATAACACGCGGTTATATCCGAGTATGCAGTAATAAACACCCTAACCGGGTGGGCTGGTCAAGCACAATAGATCTATCAATATTACAGTTGGTTGTCTTGTGTTTAAATTTATGTACATCCAAAGAATAAGCATATAGTCTCATGTATAACACGTACAAACAATGTGAGTAGCATGTATAATGTTTCACCCCAAAACGTATAAAAATGTAAAATAGGGGCCATGTAACTCACCTGGCTAGCGGATATGTTAATCCACGAGTGCGGGTGATAAGGATGTTGAAACCTAGGCACGATGAAACCCAGGTGATAACAGAAGGTAAAGGAATCGATTCGAGACTCGAACCTAGTCGCGAAGGGTCTGGTCGGCCGAAGCCTTGAACCGTAAATGTCCAAAACGGGAAACAAACTTCTGGATGGAATCAGCTCCTGAATTCTTGGTCACAACTTCTCTCAGGGAAGACGAAAGTGATGAAATTCTCAATTTGGAGTGAGAGCAGGTGGAAGGATGGTAGCGAGCTCGTACAGGGCCGACAATGGTCATTTATAGGCGAGCTTGATTTCTATGTTAGAACGTGCAATTGGGCATGTCCCGACATTGTTCTGAACGAGACAAAACTAACCAGACAATCGACACGTGTGGAGGCGGCCAGTCGAGCGCGAATTCGATAGAGGGTTTTTCGGCCACCAACAGGATCAGTCGATCCCTATGTTTAATCGATAAATTTGTCGAGGGCTTTTGTTCGCGTGGGGACGACGAGGCCAGAGAAGCTTTTGTCGGCTGTTGAGGTGCAGGGAACAGCCCTGTCGGGGTGTTCGCCGGAGAAAGCCTTGGACCGCCGGACCATGGTTGGGGGTGACCGGATAAACGAATCGGGTATTGGCAGTTTTAGTCCTTGAAGTTTGGTTTGACTTAAATTTAGTCCCTGGAATAACTTCGGATTAAACCTTTTAGTTTGTTTTGTCCAGGAATGGTCTCTCAATAGATTTCAGTTTAAAAACCTTCTAGTTTGATAAATTACCAAACAACCCTTACAGTTTTTTTTTTAAATAAATAAATTTAATTTCTTTTAAATGAATTTAATTTATTTATATTTTAAATGTTTTTTTTTATAAAACTATTTTATTATTATTATTATAAATAATTTTTTTATAAAAGTTATTTATCTTATTTAAATAGATAATTTTATTAAATATGCAATTTTTTTTTAGATTTTTATATAAAATTTTATATAAGTTTTTAAAACTTATAAAATTTTAATTAATTTATATCCGTGAAATAAAATACCTAATCGTATAAAACTAAATAAAACTCTTACACTTTATTAAAATAGGAGATGATTACACGATAAATATAACACAAGTGCGTGAATGAAAATCTGAAACGTCACAGCGACCTACAACACAAACACACACGCGCATAACCAGCCGGGCTATCGCCCATCGCTGGTTATGTGTGTGATGTTTAATACATAACACATATCCGAATTGGTCGCTGGTTCTCGGCAACCGGCAAACCAGTGTCCGAGGATATTGGTTTGCCCGGTGATCGATGGTCTGAGGCCGAGATTTCGATTGGGATAGATTGCTTGTTGATAATAGAAGGTAACAGAACCAGTTTGAGGCTCGAACCTGGTCGCGAAGGGTCTGGTCGGCAGGGTCCTAAATCCGAGAATGTCAAGAATGGGAATCAAACTTCGGGATGGAATTAAACTCTGATATTCTGGTCCCAGCTTCTCTTAGAGACGACGAACACAATGGTAGTTTCAATTTTGAGTGAGAGTGGGTGGAAAGGGGATGGCGAGCTCGTGCAGGTTCGGTAATGGCTTTTTATAGCCGAGCTCGATCCTGATAATGAGACAAGCAATTGAGCATGTCCCGACACTCGTCTGGACGAGACGAAACTGTCGAGCCATCTTGCAGGCGTGGAGGTTGACTGTCGGGGCCGAATTCGTGGCGTGGACTTTCGGCCACAAACACGATCAGGCTTTCTGTATGTCGGGGAGACAAATTGGTCGAGAGCTTTCGTTCGCATGGGGACGACGAGGTCAGGGAGACCAAAATCTGTTGTCGAGGTGCAGGGAACAGACGTGTCGGGGGTTCGCCGAAAAATAGCTTGGACCGCCGGTCAATGGGGAAGACGGCCAGAATTGCGAATTGGGAAATGGCAGAATTGGTCCCTGAAGTTTGATTCTGTTTAAATAAAGTCCCTGAGATAATTACGGATGGGTCCTTGTGGTTTGATTTGGCCATGTTTAGTCCCTTAAACGGTTTTTGGTTTAAAACCTTTTAGTTTGAAAAATTTTGAAACAGTCCCCTCAACTTTTTAAAAATAAACTAATTAAATTTTAAATTTTATTTTATAAACTTATATTATTATTATTATTATAAATTTTTTCATAAAAGTTAATTATTTTATTTAAATAGGTTATCTTATTTTATATATAAGCCTTTTTAATTTAGATTTTTATATAAAATTTTATATAAGTTTAAAACGTATAAAATTTTAATTATTTTAAATCCACAAAATAAATAAAAATAAATATATATTTTGTACAAAATTAAATAAAAACACTTGCATTTCATTCAGTTGAAAATGATTACATGATATATATTACAAATGCGTGAATAAAAATTCGGAATGTCACAGTCTCCCCATGTTAAAGTAATTTCGCCCCGAAATTCAACTAATGGAGGCTATGAAAAGAGATGTGGATATTTGGTCTTCATTTGGTCTTCACGTTCCCAAGTGAACTCGGGTCCACGTTTAGACTCCCAACGGACCTTGACAATGGGGATGCGGCTACGCTTGAGTTTCTTGACTTCACGGTCTATGATTTCCACGGGTTTCTCAACAAAGTGCATTTTCTCATCAATGCGCACTTCATCAAGAGGGATGTGGAGATTCTCGTCGGCTAGGCACTTTTCAAATTAGACACGTGAAAATTCGGATGGACGTTGCTGAGCTCTGAAGGAAGATCAAGTTTGTAGGCCACTTTTCCTACTCTTTCGAGTATCTTGAATGGACCCACATATCGAGGTGCAAGTTTTCCTTTCTTTCCAAATCGGACTACGCCTTTCCAAGGTGATACCTTTAAAAGAACCATATCCCCAACTTGAAATTCCAAAGGTTTTAGTCGTTTATCGGCATAGCTCTTTTGCCGACTCATTGCTACTCGAATGTTGTCACGAATAAGAGAGATTTTATCGGTGGTATCTTGGATAGGCTCGGGACCGGTGATTTGTGCTTCACCAATTTCGTTCCAACAAATCGGTGAACGACACTTTCGCCCATAAAGAGCTTCAAACGGTGCCATGTTAATACTTGTGTGGTAGCTGTTGTTTTGGAAAATTCGATCAGTGGTAGGTGAGAATTCCAATTACCGCCAAAGTCAATGACACAAGCTCTAAGCATATCCTCGAGAGTTTGGATTGTTCGCTCGGTTTGACCATCGGTTTGGGGATGGTAAGTCGTGCTTAAATCCAAACGAGTACCAAGCGCAGATTGTAATGATTGCCAAAATCGGGAAGTAAAACGCGAATCACGATCGGAGATAATGTTCAAAGGGATTCCGTGACGACTTATGATCTCATCAATGTAGATCCGAGCCAATTTCTCGACTCGATAGTCCTCACGAATAGGCAAGAAATGAGCAGACTTTGTGAGTCAATCGATAATAACCCATATACTATCGTGCCCACTAGAAGTGCGTGGGAGTTTGGTGATAAAGTCCATGGCAAGGTTCTCCCACTTCCACATGGGAATTTCAGGTTGTTCGAGGAGCCCGGAAGGCTTCTGGTGTTCGGCCTTTACTTTAGAACAAGTTAAGCATTTTGCCACAAATAGGGCAATATTCTTTTTCATGCAGGGCCACAAGTATTGTTGACGAAGACCCATGTACATCTTATCAGCTCCGGGATGTACCGAACATCGAGTTTTGTGGGACTCGTTCATCAAAAATATACGAAGGTCGTCGCGATAGGGAACACAGATACGATCCAAGTAATACAATAGGCCGTTGGCTTTGGTTTCTAGCAAGAGTTCTACACCACATGCCATTTCTTGGTACATGTTTCCCTCGGTAACCGAGATGTGTTGTGCTTGGAGAATGCGGGCTTGGATATCGTTATGAACATGAACACTATGAAGCATGATACGTTCTTTACGACTCAAGGCGTCGGCTACAACATTTGCTTTGCCGGGGTGGTAGCGAATCTCGTAGTCGTAGTCGTTAAGAAGTTCAACCCATCGTCGTTGCCTCATATTAAGCTCTTTTTGATAGAAAATATGTTGGAGACTTTTGTGGTCGGTGAAAACCACGCATTTGGTGCCATAAAGATAATGTCTCCAAATTTTCAAGGCGAAAACGACAGCACCAAGCTCGAGATCATGGGTCGTATAGTTCTTCTCATGTATTTTGAGATGACATGATGCGTATGCAATTACTTGGCCACGTTTCATAAGAACACATCCAAGACCTTGGTTGGATGCATCACAATAAACGACAAAGTCGTCATTACCACTAGGAAGAGTTAGAATAGGAGCATTGCAGAGAGTTTGAAAAGCTTCTTCTTGCTTGGGTCCCCACTCGTAATGCTTACCTTTGTGAGTCAAGGCAGTGAGCGAGACCGCAATCTTGGAGAAATTTGAGATGAAGCGACGATAGTAACTTTTTAGTCCAAGGAATGAACGAATCTCGGTAGGAGTCTTAGGAGTACTCCAATTCTTTACCGCCTCGATCTTTGCCAGGTCCACATGAATTCCCTTATTGTTGACTATGTGTCCCAAAAATTGAACCTCCTTTAGCCAGAATTCACACTTGGAGAACTTGGCGTATAGTTGTTCTTTCTTCAAGAGTTCCAAAATCAAACGAAGATCTTGTTCATGCTCCGCTTTCGTTTTAGAGTAGATGAGAATGTCGTCAATGAAAACGATCACGAACTTGTCCAAATAAGGTTTGCATACACGGTTCATGAGATCCATGAAAACCGCAGGTGCATTAGTCAAGCCAAATGGCATGACCATGAACTCGTAGTGACCATATCTAGTTCGAAAGGCAGTCTTTGGAATGTCTTCATCGAGAACACGAAGTTGATGGTATCCGGAACGAAGGTCAATCTTGGAGAAACATGTTGAACCTTGAAGTTGATCGAAAAGATCGTCGATATTGGGTAAAGGATAACGGTTCTTGATTGTAAGCTTGTTGAGTTCACAATAATCAATGCACATTCGAAACGATCCATCCTTTTTCTTTACGAACAGCACGGGAGCACCCCAAGGTGAATGGCTTGGTCGGATGAATCCTTTGGATGAGAGTTCTTGTAATTGACTTGCGAGCTCTTGCATCTCGGAAGGTGCAAGACGATAGGGAGCTTTTGCCATGGGAGTTGCTCCGGGCACGGGGTCAATACGAAACTCTACTTGTCTAGGAGGAGGAAGGCCGGGTAAATCCTTGGGGAATACTTCGGGAAAGTCTCGAATGATCAGAATATTTTGCAATTTCTTACCCTTGTCTTTCGTGTCAACTACGTGGGCCAAGAAGGCAACGTACTTTTTCCGTAGGTACTTTTGTGTCAATGTGCAAGACATGAGTTGAAGACCACGACATGGTTTTTCACCGAAAATAACTAACGTGTCGCCCGAAGGGAGAGGTATACGAATGCACTTTTCGTAGCAAATAACCTCGGCATGGTGCTTGGATAACCAGTCCATGCCAATTATAATATCGAAGCTTCCCAATTGCATTGGAAGGAGATCAACAGAGAATTCATGATTATTAAGCTCGAGATTGCAGTCGCGGATAACATAATTTATAGTAATATATTTTCCGTTTGCTATCTCCACGGAATAAGAATTGTCAAGTTTCGTTCTTTGTTTAGCAAGTCGAGATTCAAAGGTAAGAGACACAAAACTCCTATCGGCACCGGTATCAAATAAAATGGATGCATAATGATTGTTTACGAGAAACGTACCGTTTATCACGTCGTTGTTTGCTTGTGCGTCATTAGCGTTTATATTAAACGCTCGTCCTTGAGGACCACCTTAACGATGAAGTTTTGGGCATCGGTCACGGAAATGGTTTGGGTCTCCACCTTCGTAACATGCCCGACCATTGAGAGGTGCCAGATAGTTTGGACGGTTGGCTGGAGCAGCTTGATGGACGGGAGGACGGGTACGGCAAGTAGTGACCACGTGTCCATATCGTCCGCAGCTTGAACATAATCGGCATGGTAAGTTGGCAGGATGGTGGTACTTGCAGGTCTGACATTGGGGATTTGGACCCAAATAAGGTTTCAGGTTTTGACCCAAAGGGCCCATTTGAATAGCAGGTACGGTGGGAGTTACGGCTGCGAAGTTTTGACTCTTTCGTTTCTTGTTGCGGTTAGAAGACTCGGGCTTTACATCCTTGACGGCCGCAAGAGTAGAAACAACCTTCTTGGAACCCTTTCTTGTTAAGGTTCCTGCTTTGACGTGGTTGTCGGATAGCGTAGCGGATAGACGAATAGCAGCTTCAAGTGTAGGAGGATTTCTTCCTAACACAGCATCCTGAATTTGCATAGGCAGCCTGCCTATATATTTTTCAATTTCAGGAGCAAGGGGACTGATCATATGAGGTACCAGTAGGCTCAGCTCTTGAAATCGAGTGGTGTAAGCCAGATTATCCCCGCTGTCTTGGGCAAGATCCCAAAACTCAGTCTTGAGCTTCCTCATTTCATTTCGAGGACAGAATTCATCAGTCATGGCTTTCTTCAGATCATCCCATGATAAAGATGTAGCAACCTCTACACCACGAGTGCGTTTCTCACTGTTCCACCAGGTGAGGGCTCTCTTTCGTAGTAAACTTGTGGCATAGCGAACCCGAAGATTATCGGGACAGTCACTGTTTAGGAATGTGCATTCCATGCTTTCAAACCATTGTAGTAGGCAGGTAGCACCTTCAGTCCCGTAAAATTTTGTAGGGTTGCACGAGTTAAAGTGCTTAAACGTGCATTGATGCGGGTTGGTACCACCGTTTCCTTGGATGTTGTGAGACCTGTCACTGTTGTTATTGGCTTGGGTCATTTGTCCTACCAGTTGGGCAAGAAGAGTAGCAAGATCCGGGTTGGAAGTGCTAGAGTTTGCACGTCGAAGAGGCATTCTAACACCATAAGAAAAGATAATGATATTTTAGATAAAGTGGGTATACATGAGCTATAGTGGGAAGAATGTAAGCATAAAATGTGGGATTCATCATGTCGCGTGCCAATATCTGTGTATTTATTCAAGGTTGATGGGGAAAATAAGCCATATATTCCGGGTAGGAGATGATGTCATAGATCATTATTCGTGTAATAGGAATTGCCGGGATTTGCATGTACTACAAATCGTTATTACGTGTGCACCTGTACTAATGATTTGCTTTGCATGTTCATCTAGTTCTTCATATTTTACTATAATGTCCCCAAATTTTGAGTTTAGGTTCGGATCGTATTCTTGCGAATACAATGACTTATCAACGTTAAGTAATTCCTCAAAACTTTCAAGGAGACATGCTTTAGCCTATAGGTAAATACTCACTTCAGGAATTCTCAGGAAAGCATACGGGTCCGTTTATTTGGATTTATACGAAATGCTTTCCTAGACAGAAAACCCAATGTACAAGTGTCACCCTTCCAGATTGCACATGTCCTTTACTGGTTTTAAGAAATCAAGTCGTTGACGAGATTTTCAAGATTTTAATAGACTTGAGAGTCTGTGAGTATAAAATGTGTAGGAATGTTGCAAATAGTATGGATGAGGAAAGGGTATGGATAAGGAGGTGTAGTGTATTTGTTTGATATGTTTTTTTGTCAAATGTGTATGTAAAGTATGTATTATGTGGTTAAAGTCTTGTATGTATGTGTATAAGTCTCATGTACCAAACTTGGGAAAATTCAAATAATACCTAACTACAAATAATTCACATAGTAAATAATCATTTAGCACGTAACACATAAGGGGGAGTCCTAGGGTTATAGTCTAGGTCATTGTGTCTAATAACCTAATTCCCTATAACCATGGCTCTGATACCAATCTGTCACACCCCGACCGATGGCGGAATCATCGAGGCGGACAATGGAATGATTTTTCAAAAGCACATGATAACTAAAATATTGCATAATTCATTAATTTAATTAAAGACAGCAAACATTCAAGTACAATACAATTTCAAATAACCTAGTCTATTTCAAAACATTGATTTAATTAACTAGGTCCATAAGTTCTTAAGTGGTAGAATCTTCAGCAAGCAATCACATATCCAAACCTGAAACATTATTTAAATCAAGTGTCAACTAAAAAGTTGGTGAGTACATGGGTTTAGTGGAACCGATAAATAGTTGATAAAAACGTTTTACAACTCATTGTTTATCTTGTTAAACATAGCATATATGGTTGTATCATTTATCTAAGCACAATTCAAACCTTGATTGTCGCGCTTGAACATAGCACAACAGCTAGGTCCGGTATGTTTGAATATAGTTACCCACTATATCCGATATGTTTGAATATAACACGCGGCTATATCCGAGTATGCAGTAATAAACACCCTAACCGGGTGGGCTGGTCAGGCACAATAGATCTATTAATATTACTGTTGGTTTTCTTGTGTTTAAATGTATGTACATCCAAGATAATAAGCATATAGTCCACATGTATAACACGTATAAACAATGTGAGTAGCATGTATAATGTTTGACCCCAAAATGTGCAAAAATGTAAAATAGGGGCTATGTAACTCACCTGGCTAGCGGATGTTTTAATCCACGAGTGCGGGTGATAAGGATGTTGAAAACTAAGCATGATGAAATCCTATGTAGATAAATATGTATTATTATATGTTTGTATATGTGTATTCGTATTTAAATGTGTATCGGTTTTTAATAACATTCCTTAAAATTATTTGTATAAAATATTGTAGTAAAATAATAATGATTTTTAGTAAAATTTAACATCTAAAAATATATATTTAATCTTGTTAAATATTTATATTTTTAAACAAGTAGATATTATTTTTATAAAAAAAATTCTATTTTGTTTATTTATTTTATCATTATTATATATATATACTTTCTTTTATGAATTAAAACTTATTTAAACAAGTTTATAAAATATAGGGTTTGTTATTTATTATTTTAAAACTTTGACGGGTTAAATATGCGTGACGAAAAAAAATGGTTTAATTGTTTCCAAGATAAACGAACGAGTCAACCAACTCGTAATAGTTTTCATTGTATAGGGAAAATATTAAAATATGATAAAATAAATAAATAAAATAAAAACAGAAAAAATTTGGTTTGGGCCGGAGGCCACAAGAATCGAACCCGTGACCTACAACACAAACACACACGCGCATAACCAGCCGGGCTATCGCCCATCGCTGGTTATGTGTGTGATGTTTAATACATAACACATATGCGAATTGGTCGCTGGTTCTCGGCAACCGGCAAACCAGTGTCCGAGGATATTGGTTCGCCCGGTGATCGATGGTCTGAGGCCGAGATTTCGATTGGGATAGATTGCTTGTTGATAATAGAAGGTAACAGAACCAATTTGAGGCTCGAACCTGGTCGCGAAGGGTTTGGTCGGCAGGGTCCTAAATCCGAGAATGTCAAGAATGGGAATCAAACTTCGGGATGGAATTAGACTATGATATTCTGGTCCCAGCTTCTCTCAGAGACGACGAACACAATGGTAGTTTCAATTTTGAGTGAGAGTGGGTGGAGAGGGGATGGCGAGCTCGTGCAGGTTCGGTAATGGCTTTTTATAGCCGAGCTCGATCCTGATAATGAGACAAGCAATTGAGCATGTCCCGACACTCGTCTGGACGAGACGAAACTGTCGAGGCATTTTGCAGGCGTGGAGGTTGACTGTCGGGGCCGAATTCGTGGCGTGGACTTTCGGCCACAAACACGATCAGGCTTTCTGTATGTCGGGGAGACAAATTGGTCGAGGGCTTTCGTTCGCGTGGGGATGACGAGGTCAGGGAGACCAAAATCTGTTGTCGAGGTGCAGGGAACAGACGTGTCGGGGGTTCGCCGGAAAATAGCTCGGACCGCCGGTCAATGGGGAAGACGACCGGAATTACGAATTGGGAAATGGCAGAATTGGTCCCTGAAGTTTGATTCTGTTTAAATAAAGTCCCTGAGATAATTACGGATGGGTCCTTGTGGTTTGATTTGGCCATGTTTAGTCCCTTAACCGGTTTTTGGTTTAAAACCTTTTAGTTTGAAAAATTTTGAAACAGTCCCCTCATCTTTTTAAAAATAAACTAATTAAATTTTAAATTTTATTTTATAAACTTATATTATTATTATTATTATAAATATTTTTACAAAATTTAATTATTTTATTTAAATAGGTTATCTTATTTTATATATAAGCCTTTTTAATTTAGATTTTTATATAAAATTTTATATAAGTTTAAAACGTATAAAATTTTAATTATTTTAAATCCACAAAATAAATAAAAATAAATATATATTTTGTACAAAATTAAATAAAAACACTTGCATTTCATTCAGTTGAAAATGATTACATGATATATATTACAAATGCGTGTATAAAAATCCGGAATGTCACAGTCTCCCCATGTTAAAGGAATTTCGCCCCGAAATTCAACTAATGGAGGCTATGAAAAGAGATGCGGATATTTGGTCTTCATTTGGTCTTCACGTTCCCAAGTGAACTCGGGTCCACGTTTAGACTCCCAACGGACCTTGACAATGGGGATGCGGCTACGCTTGAGTTTCTTGACTTCACGGTCTATGATTTCCACGGGTTTCTCAACAAAGTGCATTTTCTCGTCAATGCGCACTTCATCAAGAGGGATGTGGAGATTCTCATCGGCTAGGCACTTTTTCAAATTAGACACGTGAAAAGTCGGATGGACGTTGCTGAGCTCTGAAGGAAGATCGAGTTTGTAGGCCACTTTTCCTACCCTTTCGAGTATCTTGAATGGACCCACATATCGAGGTGCAAGTTTTCCTTTCTTTCCAAATCGGACTACGCCTTTCCAAGGTGATACCTTTAAAAGAACCATATCCCCAACTTGAAATTCCAAAGGTTTTCGTCGTTTATCGGCATAGCTCTTTTGCCGACTCATTGCTACTCGAATGTTGTCACGAATAAGAGAGATTTTATCGGTGGTCTCTTGGATAGGCTCGGGACCGGTGATTTGTGCTTCACCAATTTCGTTCCAACAAATCGGTGAACGACACTTTCGCCCATAAAGAGCTTCAAACGGTGCCATGTTAATACTTGTGTGGTAGCTGTTGTTGTAGGAAAATTCGATCAGTGGTAGGTGAGAATTCCAATTGCCGCCAAAGTCAATGACACAAGCTCTAAGCATATCCTCGAGAGTTTGGATTGTTCGCTCGGTTTGTCCATCGGTTTGGGGATGGTAAGTTGTGCTTAAATCCAAACGAGTACCAAGCGCAGATTGTAATGATTGCCAAAATCGGGAAGTAAAACGCGAATCACGATCGGAGATAATGTTCAAAGGGATTCCGTGACGACTTACGATCTCATCAATGTAGATCCGAGCCAATTTCTCGACTCGATAGTCCTCACGAATAGGCAAGAAATGAGCAGACTTTGTGAGTCAATCAATAATAACCCAGATATTATCGTGCCCACTAAAAGTGCGTGGGAGTTTGGTGATAAAGTCCATGGCAAGGTTCTCCCACTTCCACATGGAAATTTCAGGTTGTTCGATGAGCCCGGAAGGCTTCTGGTGTTCGGCCTTTACTTTAGAACAAGTTAAGCATTTTGCCACAAAGAGGGCAATATCCTTTTTCATCCCGGGCCACCAGTATTGTTGACGAAGACCCATGTTCATCTTATCAGCTCCGGGATGTACCGAATATCGAGTTTTGTGGGACTCGTTCATCAAAAATATACGAAGGTCGTCGCGATAAGGAACCTAGATACGATCCAAGTAATACAATAGGCCGTTGGCTTTGGTTTCTAGCAAGAGTTCTACACCACATGCCATTTCTTGGTACATGTTTCCCTCGGTAACCGAGATGTGTTGGGCTTGGAGAATGCGGGCTTAGATATCGTTATAAATATGAACACTATGAAGCATGATACGTTCTTTACGACTCAAGGCGTCGACTACAACATTTGCTTTGCCGGGGTGGTAGCGAATCTCGCAATCGTAGTCGTTAAGAAGTTCAACCCATCGTCGTTGCCTCATATTAAGCTCTTTTAGATTGAAAATATGTTGGAGACTTTTGTGGTCGGTGAAAACCACGCATTTGGTGCCATAAAGAAAATGTCTCCAAATTTTTAAGGCGAAAACGACAGCACCAAGCTCGAGATCATGGGTCGTATAGTTCTTCTCATGTATTTTGAGCTGACGTGATGCGTATGCAATTACTTGGCCACGTTTCATAAGAACACATCCAAGACCTTGGTTGGATGCATCACAATAAACGACAAAGTCGTCATTACCACTAGGAAGAGTTAGAATAGGAGCATTGCAGAGAGTTTGAAAAGCTTCTTCTTGCTTGGGTCCCCACTCGTAATGCTTACCTTTGTGAGTCAAGGCAGTGAGCGAGACCGCAATCTTGGAGAAATTTGAGATGAAGTGACGATAGTAACCTTTTAGTCCAAGGAATGAACGAATCTCGGTAGGAGTCTTAGGAGTACTCCAATTCTTTACCGCCTCGATCTTTGCCGGGTCCACATGAATTCCCTTATTGTTGACTATGTGTCCCAAAAATTGAACCTCCTTTAGCCAGAATTCACACTTGGAGAACTTGGCGTATAGTTGTTCTTTCTTCAAGAGTTCCAAAATCAAAAGAAGATGTTGTTCATGCTCCGCTTTCGTTTTAGAGTAGATGAGAATGTCGTCAATGAAAACGATCACGAACTTGTCCAAATAAGGTTTGCATACACGGTTCATGAGATCCATGAAAACCGCAGGTGCATTAGTCAAGCAAAATGGCATGACCATGAACTCGTAGTGACCATATCTAGTTCGAAAGGCAGTCTTTGGAATGTCTTCATCGAGAACACGAAGTTGATGGTATCCGGAACAAAGGTCAATCTTGGAGAAACATGTTGAACCTTGAAGTTGATCGAAAAGATTGTCGATACGGGGTAAAGGATAACGGTTCTTGATTGTAAGCTTGTTGAGTTCACAATAATCAATGCACATTCGAAACGATCCATCCTTTTTCTTTACGAACAGCACGGGAGCACCCCAAGGTGAATGGCTTGGTCGGATGAATCCTTTGGATGAGAGTTCTTGTAATTGACTTGTGAGCTCTTGCATCTCGAAAGGTGCAAGATGATAGGGAGCTTTTGCCACGGGAGTTGCTCCGGGCACGAGGTGAATACGAAACTCTACTTGTCTAGGAGGAGGAAGGCCGGGTAAATCCTCGGGGAATACTTCGGGAAAGTCTCGAATGATCAAAATATTTTGCAATTTCATACCCTTGTCTTTCGTGTCAACTACGTGGGCCAAGAAGGCAACGTACTTTTTTCGTAGGTACTTTTGTGCCAATGTGCAAGACATGAGTTGAAGACCACGACATGGTTTTTCACCGAAAATAACTAACGTGTCGCCCGAAGGGAGTGGTATACGAATGCACTTTTCGTAGCAAATAACCTCGGCATGGTGCTTGGATAACCAGTCCATGCCAATTATAATATCGAAGCTTCCCAATTGCATTGGAAGGAGATCAACAGAGAATTCATGATTATTAAGCTCGAGATTGCAGTCGCGGATAACATAATTTATAGTAATATATTTTCCGTTTGCTATCTCCACGGAATAAGAATTGTCAAGTTTCGTTCTTTGTTTAGCAAGTCGAGATTCAAAGGTAAGAGACACAAAACTCCTATCGGCACCGGTATCAAATAAAATGGATGCATAATGATTGTTTACGAGAAACGTACCGTTTATCACGTCGTTGTTTGCTTGTGCGTCATTAGCGTTTATATTAAACGCTCGTCCTTGAGGACCACCTTAACGATGAAGTTTTGGGCATCGGTCACGGAAATGGTTTGGGTCTCCACCTTCGTAACATGCCCGACCATTGAGAGGTGCCAGATAGTTTGGACGGTTGGCTGGAGCAGCTTGATGGACGGGAGGACGGGTACGGCAAGTAGTGACCACGTGTCCATATCGTCCGCAGCTTGAACACAATCGGCATGGTAAGTTGGCAGGATGGTGGTACTTGCAGGTCTGACATTGGGGATTTGGACCCAAATAAGGTTTCAGGTTTTGACCCAAAGGGCCCATTTGAATAGCAGGTACGGTGGGAGTTACGGCTGCGAAGTTTTGACTCTTTCGTTTCTTGTTGCGGTTAGAAGACTCGGGCTTTACATCCTTGATGGCCGCAAGAGTAGAAACAACCTTCTTGGAACCCTTTCTTGTTAAGGTTCCTGCTTTGACGTGGTTGTCGGATAGCGTAGCGGATAGACGAATAGCAGCTTCAAGTGTAGGAGGATTGCTTCTTAACACAGCATCCTGAATTTGCATAGGCAGCCCGCCTATGTATTTTTCAATTTCCCGAGCAAGGGGAGTGATCATATGAGGTACCAGTAGGCTCAGCTCTTGAAATCGGGTGGTGTAAGCCAGATTATCCCCGCTGTCTTGGGCAAGATCCCAAAACTCAGACTAGAGCTTCCTCATTTCATTTCGAGGACAGAATTCATCATTCATGGCTTTCTTCAGATCATCCCATGATAAAGATGTAGCAACCTCTACACCACGAGTGCATTTCTCACCGTTCCACCAGGTGAGGGCTCTCTTTTGTAGTACACTTGTGGCATAGCGAACCCGAAGATTATCGGGACAGTCACTGTTTAGGAATGTGCTTTCCATGCTTTCAAACCATTGTAGTAGGCCGGTAGCACCTTCAGTCCCGTAAAATTTTGTAGGGTTGCACGAGTTAAAGTGTTTAAACGTGCATTGAGGCGGGTTGGTACGACCGTTTCCTTGGATGTTGTGAGACCTGTCACTGTTGTTATTGGCTTGGGTCATTTGTCCTACCAGTTGGGCAAGAAGAGTAGCAAGATCCGGGTTGGAAGTGCTAGAGTTTGCACGTCGAGGAGGCATTCTAACACCATAAGAAAAGATAATGATATTTTAGATAAAGTGAGTATACATGAGCTATAGTGGGAATAATGTAGGCAGAAAATGCGGGATTCATCATGTCGCGTGCCAATGTCTGTGTATTTATTCAAGGTTGATGGGGAAAATAAGCCATCTATTCAGGGTAGGAGATGATGTCATAGATCATTATTCGCGTAATAGGAATTGCCGGGATTTGCATGCACAACAAATCGTTATTTCGTGTGCACCCGTACTAATGATTTGCTTTGCATGTTCATCTAGTTCTTCCTATCTTACTATAATATCCCCAAATTTTGAGTTTAGGTTCGAATCGTATTCTTGCGAATACAATGACTTATCAACGTCAAGTAATTACTCAAAACTTTCAAGGAGACATGCTTTAGCCTATAGGTAAAAACACTCACTTCAGGAATTCCCAGGAAAGCATACGGGTCCGTTTATTTGGATTTATACGAAATGCTTTCCTAGACAGAAAACCCAATGTACAAGTGTCACCCTTCCAGATTGCACATGTCCTTTACTGGTTTTAAGAAATCAAGTCGTTGACGAGATTTTCAAGATTTTAATAGACTTGAGAGTCTGTGAGTATAAAATGTGTAGGAATGTTGCAAATAGTATGGATGAGGAAAAGGTATGGATAAGGAGGTGTATTGTATTTGTTTGCATATGTTTGTTTGTCAAATGTGTATGTAAAGTATGTATTATGTGGTTAAAGTCTTGTATGTATGTGTATAAGTCTCATGTACCAAACTTGGGAAAATTCAAATAATACCTAACTACAAATAATTCACATAGTAAATAATCATTTAGCACGTAACACATAAGGGGGAGTCCTAGGGTTTTTGTCTAGGTCATTGTGTCTAATAACCTAATTCCCTATAACCATGGCTCTGATACCAATCTGTCACACCCCGACCGATGGCGGAATCATCGAGTCGGACAATAGAATGATTGTTCAAAAGCACATGATAACTAAAATATTGCATAATTCATTAATTTAATTAAAGACAACAAACATTCAAGTACAATACAATTTCAAATAACCTAGTCTATTTCAAAACATTGATTTAATTAACTAGGTCAATAAGTTCTTAAGTGGTAGAATCTTCAGCAAGCAATCACATATCCAAACCTGAAACATTATTTAAATCAAGTGTCAACTAAAAAGTTGGTGAGTACATAGGTTTAGTTGAACCGATAAATAGTTGATAAAAACGTTTTGCAACTCATTGTTTATCTTGTTAAACATAGCATATATGGTTGTATCATTTATCTAAGCACAATTCAAACCTTGATTGACGCGTTTGAACATAGCACAACAGCTAGGTCCGGTATGTTTGAATATAGTTACCCACTATATTCGATATGTTTGAATATAACACGCGGCTATATCCGAGTATGCAGTAATAAACACCCTAGCCGGGTGGGCTGGTCAGGCACAATAGATCTATTAATATTACTGTTGGTTTTCTTGTGTTTAAATGTATGTACATCCAAGATAATAAGCATATAGTCCACATGTATAACACGTATAAACAATGTGAGTAGCATGTATAATGTTTCACCCCAAAATGTGCAAAAATGTAAAATAGGGGCTATGTAACTCACCTGGCTAGCGGATGTTTTAATCCACGAGTGCGGGTGATAAGGATGTTGAAAACTAAGCACGATGAAATCCTATGTAGATAAATATGTATTATCGTATGTTTGTATATGTGTATTCGTATTTAAATGTGTATCGGTATATAATAACATTCCTTAAAATTATTTGTATAAAATATTGTAGTAAAATAATAATGATTTTTAGTAAAATTTAACATCTAAAAATATATATTTAATCTTGTTAAATATTTATATTTTTAAACAAGTAGATATTATTTTTATAAAAAAATTTCTATTTTGTTTACTTATTTCATCATTATTATATATATATACTTTCTTTTATGAATTAAAACTTATTTAAACAAGTTTATAAAATATAGGGTTTGTTATTTATTATTTTAAAACTTTGACGGGTTAAATATGCGTGACGAAAAAAAATGGTTTAATTGTTTCCAAGATAAACGAACGAGTCAACCAACTCGTAATAGTTTTCATCATATAGGGAAAATATTAAAATATGATAAAATAAATAAATAAAATAAAAACAGAAAAAATTTGGGTTCGGCCGGAGGTCACAAGAATCGAACCCGCGACATACAACACAAAAACACACGCGCATAACTAGCCGGGCTATCGCCCATCGCTGGTAATGTGTGTGATGCTTAATACATAACACATATGCGAATTAGTCACTGGTTCTCGGCAACCGACAAACCAGTGTCCGAGGATATTGGTTTGCCCGGTGATCGATGGTTTGAGGCCGAGATTTCGATTGGGATAGATTGCTTGTTGATAATAGAAGGTAACATAACCAATTTGAGGCTCGAACCTGGTCGCGAAGAGTCTGGTCTGCAAGGTCCTAAATCCGAGAATGTCAAGAATGGGAATCAAACTTCGGGATGGAATTAGACTCTGATATTCTGGTCCTAGCTTCTCTCAGAGACGACGAACACAATGGTAGTTTCAATTTTGAGTGAGAGTGGGTGGAGAGGGGATGGCGAGCTCGTGCAGGTTCGGTAATGGCTTTTTATAGCCGAGCTCGATCCTGATAATGAGACAAGCAATTGAGCATGTCCCGACACTCGTCTGGACGAGACGAAACTGTCGAGCCATCTTGCAGGCGTGGAGGTTGACTGTCAGGGCCGAATTCGTGGCGTAGACTTTCGACCACAAACACGATCAAGCTTTCTGTATGTCGGGGAGACAAATTGGTCGAGAGCTTTCGTTCGCGTGGGGACGACGAGGTCAGGGAGAACAAAATCTGTTGTCGAGGTGCAGGGAACAGACGTGTCGGGGGTTCGCCTGAAAATAGCTCGGACCGCCGGTCAATGGGGAAGACGGCCGGAATTGCGAATTGAGAAATGTCAGAATTGGTCCCTGAAGTTTGATTCTGTTTAAATAAAGTCCCTGAGATAATTACGGATGGGTCCTTGTGGTTTGATTTGGCCATGTTTAGTCCCTTAACCGGTTTTTGGTTTAAAACCTTTTAGTTTGAAAAATTTCGAAACAGTCCCCTCAACTTTTTAAAAATAAACTAATTAAATTTTAAATTTTATTTTATAAACTTATATTATTATTATTATAAATATTTTTATAAAAGTTAATTATTTTATTTAAATAGGTTATCTTATTTTATTTATAAGCCTTTTTAATTTTGATTTTTATATAAAATTTTATATAAGTTTAAAACGTATAAAATTTTAATTATTTTAAATCCACAAAATAAATAAAAATAAATATATATTTTGTACAAAATTAAATAAAAACACTTGCATTTCATTCAGTTGAAAATGATTACATGATATATATTACAAATGCGTGAATAAAAATCCGGAATGTCACACACTGCGTACTTATCAGGTACGCAAGAAGGGCACTGCGTACTTATGAAGTACGCAGGAAGAGGATCTTGCGTACTTATCAAGTACGCAGGAAGCAGGGTCTGCGCACTTGCTAAGTGCGCAGGCATCAGGCTGGTTAAGTAAGGTTAGTATGTTTAGAAGGGTTAAACCGTTAGAGTCGATATTGGTCTGTTGTGTATGTAACTAATCAATTCAGATCGGAAGTGACGTTGTTGGGCCTTGTTTAGGACAACCGAGACTAGCTTATAAGGTGAGTTCTAGAAGCCCTCTTTTAAATGTTTTAATAATGTTTTTGGGCTGGTGTGCATACGTAACGATGTGACTATTTTATCAAACGATGTTTATGAATGTTGTATGTGACGTTTTATAAAATGATGTTTATGAACGATGTTTTGGAAGGAAGAGTTATGAAAGAAGTGTTTATGAAATATTTTGCCAAAAGAAGTTTATGAAGTGTTTATGAATGAATGAATGTTTTTAATAAAACGTACGAATGCTTTAATTGAAGTTTTGAAGTAAAAGAAGTGAAGGTTTACGAAAGTCACAAACGAACGAATCTGCTAATATTCCTTAGGGAATGAAGGTTAAGGGTATGGGAAGTATGTTATGGGCCTTTACCTTTTAGGGGCCTTTGTGGCTGGCCAACTGTTCTACAACTGGGGCGATGACGGTCGCCAAGGGGATTATTGTGATCCTTGAAGTTTGGTACGATTTACCTTACGGGGTAGTCGTGCTTGAAGTTTGGTACTTGCGCCTTACGGGTCGCAGTGCTTGAAGTTTGGTACGTGTCATCCTTGTGATGTCGTGCTTGAAGTAGTGTTGAATAACCTAAGTATCGGGCCCTAGGAGTTCTTCACCCGAAGGACAGTACGGTGATTGATGGGCCTAGTGGTGGTGATCTTTAGGTTATTCAGCCAGTATGTGACGTTTGGATTTGACGGTTACGAGAAGGCGCAGATTCGATATGTTCGTTGACTTATGTTTATGAAGTGTTATGTTTTGTTATTGCATTATTTTACGTACGCTTTTTATTAAATGAAGTGTGAAGTTATGTTTTTGGCAAATTATTTGAAGCTAAAGTTTTATGCTAAAACTAGAACTTACCAGCGTAGTTGACTTTTTAGTATGCACATTCAAGTTAAGGCAGGTTACGATGATGGAAGGTGATGCTGGGCGGCTTGATGAGTTACCCGGATGACATGAAGACTTGCATCCCGTTACGATTAGTTTACGTTATGTTTATGTATTAGGCTATGTTGCGCTTCGGCATGTTGAACAATGTAATGGTTATGTTTTAATGAAGTATTTTCCGCTGCGTTATTTTGATATTCAAGTTTAAGAACTGTTTGTAAATGAGTAAATCCAACAAGTGAGGCCTCCCGGGTTTGGGGCCTTACAAAAACTCTCGTTTTGTGGTGGAACACTACGAATCTGTAGTGAGGCAAATGAATGGCTTAGTGCTGGGTACTAATGCCATTCCTCCACCAGTTAGCGGGAAATTTTTCAGCAGCTTAGTAGACATTGATCTAACTTGTCTTGATGAGTCCTCAGGAAAGGATGATTCCTTTAAAAAGGATGACTCCTCAAGTAAGGCCAACTCCACATCCGATGAGGAGTTCTTTACTAATTCTGATGATGGGTCGGTTAACACTTGCCGAGAAGGAGTAGTATCTGAGGAGTTGTTATCTGAACAGAAAGTCAAGAAAAACATTATCTCTAATAGTGATAACTGTATTTTAACTAAACCCGATATCATTGAATCTAATGATAAATTAAAGGTAATGCTTTATGGGGGGTATAAAAATCTTAATCAAGTAAAGAAAGAGGCTTTTTCAGCTCACTATGGGCTTGGTTACAAAGAAAATTTGCAAAAATACTATACTCCCAAGAACTAATCTGTATTGGGTCAAACTTCTGTTCATAAACCAACTCCTCCTGCTCATCATGCAGAGTCATCTAATGCTAGATATAATGACCCTTATAGGAGGAGTTACACAGACAAGAGGACTTGCTTTCACTATGGCTTGGTTGGTCACATTTTTGTGAACTGTCCTTCAAAGAACCAAGGGAAACGGCCTATTGTTTCACAACCGATTGTCAACCCTACGTCGCCATCAGTGAAACCTCCCAAATGTCCAAAACAAAATGTGGTGAAACCACCAATTAAACAGATGGCAAAGCCAAATATCAAATCTTAAGCCAAACCATCTGTTTCAAGAAAGGTGAAGCAACCTGCTGTACCTTGTGTATCTACCTCTGGTAGTACACGTACTGGTGAGAAACCTGTGGTGAAACTCTCTAAGTCACAGAGGATGAGAAGGAATAAGAGGTTGAGAAAGCTAGAGCAGCTGACTTCAGTTCAATCAGGTGAAGCTTCCACAAGTTCACATGCTGTTGTTGAACCAAAGTCTACTGTTCTGGTAAAGAAACAAAAGAGGTCCTGGACTATCAAATCTAAAAATTCTCAATCTCCTAGTCCTAATTCATTTAAAGATTCATCCATTTTGAACAGTCATGACTGTGAGTTAAAAGAGGTAGTTTATTTTGAAAAGGATGGACGACCCAAGACTATGGCTTGGGTATCCAAATCTAACTAATTCTTTTTGTTACTCGTGCAGGGACGTCCGAATGGTATTATCTCTAACCGCTGGTATGTTAATAGTGGATGCTCCCGGCACATGACTGGAAACATGGCCTTGCTTCAAGATGTGAAACCAAGATTCCCCTGAGCAAGTTATCTCAGGATATCCTCGGTGACATGTGGTACTGGTACGTAGATCCAAAGACGGGCGAGGCTGTGGTGATTGGAAAGGTGAGGTCAGAAAGTGGATGCTTAGTGCCGGGGGAACTAATCAGAGTATTTGATGAAGTCTGCTTCATTAACTTCTCTGTGAAAGATCTGGAGGCACTAGCAGACAGGTATTGCATGCATACGGACGAATGGACGAAATTCCCTGCTTCTAAATTTGACAAGGTGATCAAGTTCTGCCTTGACTAAAGATCGAAGAAGATCCAGAGCTGTTGTCAAGGGGGAGTTTGTTGAAGCACTTTCCTGTGACAAACACTCTGGATAGATTCTGGATAGATAGAGTCTTAGTTTAGTACTTTCATGTATGTATTTGTCTTTGTTTGTAAGTGTCTGTATGTATTAGTCATCGAGTTATATTTAGTTTTACATATTGACTGTTACAGATTTCTCTAAGTGTTTTGTGCACTTGTATGTGCGCAGGAAGTAGTTCCAGCGTACTTAGCAAATACGCAAGAATACCTATGCGTACTTGCTAAGTACGCATGAGCAAATTTCTCTACACACTTGCTAAGTGCGCAGGCATCAGGTCGTGTATAAATAGGAATGGTTGACAGTAGATAAGTACGCAATCATAGACGCATTCAGATTAGCAAATACGCAGAACTTTGTAATCTCAAAACTTCTCTCTGTAACCTTCAAGTGTTTATAATAGACGAACGTTTATAGTGATTATCTTGTCGGTTTACTTTGTCGTAAGACTCTCCACCTAGTCATGGGTATTCCGCACCCGGTCCGACTAGTAGACCCACTTGCATGTGACAATCTGCCACACCCGAGGGACCTACAAACAATACGTTTGCTGCTAATTTTGAAGAGTACTTGAAGAAAGAATGTAGTAAAGACAAATTTGAGAATTTCAAGCCACAAGTACCTGAATGCCGACAGTTGAAGAGAAAAGAAAAGAATGATAAAAGAAGATTCAGGTATATAGTGAAGCCAGCAGATACAGTTTCTACTATATACGTCCCAGCAAGAAAAGAAACATTAATCAAAAGCTTCAAAAAGTGGATGTATGACAGCAAAACTCATGAAGCTGTGATCGTGCAGGATAAGTCACCAGAATTTAGAGTTTTTGATCCAGTTGACTTATTCAGTTTATCTGACGAAGATATGAAGGTGTTGTACAAGAATCCAATCAAGTTTGATATGAGCACGAAGATTAAAGTTGAAGCTAAGTTGTACATGAGAGTCGTGGCTCGGTGTATGTCAAGAAGACAAGAAGCTGAAGTAATCATGAAGAGACTTGCTGCTCTGGATGCCAAGAAACTAGAAGTTAAAGCCAAGACCAAGCCTACAAAAGACAACACATGAAGATTTGATGTTATGTGGACTAGGGGGAGATTGTTAGAACCTAGTAGTCTATAGAAATCAATTAGTTTTAGAATTGTATAGCTCCAGAGTTTTCAGTCGAAAATTTTAAGTTTTCGGTCGAAAAGTATTTTCAATCGAAAATACTTTTCGATCAGAAGATTTCGATCAAAACTTCTTTAGTATAAATAGTCTTGTCTTTTGCATTTTCAAGGGAGAATTCTCATTTGTATCATTTGATTCCAAGTTATATCAGAGAGAATTTTCATTGTGTATTGGTTGATTCTGGTATTCACATTGTTATCAAAATGAAGATTATCATTTTGATTGTGTGCATCTCATTACGTTTGATTTTATTCTTTCATGTTCGTATTTGATTAGATCTTCTCGGTGTTGTTTGATAACTGGATTGATTCCGCTATTCAAGAGAGTGTTTGAACACTTTGTTCTTGAATATCAGCAGATCAGAGGGAATCACATTTCTATCTTAACATGTGAAGCAGAGTATATTGCTGCTGCAAGCTACTGCTCTCATATCTTATGGATTCAACATCAATTGAGAGACTACGGCTTGAACTACACTGCCACTCCTATGTTCATTGACAACACATCCACCATGTCCATCACAAACAACCCGGTGAAACATTCCAAAACTAAGCATATTGAAATTCGTCACCATTTCATCCGTGACTGTGCTGAAAAGCATTTAATTGAACTTGTAAAAGTTCACACGGATGATAATTTTGCTCATCTTTTCATCAAAGCTTTTGATCATACTCATTTTGAACATCTTGTCAACATGATAGGAATGTTCAATCCAAAATGAAAAACGTTTTTTAAAACAAACTTGTTTCTTGGAAGTTACATTTATTTTCTTTTAAATTTAGTTTACATTTTGTTAATGTTTTAAGAAAAATCCAAAGAAAAGATAAAACTTTCAAAAATTTCAATGTCATTTGAAAAATTAGATGAAATGATTGCACATCAGTTAGTGATCTAAATTTCTTAGATTGCACAATTTGGGAAATCATTGCACTTTGACTACTTAAAAAATATTTCAAATATCATTTAATTGAAATTGTCAGTAGGTTAGAAGCATTCATTAAATCATTAGTAGTGTGAAAACATAAATATATTTTCTACAATTATGATTTGAACCCATGTTATGATGTGTGTGTGTGTGTATTATCATTTGAGACCAGCTTATGGTCATGTCTTTAGCACAATTTTTAGTTTACTTCACTGCCCATACTCACAAGTATGCAATGGGAAGCTGAGCTAAGATATGTCTCAACAACAACCGTTGAGCATATATTACCCTTTGGATCACATTTGTTCCATTGAAGATCCAGATAACAGTTGGATCCCGTTACCCGAATCTTCGGATTCCATATCTATTAGCCTGAATCATCACAAATACTCACGAGCCAAGACAAATGAATCAATTGATTCTTGATAATCCTTATGGATTCTGCTTGATTTCTTTGTGCTAAACGATATTACCTCAACCTGGTGATACTGATAATCCTTGGGAAAATCTTAGATGTCTTGAGGTAATGCATTTACTTTTCTGTCTACATAGCCATGGGGTACACATCGTAGAACTTTAAATGGTACCATAACTCACATGAATTTGATCCAAGAATGCTTATAGTTTCAAATCATATAATCATGACAATTTGAATTATAATGATATGTATTTCAAAATTGATTTCTAACACGTATGTCATGATATGATCCCAAATTCTTTGAAAAGTTTACTGGTATCACTATTGCTATATGTTTTAGCCTGATATGATCCTCCACTTATAACTTGATCAAAAAGACGTTCACTGTAAGTATTCAATTACACTGTATTCTGTTTATTCACCTATAAAACAACAAAAAGATTTTCAGTGTGTTTTGACATAAACTTTAGAAAATGACAAAAAGATATCTTGTGTAGTTCATTTCCAAAAACTTTAAAAACCAAAATGATTTTTATAACTTCAGGAAACATTTTTGTTAATAGCATCTGTTGAACGTATCTATCATGTTCGTCTTAGAATTCTTCATAAAGGAAAGGGAATCAAGCCATGCGTACTTAACAAGTTCGCACGACTTAACCCATGCATACTTAGCTAAGTACGCATGACCTGTTGTGCGGGGTATATATAACGGCACTTAGCATTTACTTCTTTTTCAAACACCCGCACTTCACTGTGCGACCTGATCATTTTTCGCTCGAAAATCTTTTTGTTACCAAACCAGTTTTTCATCACTATTTCAATTATTACATCATCCAAAGAACATTTGGTGAGAATCTCATGCGATTTCAACCGTTAAAACTTCTAAAATTGAGTGATTTTGAAAGTCTCTGTGACGTCTTCTAACGAGTAAGACAATCACGATCACAACGAATTACTCAATGATTCGCATTGAGACGGAAGCACGAAGTGACTCAAACATAAAACCGAATACAGAACAGAGATGAAACAGAATCGATTCGTATGCATAATCGATAACGAACTCGTCATAACAGATTACATTACCGAAGAAGTGTACATCTCTACGTTTAAGCTCCAATTGTAATCCCTAAGTGAGCTCTACCTAGGGATTGTGACTCACTTCACATAGAGAATCACTCCCTCTCTGTGTATGCTAACTCTAGCACTGCTTGCTACAAATGAACAACTTAATGTCCTATTTATAGGCTAACTGAGTCTGCAGGCGAACTTAACAAGTTCGCCCATAACTCTATAGGCGAACTTAGTAAGTTTGCTTGTTAAGTTCGCCTAAACATTCCCTTAGGTGAACTTAACCTGTTCGCTACATATACACTTAGAATTTTTGCTACAGATACAAATTTATGCTCTAATAGATTTAGTGTTCTTGAAACTAGGGTTCTTGATGCTCAAAATTCTAATAAAAAATGTGTTTGCATGTTAATTTAATCATCAATACAAGTTTCTAATCATCATTAACAGTTGGTTAACAAAAGTTTCATGATTTTAACTTGCAAAAATTGGATTTTTGATCTTGGGTTTGAGCCTAGGTGGCGTCGGCCCCTGTTTGGTTCAAATGAGACTTGTGATAATTGAAATAGAAGCCAAAATTAGTTACATTAAGCTCCTATGCCTTTTTCGACCTCATTAGAACAAGCTAAACGAATGATAGACCTTTAATTTTTTATTTTGGACTTGCAAAATTGAGCAATTACGCAGACCATGCGTACTTAGCAAGTACGCATAAAGGGTTTTGTCCATGCGTGCTTGCTAAGTACGCATGACAAAATTATGTATATGCGTATTTGGCTAAGTTCGCATGATGCATACTTGTAAAATTTTTCTAAGTCTTGAAAGAACTTTCATGTCAAGCTCATACTTAATGTTCTATAATCTGTTCTAATATTGTCTTGTTTTTATGTTGCAGATATGGCTAGACGCGCTTTTACTGACGAATTCAATATGTTAGCACTAACAGACCCAGAATGGCGAGGTGATGCTCTAAACTATCAAGAGATAGTCACATTCTTGAACCGGTCCAAGATTGCTTATGCTATCTATGCTAGTCCTTTAGTATCATGTCCTTACTTGGAGAAATTTTGGGATACCGCTGATTTGGATTGCAGACAGACACCAAATGTAATCACTTCTAGTGTTGCAAATCAACGAATAGCTATTTCTGAGGATACTATAAGGCAGGTGTTACAGTTTGATAATCTAGCAACTGATCCAACTTAATATCCAGAGTATATGATAGATGGATGTTGGAGACAAAGAATGGGGTACGTTGGTAGGAGAAATTACCCATCTTATAAGAAGACGTGGTTGTTGGATCAATGGAGGTACTTTGCAAATGTTATGACCATGTGTATATCAGCAAGAAAAGTAGGCAAAGATGCTATGGGGCAGGATTTAGCATCCTCTATGGTTGGTTTATCACTGAACAAGGGTTACAACTTTTCACGCTATGTCTACAAATCAATCCTTGATCAGATCAATGCTGCTCCCAGATTCAGGTTCTTTCTATATCCGAGGTTCGTTCAGCTGTTGATTAACCATTTCCTGCCAAACTTACCACAAATAGGGAAATAGATGCAAGTTAAACGTGTTGATAAAAGGGTGTTTGTGCAATTTATGAATGCTGGAATTGAAGAACCTATCTGGATGCACACACCGCTATTTGGTCACTTGATTAGCAAAGCCTACATTGCACCTCAAGGAGAAAGATGGTACAGTCCAGAGAGTGAACCTGAGTTAAGCGAGCACTCAGATGAAGAGGAAAAGGGTCATGGTGATGAGAGTGATGATAATGATGACGATACTGATGATGGTAATAGTGATGAGGGTGATGGTGGTGCTGGGTATGCACAAAATTCAAATAATAGTGAATCAGAATGTACAGTAACTGATTCTTATGATTCAGAACCCACTCCAGACCAAAGGCACCCTAGAAAGAATATTCGGGAATCCCTTCCTGAATCATCGTCAAGGCGACGAAGAAGACATAGTTCAGATTCTGACTTTCAGCTTGATAGTTCTGATAGTAACCGAGAGACACCTCATATGGTTGAGCGAAGAAAGAAAACTCAAAATGATCGCCCATGGCAAGAACTAATGGATGAAATCAATGCCAGGGTTCAAGCACAGAGAGCTCCCATTACCCTAACACAACATTACAGCCGTAGGAGACGAAGTACAATCACACCGGTGGTTGTTCCAACTTGTGAAGTTACTACACAATCCATTGACTCTCTTTCAGCTACCACAGTACAGATCACAGCTACCACATTCCTTCCCATTATGACTGAATCAATTCTTGTTACAGCCACCACCGTACCCACAGTTATACAAACCACTACCCTACCCGTCAGCGTCACTGCTGGTACTTTACCACCAATGACACATTCTTTAGAGTTTGGTGATATGGGACACCACTTTGACTTGTCCGAGCTTTTTTCCGACACCGTTCATGAAACCGGTGAACCTTCTACAGCAGGGGTGGCAGATCCACAGGATGAAAGGATTGCAAACTTAGAGTCACAAGTAACCACCCAACAAACTTAAATTAACTTATTGTTAACTCTAACACCCGATTGACTCATCAGTGGCAGGTGATGGAAGAACAGATGAAATCGTTCTTTGAGCTACAGAAGATGCAATACAACCTAAACGATCTGTTCCTCACCACCCGAAATAGTATGGAAAACCAAATGTTGATCCAACAGGGTGAACTTCAAATTATGGTGGATATGGTAGCTAAATTGACAAAACAACTTGAGTCTCAGGGGGAGACAAGCAAGTGGGAAGAAGAAGAAGCTTGCCACCATATCGACCTTACCAAAGAAAAGGATCAGGACGAGGATCCCAATGCCGGCCCCTCAGGTGTTGGTGGTGGTGAGACACATGCTGTCTTTCCAACACAAGCAACACCTGCAAAATTCCATAATCAAAAACCTAGTTATTGGGCTAAACCTAATTAATCCCAATATAAATTCAAACCCATCTGAGGCCCAATAAGGAGTCAAGCCCGTTAGAGTTCTAAATTTACATTATCCGAACATCCTACTCGCCACTTGTTTTTATCTAATGACTTGTTACACGATTCGATATGATTTGAATGATTACGAACTAAAGCGTTTAAGCGGAGAATTGTTAGAACGATTAACGTGCTCGTACGGGTTATTCGTGGTTATCCGACGCGATAAAATATTTAGACGTCAAACCTCAAATAAATAATATTAACAAATACTAGTAATTATTCGGGCAATTGATTAGGAATTTACACGCGAAATATGCAACGTTGGATGCGCGACTGTGAAAATTCTCGGTGAAGACACCTAGTTTTGTTAGATCCGGTATAACTAAATAATATAAATAATTATTTACTATATACGTATAGTATTAAGTTATCAATATTATTATTATTTAGGATGTAATATACACTTGCGGAACATCAAACATTTTTACCTGAATCGGAAGCGTGTGAGCACGCGGTACAAGAGCGACACCGACTATTTTAGAAATAGCATAATAAAATATATAGTTTTTATTATTATTATGGTTAATAATATTACTATTAATAAATAATAGAAATGTTCAAAACACGAATCAATTGTTTGAGTCAGTGAACTTGGCACGCGCGGTGTCAACTCGTACCGGCTTAAACAACAGCCCAAACAGAGATTTTACAAAAATACATATTTAAAGTATATTTATTACCACATATTATTATTATCATAATTATGGAATAAAAAATTATACTTAATTAACGTTACGGCACTCGGGTTTTGACACGAGTTATACATAAACAGTCTAATTTACACTGTTAATTGCCTACTCTTATAAAAAAAAAAAAAATTAAAAAACCCATATAAATCATTAATTTATATATGAAATCTTTAAATTAAAAGTCCATATCCAAGTTTCGAAAGATTTGAAAAATATGGTCTCGAGTTCCAAAGATTTTGTCTAAGATAACAAGATATCTCTTTTTCATTTTTTTTTCTTTTTCTTTCCAAAAATCGATTATAACCCCTCTGTTAGCTTCATTTCCTTTTCAAACAATTTAGCATACACTTGCTTAGAGAGAGATAAGTACGGGAGTGAGAGGGGGAAAGACCTCCTCACCGGTCACAAAGTCCGACCGACCAGGCGACGACACCGGCGTAACACCGCCACCATCATCCCTCCTGCCCTTCCCTCCCGCAGTCTCCAACAGCCTACCCGTGACCACACCATCATCCCCTTCATCTCTTGTTTCAGCCACAATCTCTGAAAACCCTAGGGAGAGACTTTAGAGACAGAGAGGGGATTGTGCCGGCCAACACTTCTGGTTGCTCCTTAGCCTTCAGACGACGGCGGCGGCAGGAGTAAGAGAGAGCGAAGCAATAAAGAAACCTCTGGCGACCTCAACCGTTGTGCCGGCCGACAGAAAGCTCAGCGGCTACGTTGTCAAAACCTCGTTTTCCGGAGAAGCAACTTCATCCAGTAAGCTCCTCTTCCGGTTTTCATGTCATTCGTAGTAGAACCCGACGTACATTTTGGGTTTGTTTTCTGTTTAACATTCCAAGGAGGGTGTTTCATATCTAAAATGTTGACAAATTGTATTTAAACGTACAAGTAGACTGGACAAACGAAGCTTTGACAATTAACAAGGGTAAATACAACTATATTTTTCATAAATATGAAAATACAATATAAATATATATGCACTGGAATATTATTAGGGTTTTGACTTTGTGGTGTGAACAATTGGTACTTTGCATGAATATTATCGAAATAGTTATGAAAAATAGATTGTTAAAAATTTGATACATTTTGTCACACATAAAAATTGTAATTTTATATTAAATGAGTAGTTATAAACACTAAATTTTATCTAAACCATCAAGTATTACTTAATACGATGTTTAGTTACAAGTATAAATGTATATAGGTACGCATAAATATTACTTGAGACAAACAGCTACACGTATACTTTACATAAACCTGGACAACTATTTACGAAACTGAATAGTGTACATGTATATTTTATGTTTTTGAAACTATATATATATATATATTTGAATACTTTGATTATTCATTTGAATATATGATAAAACATGCACACAGTTTTATAAAAACACTGAGTTACACACAATACGTTAAGAATCACGAACAAGAACTGTGATTGTTAAATTATAAGTACATAATGTTAAGCTCAACCGTGAACTCGATAAACTAATATGTTTGAATGTGACCATTAGAATATAGGCAACTGGAGAATCCCGACTCAACCTAAATAATAATTATTACCAATCGTTAAATCGACAACATAGTTCAACCGCACGCATGATAACTCAATACGAGTTTAGACTAGCTTTACATTACTAGGATTAGTCTATAAAACTCATTAAATGCCTACATGTATCATAGGACTCGAATAGGACGCAATCTGTGACTATTATGTAGACATTGGTTTTCATTGCTATCTCAAGGACATTAGTGTTCCTAACACGTCACAAGGTGAGTTTCACGGCCCATTTTTACTGTTTTCTATATTTGGGGGAAAACATGTTGATTTCAAATGGTATGATAACTAGAAAACGAGAAACAAGCATCTGACTCCCTTGTGAGAATGAGTTAACACTACAAGGTCCTCGGTATTTCGAACTATAACCATTAGCTATGGACTTAGTCGTAGATTGATATGAATAGTATTGTTCAGGTTGACACCCCCAGTCATGGCTAGTCGTGCTAACCTGACCATCAGGGTCAAATGATTGCATATTAGGTCTTGTTGTTTCTCATTCTTTAAAGGTACAATGGGCTGGGGCAAAATTCAAGAATTCGTTAAAGGTTTGGTTATAGGCTTGTGCATCACAAAATTCGTAAGTGCTAGTTAGACTTCGATGAATCAACCGTTAACTTGTTTTGTTTATCATATGCATAAAGTAAATTTCGAGCAAAGGATTTCGCCAATGGTATACGTACCAATGGATTGTCAGTCAATTTCAAGAAACGGGTTTTACCAATGGTACATGTATTAATGGTTCGCTAGTAAATTTCGAGTAAAGGATTTTGCCAATAGTACCTGTACCAACAGTTTTGTAAATTGATTTCATACAAATGGTTTTTACCAAGGGATTTCGTATAAATGGTTTGGCCAATTGTATTTATTTAAAACCTGTGAACTCACCAACATTGCGTTGACATTTTTGAGCATGTTTTTCAGGTAATATATAACTACGGCACAATTGGAATAGGTTAAGCATTTTGATTAAGACCTTAGAAGACGAAGACGTATGGTCGTTTAACGTCAAGTCCATTTAGACTCGTATGTCCTTAGGTTTATGTATTCATTTATTTTTTGTAAAGGTGTTCGACACTTTAGAACTCTTTATTTTAGCTTCCGTTGTTGTGTAATGTTATCAATCGTTTCAACCCTAATTTATTTATTTATTAAGTGAATAAATTTGGGGGTGTTACAGATTGGTTTTAGAGCCAATGATTTTAGCGAATTATGTTTCTTTGGTGTCACCTAGGCTCTAACCAGACTCATTTAGGGACCAAGATTTCTAATACTTGCATTACACTAACAACACCCAAGACCTAAGTATAGAAATTCCAACCGTTGTCGAACAAATTGAGTTAACCATTAGTGTATGTAGTTAAACTAGCGTCTTATTAGCTACATTAATACAAAATACAATTACGTGGCATACGTAATAAACACCTACTACGTACAACAATATGGAAACAATAAACACCTACAACATGACCCAACATAGTATCACTGTTTGGATTACAAATCAAGGATGACAGGTACTCAACACATTCTAACCCTAGAAGATCGAGTTACGAGTTGAAATTGGGCACGGCGGTAGTAATCCCTAGTTATCGATCTTGGTATCACAACAGTCTGAACCCGTACCTGAACTTGTACGTGTACGTACGCCACACCTATGTCTACTCCAGCTGTGGAGTCAGTTTTCTTGTCTGACAATTTGTTGTCTTCATTCGGTGTGGTATATATATATATATATATATATATATACTCTCTTTCACGATTTGCCCTATCGGAAGGGAATCCGATGTGGATAAGCAGGACTAAACGGGAGAGAGCTCCAGGGGTCAAGAGACCCATATACTCATCAGGATCATGTTAATACACATGTACATACAAACTTGGAGCCTGATTTGCTCGACACGGATTTGAAGATCTCTGTCCTAAATAAGTGCCTGACTTCCACCGTACACGTCCTGTTATTAAAAGACACCGGTTAGGTCCCACTACCATTAACTCCATCCAGTAACTGCTTTAGTCGGCAGATTCACGGGTATAGGTGCGCGTGACTAACAGTAATCCGATAGAACATACACACTCTTACGCAAGAGTGCGACACGATGACACGATCTAATGGATATTTCAGATCCCTTTTATTGAGTGCTTGGGATAGGAGAAACACTATAGGGACCACGCAAAGTAAATTATCATTGCGGGTGCACACGTAATCATAATTTGCAGTGCATGAGAACTTTAGTGAGTCTTACTATCCGAGCTAATGTCATGATTAATTCGTATTCCTGATCTCAAATCCCAGTCACTCGATTGATGATCAAAATTACAATAACCAAAGAGTTGATCAAAAAGGGCATCAGGTGATGCGATAGGCTATTGGAAATGTACATCATCTCCTTAATCTTCAAATTCTAATAGATCTAAAACTTTTATTGAGACATCATTGGCATAACAGTTTTGACCAAAACACTGAAAATGTCTTGTCCCTGTTGATTTGACCTCGGTATTTGGAACGAATATGGAAATCCTCTATACAGTGCTACTTCAACTCGTGGGATTCAGCTATAGATTTCCTCTTTTGTATTTCATTACCCATCTATCAAAGCATGAGGTTGATATACAAACTCTTAAATGTGCCCTTAACACTCTTTACCTCAATTTTACGGCTTAAGCCCTTGTGCTAAAGACTTAAAAGCTATAATCGTTATAGGTGAAATACGAATTGGTAAGTCATGATAATACCACTCGAAAGCCAAGGAAGTTACTGCATACTGTACTACCAGCTGCTGTTAGATAATCAATTCAACCCCCTTCAACGCTAGATCACAGGACAAATTTTGAAACCTTATGATCCATTTTTACCAACTTTAGTGTGGAATCAAGGACCTACATCGAAATTTAAAAATTTATTTAATTGTTCTATAATAGTTCACCGTTAAAGTTGTACGCTACCGGGAAGATGAGCAAGAGACAAATCGTAGTTGACTTTACTCTCTTGAATGCCTACACATACACATTTCTTTCAGCTTCTCAACTCTCCTCCTAAATTTTATATTTACCTTTTCAAGTTCTTTTTGTGATATCTATATATTTTCTCTAAGGAACCTAAGAACATGACGTTCTCTCGTTCGACAAATCACTGAAGTTTTTTTTTACTTGATCCCTTTTCTATTTTCTGACATCTATCTAAAGAGAGTCAAGCCCGAGACTAAATTGAAAATGATATTACATCAAAGCCTACCAAGTTAATGGTTGACGAAACCAGAATCGATCTCAAAAGACAATACTTATGCGCGACTATTTTCATGATATGACTTTTATGTCCTCATCTAGACGAACTACGATTTCTTCAAAGAAAGCTAGACTATTAATAAACACTTTTCTTTGAACCCCATGAACATTCATTTACTTTTAGTATCCGTTGAGTCAATTCAACAATACTATTTCCAAATACTTTAACACTCTCTTCTTTCTTCGTCTAAATTCACCCTCATCTTTAGATAAATCATAGAAATTTGGATGATTCCAAAAATCTGAATGATTCACTGTTACCAGGATATTTCGACTGTTTCGAGCTTATTCTTTAACACCTATTCCATTAAGATCTCTATCCAAATCAGGTTACGAAAGACATGTGTGATAACGTCACTAGTCATGAACTTTAATGAAACTAAGATCAATCTCATATGATCATAACCTCACTCCATATCATAGTTGTCTAAGTCGCTACCTAGACAATAAATAAAAATTTCTCTAAACCATTCCAACTCCCTTGTTAGAAATTACATATGCCAATATTATTTTATGTAACTCAATCGAATCAGCTTAAACCTGTATGCTGATTGGACAAATGAGAGGTCAATTAGAATATTTTGTTCTAAAAAGATAGAATGCATTAAGGCACTGACTCGTTGTGACGAACGGTCAACTATCGGATTATGAACTAACATGTGAACATTTCATTAAAACCACTTGACCTGTCCTTATGGAAATTACGATATGTTTTTCGTTAGATTCTATTAATATTTGGTTTTCACGAGAAAAAAAAAAGAGTATGAATAAATAATACGGGCTCTAATATCTTCGGAAATCCGTGGGTATGAAAAAAAAATCGTCATCCATTACCAATGATAACGATCGCACAGCCCAACGCTGAGACGAAGGAACACATAATGAAATTCCTTGATATATAAACCTTGATTGGTTACTTTGGTGTATGAGTTGTTCGCTCGATTCTTGAAAACTCGCTATTTTAATTCACTATGAGTAAACATTATTTTAATAATTTACTCATTATACGAAAAGGACCCCTGGTTGTAATCTCTTTTGTTCACGGGATTCTAGTAATGACATTAAAACCTTGCGGAATAGCTAGTGTCATTCACATGGCGACATAATCAAAGGATTTCTTAAATCTACACATCTGATATAGTATCTGCTCAACTGTAACATTGCGTTGTTACATGATGCGTTGACATCTCAAACCTTTACACATACAATATCGTTACTTGATGAGATATCCTCTTTATTTGCGTGTATTGACTAATGTTTGGAATGAGCTAAAATTCTCCCTAAGAATCCAAAAATGGAGTAAGGATATAAGATCCTAATCCATGTAAGTTTAACAAATTTCGAGGACGAAATTCCTTTAATGAGGGGAGAATGTGACACTTACAAAATTCCATAATCAAAAACCTAGTTATTGGGCTAAACCTAATTAGTCCCAATAGAAATCCAAACCCATCTGAGGCCCAATAAGGATCCAAGCCCGTTAAAGTTCTAAATTTACATCATCCAAACATCCTACTCGCCACTTGTTTTCATCTAATGACTTGTTACACAATTTGATATGATTAGAATGATTACGAACTAAAGCGTTTAAGCGGAGAACTGTTAGAACGATTAACGTGCTCGTACGGGTTATTCCTGGTTATCCGACACGATAAAATATTTAGACGTCAAACCTCAAATAAATATTATTAACAAATACTAGAAATTATTCGGGCAATTGATTAGGAATTTACACGCGAAATATCCAACGTTGGATGCGCGACTGTGAAAATTCTCGGTGAAGACACCTGGTTTTGTTAGATCCGGTATAACTAAATAATATAAATAAGTATTTACTATATACGTATAGTATTAAGTTATCAATATTATTATTATTTAGGATGTAATATACACTTGCGGAATATCAAACATTTTTACCTGAATCGGAAGCGTGTGACCACGCAGTAAAAGAGCGACACCGACTATTTTAAAAATAACATAATAAAATATATAGTTTTATTTATTATTATGGTTAATAATATTACTATTAATAAATAATAGAAATATTCAAAACAGGAATCAATTGTTTGAGTGAGCGCGCTTGGCACGCGCGGTGTCAACTCGTACCGACTTAAACAACAGCCCAAACAGAGATTTTACAAAAATACATATTTAAAGTATATTTATTACCACATATTATTATAAGAATTATGGAATAAAAATTTATACTTAATTAACGTTACGGGACTCGTGTTTTGACACGCGTTATACATAAACAGTCTAATTTACACTGTTAATTGCCTACTCTTACAAAAAAATAATTTAAAAAAAACCATATAATTTATTAATTTATATATGAAATCTTAAAATAAAAAGTCCATATCAAAGTTTTGAAAGATTTAAAAAATTTTGTCTCGAGTTCCAAAGATTTTGTCTAAGATAACAAGATATCTCTTTTTCATATATATATATATATATATATATTATATGTATTTTGTTTTTCTTTCCAAAAATCGATTATAACCCCTATATATATATTCTTTTTCTTTCCAAAAATCGATTATAACCCTCTGTTAGCTTCATTTGCTTTTCAAACAATTCAGCACACACTTGCTTAGAGAGAGAGAGAGAAGTACGGGAGTGAGAGGGGGAAAGACCTCCTCCCGATCACAAAGTCAGGCCTAACAGGCGACGACACCGGTGTAACAGCCACAACCGCCACCATCGTCCCTCCCACGCTAATGTGATTATATTTAATTACGCGTAAGTTAAACCCGTGTGCGGTTAAATTGTGTTGAGATTAAAGGGATTTGCCAACTATAAAAATAATAATAACTTAATGAATATTGTTAACGACAAGGTAAACACGTATATCCCGTCAAAAGAGTTCGTTTCCAACTAACATATATAATTATTATCAAACGGGGAAATATATATGTTCGTAAACGCGTAACTGGTTAAACGGAAGCTTTTAGTACGACTAACGAATCATTTGAAGGACTATTAAATATTACTTCGTAAACGGGAGAAACAAGTTATATTACATCCGTGACGTAAAACGATTTATACAAAATAGTACGATTAGATAATTTTGGACCTTAAGCGCTTGGTATAATCATATTCGTACCTATCTAAAATGTTGACAAATTGTATTTAAACGTACAAGTAGACTGGACAAACGAAGCTTTGACAATTAACAAGGGTAAATACAACTATATTTTTCATAAATATGAAAATACAATATAAATATATATGCACTAGAATATTATTAGGGTTTTGAGTTTGTGGTGTGAACAATTGGTACTTTGCACGAATATTATCGAAATAGTTATGAAAAATAGATTGTTAAAAATTTGATACATTTTGTCACACATATAAATTGTAATTTTATATTAAATGAGTAGTTATAAACACTACATTTTATCTAAACCAACAAGTATTACTTAATACGATGTTTAGCTACAAATATAAATGTATATAGATACACATAAATATTACTTGAGACAAACGGCAACATGTATACTTTACATAAACCTGAACAACTATTTACGAAACTCAATAGTGTACATGTATATTTTACGGTTCTGAAACTATATATATATATACACAACAGCTTGGTAGTGGTGGTGTTGACAATAGAAAAACATCGGCTGAGGTGTTAGAAGAGTTAAGTGCAAGCCCAAACCTAAACGATGAAGTGATGATTGGGGGGTTGGTAGAACTAGAAGAAGAAGAGATTGACTGTGCTGATGACTGGGATGAGTTGGGAAATGATGTGATTGTGGAATTCACAAAGTGTGATAGAGAAGGAGTATATGAGTTGGAAAATGGGGAGATTTTTGAAGCCCCGAAAATAAGAGAACATTCCTATTGAAGACATTAATGAAACTACAGCTGAAGTTCCTAAAACAAACAAAGAAGCAGGCACCAGTGGCACTTCTTGGAGGAAGATTCCTCAGGAATGGATAAAGAAAGAAGCCGAAGCACCGTGGTATAAGCCACAATAAACAAACCAACATGGTGGTGCTGGGATGATTTTGTCGGTAAGATTCGAAGACGACAAAGGATTGTTTGCTATCAAAAGATCAGGTGGAGTTCAACACCTGAAACCAACAACTGAAGCATTCAATTCCTTACCCAAATACGATTTAGTCAACCTAGCACACCGTGATCTATGTAGTGACACATCAAATGGGAATGCTAGAGATCTGTGGGGTGTGCTGCAACGAGAAGGTAGATCGAGAAAATTCGAGATCTTTCGGCCTCAAGTTTTGAGGCGTGTCAAGGACAAGACAATGATACATCCGTTGACATGCAAATTATTGAAAAGACTCATCAATGAACCAGTTCTATGTGATACCCATATACCCTTGAGGAGAATCCCTCAAGATATTCTGGGAAACATATGGTACTCGTATGTAGATCCAGTAACCGAGGAGGCTGTTATGATCGAGAAGGAGAGCTTGAAGGAGATCATCAGGGTATTTGATGAGAATGTTTTCATCAATTTTTCTGTTAAAGATTTGGAGGTTCTCGTCGACAAGAACTATTTACATACAGACGAGCGGACAAAGCTGCTGGCCACCAAATATGACAAATTAGTGAAATTCTGCCATGGATACAAGTCCAAGATCAGTGGTGGAAGTCAAGCAGGGAGCTCGTAAAGACTGAAGATATCCAAAGATGCTGTCAAGGGGGAGTCTGTTGATGCACGTTTTATGACAGGCACTCTTGATCGAGCTAAAGCTTTTGTTTGTTATCTATTTCAGTCTTGTATGTATTTAGTACTTGTTGTATTTTGTTTATTGAGTTGTAATTTGTCATGTTTGTATTTGAACTTGTATGATTTTGGATTGTACTAAGCAAATACGCATGGATAGTGTTCCTGCGTATTTTCCAAGTACAATGGTCATGCGTACTTAGACAAGTACGCATGAAGGTTGGTCATGCGTACTTGCTAAGTACGTGTGGATCAGGTCTATAAATAGCTGGTTTTTGTTTCATTTCAACACATATGTAACCACACTCACAAGTACGCACAAGTTATTATTATACCAGTCCAGAAGTCTTGCAATTTGTGTCTGTACTTGTATGAAACACCAAGTTATCAATAGACCATGTATTTATAAGTATTTCCTTGTGTTGTTTGTCATTCTTTCATTTGAAAGTTGTTCCACCTAGTAACAGGCATTCCGCACCTAATTACTAGGCTACATTCTCACACGATATCGATCCGACACACCCACCCGGAGGCCTCGTGCTGGTGATTGGATCATGTTTTGGTGAAATTTTGTGTTAAGTCTTAGTTCAATCCATCTCGATGTTTCGGTATACTCTGTATTGATAAATATTACCTTAAATGTCACACGGTATTTACTGAAATATGATGTAACAATTTATGCTAAAAAATATACTAGAAATCAAGGTTGAACTGTTTATATCCTGATTTGATATGTAGTGTGATTAAGACAGTATACATTTATGATCCTATGTCATTTCAGTCCACCAAAAGAAAATAAAGAATAAAGTATGTGCAATGTCTAAGAAAAGATCAAAAAGAGAAGTTTATAGCAAATAAATAAACGTGCATATGAATATGCTTGAAAGCTTTAATATGTGTTGATCATTGTTTAAGTGTTTTGATTTTGTAGAATAAGATGTTGTTTTGGTATCAAATGCTTGTGATAGATATTTAAATAAAATAACTGTCTTGAGTTGAAGTTATCATGGATGTTTGTATGTGCTCGTTTATATGAAAATTATATAAAATTGGAACAGGTCTTAACAGTATCAAAATGGACAAGAAAAAGAAAAATAAAATTGTAGTTGTTCAAATTTCATAAAGTTCAAAGTTTTCGGTCGAAATCTCTATCTGAAAGAGATTGTCCGAAAAATGTTTTTGGTCGAAAAGTCCAAACCGAAAAGTTTTCGGTCGAATTCTTAAAATCTATAAATATTAGAATTTTCGATCGAAAATGTTTTCCCACTTTTCAAACCGTCGTGTTCTCTCGAGTCGATTTTAGAAGTGCAAAGATTTCGTGCAAAATTTCGATTGTTTGTGACATCATCATGTTCATCATAGTTTTTCGTTCACAAAGGTATGTATCTCGCATCTTGTAGAGAAGCATAGGTTAGATTCGAGCCTTAGATTTAACTTGAATGTTTGAATTGCCCGAAAAGTCTAATGAATCGCCCGAAATGAGTTTTCGATCGAAATCTCTTATCGGATGGAAATGAAGAGTCACTGCTGATTCATCCGAAATGAGTTTTCGATTGAAAAGTTAAAGTTTGAAAATTTTTGAAAAATGAGTTTTCGATCGAAAAGTTAAAGTTCGAACATTTTTGAAAAATGAGTTTTTGATCGAAAAAGTTCAAGTTTGAAATTTTTTAAAAATCAGAGTTTTTGATCAAAAAGTTTTATGTTCAGGGGTTTTCGGACAAAATGTTCAATGATTGAATATTGTTGATAATCAGAGTTTTCGATCGAAATGTTTGTATTTCATCGGGAGGGTTTTTCGATCGAAAAGGGTAGTGTTGAGATTTTTTTTTAAATTCTGAGTTTTTGATCAAAAAGGTTAAGAAGGGTTTTTCGATCGAAATAGTGATTGTTAAAAGGGTTTTTTCGACCGAAAAGTACAGAGTTATGAATTTTCAAGAAATTCTCAAAATGTTTCATTATTTCTTTCACATATGAATCGTTTGAAGTTCGAGCCGAGGCATAACATCTATGCTTTTTTGACCACAACAACAAAGAAATCTCGGGGCTATGAAGACATAGTCCAGTTATTAATAAACTCAAAGAGTTATACTGCAATATCTACACAAGTAAGAGTGTTTGAGAATCAAATCATAGAGTTTTGGGATAATATTGAATACAAACACGTGAACAAAGAGATGTGGATTGAAAGCACTGTTGGAGGAAAGACAATAAAGATTACAGAAAAAAGTTATTCGGGAAGTTTTGAACATTAGAGATTCACAAGAATTCGCTTACAAGATTAGTCACACATCAGTGTCTGGAATCATAATGACTATAGGTTATGAAGGAAACTTTCTAAGAAGGCAGGTGTCACACCCCCAAAATCCACTAACGGAGTTCTACCGTTATGAGCATGACAAACCAGGATCTCAGTCATTAGTTACATCAAATGACACTATATGAGACTTAAAAAGTCATAACATAAATGTTCAGAGTTAAATGCGGAAGCGTAAACATTAGAATGAAATCAAAAGTAATTACACGCAACAAGCGTCAATTAACGTAAATATGTAAAACTGTTTAAAGTGTTTGAAATGAATGATATGACAGTAGGACTCCATGCATGTCCTAAGTGTGCAACCTGTGCCAAAGCGACCTGAGAAACATGTAAGAAAAAGTGTCAACACATGGTTGGTGAGTTCACAGGTTTAGACGTAAATAAACTGTTTGTGTGCTTGCAGGATCCACATACGTAAGTCACACCTATTGCTAGCTAGACAATGTACAAGTTATTCTAGGCGTTCGCAACCGAAGCTGATTGTTTATGTTTGAGGTGCCTTCCGCCATTGCTAACATCAACAATGGCAAGTGTTTAGGACAATTTACACCCGTTAGACCTCCAATCAAGTTAGCGCGACTAACCCGGGTGGGGTTTGTCAAACCCAGTAGTACTACTCAAATTTCCTCGCTATACTCCATATATTAACGGTCCGAATGTGTAAGGACTTTGCATGTTATGTTTACACTTAGGTACATAAGTGGTAATGAAATACTATGCGATCCATGTCCGTGTATGTCTCTCCCTGGCTGGGAGACAAGTAACGGATGCCTGTTCGTATGCATGTTTCTCCCCAATGGGAAAACAAGTAAGATGATGATTGTTTGTACGCATGTTTCTCCCCAACGGGAAAACAAGTAAAATGATATTCATTTGTATGCATGTTTCTCCCCAACGGGGAAAACAAGTAAAAATAATGTCTGTGTGTATGCATGTTTCTCCCCCAATAGGAAAACAAGTAAAAGGGGCCGTGAAACTCACCTGAGTCTGAGTATAGCGTAGTAAATAACATCGCTAAAGGATGCAACAGAGGCACAAGAATTTGCCTGTATGAATTCCCTAGAATTACAAGTACAATAGTTAGGGACACCGACAACACGGAAGATTTGAACGTCTTAGAACATTCTATGGATTTACGAATAGACGATCGTGTCCACGGGAATAAGGGTTTCTTAATATACTTATTAAGATAAATATGTTTCGTGTCGAACATTTCTAATTACGAATAATAATATTTAATAATTATACTCGTGCGTTTGCATCATTAAATAATGGTTTAGGAAAATAATATAACTCTTTATATTATTTTTAAGTTCAAAGAAATAACAAGATAATCATTTATGTGGTAAAAATAATAGATATACTATTTTTATTCGAGAATATAAACGTGGTTAAATAATATAAATAATTATATTATTTATAAGTTTGAAGCGTGACACGGTAAATATTAACACGGTGAAAATAATATACATATATATTATTTTATTTGGAGTTATGGGTTTAGATATAATATAAATATATTATTTAAATGTGAGAAAAAGATATTAAATACGGACTATAAAATTAAAATGGGTTATAAATCCTAACCCGAGCATACGGGTATTTTTCGGGTTCAAAACGTATTAATATAACATTATAATAACATGGGAGAGGTTTTTATATAAAAATATAATGTAAAAAGTTGCTCAGAAAAATAATATGGTTAGAGAGATTCGAACTCGGGTCTCTCCCCTATTAGCACAAGACTTTAACCAATCAGCCTACTGTCCCGTTTGTAAACATTGATTAGCCTAATTCGATTTTGATTGTAACACGCGATCATGTTCTTCCCCAATTTGATTTCCAAATCCGATTTTGATTGTAAGTGATTTAATTGATTAATAAAGCATAGGGATTTTGAAAATAAAAGGATTTCGAATCTGTATGTGTATCTTAATTGAACTATGGTGTTGATTTGTCATGATTTTGATAAAAAAAGATAACCCGAAACCCTAGATCTTTTTTGCTTAAAATTGGATTGGAAATCGATCGAATGGATCATTAAAATCATAGGGCTTTTATTCTAGGCATAAAAATGAAGCTATATGAATGTTCAATTACCTGAATTGATGTTGAATTGATGAAGATCGACTAGGCTATAGTCGTGACTTCGACGGGTTGAACCCCGGTGGTTTCCGTCGCTTTTTCGGTGAAATTGGTGTTTACAGAATGCTTAGAGGGGTGCTATTAAGGTGTGGGGAGTTTTGATTTCACAAATGCTTTACCAAATGATCGAATTGATGGTCTCATGTGGCAAGTTTGACGGTTTCAAGTTTAATGAGTATTATTACGATTAATTCTCAATTATTATCAATGAAAACGCTTGGAACATGATAGGGTACGTTCGAGATGAACAATGCCACGAGTGTTGATTAAGAATTCGAACCGACTTAGATGTTACAGATTGGATTTGGACCGAATAAAGCTCGATTTTGACTTTCAAAAGTCAAAGTATCAAGTTTTGGTTAATTACAGCCTTGGTCCCTTTAGTTTTATGTGTTTAAGTTTGGGTTTATGACAGAATAAGTCCTTGTTATTCTTAACTGAGTTAACGGGGTTAACCAGGATTTGTCAGGTGTCACAGCAGGTTACCAAGACCATGTTTGGTAAACAGTGGAGATATCTGGTACACGTTCTTATACATTGCATGAGTCCTAGAACAGCAACATTTGATCAGATTGGTAAAGTTTTTAGCAGATCGTTGGTTTGTCTGGCAACTCACAAATGATTCAACTTTTCAGGAATGATATTTGAGGCCATGATTAGTAACTTTGTGGGGCCGAGGCAGAATTACAAGTTTTTAATGTATCCAAGATTTATCCAAATGTTCATAAATACTCTACTTCCAGATCTTCCAAATGACGGGATTGAATTTTCACTTGAGCCAATGCAAGAAGTAATATTCAGTAGCATGAACAATGTGATGAAAACAAGCAAGTTTAGTGGTACTGTGACACCATTGTTCCCAAATATGCTAGCTGAAAATCCTGATCCAGATTTTAACATAGATGATAAAGTGAATGATCTTATGGATAGTGGCATTGAGCTTGAAAGTGAAAGTGATGGTAGTGATGATGATGATCAATGCAATGATGGTGGTAATGGTAATGTTATACCAGATGTAAAAGTGCAGGAAGTAGAACAACAGACTGATACAACTGCTGGAGAATTCGAAATTCATGATGTGACAATTGAAGAGACTATAGCTGCAGAAGTAAATGTTGAAGTTACTGAACCAGTGTTGATCCATACCGAAGAGTTTGTGGCTGAAGAAGATGATGTATTAAGTGTGACTACAAAGGTTATTGAAGTATCTGATGTTCAAGCAACTGCAACAACACCATCAAAGAAAAGAAAGGAACCTGAAGTGACAAAAACCGTACCTTCTAGACCTCCTCCTTCTAAGGGTATCGTGTTTACAGATCAAGAATTAAAGAAGCAAAAGACAACAACTACAACAAAATTTGACATGAGCAAAAGCAAGGGCAAGGAAAAATAAATTCCTGAAAGGCACAAGTCAAAGGATTACAGTCTTGTAGATGAAGAGTTTCTGAATTATGCTACAAGAGAAACTGCTAATGTGGTGAGTCAGCTGAAGACTCATATTTCAAATTTACAAAGCAGGGAAACTGCTAATTCTAGAGAAATCAGGGAGTTGAGGGCTGAAAGTAGTAGACAGAAAGGTTTTATTATTCAACAACAACAACCAAATTGATCAACTTCATAGGATGGTGCAAGACTTGATAGCTCATGTTGGTGCTCCAATGAATGATCAAAATGTTAATCAAGAAGCAAACATTAAGAATCAAGGAAGTCAAGCTGATACTAAACCCGTTCCTTCTCCAGTACAAGAAGCTACGATGTATGAATCACAAGACATGTTTGATGTAGATATGTTATTGAATAATGAAGGTAAAGGAATGGAAGTGACTGAAGAGAATGAGGAAGAGATAGGGAAAGAGGAGGAAGATGAAGATGATGTGGTGATAACTGGAGAAAAGAAAGATGAAGATAAACCTTTTGATGATGATAATGATAGTGGTGGAGTTGGAGGTGTTGGAGAGTCTGGTAATGAAGCTGGTGGATCCAATCAAGAAGTTGATACCAACATGGAATACAAAAGGTATGAATATGAACAGAAGCAAACTTAAGTTGAAAAAGATGGGCTAGAGATTGGTAAGATGGACAACTTGGTGGATGAAGATCAATCATTCCAAGTACCTGAAGAGAATGAAGAATTTCTGATCGTCCAAAGACAACCATTTTTTATAAGAGTGCTTGGAGGAAAGTAACAGAGAAGCCAACTATTGTTGAAAGAATCACTCAGACGATAAGAAATCCAGGGCAAGCTTTAATTGGAGAAATTTTAGGCTAGATGTATGATGATGACAAGAAAATGTATGTTATCAAGAGAGGTGAAGGGAATATCCAGTATTTTGACAGAAGATCCAAGTTAAAGACCTTACTATACTAGGATATTCGGGAGCTGAGCCACCTGAAGTTTATCAACCCTCCCAAGAATACCTTTGCTGAAAACTTTGAAGATTATCTGAAGAAATAGTGTGTAAAAGATAAATTTGAGAACTTTAAACCACAAGTGCCTGAATGTGTGAAGTTGAAAAGAAATGATGCAAACGGGAAGAGAAGGTTCAGGTACATTGTCAAGCCTGCTGATACAGTTTCAACTGTCTACATCCCGGCACGAAAGGAAGTGTTCATCAAGGATTTCAAAAGATAGGAGTACGACAGCAGAACACATGAAGCTGTAATTACACAACATATCTCACAAGAGGTTAGAGTATTTGATCTAGTGGATTTATTCAGTATTTCTGATGTAGACCTAAATATTTTGTATAACAACCCGATTCAATGTGATATGAGCATGAAGATAAAGTCTGAGGCAAAGTTATACATGAGAGTTGTAGCACGTTGCTTATCCAGAAGATATGAAACTAATGTAATCAAGAAAAGACTTGTCGAGCTGGAATATAAGAAAGTAAAAGTCAAAGCCAAGCCTGATAAAGACAACAAGTGAAGAATTGATGTTCTGTGGACTAGGGGGAGATTGTTGGAACCTAGTAGTCCATAGAAATAAATTATATGCTGAAAATGTACATCTCTAAGGTTTTCGGTCGAAAACTAAGTTTTTGATCGAAATCCTTTTAGTATATATATGTTTGTCTTTTGAACTTTGTAGTTAGATTTCACATTTGTAACTTTGGTCCAGATTTGTATTAGTGAAATCAAAGTGTTGTTGGTTGTTCAATTAGTTTGTAACTGCAATTAATCATCAATGAAGATCATGTATTTGATTATGCATTTCGTGTTTATCTCGGTTTTTGGTTTCGTTTATGTTTCATTCGATCTACTCAAGTGTTAGTGTATTCTGGATTGTTTACGCCTTTTCAGAGACTGTTTGAGGATTAGAGACTTAGATATCATAAGATTAGAGGGGATCACATCCAGAGACTTAAAATGAAAAATCTGAATATCAAAGAGGGAGCGGACCGCTACCCAAGACCTTAACGGTCCGTTACGTGTGGACTAAGGAAAACCTCGGGAGCCGACACGTGCCCCTGTGACTCATCGATCAGAAATTGACGCATGGAAGGGGTGGCGGATCGCTAGCCAGACCTTTACGGTCCGTTACGTGCGGGCGAAGCCAAATATGCCGCCTCAAGGGGTGGCGGACCGCCACCACCAAGCGTAGCGGTCCTCTACGGGTCCCACTTTCACCTTATAAATAGATGATCGACTTCATGCCATCCTCACACACAAACACACCTTTATACACACACACATTCTCTGGAAATCCATTCCCGAGCCCCGGTTCGCGTACGAGAGTCCGGTTTCTGTCCATTCGGCTTCAAATTGCCGTAGATAGTGCTGAGATAAGGTTCTGACCTCCCATTAAGCATTGATTATGAACCATTAAGCTAGAATTGTATAATTAAGTAAGATACTTACTTATCTAGGAACTTTGCACAAGGTGTTTTACCACATTACTGATTGATAAGTCAAAATACTTCCGAGGTGAGTTATTAAACTGTGATACATGAACCCCTTCATGACCTTGTCTGGCATGATTGATTTACGTAACATTTTGAGTATCTTGAAATGATTGTACTCATTGTTTATATATTACATATTCTAAGCGCTTATTGTATTTCACCTGCTCGTGAAACGGCATGTTGGACAGGACCCGTGGGACGGTCTTTGGTTATATATATATACTGATGATTATTCATACTTATCTATGAATTTGGGGGTGGAACCCCATGGATGTGTTCAAGATACATTGGCGGGTCATTTTATTAAACTATTTTAGTTTATGAATCCACCAGCTTTGTGGTGACCCATGTTTTATCAAATGTTTTTGACCGCATCACAGGTAGTCGTTAGACAGGGCATTCCAAGACTAGATGATAAACGATCCAGATGATGGGCATGCCAGAAAATGTAAGCCCCGAATGACTTGTTCCTTGTTAGGAACAAATGATGTAACTTTGGTTGAACATAATGTAACAATATTGTGATATTAATATAATAGAAGTTATGTTTTAAATCTTCCGATGTGTGTTCTTAATATCAACGTCAGAGTAACTAGAAGGCGACCTTCTGACTAGTATGTAGTTATCTGACAAACGAAAATGTTCTGTGTAGGAAAGGGCAGTGTATAAATCTCTTCTAGACTCGTCGCCCTTATGTATCTAACTGCCACTCGACCCAACATTGCATTCTTAGTAAGTCTCATTAGCTTCTTTATGGAAAATCCTAAGTCAACCCACTAGGAAGCAGGGAAAAGAATTCTGAAATAAATTCAAGGAACAATAAATCATGGTATCACTTACACCAAAACTAATGATTTTAAGTTAAAAGAGATATAGTGATAGCAATTTCGGTTGTAATTTAGACGACACGAGGAGCACAACAGGGTACATATTCAATCGTGGATCCGGAGCAGTATCATGGTAGTCCAAGAAACAAAGTGTATCGCTCTATCATCTGCAGAGGCCGAATACATAGCTCTGTCTGTCACCGGGTATCAAACTTTATGGTTACGATCAATTCTAAAAGGAATTAAAGTGTCCTCAAAACGTATTTCATGGCAAATCCAAGCACATCATTATTAAGTATCATTTTATCAGGGAGTTGGTTAATGACCAAAGGTAAGATAATAGCCACACTTAAAATTCCAAAATTTCGTGTGGCTATAAATAACCATTAGCCACACCATAATTACTTTGTTTTATGTTAGTGTGACGGAATGATAGCAAACGTCGTGGGAAAAAAACTATATGTGTGACCAAAGGTAAGACAATATCCACACTTAAAATTACAAAATTTCGTGTGGCTATAAATGACCATTAGAAACACCAAGGTAACTTTATTTTTTTGCTTATGTGAATGATACCAAACGTCATGAGAAAAAAAATTATGTGTGACCAAAGGTTAGACAATAGCCACACTTATAATTACAAATTTGCGTGTGTTGTAGTGTAAAGCACACATCTTTATTCCTATTGTTTTAGTGTGTTTTAGTTAGTTTTCTATTTGTTTTGAGTCGTTTTTGTACACATTTGAGTCTTTGTCATGTTTCAGGTGCTCGTATGGAATACAAGTGAATATACGAAGAAACGGAGCACGAGACGGAAGTCCAGGGTTCAAAGTGGAAATTCCAAGCTCTCACGGTACGCGAGGGAGTCAAAAATTCAGCCCAGTTATTTTGGTTCTCGCGCTACGCGAGGAACCAGGCTCAGTCTCTCGCGGTACGCTAGAGACCCGTAATTCGTGAAAAACCCTAAATCAACAATTAAATAAAATTTGAAGGCCATTATGCCAAGGGTTGGTATCTTAGCCGTCTGGAACAGAGCTTTGGGCGATTTTAGTTGATTGGAAGGGAAATCAAGTGCAAGATTGAAGCTTTTGGATTCCGGGTTCGTTAAATTAGCGTTCTAGGTTTTCAAGATTCGATCTTTATCATTATTTTCTATGTTTGAGACTATGTTCATGTCAGATTCTTCTGTTTTGAATGGTTTGAACATGATTATAGGCTAAGCGATTAATACTACCTACGTCAATTGATGATTGCTTCGTAAAGTTATGATTTTTATCGGTTTTGGATTCGTTTGATGGTTTATTGACTTTGTAAACGATCTTAGTATGTTTATTGTGATGTTATAGCATGCTTTCTTCTGGTTTTGTGTTGTTTCATGTTTCTCATGTAATCTTGTTAAATGTCTTTCATTAATAGATGCATGTTTAGGTTGTTTGCTGATCGCTTGTGACCTGAGTGGTTTGATAGACGTAGTAATCCATAGGAGTGTTAGTTGATCCTTGATTATAACCGAATGTGGGTCCTAGTTCAATACTCGAGAGGTGAGAATTAGTTGTCTAGTCTTCGTCATTAAGAATCCGAGTGTTGACAGTCTGAGAGGACGTTACTATTAGGTGTCTAGTGATTGTTGCTAGTTCAAATCATATTATTTACCCTGAGATTACCCCGTGCATTCCTTGAATGTATGGTGGACAGTGAGACTGAAAGGTGATATGTCTTTAGGGTACATTGTCATTGTTGGAGAAATCGAGAGGTGATCCAACCATCTGGCGAGATTAGTACACTTTAGCTTCCTTAGTTGGTGACACCCTGAGAGTGATTAGGGATCCACTAGGTTGTCTAGAGCTGTTATCCTTAGAAACCCATATTCATCATAGATTCCATAGCCGGTAGAAGTTGTGCTTTGCAAGTAGGATTCCTACCTAGGTGATATTGTTCCCATTCTTGATTTTACCTTAGCTTTTCCCTTGATAGTTGAGTCGACCTTAGTTTTCTGCATTCCTTACTTAATTCAGTAGTGTAGTAAACGCCCCAAATGAAATCAATCTTTAGTCCGAGTCAGAGTCTAGTATAGCTATAGTAGTGTCTCTAGGGTTCGATAACTCGGTTTAGCGTTAAGCTATGCTACACTCGATAGGTACACTTGCTTGTCCGGTTTAGTTCACAGGTACTCCATCTTATTACTTAGGAGGCTATGAATAACCACTAGCCACACCATAATTACTTTGCTTTATGTTTTTGTGACGGAATAATAGTAAACGTCTTGGGAAAAAACTTTATGTGTGACCAAAAGAAAGACAATAACCACACTTACAATTCTAAAATTTCGTGTGGCTATAAACGACCATTAGTTACACCATAGTTACTTTGTTTTATGTTTGTGTGACGGAGTGATAGCAAACGTCGTGGGAAAAAAACTATATGTGTGACCAAAGGTAAGACAATAGCCACACTTTCAATTCCAAAATATCGTGTGGCTATAAATGACTTAGCCAAACCAAAGTAACTTTGTTTTTTGCTTATGTGACGGAATAATACCAAACGTCATGGGAAAAAAAACAATTATATGTGACCAAATATTAGACAATAGCCACACTTAAAATTATAATAATTTTTTGTGTGTCAAACAAAAGATTTTAGCCACTCTTAAAATAAATTCCAGTGACTATATAATATAAACGGTCACACTTACAGTAAATTCATGTGGCCGTTGTTACAATTTAGCCACATTATTGCGACAAAATTCTTGATCACAACAACACTTTTGCCATAGTTTTATTAAATAAGTGTGGCTAAAACAAACTTTTTAGTAAATTCATATGGCCATTGTGACCCGTTAGCCACACTTAAAGTAAATTCATGTTGCCGTTGATTTAGTCACACTTAATGGAGGTAATTATTGATTTCAGCAAGAAATGTTGATACTCTTTAGCCACACTTTTTAGCTGTTACGGCCACTAATAAGCGTGTGTGGCCGTATGATACCTACGATTACTCGAGCTTTGGTTACACTTGAACTGGAAAAAAAGTGAGGGGAAAGGCCTACGGCCATACTTTTTTGTGTGACCGTAGGCCATTTTTGACGCAGTGTAAAGGAATTAAAGTGTCCTCAAAACATTTCTACAAAATTCTTCTGCGACAATAAGTCTGCCATTTCTCGACCAAAAATCAAGTATTTCATAGTAAATCCAAGCACGTCAGGATTAAGTATCATTTTATCAGGGAGTTGGTTAATAATGAAGAAATTGAAGTTGAGTTCTAGTTTACAAAGGATTAGATAGCAGATTGCTTCACCAAGGCCTTACAAGTTGGAAACTTCAATCGACTTAAAGAAAAATTAGGCGTTTCTCCTATCTAGCTTAAGGGGGAATATTAAATTAAGCTAGACACCTAACAAGTTATATTACAGTTACTAAACCGTCGTGTCTACTGTATTCTCAACCGTCACAATGGTTCACTTTGTATATGTATATATATCCGTGTCTATGGTATGTTAACACAATGATCATTATTATATAAATAAAATATTATGTCAAATCTTATCTTTCTCCAACAAAACTTGCAACACAAATATTTAATAGCAAACTCGTTTTTTTTTCTAGCTGCGGCTGTTAATGGTTAATACGTTTGAGGGAAGGAATTACATTTGGTTTCGTGACGTTAATTAACCGTCAAACAAATAAAGTATGAGTAAAATCTATAAATTAATCGTCTATATAATAAAACAGCAAGAAGCTAACTAGAAAAGTGATTCCTGCAAGATTCCTAGGAGCTGCACTGATTAATTCTACCGGAAAAAGACACTACGCAGTGGAATAATTGTTGTTGGTAATCTTTGCCGCCTCATTGAAATCACAAGCCTCCACACTCTGTTGACTCATCTGAAAATACATATTAAACAAATACGATACATTCTTCCGTTCACTCAGTTTATTGCATGTTGATCCGTACGAAAGGCTGGTGCAATCACCCAAACTACAAGCGAAATCCAAATCAGTCTTCACCCTGCTCAAATTCTTCATATCGTCGTTCAAAACACACCATTGATGACTTAAATACTTGACGTGTTTAGCCCCCACCGGCATCTTTGCGTTACCCTCGCCCGAAAAATCAATAGGGAACTTTGGTTGGCCATCGTACCGGAAAATCCCCCAGTGACGTTCGAAGAAGCCCGGAGCAATACTCTTTTTATTCTCGTCGGTTAAACTGAAAAGATAAACCTCGATATAACCTGGGTGCAATGGCGTTCCCTTCTTCATTGCTAGTTTCTTCAACAATCCGTTGTAGAAATTTTCAGCCATTTTTACGTTGGCTTCTTTGTTACCATTTGTTGGCCATCCAATCTCTCCGATAATGATTATAACGTTGTTAACACCGGCTTTCTTGAGGCAATAGGAGAGGGTGTCGAGGTTGGCGTCCAACATGTTGGTGTATTGAATGTTTTGATCATGGACACCTTTTCCCCCGCCATCGAAGAGAGCGAATTCGATTGGGAAATCTTGGTTTTCGTAGAGGCTAAGGAAAGGATAGATGTTAACCATGAAAGGGCAGTTGTTTTGGTCCAGAAATCTTGATATTTTGACCACTGTGTCTCTGATTTCCGTCCTAAAGTCTCCCGCAGATGGGCCTTGTGAGCCGGAGTAGTAAACGTCGGCGTTTTGAGTGATGGTGGCCTTGATTTTATTTCCTAGCCCGGCTTTATTGACAGCTTTTTTTTAGGCCTGGGAAAACGGTTTTCTTGTAGGCTCCTTTGTATGCTTTCAAGAATGGCTCATTTCCAACGGCTATATACCTGTCATTATCTGATTGTCAACGTCAACATAACAAAACATATACAATGTGTGTGTGTCTTACTTGATGATAACGCCACGCAAATGATCTGTAACATTTTCTTTGATGTAGTCCTCGACGGCGTCATAATCGTTGCTAAATTCTTTGAGATTAAGGTTAGGGATACCAAGCATGACTTTGATACCCGTCCCAGCAAAGTGACTAACAGTCCAATGGTCCGAATCAAAAAGCTTCACCTTCTTCACCTTATTGTCTTTAAGCATCTGAACAATGTATTTAGGATCTAGAGGTGTGGATGCCTGTGTACCCCAATTTACGCCTAGACAATTCACACACTTGCTCCCTAAAAGGACATAATAGCATGCCCATATCAAGACCATGGCTCGACCCATGGTTCACCAATACTTTTTGAAATGGGTGCACAGATTAATTGGTTTGCAAGTGAGAAACGTGGATAATCATTTGGGGGTGGAATGAGTGGTTTGCTTTCACTTTCTTTTCATAGAGCGATTGACTTGTTGCTAAATTTAGCATGTCTACACTTGGAAACGGAATACCCTTTAATTTTTGTTCAAAATTCATAGTATAGTCTAAAGGAATTAATTAATCTCAATCAAATTGCGAAATTAATTAGGTTTATGCTACTTTAGCGGCATCGTTTATTATATACATATATACACACTAGTAGGAAACCCGCGCGATGCGACAATTTATGACGCGTCATTTGTTTTCTATTGGTTTATCAATGCTCTAATGTATAGTACTTATGTTACATTCTTAAATACAAAAAATAAAGTTTTTTTCAAACAAATTTACATATGGGATTATGAGAAGTAGTTTTATTTGATTGTTTCTTTTAGTTTTGTTTAAGAAAACAGTTTCCAACATTTTGATTTTATAAGACTTAAACTAATGATTTTAAATCTAAAATAACTACCAAAATTCAAAATGTTTATATATAATTGATCGCTTAAATGCTTTAAATCTAAAACATATCAAAGCAAAGTTTACTACGTATAACACAAAGAACACATATACACCTAGTTATCCTCTTATTAAAACAAAATGGTCCAATAAAAAACATAAACCAGGAATGGGGAAGGGAGGATTGAACACGGATGAAGATTTAAAAAATCTTTGGAATCACTAAACGTAAAGGATTTTCCTGCCCCGAGCGTTGCGGTGGGAAATCTATGAAGTGAAACCCATTTGAAAACAAGCATGCATTCATATCATGTGTAGAGTGCGTTCACAAAACCTGTTATAACCCTAGAATCAGTAAATTGAAACTAACAATACTGAGAAAGAACCAAAGAAAAATACAAATAAAAGCTTAAAAACTCTTCCGCTTGATGAAGGCCTATTGGTCCAAAAATACATGCCATGCAACAGTTGGAACTGTCCAGTTCCCTTGCTAAAAAATGTATTGGTTTGGCTATAGCAAATGAGTAGTCACTCTACTCCATTAGCATGTGGTTGTTCTTTGCCTGCAGCATTAAAACCCAAAAGAAAGAGAAAAAAAAGTTTAGCCTTAAATAGTCTATCAAATTGAAGGCTATCGGTAAATTAACTGAAAGGCGTTTAATTACCATGGGAATCCTAAGGCTGGAAAGCTGGATTTTGCTTTGGTGATAATCCCACCGTCTTCACACATGTTAATCACAAAAACGAAAAAACATAAGTAGTTTTATATATGTGTTTTCAAATGAGTATGTGATTTTTAATCATAAGTCAGAGAATAAAATGTAATAAATCACGCGTAGAAGAGTGTTTCGACACGCTCATGCTGTTTGAAGTTGTAATAATCAAATAATAAGTAGTATGAGTGTTGGGTGTTGGCCTCGTACCAATCGAACACGCATCTGTAAAGCCAAACACGTAGTCAACCGATCACTAGTGCGGAATCCTAATAAATCTATGATCGTGTAGAAACGAGTAATCACGGATCAAACGACAATAGTAAATATACCGACTTTTCTATTTCAGAGGTAAAACGCTTGTCACAATAAGATCAAATTAGACACGTACTTACAAAATCAAACAAGCTACCTATTTATAGAAAAACCAAACACACTAGAGAAACTAGCTAGTTTCGCTACAGGCGAAACAACTAGCATCGCTAGTCAGTTTCGCCACAACGAAACTAACTATTATCGCTAATACAATTCAAAGATAAACTAGACAAAAACGATTACAGAAATACAAAGACAGTTAATACGAAGCCTACAAGCTATTGTTACAAAACATGTATCAACAAACTCCCCCTTAACGACAGCTTGTAGAATCAAAAAGTCTTCGATCCCTAGCGATCTTGATCGACATCTTTCCACATGCACGGTTGATGTTGTCCAGATGGTCTATATAAAAACTAACAAAACCTAACCTAGACTCCTAAGTAATAAAAGGAATACCTTCGAACTAAACCGCACTTACATGCAAGTGTACCAATCCAGTGTAGCACAACTTAACGGTAAACCGGATTATCAAACTCTAGAGACATTATGATAACAAAACTAGACACTGACTCGGACTAAAGATTGATTTGGTTTGGGGGTTTCCTACACTACTGATTATAACTAAGAATTTAATAAACTAAGAACGATTCAAACTACCAAGAGAAAAGCTAAGGTGAAATCAAGGATGGGAAGAACACTACCTACGTCGGAATCCTACTTGCAAAGCTCCACTTCTACCGGTTTTGGAAACTATGATGGATCTGGGTTTCTAAGGTTGACAACTAAAGACGACCTAGTGGATTCCTAATCACTCTCAGGGTGTCACCTCTCAGTCTCTCCAACAATGATAATATACCCTAAATACAGATCACCTTTCAGTCTCACAGTCCACAACACATTCAAGGAATGCACGGGGTAATCTCAGGATAACTACTATGATTCAGAATAGCAACAATCACTAGACACCTAATACAAACGCCCTCTCAGACTATTATCACTCGGATTCCTAATGACGAACACTGAACGACTAATTTTCACCTCTCAGGTATTGAGCTAGGAAGAACACTCAACTCTAATTGTAACATCTGCGATTTTTCATGTTTTACTTATCATGTACTAGACTTATTTAATCCATGCAAATCATTTTGAATGTCTTTTCACTTGGATTATTTTCATACAACATACTTGTGTTAACATACGTGATCTACTGTTTGTTACCATACGCTTTATATGCTTATTTGTGGCTTAATCGGGAATTGGGCCCATTTTTGGCCCAATAAGCCCATCATAACCCCTTAGCAAACATATAAACCTCAAACATGTAAAATTAAAATTGCTATACCTTGTTACACTTGAAACGTTCGACAAAAGCTTCTAAATCTATGTATTGTGCCTTCGCAGCTTGTTATACCCTAGAAAGCTCGTTTTCTCGTTTGCTGGCCGTTAATTACCGTACGCGACTAACATAACCTTAACTTATATGTTTTAACTAAACATACTTTATTTGTTATGACAATCAACTTTCATGTTTAAAGCATTTGCCAATTTCGCTTATAAATGCTTAAAATCGTGAATTTCGAAGCCGCGCACTCAACCGGGCCAAGCTAGGACCCAATCCACCTACTCTTGGACCTAGCCCAAGCAAGAAATCAAAAAAACCCAACCCTATTAAGCTTATTTTTGCATATTTGAGTTCCCTAAAACCCAAAAGTGTTTTCCAAGACATTCCATTTTTACACCCCTTCACCCATTAGTATAAATAGGAGGCTTAAGAGCTTGTTTTCTTTGCTAATTCTCCCTCAAACACTCCCAAACCTTTTTAATTTGTGAAATCCCTTTGAAGTTTTAAGAAATCCTTAGAGGTTTCCAAGAGTTGAAGATCAAACAAGTAAGTAACCCTCCGAAGTTCAATATCGTCTTTTAATTCATTCTTTTTTCATCCCCTCATTCTTTTTTTTCTTTCTATTTTCTATCCATGATCACTTGATCATGTGAAACCTCAGCCCTAAAAACCCTCTAGTAATCTTAACTAAACCAAGAAATCAAGCTAACATCACCAACAATCAAACAAAGGATCCCGTTTGCAATGGCGGCTATGCCGTCGCATTTTGTAAATCCTCAAGACAACTATTGCAAAAGTGGCAATGCCGATGCTTTAGTATGTTCTTGCTAAATTATAATAACTAAACCAAGAAATCAAGCTAACATCACCAACAATCAAACAAAGGATCCCGTTTGCAATGGCGGCTATGCCGTCGCATTCTGTAAATCCTCAGGACAACTATTACAAAAGTCGTAATGCCGATGCCTTAGTATGTTCTTGCTAACTTAAAACATGTTAATAATTATGTATTATCATTTATATGAATCCACACGCTAATTTAAAATAGAATCCGCTTGCTCGTATCGGCTATGTCGATTGCATCCCGTGATTCTCCAAAACGCTTCTGTGAATATCATGGCTAGACCGGTGACACGGGACGTTTTGGCTAACATAACCTGATTATATTATGTATTATAATGATATTATAACAATCTTCTATTTTTTTATTTACGCGTTGAAAACCTAAACGGTCCACTTAAATGCAACCGTAGATTGAGGACCTAGAAAGTTAATTTAAATGAACTGGATTATGTATTTCCTATATTTGTATTGTTGGATTTGACTATTTGAATTATGAAATGAAATTTGGTTATTTAAATATTTCAACTTTAGTATACCATGAGCTTATGAACAGTCTATATGTCCCGTCCCGACGTATTCCGCCATCGGTTGGGTTATGACAGATTGGTATCAAAGCCTTGGTTATAGCGAATTAGGTTATTAAACACCTTTTTTCCTAGACTATAACCTTACGACATCCATCTATGCCATGCTCTATGATTATAGGATATTTGCTACATGACTACTTCATTATGTGTTAATTTATTTGATTCCACTTATTAAGTTCCGTCAAAATAATAAAATAAAACAATAATACCCATACCCTTATCCTAAGCCTCAATCCTTCTTACCTTCTTCTATGTCATCATCATCATAGCATGTGGAATGTCATACTCATAGACACAAGTCTATTAAGTTTATTTTTACACCTCGTTAAGGTTCTAAACTTTGTTAATTAGTAGAGGACACGTGCAATCTGGAAGGGTGACACCTGTATTCTAGGTTTTCTATCTAGGAAAGCATTTCATATAAATCCCAATCAACCGAGGGATCCGTATGCTTTCCTGGGAATTCCCGGGATGAGTGTTTACTTATAAGCTAAAGCATGTCCCCTTGAAAGTTATATAAGTTTGATTAACCTTAATATGTCATAGCATTCAAGTGGTTATGTTACTATTTGAGTGCAATCCAAACTATGATTATTTATGCATATTTATCCTTTGTTTTAAATCCTAGAAATTCTCATAAATTCTCTCAACTCTCTTTATATTGTTTAAATCTATTGCATGCCTCCCCGTCGTGACAACACCAACAACAACACTGATCTTGCTACTCTCCTCATTCAGCTTGTGAACCAACTCAACCAGGCTAATAACAACAACAATGGGGGCACCAATGGCAATGCTAATGGTGGCGGTGCCAACCCACCCCCATGCACTTTCAAGCACTTTAACTCGTGCAATCCCAACAAGTTTTATGGCACCGAAGGAGCCACGTGCCTCCTTCAATGGTTTGAGGGCACTGAAAACACCTTCCTCAACAGTGACTGCCCTGACAATCTTCGGGTTCGCTATACCACCAACGTCTTTCAAAAACGAGCGCTCACTTGCTGGAATGGTGAGAAAAGAAATCGGGGTGTGGACGTGGCAATGGCCTTGCCATGGGATGATGTAAAAAGGCTCATGACCAAGGAGTTATGTCCTCGTAATGAAATGAAGAAGCTAGAGGCTGAGTTTTGGGATCTTACCCAAGACAGTGGTGAAAGCTTAGCCTACACAACTCGTTTCCATGAGTTAAGCCTCCTTGTGCCTCACATGGTCACACCACTGACTCGGTGCATTGAGAAAGACATCGGTGGTTTGCCCATGAAGATCAAAGACACTGTTCTAGAAAGAAATCCTGCTACCCTTGAAGACGCTATCCGCTTAGCTGCCACATTAACTGATAATCATGTGAAGGAGGGCACGTTGACAAGGAAAGGTGCCAAGAAAGTATCTGACACAACAACCCCTTCTGAACCCTCCAAATAAATCAAGCATGAACCCTATTACAACAACAAGAAGCGAAAGGACAAAAACTTTGTTGTTGTCACTCCGCCTGCTCCAGTCAACCAAGTTGCACCTATGGCTCCGAATCTGGTTAAGAAGTAATATGTGGGAAACAACCCCCTTTGCAGCACATGCAACTAGCATCATTTCCCGAACATACCATGGCGTCTATGTGCCAGTTGTAGAAGGTATGGTCATGTGGCCAACATTTGACGCTCTAGGCCGCCGGGTAATCAAGTTAACCAGGGGAATAGAGCCAATCAACAAGTAGCCAATCAAGTGGTTTCGGCTAATGCTAATGGGCGTGCTTGCTTTGAATGTGGTAATGCAAACCACTTCTGAAACCAAAGCCCAAAGCTTGTCAATGCTAACCAAGGTGGAGCTCATGGGCGTGCTTTCTACAAAAAAAGCCAATGAAGCTCAGGACATCAATGATGTGGTCAACGGTACGTTCCTCATTAATAATCGTTATGCTTCCATACTATCTGATACCGGTGCCGAAAAGAGTTTTATGTCATTTGAGTTTGGGCCCTTACTTGCTAAAACACGAACTAAGTTAGAGAAAACATTTACCGTCGAGGTAGCGGATGGAAATCCCATCATCATCGACTCCATTATACGTGACTGTTCCGTTAAACTTAATGAACACACTATTCCCATCAACCTCATCCCTATGCAATTGGGAAGCTTTGACATCATCATAGGCATGGGTTGGTTGCCAAATCATCAAGCCGAAGTCGTTTGTTCCGAGAAGCACATTCGAATCCCTCTCCCATCGGGCAATACATTAAAAGTCTTTGGTGAAAAACCACGTGGAGGACTTAAACTCATGTCATGCAGAACGGCCCGAAAATACTTATGAAAGAAGTATGTGGCCTTCTTAGCCCACGTTGTTCAAAAGAAGGACAAAGAGAGGAGTATTCAAGACATTCCCATTATTCGGGATTTTTCTGAAGTATTTCTTGAAGATCTATCTGGACTTCCACCCGTTCATCAAGTAGAGTTTCGTATCGACCTTGTACCCAGAGCTAATCCCATAGCCAAAGCTCCATACCGTCTCGCACCTTCTGAAATGCAAGAGCTTGCAAGTCAACTTCAAGAACTTTCTGATAAAGGTTTCATCCGTCCCAATCATTCACCTTGGGATGCACCTGTCCTATTCGTAAAGAAGAAAGATGGCACATTCCGTATGTGTATTGACTACCAGGAGCTCAACAAACTTACCATCAAGAATATTTATTCTTTGCCTAGGATTGATGATCTCTTTGATCAACTCCAAGGTTTCATCTACTTCTCGAAGATTGATCTTCGATCCGGTTATCATCAACTTCATGTGCAAGAGGAAGATATTCAAAAGACTTCCTTCCGTACAAGATACGGTCACTATAAATTTATGGTTATGGCTTTTGGGCTAACTAATGCACCCGCGGTTTTCATTGACCTCAGGATTTGTATGTGCAAGCCTTATCTGGATAAATTCGTGATCGTATTCATTGATGACCTCCTAATCTACTCCAAGACTAAAGAAGATCATGAACAACACCTTAGGTTGGTTTTAGATCTTTTGAGGAAAGAACAATTATATGCCAAGTTCTCCAAGTGTGGATTTTGGCTAAAAGAAGTTCAATTCTTGGGTCATATTGGAATTCATATTGATCCCGCTAAAATCAAAGCTGTTAAGAATTAGAGTGCCCCTAAGACCCCTACCGAAGTTCGTTCAGTTCTTGGTCTTGCGGTTTATTACCGTCATTTCATATCAAACTTCTCCAAGATTGCTTTCCCTCTCACCACCCTGACCCACAAGGGTAAACCTTATGAGTGGGGACCAAAGCAAGAAAAAGCCTTTCATATCCTCAAGAAAAAGTTGTGCAATGCTCCAATTCTCACTCTCCCTGATGGGAATGATGACCTTGTTGTCTACTGTGATGCATCATACCAAGGTCTCGGTTGTGTTCTCATGCAGCGAGGCAAGGTGTCTACTACGAAAAGATCTATATCTCTCGCGCACTTGTAATATAATTATCGTGTAATCATTCTCAAATTAAATAAAATGCGAGTGTTTTATTTAGTTTTATACAAATAGGTATTTTCATTTTATGGATTTAAATTAATTAAAATTTTATAAGTTTTAAAACTTATATAAAAAAAAATCTAAATTTAAAGGTTGCATATTTAATAAAATAACCTATTTAAATAAGATAAATAACTTTTATAAAAATTATTTATAATAATAATAAAATAAGTTTATAAAATATATTTGAAATTAAAAGAAATTAAAGAAATTTATTTTTATAAAAGTTGAAGGGTTGTTTTGAAAATTTTCAAACTAGAAGGTTTTAAGATAAAATCAGTTGAGGGACTATTTCTGTACAAATCAAACTACAAGGATTCATCCGTAATTATCTCAGGGGTCGAATTAAAACAAAACCAAACTACAAGGACCAAATCTGCCAATTTCCAAATCGACTTTCCGGTCACCATGTTCCTTGGTCCGGCGGGTAAAGCGTTTTTCCGGCGAACACCCCGACAGGGCTGTTCCCTGCACCTCGACAGCCGCTAAAGGCATCCCTGAATTCGTCGTTCCAACGTGAGCAAAAGCCCCCGGCCAATTGGTCTCCCCAACATACGGATAGTCTGATCCTGTTGGTGGCCGAGAACCCACGCCACGAATTCGAGCCCGACAGTCAACCTCCACGCATGCTTGATAGCTCGTTAGCTTCGTCTCGTCCAGACGAATGTCTGGACATACTTAATTGCACGTTTGGTCATAAGGTTTGAGCTCGGCTATAAATAGCTATCTTCGGACCTGCTCGAGCTCGCTACCCCCCTTCCACCCACTCTCACTCCAAATTGAAGGCACCATTGCATTCGTCATCTCCGAGTGAAGCTGTGACCAAGTTTTTAAAAGCTAATTCCATCCAGAAGATCGATTCCCATTCTTGACATTTTCGGATTTAGAACTCTGCCGACCAGACCCTTCGCGACCAGGTTCGAGCCTCAATTTTGTTCCTTTACCTTCTTTTATCGCTTGTCAAACTACCCCAATCGAAATCGCGACCATCGCCCATGAGTTACCGGGCAAACCAGTGTCCTCGGACATGGTTTGCCGGTTGCCGAGGACCAGCGACCAATTTCCCACTTGTGTATTTAAATTAACGGGTACACACATAACCAGCGATGGGCAGTAGCCCGGCTGGTATGCGAGTGTGTGTTTGATCCTGAGGTCGCGGGTTCGATCCCGGTTGGCCTTCGGCCCAAACTTTTTATTCTGTTTTTATTTTATTTATTTATTTTAACTTATTTTAATATTCTTTTTATACAATAAAAACTAAAACGAGCCGGTTTACTCGTTCGTTTATTTTAAAAACGACTAAACAACTTTTTATACATACTTAACCCACCCAAATTTTTATAAAATAATAAACACTATATTTTTAAAATTGTTAGAATAGTTTTAACTTACAAAAAATATATAGATAATAATGATAATATAAATAAATAAATAGAAACTTTTATAAATACATAATAACTACTTATTTAAAAATGTAATATTTTAACAATATATACATTTTTATAAGTTAAAGTTTTACAAAATCATTATCATTTTTCTACCATATTTTATACAAATAAATATTTAGGAATATTATTATAAAACCTATACACATTTAAATATGAATACACACATATATAAACATACAATAATACTTATCTATCCACATAGGATTTCATCGTGCTTAGGTTTCAACGTCCTTATCACCCGCACTCGTGGATTATCATATCCGCTAGCCAGGTGAGTTACATAGCCCATATTTTACATTTTTGCACATTTTAGGGTGAAACATTATACATGCTACTCACATTGTTTATACGTGTTATACATGTGGACTATATGCTTATTATCTTGGATGTACATACATTTAAACACAAGAAAACCAACAGTAATATTAATAGATCTATTGTGCCTGGCCAGCCCACCCGGTTAGGGTGTTTATTATTGCATACTCGGATATAGCCGCGTGTTATATTCAAACATACCGGATATAGTGGGTAACTATATTCAAACATACCGGACTTAGCTGTTGTGCTATGTTCAAGCGCGTCAATCAAGGTTTTAATTGTGATTAGATAGATGATACACCATATATATACTATGTTTAACCAGATAAACAATGAGTTGCAAAACGTTTTTAGCTACTACTTATTGGAACTACAAAACCTATGTACTCACCAACTTTTTAGTTGACACTTGATTTAAATAATGTTTCAGGTTTGGATATGTGATTGCTTGCTGAAGATTCCTCCACTTAAGAACTATGGACCTAGTTAAATAAATCAATGTTTTGAACTAGACTAGGTTATTTGAAATGTATTGTATTTGGATCTTTGTTGTCTTTAAATTTAATTAATGAATTATGCAACATTTTAGTTATCATGTGCTTTGAACAATCATTCCATTGTCGGCCTCGATGTTTCCGCCATCGGTCGGGGTGTGACAGATTGGTATCAGAGCCATGGTTATAGGGAATTAGGTTATTAGACACAATGACCTAGACTATAACCCTAGGACTCCCTTTTATGTGTTATGTGCTAAATGATTAATTGTTATGTGAATTATTTGTAGTTAGGTGTTATTTGAATTTTCCCAAGTTTGGTACATGAGACTTATACATACAAGGCTTAAATACATGATACATACTTGACAAACAAACTTATACAAACAAATACACTACCCATCCTTATCCATACTCTTTCCTAATCCATATTAATTGCAACATTCCTACACATTTTATACTCATAGACTCTCAAGTCTATTAAAATCTTGAAAATCTTGTCAACGACTTAATTTCTTGAAACCAGTAAAGGACACGTGCAATCTGGAAGGGTGACACCTGTACATTGGATTTTCTGTCTAGTAAAGCATTTCGTATAAATCCAAATAAACGGACCCGTATGCTTTCCTGGGAATTCCTGAAGTGAGTGTTTACCTATAGGCTAAAGCATGTCTCCTTGAAAGTTTTGAGGAATTATTTAACGTTGATAAGTCAATGTATTCGCAAGGATACGATCCGAACTTAAACTCAAAATTTGGGGACATTATAGCAAGATAGGAAGAACTAGACGAACATGCAAAGCAAATCATTATTACGGGTGCACACGTAATAACGATTTGTAGTGCATGCAAGTCCCGGCAATTCCTATTACGCGAATAATGATCTATAACATCATGTTCTATCCGGAATATATGGCTTAGTTTCCCCCATCAACTTTGAATAAATACACATGCACTGGCACGCGTCATAATGAATCCCGCTTTTCTGCTTACATTATTTCCCACTATAACTCATATATATCCATCTTATCTAAAATATCATTGCCTTTTCTTATGGTGTTAGAATGCCTCCTCGACGTGCAAACTCTAGCACTTCCAACCCGGATCTTGCTACTCTCCTTGCCCAGCTGGTGGGGCAAATGACCCAAGCCAATAACAACAGTGACGGGTCTCACAACATCCAAGGAAATGGTGGTACAACCCGCCTCAATGCACGTTTAAGCAATTTAACTCGTGCAATCCTACAAAATTTTTCGGGACTGAAGGTGCTACCGGCCTACTGCAATGGTTTGAAAGCATGGAAAGCACATTCCTAAACAGTGACTGTCCCGATAATCTTCGGGTTCGCTATGCCACAAGTGTACTTCAAAAGAGAGCCCTCACCTGGTGGAACGGTGAGAAACGCACTCGTGGTGTTGAGGTTGCTACATCTTTATCATGGGATGATCTGAAGAAAGCCATGACTGATAAATTCTGTCCTCGAAATGAAATGAGGAAGCTCGAGACTGAGTTTTGGGATCTTGCCCAAGACAGCGGGGATAATCTGGCTTACACCACCCGATTTCAAGAGCTGAGCCTATTGGTGCCTCATATGATCACTCCCCTTGCTCGTAAAATTGAAAAATACATAGGCGGGCTGCCTATGCAAATTCAAGATGCTGTGTTAGGAAGCAATCCTCCTACACTTGAAGCTGCTATCCGTCTATCCGCTACACTATCCGACAACCATGTCAAAGCCGGAACCTTAACAAGAAAGGGTTCCAAGAAGGTTGTCTCCACTCTTGCGGCCGTCAAAGATGTAAAACCCGAGTCTTCTAACCGCAACAACAAACGAAAAGGTCGAAACTTCGCAGCCGTAACTCCCGCTGTACCTGCTATTCAAGTGGCCCCTTTGGGTCAAAACCCGAAACCTTACCTGGGCCCGAATCCCCAATGCCAGACCTGCAAGTACCATCATCCTGCCAACTTATCATGCCGATTGTGTTCAAGCTGAGGACGATATGGACACGTGGTAACTACTTGCCGTACCCGTCCTCCCATCCATCAAGCTGCTCCAGCCAACCGTCCAACCTATCCGGCACCTCTCAATAGTCGGGCATGTTACGAATGTGGAGACCCAAACCATTTTCGTGACCGATGCCCAAAACTTCATCATCAAGGTGGTCCTCAAGGATGAGCATTTAATATAAACGCTAATGAGGCTCAAGCAAACATCGACGTGATAACCGGTACGTTTCTCATAAACAATCATTATGCATCCATTTTATTTGATACCGGTGCCGATAGGAGTTTTGTGTCTCTTACCTTTGAATCTCGACTTGCTAAACAAAGAACGAAACTTGACAATTCTTACTCCGTGGAGATAGCAAATGGAAAATCTATTACTATAAATTCTGTTATCCGCAACTGCAATCTCGAGCTTAATAATCATGAATTCTCTGTTGATCTCCTTCCAAGCAATTGGGAAGCTTCGATATTATAATTGGCATGGACTGGTTATCCAAGCACCATGCCGAGGTTATTTGCTATGAAAAGTGCATTCGTATACCTATCCCTTCGGGCGACACATTAGTTATTTTCGGTGAAAAACCATGTCGTGGTCTTCAACTAATGTCTTGCACATTGGCACAAAAGTACCTACGGAAAAAGTACGTTGCCTTCTTGGCCCACATAGTTGACACGAAAGACAAGGGTAAGAAATTGCAAGATATTCCGATCATTCGAGACTTTCCTGAAGTATTCCCCGAGGATTTACCCGGCCTTCCTCCTCCTAGACAAGTAGAGTTTCGTATTGACCTTGTGCCCGGAGCAACTCCCGTGGCAAAAGCTCCCTACCGTCTTGCACCTTCCGAGATGCAGGAGCTCGCAAGTCAATTACAAGAACTCTCATCCAAAGGATTCATCCGCCCGAGCCATTCACCTTGGGGTGCTCCCGTGCTGTTCGTAAAGAAAAAGGATGGATCGTTTCGAATGTGCATCGATTATCGTGAACTCAACAAGCTTACAATTAAGAACCGTTATCCTTTACCCCGTATCGACGATCTTTTCGATCAGCTTCAAGGTTCAACATGTTTCTCCAAGATTGACCTTCGTTCCGGATACCATCAACTTCGTGTTCTCGATGAAGACATTCCGAAGACTGCCTTTCGGACTAGATATGGCCACTACGAGTTCATGGTCATGCCATTCGGTTTGACTAATGCACCTGCGGTCTTCATGGACCTCATGAACCGTGTATGCAAACCTTATTTGGACAAGTTCATGATCGTTTTCATTGACGACATTCTCATCTATTCTAAAACGAAAGCGGAACATGAACAACATCTTCGTTTGATTTTGGAACTCTTGAAGAAAGAACAACTATACGCCAAGTTCTCCAAGTGTGAATTCTGGCTAAAGGAGGTTCAATTTTTGGGACACATAGTCAACAATAAGGGAATTCATGTGGACCAGGCAAAGATCGAGGCGGTAAAGAATTGGAGAACTCCTAAGACTCCTACCGAGATTCGGTCATTCCTTGGACTAGCAGGTTACTATCGTCGCTTCATCTCAAATTTCTGCAAGATTGAGGTTCCGCTCACTGCCTTGACTCACAAAGGTAAATCTTACGAGTGGGGACCCAAGTAAGAGGAAGCTTTTCAAACTCTCAAGCACAAGCTCTACAATGCTCCTATTCTAACTCTTCCTAGTGGTAATGATGACTTTTTCGTTTATTGTGATGCATCCAACCAAGGTCTTTGTTGTGTTCTAATGCAACGTGGCCAAGTAATTGCATACGCATCACGTCAGCTCAAAATCCACGAGAAGAACTATACGACCCATGATCTCGAGCTTGGTGCTGTCGTTTTCGCCTTGAAAATTTGGAGACACTATCTTTATGGCACCAAATGCGTGGATTTCACCGACCACAAAAGCCTCCAGCATATTTTCAATCAAAAAGAGCTTAATATGAGGCAACGTTGATGGATTGAACTTCTTAACGACTACGACTGCGAGAGTCGCTACCACCCCGGCAAAGCAAATGTTGTAGCCGACGCCTTGAGTCGTAAAGAACGTATCATGCTTCATAGTGTTTGTATCCATAACGATATCCAAGCCCGTATTCTCAAAGCACAACACACCTCTGTTACCGAGGGAAACATGTATCAAGAGATGGCATGTGGTGTAGAACTCTTGCTAGAAACCAAAGCCAACGGTCTATTATATTACTTGGACCGTATCTGGGTTCCCGATCGCGACGACCTTCGTATATTTTTGATGAACGAGTCCCACAAAACTCGATATTCGGTACATCCCGGAGCTGATAAGATGTACATGGGTCTTCGTCAGCAATATTGGTGGCCCGGCATGAAAAAGGATATTGCCCTCTTTGTGGCAAAAATGCTTAACTTGTTCTAAAGTGAAGGCCGAACACCAGAAGCCTTCCAGACTCCTCGAACAACCTGAAATCCCCGTGTGGAAGTGGGAGAACCTTGCTATGGACTTCATCACCAAACTCCCACGCACTTCTAGTGGGCACGATAGTATCTGGGTTATTATCGACCGACTTACAAAGTCTGCTCATTTCTTGCCTATTCGTGAGGACTATCGAATCGAGAAATTGGCTTGGATCTACATTGATGAAATTGTGAGTCATCACGGAATCCCTTTGAACATCATCTCCGATCTTGATTCGCGTTTTACTTCCCGATTTTGGCAATCATTACAATCTGCGCTTGGTACTCGTTTGGACTTAAGTACGGCTTACCATCCTCAAACTAATGGACAAACCAAGTAAACAATCCAAACTCTCGAGGATATGCTTAGAGCTTGTGTCATTGACTGAGGTGGCAATTGGGATTCTCACCTACCACTGATCGAATTTTCCTACAACAACAGCTACCACACAAGTATTAACATGGCACCGTTTGAAGCTCTTTATGGACGGAAATGTCGTTCATCGATTTGTTGGAACGAAATTGGTGAAGCACAAATCACCGGTCCCGAGCTTATCCAAGAGACCACCGATAAAATCTCTCTTATCCGTGACAACATTCGAGTAGCAAGGAGTCGGCAAAAGAGCTATGCCAATAAAAGACGAAAACCTTTGGAATTTCAAGTTGGGGATATGGTTCTCCTAAAAGTATCACCTTGGAAAGGCGTAGTACGATTTGGAAAGAAAGGAAAAGTTGCACCTCGATATGTGGGTCCATTCAAGATACTCGAAAGGGTAGGAAAAGTGGCCTACAAATTCGATCTTCCTTCAGAACTCAACAACGTTCATCCGACCTTTCATGTATCAAATTTGAAAAAGTGTCTAGCCGACGAAATTCTCCACATCCCTCTTGATGAAGTGCGTATTGACGAGAAAATGCACTTTGTTGAAAAACCCGTGGAAATCATGGACCGAAAAGTCAAGAAACTCAAGCGTAGCCGCATCCCCATTGTCAAGGTCCGTTGCGAGTCTAAACGTGGACCCGAGTTCAGTTGGGAACGTGAAGACTAAATGAAGACCAAATATCCGCATCTCTTTTCATAGCCTCCACTAGTTGAATTTCAGGGCGAAATTCCTTTAACATGGGGAGACTGTGACGTTTCGGATTTTTCATTCGCGCACTTGTAATATAATTATCGTGTAATCATTCTCAAATTAAATAAAATACGAGTGTTTTATTTAGTTTTATACAAATAGGTATTTTCATTTTACGGATTTAAATTAATTAAAATTTTATAAGTTTTAAAACTTATATAAAATTTTATATAAAAAAAAAATCTAAATTTAAAGGTTGCATATTTAATAAAATAACCTAATTAAATAAGATAAATAACTTTTATAAAAATTATTTATAATAATAATAAAATAAGTTTATAAAATATATTTGAAATTAAAAGAAATTAAAGAAATTTATTTTTATAAAAGTTGAAGGGTTGTTTTGAAAATTTTCAAACTAGAAGGTTTTAAGATAAAATCTGTTGAGGGACTATTTCTGTACAAATCAAACTACAAGGATTCATCCGTAATTATCTCATGGGTCGAATTAAAACAAAACCAAACTACAAGGACCAAATCTGCCAATTTCCAAATCGACTTTCCGGTCACCATGTTCCTTGGTCCGGCGGGTAAAGCGTTTTTCCAGCGAACACCCCGACAGGGCTGTTCCCTACACCTCGACAGCCGCTAAAGGCATCCCAGAACTCGTCGTTCCCACGCGAGCAAAAGCCCCCGACCAATTGGTCTCCCCAACATACGGATAGTCTGATCCTGTTGGTGGCCGAGAACCCACGCCACGAATTCGAGCCCGACAGTCAACCTCCACGCATGCTTGATAGCTCGTTAGCTTCGTCTCGTCCAGACGAAAGTCTGGACATACTTAATTGCACGTTTGATCATAAGGTTTGAGCTCGGCTATAAATAGCCATCTTCGGACCTGCTCGAGCTCGCCACCCCCCCTTCCCCCCACTCTCACTCCAAATTGAAGGCACCATTGCATTCGTCATCTCCGAGTGAAGCTGTGACCAAGTTTTTAAAAGCTAATTCCATCCAGAAGATCGATTCCCATTCTTGACATTTTCGGATTTAGAACTCTGCCGACCAGACCCTTCGCGACCAGGTTCGAGCCTCAATTTGGTTCCTTTACCTTCTGTTATCGCTTGTCAAACTACCCCAATCGAAATCGCGACCATCGCCCATGAGTTATCGGGCAAACCAGTGTCCTCGGACACGGTTTGCCGGTTGTCGAGGACAAGCGACCAATTTCCCACTTGTGTATTTAAATTAACGGGTACACACATAACCAGCGATGGGCAGTAGCCCGGCCGGTTATGCGTGTGTGTGTTTGATCCTGAGGTCGCGGGTTCGATCCCGGTTGGCCCTCGGCCCAAAATTTTTATTCTGTTTTTATTTTATTTATTTATTTTAACTTATCTTAATATTCTTTTTATACAATAAAAACTAAAACGAGCCGGTTTACTCGTTCGTTTATTTTAAAAACGATTAAACAACTTTTTATACATACTTAACCCACCCAAATTTTTATAAAATTATAAACACTATATTTTTAAAATTGTTAGAATAGTTTTAACTTACAAAAAATATATAGATAATAATGATAATATAAATAAATAAATAGAAACTTTTATAAATACATAATAACTACTTATTTAAAAATGTAATATTTTAACAATATATACATTTTTATAAGTTAAAGTTTTACAAAATCATTATCATTTTTCTACCATATTTTATACAAATAAATATTAAGTAATATTATTATAAAACCTATACACATTTAAATATGAATACGCACATATATAAACATACAATAATACTTATCTATCCACATAGGATTTCATCGTGCTTAGGTTTCAACGTCCTTATCACCCGCACTCGTGGATTATTATATCCGCTAGCCAGGTGAGTTACATAGCCCCTATTTTACATTTTTGCACATTTTGGGGTGAAACATTATACATGCTACTCACATTGTTTATACGTGTTATACATGTGGACTATATGCTTATTATCTTGGATGTACATACATTTAAACACAAGAAAACCAACGGTAATATTAATAGATCTATTGTGCCTGACCAGCCCACCCGGTTAGGGTGTTTATTACTGCATACTCGGATATAGCCGCGTGTTATATTCAAACATACCGGATATAGTGGGTAACTATATTCAAACATACCGGACTTAGCTGTTTGCTATGTTCAAGCGTGTCAATCAAGGTTTGAATTGTGATTAGATAAATGATACACCATATATATACTATGTTTAACCATATAAACAATGACTTGCAAAACGTTTTTAGCTACTACTTATCGAAACTACAAAACCTATGTACTCACCAACTTTTTAGTTGACACTTGATTTAAATAATGTTTCAGGTTTGGATATGTGATTGCTTGCTGAAGATTCCTCCACTTAAGAACTATGGACCTAGTTAAATAAATCAATGTTTTGAACTAGTCTAGGTTATTTGAAATGTATTGTACTTGGATCTTTGTTGTCTTTAAATTTAATTAATGAATTATGCAACATTTTAGTTATCTTGTGCTTTGAACAATCATTCCATTGTCGGCCTCGATGATTCCGCCGTCGGTCGGGGTGTGACATCTATGGCATGAAATGTGTGGTGTTCACTAACCACAAGAGTCTCCAACATATCTTCAATCAGAAAGAACTCAACATGAGGCAACGATGTTGGGTTGAACTCTTTAACGACTACGACTGCGAGATTCGTTACCATCCCGGTAAAGCGAATGTTATGGCCGATGCCTTGAGTCGTAAGGATCACGTCATACTTCATTGTTTCAGAATTCAAACCGATATTCAGAATCGTATTCTAGAAGCTCAACACGTCTCAGTCACCAAGGGTAACATGTATGATGAAATGTCTTGTGCTGTCGAACTTCAATTAGAAACCAAACCCAATGGGTTACTCTATTATTTGGATCGTAATTGGGTTCCTGATCGTGATGATCTACGTACATTTCTCATGAACGAGGCACACAAGACTCGTTATTATGTTCATCCCGGTGCGGATAAAATGTACAAAGATCTTCACCAGCAATATTAGTTGCCCGGTATGAAGAAAGATATTGCACTCTATGTTGCAAAATGTCTAACTTGCTCCAAAGTCAAAGCCGAGCACCAACGTCTGTCCGGTTTGCTTGAACAACCTGAAATTCCAGTGTGGAAATGGGAGAATCTAGCCATGGATTTCATTACCAAACTCCCCCGCACTTCTAATGGTTATGATAGCATTTGAGTTATATTGATCATCTCACCAAATTTGCTAACTTCTTGCCCATTTGTGAAGACTATCGGGTTGAGAAATTGGCCCGAATCTACATTTACGAAATTATGAGTCGTCACGGTGTTCCACTAAACATAATCTCCGATAGAGATGCTCATTTCACCTCCCGCTTTTGGCAATCCCTCCAAACTGCTCTTGGTACATGATTGGATTTGAGCACGGCTTACCATCCCCAAACTGATGGTCAAACTGAGCGAACAATCCATATTCTTGAGGACATGCTTAGAGCTTGTGTCATCGATTTTGGTGGCAATTGGGATTCACATCTATCCCTCATTGAGTTCTCTTATAACAATAGCTACCACAAAAGCATCAACATGGCTCCATTTGAAGCTCAATGTGGTCGTAAGTGTCGTTCTCCTATCTGTTGGAATGAGATTGGTGAAGCACAAATCACCGGTCCTGAATTAATCCAAGAAACTTCCGACAAGATTATTCAAATCCGTGACAACATTCGAGTGGCGAGGAGTCGGCAAAAGAGCTATGTCGACAAACGATGAAAATCCTTGGAACTCCAAGTCGATGACCTTGTGCTTCTAAAGGTGTCCCCTTGGAAGGGCGTGACCCGTTTTGGGAAGAAAGGCAAACTAGCACCTCGCTATGTGGGTCCCTTCAAGATCCTTGAAAGAATTGGGAAAGTAGCATACAAACTAGAGTTACCTCCATTACTTGGCAATGTGCACCCTACATTTTCACGTATCCAACCTTAAGAAATGCTTTGCTGATGAGAATCTTCATATACCTCTTGAAGATGTACACATTGATGACACGATGCACTTTGTTGAGAAACCTGTGGAGATTATGGACCGTGAGATAAAGCAACTCAAGCGAAGCCGTATTCCTATTGTCAAAGTTCGTTAGAACTCAAAATGTGGTCCTGAATTCACCTGGGATCATGAAGACCAGATGAAACTCAAGTACCCTCATCTTTTTCAAGACCCTACAACCCCTACTAGTTGAATTTCGGGGACGAAAGTCTCTTAACTAGGGGAGACTGTAACATCTGAGATTTTCATGTTTAACTTATCATGTACTAGACTTATTTAATCAATGCAAATCATTTTGAATGTCTTTTCACTTAGATTATTTCCATACAACATTCTTGTTTATCATACGTGATCTACCGTTTGTTACCATACGCTTTATATGCTTATTTGTGGCTTAATCGTGAATTGGGCCCATTTTAGGCCCAATAAGCCTATCATAACCCGTTATAAAACATACAAACCTCAAACATGTAAAATTAAAGTTGTTATACCTTGTTACACTTGAAACGTTCAACAAAAGCTTCTAAATCTATGTATTGTGCCTTCGCAGCTTGTTATACCCTAGAAAGCCCGTTTTCTCGTTCGCCAACCGTTAATTACCGTACACGACTAACATAACCTTAACTTAAATGTTTTTAGCTAAACATACTCCTTTTTTTTATGACAATCAACTTTCATGTTGAAAGCATTTGCCAATTTCGCTTAGAAATGCTTAAAATCGCGAACTTCGAATGCGCACACTCAACCGGGCCAAGCTAGGACCCAACCCACCTACTCTTGGACCTAGCCCAAGCAAGCAATGACAAAAACCCAGCACAATTAAGCTTATTTTCTCAGATTTGAGCCCCCTACAACCCGAAAGTGTTTTCCAAGACATTCCATTTTTACACCTCTTCACCCATTAGTATAAATAGGAGGCTTAGGAACTTGTTTTCTTTGCTAATTCTCCCTCAAACACTCCCAAACCTTTTAATTCGTGAAATCCCTGCCTCTCCGTTGAAGTTTTAAGAAATCCTTAGAGGATTCCAAGAGCTGAAGATCAAACAAGTAAGTAACCCTCTGAAGTTCAATACTGTCTTTTAATTCATTCTTTCAGCATCCCCTCAATCTTTTTTTCTATTTTTATCCATGGTCACTTGATCATGTGAAACCTCAGCCCTAAAAACCCTCTAGTAATCTTATCAAAACCAAGAAATCAAGCTAACATCACCAACAATCAAACAAAGGATCCCGTTTGCAATGGTGGCTATGTTGTCGCATTCTATGAATTCTCAAGACAACTACTTCAAAAGTGGCTATGCCTATGCTTTAGTATGTTCTTGCTAACTTAATACATGTTAATAATTATGTATTATCATTTATATGAATGCACACGCTAATTTAAAATAGAATCCGCTTGCTCGTGTGATTCTCCAAAACGCTTCTGTGAATATCATGGCTAGACCGGTGACACGGGACGTTTTGTCTAACCTAATCTGATTATATTATGTATTATAATGTTATTATAACAATCGTCTATTTTTTTATTTACACGTTTAAACACTAAACGGTTCACTTAAATGTAACCGTAGATTGAGGACCTAGAAATTAATATAAATGAATTAGATTATGTATTTCCTATTTTTGTGTTGTCGGATTTGACTATTTGAATTATGAAATGAAATTTGGTTATTTAAATATTTCAACTTTAGTAAACCATGAGCTTATGAACAGTCTATATGTCCCGCCCAGACGTATTCCGCCGTCGGTTGTGGTGTTACACTAATCAAGGATCAACTAACACTTCTATGGATTACTACGTCTAGCAAACCACTCATGTCACAAGCAACAAGCAAATAACCTAAACATGCATCTATTAATGAAAGACATTCAACAAGATAACATGACGGATATTAATCAATACAAAACCAGAATAAAATCATGTATATTCATAACTATTATTAACTCAAGATCTTTTACACAATCATAAATCCATCAACGAATCCAAAACCGATAAAAATCATAACTTTAACAAGCAATCATCATAAGACCCTGGCAGTATTAAAGTTTTAGCATATGATCATGTTCAAACCAACCATAACAGAAGTATAAGACATCATCATGGTTTCAAACAAAGCAAACAAAGATAAAAATCAAATCTTGAAACAGAAAACGTTAAATCTAACGAACCCATAAGCAAAGTCTTCAACTTTCCTCTTTAATTGACCTCCTCTACTCCAAAATCGCCTCTTTCTTGGTCTCAAATGGCTGGCAATTGGTTAGATTAAGAATGGGAGAGTCCTAAACTTTTAAACCCTTAAATTAGGTCAAATTTCGTATTCTTGGGGTCCCTCGCGTACCGCGAGGGCACTTGACCATCTCTCTCATGTATCGGGGGCAAAAAAAGCTAGAGTTTTGAACTCCTCTCGTCGAGCTACCCCAAATCGATATAAAATGGGCCCGGTAACTAATTCTCTAGCCTGCGATGTGTTTCTTTTAAAGTTGGACTCTTTCCCGACTTGTTTCTTCACAGTTCTTGATCGTTTAAGCTCCAATTACTCCCCGAATACCTACAAAACATAACATAACTAAGTATAAGCTATAAATGAGTCAAAACGACTCTAAAACTATACGAAAACGATACGAAACATGAAGGAAATTCATGTGTGCTTTGCAACACATCAAATGTCCCACACATAACCTTTTTTCGTCCTCGAAAAATTTGCAATGGAATCATGTGTTGGAGCATGTTTTCTTACAAACACTCTGGATGTTATCTCTGCTTTTGTATCTGTTCTTATGTATTTGTATTTCAGTGTCTGTACGTATTGGTTTATCGAGTTGTAAACATGTATGTAGGTACTTGTCGTTGCAATCGTCATGTTAAGTGTTGTATAACCTGCGTATTTGCAAGTATGCAAGAACAAGTCTGCATACTTGTAGTATGCAGGAACAAAGTCATGCGCACTTGCTAAGTGCGCAGGCATCAGGTCTTAGTATATATAGCTGGTTGGTGTTGTTGTTATGTACGCACTCCTTATCAACTTGTAACCGTCTGCGATTATCAATAGATGAAGTTTAAGGTGAATCTTGTTTGTTGTCGGTTTACTTTGTGTTGCTTGATTCTCTAACTAGTCAGTGGGACCTAAAAGTGGTATCAAAGCAATTGGCTCTTGATTTCAAGTGTTGAGAGTGTGTTAGGAGCATTTTCGACACTAGTGACAGCCCTTTCACAAGAAAAAGTGACCGGTTTTGTGGAATTTTGTCATAAAACAAAGGTAGCTCCACGAGCGTTGTTATAGAAGAAAAATACTTCAAAATCCGACATTTTTTGTTGTTTGTTTGAGTATTTTGATCATCAAGGGTTTGTTAGAAACAAGTTTCTAACCTTTTGGCTTGATTAATTCGTTCATATCTTCAAAACTTGAAGATTTGAGCATTTTCCGGCGACCGAAAAAAGTTGGTGGAGCAGGTTGAAAAAGTGACCTGCATAGAATCGAATGATTCAAATGTCTTGGTTTGGATGTAATATCATGATTGATTATAATAGAAGAACTCTTCAGCCGAAAGATTGATTAAGGAATCGATTGATTCAATAATATAAGGTGATGTGATCCAACTGTTATATGGATGTATTCAATGGAATCAACATATCGATCCAAGGGCTAGTATATGTTCCAACAGATGTTGTCAGCAACATATTTTAGTTCAACATCACATTTGTGAAAATCCGGACTTTCCAGTTAATTCTGTTAGAAATCCCGTTAAGTTTCCTGTTAAAACCTAACCCAGTTAACTAGATAGCAAATCCAAAGGACCAATTCTGCCTTTTCCTAATCTCCAACGTCGGGGACTGATCATGCCAAATCCCTAAACTCAATTTATTGACTCTCAAAGTCAAAATCAAGAACAAACCAATTCGGTTGACTTTTAAAGTCAAACCCGTGACATTTTTTATCCCAATTCGCATTCATGATCAATGTTATACTGAAATTCGTAACTGGTGTATACAAACAGACCCTTAACGAACTTAATCATCGCCATTACACTGAAATTAAACTGAATTAATAGGTATTAAACCGTAACCGTCGCCTCTATCATCTTCGATCATCAAATTGTTCAAAACCGTGTATTATTTTCACAAATTGAACTCATGCACACAACAAACAAGACACTGCGAAGCTTTTACACATACCACATTCACCGGAGACGCAACCAGAACCGCCGGGATTAAGCAATTCGAAGTCGGGCCTGCATTTGGTCGATCACCATCAATCCGGCAACATTTCTGGTAATTGTTTGCATCCACACTTTCGTTTTTATCCATAGAATGAAAGCCCTATCATTACCAGGGCTTACATTATCAATTCGATTGAAATCAAGAATCTAGGGTTCATCTCAGACCGGTTTAATCGAACCCTAGTCTAGACCCAGTCAAAATACAATTAACCTATTCAGTTTGATTCGCAATACCATCTTCCTTGAAAGCCCTCTGTCGATTCGATGTTTTATTATACAAATTGTTGTAACCCGTAATCTTGGGTTCATATGAAACCAAGGTATCGAATTCAACTCTAAACCATATTTAAATCAAATTAAATCATATCATTAGACGCGTAATCATCTGTAGAGTGAAAGCCCTATGAAATATCGGGCTTCCATCATCGAAATGATCTTGATCCAGTAATTAGGGTTCATCCTGGAAATGATTTGGGGTTTTCAATCTTAAACTCAAAAGAAATACAATTAAACCACATCATCAGATTCACAATGTTGTCTTTATTAAAAGCCCTATGATTCTATCAACTTTTATTATCATAATATTTCAAATCGATTAAGTGTTCATAAAATAGGGTTACGGCTTTTCTTTCTGTAATTAAACAATCTTAAACATGAAAACTTTGCAATTAAACTTAACCACAGGACCGCCTCAACTCGATTATCAAAACCCCTCTACTGTTTCGATCGATTAACACCGGAAATCGATGGATCAGAGCCGGGTTTCGATCGCGAATGGATTTGGGAAGAAAATCACTTGAACCTGGATGTTAAAACAATTTAAACCGGGTATCTAACGCGATAGCCTAGCGGGCGGGACTGGTTGGGTCAGTGTGCGTGTGTGGGAGAGACCCGGGTTCGAGACCCGGGCTTCCACAAGTATTTTTTGAGCATTTTTCTGTTATATTTAATTAATAAAAATCAAATGTGAAACCCTAGAAATTTTTTTTGTTTTTTTTTTAATTTTTGGGACGAAAATTCTTTCAATTAGGGGATGATATGACAATTCGACTTTTTATGTTAGCTCCGTTAACAAGTCCGTTAAGTTTTCTGTTAAAAACTTAACCTCGTTAACTAAATCTAGTTAAACCTTAACTTAATTAACTAAATCTAATCCCAGGGACTGATTCTGTCACAAATCAAACTTAAAACTACAAGGACTAGTTGTGTAAATATGCAAAATCAAATCAGTTGACTCCACAAAGTCAAAATCAGGAAATTTTGGTTCCTGTTGACTTTTACAAGTCAAACCCGTATGCATTAGACCCAAATTCGAGCTTTGTAACGGAAATTCGTGGGAATTGTAATCGAAATACACGATCTCTATCATAAACGACCCTCAATAGAGCCTTTACACCGTCATTGATTCGAATTCAAGATCAATTATGAGGAGTGGAGTTGTAACCGTCGACCCATATCATGAATCCATCAAATTCGGCAAATGATCATATGATTCTCACAAATAGAACTCTCACACACCTTAGTCGCATCCAACAGAAGCAATTCCATACGTCAATTCCATCGGAGAAGTGGACGGAGTCGACGAGGATCAAAGCCGTTGGGGGTCGGAGCAAGTTCTAGTCGAACTCAACCAATTCGAGCACCATTTTGGTAATTCTTTACATTTGTAGTTTCATTTAAGTGTCTACAGCAAAAGCCCTAGGCTAATTTGATCAAAGAACATCGAATCGGTCATGATCCAGATTCTAGGGTTCAAACGAAACCCAATTTGGGGCTTTTGATTCTAGACTCGATTAAAATTCAATTAAATAACTTGGTTAGTTTCGCAAGCATCCAACCATTGAAAGCCCTATGTTACTTGAATCAAACAACATCCAATTTTTCAAGATCTGGAATCTAGGGTTCTTCATAAAACGATTTGGGGGTTTTCGACCTTAAACTCAACATCAATCAAATTAAGTTACATCGTCAGATTCGCAATGATCAGTTGAGTAAAAGCCCCATGATTTCATTGATTTATAGTATCCAATTTTATCAAATCGATTTCATATTCAAAGCTAGGGTTTCGGTTTTTCGAATCAAGAATTAACCATCCTAACCACGATGTTTTTAAAATTACACTCGTACATGGATTCGCCATACCCTGATGAACAAAACCCCTGAACTCTTGCAGCAAATCATAGTCGAGATCGATGGATTTAGGATTGGATTGGGATCGGTCGCGAATGGGGGGAGGACACAGGGCTGTGATTGATTAAAAGTATATCGGATTCGAAATTGTTGCGATGGCCTAGCTGGCTGAGTTGGTTGAAGCTTTTTACCCACACGCAGGAGACCCGGGTTCGAAACCGGTCTCCTGCAATTATTTTTGGGGACTTTTTTTTCAATGATTTCCATTTTATAAAAACTATACCCTATATTATTATATTATATATTAAAGTGTTTTAGCCAGGAAAATAACCCGTAGGCTCGGGTTTGGTTTTATAACCTATTTAATATTATTTTCTCATTCTTAAAAATAATATGTTAATACTATTCTGAAACTGTGACTCCTAATAAAATAATATATTTATATTATTTTCAACCCGTGACACTAACTAAAAATAATATATATTCTTATATTATTTTTACCACGTTTATAAACTTTACGAAACGTTTGAAACTATTAAATAATATAATTATTTATATTATTTACCCTCGGTTTTTTGCTCGAATAAAAATAATATATTTTGCCACTCAAATGATTATTTTAATCTTACAAACTAAAAAATAATATATTTAGTTATATTATTTTCCTAAACCATTTTAAATGGTACAACCGCCTGAATATTTATTCGCAATAAGAAATGCTTGACACAAAACGTATTTACCTTAATAATTATTTTATTAAGAAACCATCATTCCCGTGAAAACGATCGTCTACTCGTTGGTCCCACGTATACTTTAGGGCATTCAAATCTTCCGTATCGTCGTCACAAATTCCCATATGTCCCTAACTTATGTGTTTATAATTCTAGGGCATGCGTAAGCCGTGCAGGCTAACACTTGAGGTTCTAAATCTCATACTTGTGTGATACTGCCTACAACGCAACGCAGGTGAGTTTCACGGCCCCTTTTTACTTGTTTTACTATTGGGGGAGAAACATGCTTACACACAAATATATTTTACTTGTTTTCCTGTTGAGAAGAAATAAACATGTTCACAAACTATCATACTTTTACTTGTTTTCCCCGTGGGGGAGAAACAGGTATGCAGACAAACATTATGTTACATGTTTTTCCCGTTGGGGGAGAAAACATGACACAACTATTTTAGATTATTGTAATTCATATGTCATTACTGTTGAGGCTAAGCGTGACACACTATCACAGAAAGTCCTCATCATACATCAAACCGTTAATATGGATCTTAGCGAGGTAATGTTTAGTAGTACTACTGGGTTTGAGAAATCCCACCAGCGTTAGTCGCGCTAACTCGATTGGAGATCGAACGGGTGAAATGTTAGCCTACTCACATTTGCCAGAGTTGATAGACCTGGCAGGAGGCAAATACACAAATAGTCAGCTTCGGTTGCGAGCGCTTTAGTAAGACATGAACATAGGCTAGCTACCTATAGATATGCATATTGAATGTACATAATCTGACAAACACTCTCTTATTGTAAACTTGAAACCTGTGAACTCACCAACCTCGTATTGACACTTTTTCTTACATGTTTCTCAGGTCGCTTTGGCACAGGTTGCACACTTAGTACATGCATGGAGTCCTACTTTCATTTCATTCATTTCAAACATGTTAATCAGTTTACTTAATTATATTGATTGACGCTTGTGGCGTGTAATTACTTTAAATTTTTATATTAACATTTACGCTTCCTCATTAACTCTGAACTTTTATGTTATGACATTTCAAGTCCCATATAGTGTCGTTTGATGTAACTAATGACTGAGATCCTTGTGTGTCACCTTCCAAACGGTAAAACCCCGTTAGTGGAATTTGGGGGTGTGACATCAAACTCTATAATATTATATTATTATATAAATGTGTTTTAGCCCGGGAAACAGCCCGTAGGCTCGTGTTTGAATTATTAACATATTTTTATATTATTCCCACTTTTATAAATAAAATATTATTGTTATTATCAACTAAAAATAGTATGTTTATAATATTTTCAAACCGTAATTTCGTATAAAATAATATGTTTATATTATTTTCAAACCGTGACCCGTAATATTAAATAATATACATATTTATATTAATTCGAATCATTTTATAACATAGTGTATCGATTGAGACTAAATATTAATATAATTAGTTATATTATTTACTCGTATATATATATTATTATTTTCTTAATTTTTGTGAATGACAAAACACCTGGTTATATTTATTATTATTATTTGTGTCATTCGTCGCGTAAAATAATTCCTAACTCCATGGACACTTTCGTGCACTCTTGAATATTAGAGCGTTTCTTTAGGACGTTTCAAATTCCGTGTCGCTGTCACAATTCCCATTTTTATCCCTAATTTATGTGTTTATAATTTTAGGGCATTCGTAAGTCTTTTGAGACTTACACACGTGGTTCCAACTTATCCTTTGTGTGATACAACCTACAACGCAACGCATATGAGTTTCACGGCCTCTTTTTACTTGTTTTACTATTAGGGGAGAAAAATGCTTACACACAAACATATTTTACTTGTTTTGCTGTTGAGGAGAAACAAACATGAACACCAACTATCATACTTTTACTTGTTTTCCCCATGGGGGAGAAACAGGTACGCAGACAAACATTATGTTACACGTTTTTCCCGTTGGGAGAGAAAATATGGCACAACTATTTTAGATTATTGTAATTCATATGTTATTACTGTTGAGGCTAAGCGTGACACACTATCATAAAAAGTCCTCATCATACATCGAACCGTTAATATGGATCCTAGCGAGGTAATGTTTAGTTGTACTATTGGGTTTGACAAATCCCATCCGCGTTAGTCGCGCAAACTCGATTGGAGATCGAACGGGTGAAATGTTAGCCTACTCACATTTGCCAGAGTTGATAGATCTGGCAGGAGGAAAATACACAAGCAGTCAGCTTCGGTTGCGAGCGCTTTAGTAACACATGAACATAGGCTAGCTACCTACAGATATGCATATTGAATGTACATGTAGAACCAAAGACTGATTGCTACTAAATTATTCTAAGTACAAATGCTGCTGATAGACTTATCTGCAGCATTCAACACATGTTACTGCTGATAGGCTTATCAGCAGCATTCATTCTCATTCTTGCCGCTGATAGCTGTGTTCCTTGAAGATAAATCGTTGCAGCTGACTATCCATGCCAAGCGTCACTGACAACTTTCTGCAAAAGAGACTGACACACTCAAAGAAGAAGGAACCTCAGTGGTGCAACCAATAACGGACGACAATGCTCTTCTCCAGACATGAAAGCAATAATGCATAAAGAAGACGCTTCAATAAAGTTAACTAGATATAGACAAAACGTGTAATAGTTAGCTAGATACAGCAGATCAACGGTCTTTGTTAGATCTGATCCTTAGAATCAAGGGGTTGTCTTGATTTTAAGTGAGTATAAATAATCTGTAAACACTTCATTGTAAGTGTGCTTCTTCACTGAGTTTTCATTTGTAATCGTTTATTCACAAAGCTTAATACAACAGTGATCTTATTAGTATTCACTCTGTTTACTCGATTATACTTGTGTAGTTGTTATTGTTTCCGCCAATCTCAACTAAGAATAGAACCATCTTGTAATTTCACGATCCTACAAGTGGTATCAGAGCTTTGGCTCAGATTAAACAAACTCACACTTGTTTAATCACTTCTGGTTCAATTCTAAACTTTCTCTTTGATCAAGTCACCAAAAATCACAAAACAAAAATGGCACAAAGCAATGGTTTTGAAGACATCGGAGGCATCAACCGACCACCAAGGTTGGTATCTGGGGAAGACTACGACATGTGGAAAAATCGCATGGAAAGCTTCTTCTGTTATCAGGAGTACGGAATGTGGAAATCCATCAGGGATGGACCATACACTCCCATGGTAGCTTCTGCTGACTCTGGAGGACCATCAGTCCCGAAGGAGCCCTCCAAGTACTCAGAAGAGGACATAAAGAAGATGGAGGTGGATTTCAAGGCACTAGGAGCTATCCAAATGTGCCTTCCAAATGAAGTTTTTCATAACTTCAGAAGTTACAAAACCGCCAAAGAGCTCTGGGAGGCTCTTGAGAAGATGTTTGCTGGCTCAGAAGAAGTCAAAGAAAATAGAAGGGACATCCTGAAGCAGCAGTACGAAAACTTCGTCTGGAAGGAAGGTGGGTCCCTAACTGTTTTATATAACAGATTTACTTATCTTGTAGGTGAGCTGCAGTGCTCAAAGGTGAAACTGGAGAATGAGGATATTCTCAAAAAGTTCATCAGGTCTTTACCTAGCTGCTGGACACTCTACACGGTGTCCATTAGAAGAACTAAGAATCTGAAGACTCTCCAAATGACTGAGCTCTTCGGTATGCTGAAGACTTATGAGCTAGAGATGATTTAGGCAAAAGAACGAAGCTCAAGCTACCAAACAGCTTCAACATCCCCCACCACCTCTTCTACTTTTCACTCTGAGCACTCAGGTCCTAGTACTAGCAACTACTATCCTCCCATAGTCACACATCCTCAAACTCCTACCTCTAAAACAAACACATCACCATTTCTTCTTGAAGCTCCTTCTCAAGCCTCAACCTCCACTGCTTTTGCTTCTGAAAACTCAAGCAACATGTACTTTATCAAGGAGGATATTGAGTGCTTCCATCCAGATGATCTAGAAGAAATGGATATACAGCACTCCTATGCCATGCTCTCTATAGGAGCAAAAAGATTCTACTCTAGAACCGGAAGACCCATTCCAAGCAACAGCTCCAACACCAGAATTGGCTTAGATAAAAGTAAATTGAGATGTTACAACTGTAACCAACTGGGTCATTTTGCTAGATAATGCAAGGCACCTAGGGCAAACCCTGCTGTGGATCGAACAAGACAAAGCCAACCTAGCCAACTTAGACAATAGCAACAAGCTACTCCTCCAGCTCAAACTGCAGCTGTTGGAACTTCTGACTTTGACTGGAGCTTTCAGTATGAAGATTTGCCTACCAACAACCAAGCCCTTATGGCAGATACAACTGAAATACCGCCTCAGGTATATGGACATCTATGTTCCCAAGCCTGTATTGATAAGGTTTTAGGCTACAGAAAGCATAATCAAAACCTCATAGATCAAAATGAAGAGTTTCATCAAATGAAATCTGAATTCAAAAAGGTCGAAGACAGTTACAAAGAAAAAATTAGCTGCCTAAAGAAAGAGATTTCATCATTAAAACATGAACAAACCAATCTTGAAACTCAGATTGATGATCTACTGGCCAGATTAAAAGCTACCAGAGCAGAATTGGCAGAACAAAAAGTTCATGTCGACAAATATGAATTTGCATCCAAAAAGCTACAAAGACTTTTGAATGCTCAAATTCATGAAAAGTTAAAAACTGGTCTGGGGTATCATACTGAACAATATCAAGCCGTTGCACCTCCTGCTGACTACGTTCCCATCCATGAACCAAGCTTCAATCTTGCAAATCTTGATATGGCCAACAGAAATATTGATCCTTCTAAGGATAAACCTTTGGTACAAGAATGCACTACCTCATCAGAGTCTGTTTCAACTTGCTCAAACTCCGCTGAAACAAGTGAAGCTTCATATTTGGTACAAGAATCCACTACTTCATCTCCTCCTGCCCCTAAAGTCATTCTGACTAAAGATGAAGTCCACATTATCCATTCAGCACCAGTACCAGCCATTTCAGTACCAGTTCCTACACCATTCAAACAAATCAAAATTAGCTATCCTCCAGAAGGTAGGAAGCTAAATACTGAAAAGGGCCAGTCCTCATCTTCAGTCCAGCCAAGGAAGGTGGTTGACATATGTCATGCGCCTGGAGAAAGGGTTCCATATGTTCAAAAGACATTGGAAGAAGCTACTTTTGAGCACAACAAAGCTCACCGTTGGAATTTCAAAGACCTTTCAAGGGATAAAATAGCAAAATCATGTTTTGTCTGTGGAAAATATAACCACACTGCCAGCACCTGCTTCTACTACCTTCAGTAGCAAAGAAACCTCAAGCAACATGCTTTTGAGAAGACAAAGAAGAACAAACAGGTAAGAAGTTTTGAAGCTAAGACAACTCAATTCAGAAAATCTTTTTCTCCACCAAGGGAACAGTTGTCAAAACCTCAAAAATCTTGCATCATCTGTGGAGAATCAGACCACTTTGCTGCAAAGTGTAAGTCTAATCCTTTCAATCAGATTCTTCTTCCAACCCCAGTTATACAAAAGCCTATTAATAAGGTGAAGAAGGATAAGCATACATATGTTTCTAAGCCATCAGCAGCCAAAATAACTGCTGCTGATCGAGTAAAGCCCAAGCAACCAAAAGGAAAGCCTTAAGCAGCAACAAAGTCTGCAGCCACTCAAGTAAAACCATCAGCAACAACAAAATCTGCTGCTGATAAGCCAAAATCCTCAGATACAACGTCTGCTGCTGAAAAGAAAAAGAGAGCTGGAAAACCACCAACTCAACAATGGAAGGAAAAGAAACCACCAAGCATCATCATCGGTTCAGTTGAGTGCGTCTATCCTTTGTTGTAAATATGTCTGTCTTATGTTGTAAATAAAAGTTGTAACTCAGCAACATCCTTTTTGGCTGCTGACAGGTCTAAGTTTCAGCAGCAATATAAACAAGGGAAATGGAATTATGACAGATGAAGATGAAGAGAGATTGCTAAAAGAGAAAAGAGAGAGGGAAGAGAAGAGAAGAAGAATAAGAGAAGAAGAGGAGATGGCTGACATTAAAAAGGCTCAAGAAAGAAAAACAGCCATTCTCCTCAGAGAACAAACCATCCAGCTGTATGCTAGACAGCTGGATGAACTGAAAAGAAAGATTCCTGCAGTTGACCAGATTGAAGAAGATGTAGCTCTTGCTCTTCAACTACAGGAACAATTTAACAGAGAAGAGGAAGAATTGGAGAAGAAGAAGGAAGAAGAAGCTAAGTTCAGAATAACCGATTTTGAACTAGCCAAAGAAATGAGGGAGGAGTGGGTAAAGGCTCTAGTTTCTCAAGGTGAGGATGCAGACTACCTTGAGAAACTATCAAATAAAGAAGTCTACAGAGCCTTCACGGGTAAGAAAGGTCAATTGGCAAGGAAGAAACAGGCTGAAGAAGAAGAAAAAGCCAAACAAAAGTCCAAGAAGACCATTGCCTTTAATAAACGGACCCATGAAGAAAGGAAGGTCATGATTGACTTCCTTAAGGCTAGAGGAGAGAGTGGACAGAGGCTAGGTCCCATGAACTTCATGAACCTGCAAGCCCTCTACTTCAAAGTCAAGAAGGATGAGGAAGAAAGATTGGGGAAGAAGGGATCCCAGAAAAGGGTACCTATTCAGGAAGAAGAAGAAACAAAAGCAAAGAAACCCAAGTCTTCTCCCTCACCTGCCTTCTCCCTCACCTACCTCCTCTTCAGTCCAACAACCTTCCACTCTCCTCCCCAAACCTTCCACTCCTCCACCCAAAAAGTCCAAACCATCCCACCCAGCTCCCACTCATCAACAGCCTCCCTTAAAGAAATCCAAACCCACACCTAAACCAGAAGACTCAAGAGACATAGTTGATTGGGTCTATAATCCACAGGATCAAAGGTTTGAGATCTTCAGGAGGAGAACTGAAAGAAGAAGATCTATGTAGGTCCTGAGCAGAACTGTAGACACAGATCTGCGGAGAAATTCTTCAAACAGTCTGGATCGAGAGGCGGAATCTCTGGATCCGGTATCACTCTCGAATCAGAAATGGTAGAGACGGGTGTGGGAATCACAAACCCGAACAGAAATATATAAAAGTGAAAAGAACAGATAATTTGGAGCATAAAACGTATGATTCTTTTATTGATATGAAAATTAAAAGGCTCTTCACACACTCTACAATTATCCCACCCCAGGGTGAGCTCCCCCTGGGGTGGTGATTCCCTCTACAGACACACACTCACTCCTAGGGCATAATCTGTTATATATAGGAGGCCAAGCACATGCGCCTTGTTTTCCAAGCCACCGCCCAATGGGCTTGAAAAACAGGTATTGAAACTACCTAGTTTCAATTGAACAAAAGTTCAACCGAAACTAATAGTTTCGATACTGTAATTTCGATTGACAGCATCAGTCTCAAAATTATACCCAACAATCTCCCCCTAGACTGATGCTATCAATTCTTGTCCGACTCTGTCTTTCGTTTTCATAGATTGACTGATGATCCAATGCCTTTCGTCGTGATCCTCCCTCTCAAGTGTAGACCCTCCTATCTTGTAGGCAAATGATAAAGGTTTGAATCCCAAGTATTTAGCAGTAAATAACCATCTTTCTACAAGGATTCTTGACATTCTCGAACACTTGATCAACTTTTGCCTTCTCTCCCCCTAAAAAAGGTCAATTTCAAGCAAAGACTCACTTTGTCTTACATCTTCATAACTCTGCTGATAATTTGAAGTCTTTCGTGGTAATTCTCCCCCTGAAGTGTAGACCCTCCTATTTCTAGGCAAAAGATAAGGGATTGAATAACCATGTAATCAACAACTAATGATCCGGTTTGTCACAAGTATGCTTGACTTTGTTACCCGCTGCCCAAACTTGAACTTTGATAAAAGGAATTACGGCTGAATCAGGCAGAACATCGTGTATATTGCCGAAGAAACGAAATTTTCGAAAACCCGAAAAAGGCTATCTCCAAGTTTTCTTCCAAAACTCTCCTCCTTCTATGCAATATTCTGTTAAAAAATTTATCCAAGAGAATTTCCAAAAAAAAACTTTTTTTTTTTTTGGAAAGTACTTGGACAGTTCTGCCTGTAGTTTCGATAGGCTCTACTTCAGTCGAAACAAGGCTAGTTTCGATAGAGACAGTATCGAAACAAGAAGTTTCAATAGAGAGATTCTTCAATCGAAACTAGTAGTTTCGATAGGAGATTCTTCAACCGAAACTAGTAGTTTCGATACCTTCTAGTTTCGATAGCCTAGTTTCGACAGCCTAGTTTCGAAGTCTTCTACTTCTGATTTAGGGCAACACCAGTAGTTTTGATAGAAAATGTTCAGCCGCCACATATTTTTGATTGACCATCTTCAACCTTCAGCTACTTCGATACCCCCAATCCAGGTCTGAAAAATGCTTTAAGAGCCTTACATCTTCAGATTTTGACAGTGGAAATGTAGAACAACAGTCACGAACCTGCTACACATCAATTTCTTCATGTTTAACGTCTCAATGGCGGGTTTTTTATTCTGATTTTCGAGCAGATTCGAGAGCAATAAGAGCCACCATGGCTCTGATACCAACTGTAGGTCCTGAGCAGAACTGTAGACACAGATCTGCGGAGAAATTCTTCAAACAGTCCGGATCGAGAGGCGGAATCTCTGGATCCGGTATCACTCTTGAATCAGAAATGGTAGAGACGGGTGCGGGAATCACAAACATGAACAGAAATATATAAAAGTGAAAAGAACAGATAATTTGGAGCATAAAACGTATGATTTTTTGATTGATATGAAAATTAAAAGGCTCCTCACACACTCTACAATTATCTCACCCAGGGTGAGCTCCCCCTGGGGTGGTGATTCCCTCTACAGACACACACTCATTCCTAATCTGCTATATATAGGAGGCCAAGCACATGCGCCTTGTTTTCCAAGCCACCGCCCAATGGGCCTGAAAAACAGGTATCGAAACTACCTAGTTTCGATTGAACAAATGTTCAACCGAAACTAGTAGTTTCGATTGAACAAAAGTTCAACCGAAACTAGTAGTTTCGATACTGTAATTTCGATTGACAGCATCAGTCTCAAAATTATACCCAACAATCTATCTACAGATCTGTTGATGAAGTTCTGCAATTGCCAGATTCAGATCTTGACAGAATTTTGGAGATGGGTGAAGCTTATGAGCCTGCAAATGAGAGTGGGAAACTTCTTGTGCTAGCCATCAAACACTACTTCAACCCTAGCAAAGATGTGATCATTGACATCAAACCACTCAAGTCCCACTCTCCATTTGTAAGTTGGTCCTATAATGCTGATTTGGATGAGTTCACTTTAACTGATGTAAGGAAGCAGAAGATGATATGTTCATGCAAAACAATCTACAAAATGCCACATAAAGACATCAAAACTCTATATGCACTTCCACTGAACAATCCCAGCAAGGATCCAAGAGGCTATGAGGTTGAAAGGATAGTCAGCCACATGCAAAAGCTTCAGCAGCAAAGTGATTAGAAGAATTTTGGTTGCATCAGTCTAGGGGGAGTTTGTAGAACCAAAGACTGATTGCTACTAAATTATTCTAAGTACAAATGCTGCTGATAGACTTATCAGCAGCATTCAACACATGTTGCTACTGATAGGCTTCTCAGCAACATTTAACACATGTTGCTGCTGATGGGCTTATCAACAGCATTCATTCTCATTCTTGCTGCTGATAGCTGTGTTCCTTGAAGACAAATCATTGCAGCTGACTATCCATGCCAAGTGTCACTGAAAACTTTCTGCAAAAGCGACTGACACACTCAAAGCAGAAGGAACCTCAATGGTGCAACCAATGACGGACGACAATGCTCTTCTCGAGACATGCAAGCAATAATGCATAAAGAAGACGCTTTAATAAAGTTAACTAGATATAGACAAAACGTGTAATAGTTAGCTAGATACAACAGATCAACGGTCTGTGTTAGATCTGATCCTTAGAATCAAGGGGCTGTCTTGATTCTAAGTGAATATAAATAATCTGTAAACACTTCATTGTAAGTGTGCTTCTTCACTGAGTTTTCATTTGTAATCGTTTATTCACAAAGCTTAATACAACAGTGATCTTATTAGTATTCACTCTATTTACTCGATTATACTTGTGTAGTTGTTATTGTTTCCGCCAATCTCAACTAAGAATAGAACCATCTTGTAATTTCACGATCCTACGGTACATAATCTGGCAAACACTCTCTTATTACAAACTAGAAACCTGTGAACTCACCAACCTCGTGTTGACACTTTTTCTTACATGTTTCTCAGGTCGCTATGGCACAGGTTGCACACTTAGGACATACATGGAGTCCTACTGTCATATCATTCATTTTAAACAGTTTTACTTATCTACATTAATTGACGCTTGTTGCATGTAATTACTTTTGATTTCCTATTAACGTTTACGCTTCCGCATTTACACTCTGAACCTTGATTTCTTATGTTATTACATTTCAAGTCCCATGTAGTGTCGTTTGAAGTAACTGATGTCTGAGATCCTGGTTGTCACCTTCCAAAATGGTAAAACTCCGTTAGTGGAATTTGGGGGTGTGACAGATTGGTATCAGAGCCATTGGTTATAGAGAACTAGGATCGCATACTAGACTATAACCTCACACATTAGTTACACGGCACGGACACTTATACCTGATACATATATCACATGTACATACATTGCAGTGCAGGCATGTTAATACCATCCGTATCACCCTCAGTTGGCAAGGGACACATCATTTGCATTGCATCATCATTCCCAGTGGCAACACTCGGGGGATCATCAGAACAGCATCCACTCCCGTCCGAGGGCAACGAGACGGAGCCTTCGGATGAGTCACTTACATCACCATCACCCGTTGGGTATGGTGGGCTTTCTCAGGTCCATGTTCTGGATGACACTCAGCACTAACGCATATCTCTTTGGGAATTGGGATCGTCGGAGGCGAGTCCCTACTGTAACCACTAGCAACAATACGCCGACTGAAGGCAGACCGTTACATGCATTAATGCAGAATCTATTGACACGTAGATGTCATCACTTTCTCGAGCCATGGGTTCGCGTCTTTGGTCGATATTCTATTGAGAATAGATTGACGAAAAATCTGAGAACACATTGCTCAATGCATACTCAAACCCTATCTTGACTCAGTTGAAAGGACGACTACCTTGCTGCTTCCTGTAACTTGTATTCATGAATTAGTTTCATTTCTCGAAGTCGCATTTCATGTACATGTTTGTTACATGTTCTCATTTACAATTCGCTGGATTGGACTCCTGTATTGTGTTTCACTCGAGTGAATACTCAGATCAAACCATCCTCGATGACTCATCCTGATATGAGTCCTAGTTGATCAACTTATGGTTGATGACTAAGCCTCTAAATGACTTATCATATCTGACAACACTCTGTACTCATCAATACATGCTAAAGGACATTATGACACAGGACAGGGAGAACTAGGGTGAGCATGCAAAGCAAATTATCATTACGGGTACAGACGTAATAGTAATTTAAGGTGCATGTAAGTCCTGGTGAAGCCTAGTGTGTGGATAAATGATCCTAAGCAGTGATCTACAAACTTAAACTTCCACTATCAGTAGAAGTTCTTGTAACCCACTCAACGACTAGTTGGTATAGTTAAACCCATTCAACAGTTGATAGACGCGACTATCAGGTTGAAGGTGTTTACGGACACACTGGACTATCATTAATGAAATCCATCATTTTATCTCACTCATGTAAGAGTCTTAGTGAAATTAAGACTCTCATCCAAACGTGACCATAGAAACCAACTCGATTGAAACTCTAGTAGAAGCTCATGGTAAACCCATCGACTCCAAGTATGTAAGCGAAATTGGAAGAATTCCTTACTGCTAACACGTTATTCCTTACACTCCAACAATAAATTCCAATTGACCCTAAAGCATTATCCGGTGACTAATCCTCAGATTAATTTGAATTATAACCCAGCATATTCAATCATGTAAACGAAATTCTTTCTTCATGAAATGATCCAATGACATAGAGAATCGAGGATTTAACCTAACCAACCATTAAATGAACGCAATTACTTAAACAGACAACTTGTTCCTTGTATTACTAGAATCTGTATTTCATTGAAATTTTCTTTCCTACATGTGAACCTCTTCCCTTGACCTTTACATTGACCAACGCTTACCTTATCAGCACGAGTCTAATTAGAAATCTCATCATGACTTCACAATTTTTCAAGTTGATGCAGTCGTACTCCAACCCTACTAGAAGCTAAGTACACCATAGAAATAGCTGATGAACATATAATTGAAGCAACTCACATTCTTAAGGATTGTAAACTTGGATTGACTAGTCATAAGCTTGACATTGACGTCATGCCAGCCACACTTGGCAGTTTCGATGTAATTGTCGGTATGGATTGGTTATCTAAAAACCAAGCTGAAATCATCTGTCGAGAGAAAATTGTTCGAATTCCTCTCCCGAGTGGAGAAACCCTTTCAGTTCAGGGCAAAAAGGTTGATGCAGTCATGGGCATTATATCCTTTATGAAAGGACAGAAATGCCTTCGAAAAGGGCATACAACTATTTTGGCTCTCGTTGCTGAGCAACCCTCAGGAGAGAAGAAGATCGATGAAATTCCCGTCGTTCGTGATTTCCTGGAAGTATTTCCCGGAGATTTGCCTGGTCTGCCACCACACCGTCAAGTTGAATTCCAAATCGATATAGCACCCGAAGCGGCACCGATCGCTCGGGCACCTTATAGGTTAGCACCTAGTGAATTGCAAGAATTGTCCACTCATTTACAGGATTTGTTGGATAAAGGTTTCATCCGACCTAGCTCATCGCCATGGGGTGCTCTGGTACTGTTTGTCAAGAAGAAGGACGGGACTTTCCGTATGTGTATTGACTACCGTGAGCTGAATAAAGTCACAATAAAAAATCGCTACCCTTTGCCCCGGATAGATGATCTCTTTGATCAACTCCAAGGATCAAGTTTCTATTCCAAGATAGATCTTAGGTCCGGTTACCATCAATTAAGAGTCCGAGATGAGGATATATCTAAGACTGCTTTCAGGACAAGGTACGACCACTACGAATTTATGGTCATGCCTTTCAGATTAACCAACGCAACCGCGGTGTTCATGGATCTCATGAACCGTGTGTGTAAACCTTACCTTGACCATTTCGTCATCATCTTCATTGATGACATCCTCGTCTACTCCAAGAATTGGGATGAACATGAGGAACACCTACGTTTGATTCTAGAATTGCTAAAACAAGAACAATTGTACGCAAAACTTTCATAGTGCGAATTCTGGATTCGTGAAGTGCAATTCTTAGGACATGTAGACAACGAGAAAGGAATACATGTCGATCCAGCTAAAGTAGATGCAATCAAGAATTGGGCAGCACCTACAATGCCGATGGAGGTGCGTCAATTTCTGGGGATTAGCTGGCTAATACCATCGTTTCATTGAAGGATTTTTGCAAGATTGCACAACCCCTCAGTGCTTTAACTTAGAAGAGTAAACCTTATAACTGGGGTGATACCCAGGAGCCATTATTCCAACTTCTTAAACATAAACTCTTTAGTGCACCCATCCTATCCCTTCCAGAGGGAACAGATGATTTTGTGGTGTATTGTGATGCATCAATCCAAGGTCTTGGTTGTGTACTAATGCAACGCGAGAAAGTGATCGCATACGCTTCTCGTCAACTGAAAATCCACGAGGAGAAACTACATGACTCTCGACTTAGAGTTGGGAGCCGTGGTATTTGCACTAAAGATATGCAGACATAACTTGTACGGTACAAAGTGCACCATCTACACCGATCACAAGAGTCTTCAGCACATCTTCGAACAGAAAGAGTTGAACATGCGACAGCGTCGTTGGGTCGAACTCTTGAATGATTATGACAGTGCGATCCAGTGTCACCCGGGTAAAGCTAATGTTGTAGCTGATGCCCTAAGTCGAAAGGAAACGAAACCCAAACGAGTTCGAGCATTACAGCTTACTATTCACTCCGGATTACCTGACAAAATCCGTAGTGCTCAACTCGAAGCCCTGAAAGTGGAAAACCTATCGCTGGAAGGTACACGCGGTATGGAAGCACAACTCGAGGTCAAATGTGACGGTATTCGCTACTTCGTCGAGCGAATATGGGTTCCAGTATTCGGAAACCTAAGGAAACTAGTCATGGATGAGGCTCATAAATCTCGTTACTCTATTCGTCCAGGTTCCGACAAGATGTACCATGATCTAAAGGTGCTATATTGGTGGCCGAAGATGAAGGCCGATATAGCCACCTATGTGAGTAAGTGTCTGACTTGCGCGAAAGTCAAAGTTGAATATCAAAAGCCATCCGGTCTTCTCCAACAACCAGAAATTCCCATGTGGAAATGGGAACAAATCTCCATGGACTTTATTACAAAATTGCCACGAACTCCTACCATTTGGGTAATTGTTGACCATTTAACAAAGTCCGCTCACTTCTTAGCAATCAAGGAAACCGACAAAATGGATAAGCTTACTCGTACTTACTTGAAAGAAATAGTCTCTCGGCACGGAGCGCCAATCTCTATCATTTCGAATCGTGATGCACGATTCACTTCTCGTTTCTGGCAGTCGTTACATAAAGCTTTAGGCACGTGTCTAGATATGAGCACATCATACAATCCTCAGACTGATCTCCAGACAGAACATACTATTCAAACTCTGTAGAACATGCTACGAGCTTGTGTGATTGATTTCGGTAACACTTGGGAGTCTCACCTACCGTTGGTGGAGTTTATCCTGGAGAAAATTTTTTTTATTTAATTTTCGGGACGAAAATTCTTTCAACTAGGGGATGATGTGACATCCGGAAATTTTTTTTATTTATTATTTATTTTGGGGACGAAAATCTTTCAACTAGGGGATGATGTGACAATCCGGACTTTCCAGTTAATTATGTTAGAAATCCCGTTAAGTTTCCTATTAAAACCTAACCCAGTTAACTCGATAGCAAATCCAAAGGACCAGTTCTGCCTTTTCCTAATCTCCAACGTCGGGGACCGATCATGCCAAATCCCTAAACTCAATTTAATGACTCTCAAAGACAAAATCAAGAACAAACCAATTCGGTTGACTTTTAAAGTCAAACCCGTGACATTTTTTTATCCCAATTCGCATTCATGATCAATGTTATACCAAAATTCGTAACTGGTGTATACAAACAGACCCTTAACGAACTTAATTAAGACTTAATCATCACCCTTACACTGAAATTAAACTGAATTAATAGGTATTAAACCGTAACCGTCGCCTCTATCATCTCCGATCATCAAATTGATCAAAACTGTAACATTCCTGATTTTTCCGACCCTATTTTAATTTATTTTATATAACAAAATAACTGCACGATGTTGAATCATATACTTGTTCAAACCTACACCTCATAAATCGTCAGCCGATCGTATTAAATTCAAAGATTTAGAACTCATAATCATGTGGTAACACCTCTTAGAGTTAATCCAGTTAGTAATCTCGTTAGGGGTTCTGTTAAATCCTAACCAAGCTAATTCTGTCAAAGCTGAATTTGCAAGGGCTGATTTTGTAAATAACCAGAAATCCTAGTAGGCACGGTCGCGCCACGTTTTGGCACGGTCGCGCCTCGTCCGGCACGGTCGCGCCACGTTTTGGCACGGTCGCGCCTCGTCTGGCACGGTCGCGCCTCTTATAGGCACGGTCGCGCCTCACATCAGTTAAAACGTAAAAACAGTCTTTAATCGCAAATCTGTTCGAATCCAAAATTTGTAACGCTTATTGTGCCGTTTCAAACCAATCATTTCGAATTAATCACTTTCTAATAACCGCGTAGTGATTAGGAAACCAAAACCGTCACCTCTCCATTCCTTTCTCTCAATCTCGTGCAATTCACGAATCACTCCCGAAATCAATCATATGCGCATGATCTTCAAGCTCCTGTAATCACATTCCTCACATCAATTTTGCCGGAATCCCAACAGGAGACGCCAGGGATCAACGCATCAAAGTCGGAACTCCGTTTGGTCGAACTCCACCAATTCGATATCGTTTAAGGTAATTAAACACATCCTCAGACTCATTTCAATACCGTGAATGAAAGCCCTAACCTATTCAGGGCTTATACCACCGAATTAAACTCAAACAGAATCTAGGGTTCATCACGTTTTTTGGCTTAGTCGAACTACACCCTAGACACGATATACATTCTATTAAAATACATAGTTAGATTCGTAAACTGTCGTTCTTTGAAAACCCTATAAATTCAGCCGTTTTTAATACAAGAATTTGTCAGATTAGGTTCTGGAAAATCCAGCCACGATCGTGCTAATCGCTTAGCACGGTCGTGCCTCTTGTCCAGGCATGGTTGTGCCCTATGCCTAAGCACGGTCGCGCTCCATGCCCAAGCACGGTCGCGCCCCATGCTTAAGCACGGTTGTGACGTTTCGGATTTTTCGTTCTCGCACTTGTATTATATTTATCATGTAATCATTTTCCTATTAAAAGAAATGCGAGTGTTTTTATTTAATTTTGTACAAAATATATATATATATATTATTTTATGGATTTAAAACAATTAAAATTTTATAAGTTTTAAACTTATATAAAATTTTATATAAAAATTCTAAATTAAAAGTTGCACATTCAATGAAATAACCTATTTAAATGAGATAAATAGCTTTTATAAAAATTATTCTTATTAATAATAATGAAAATAAATTTATAAAATATAAATAGATTTAAAAGAAATTAAATTAATAAAAAGTTTAGGGTTCGGTTTGAAATTAAGCAAACTAGAGGGTTTTAAAACAGAAATCTGTTGAGGGGCTGTTTCTGGACAAACCAAACCTCAGGGACTCATCCGTAATTAATTGAGGGACTAAATTAAAACAGAAACAAACTCCAGGGACCAAAGTTGCCAATCCCCAATTCGCACTTCCGGTCACCACCCTCGTTTGTCCGGCGGTCCAAGCGTTTTTCCGGCGACATCTCGACACACCTGTTCCCTGCACCTCGATAGCCGACAAAGGTGTCTCTGAATTCGTCTTGCCCGTGCGAACAAGAACCCTCGACCAATTGGTCTCCCCAACACACGGATCGTCTGATCCTGTTGGTGGCCGAGAAACCCACGCTCAAATTCGAGCCCGACAGTCAACCTCCACGCATGTCGATTGTCTGGTTAGCTTCGTCTCGTTCAGAACAATGTCGGTACATGCCCAATCGCACGTTCTAGCATAGAAATCGAGCTCCCCTATAAATGACCATGGTCGGCCCTGCACGAACTCGCTACCTCTCTTCCACACACTCTCACCTCAAATTGAAAACGACATCACATTCGCCGTCCCTGAGTGAAGTTGTGACCAAGATATTAAGGGTTAATTTCATCCGGAAGATCGATTTCCATCTTTGACTTTTTCGGACTTCAAACCTCTGCCGACCAGACCCTTCGCGACTAGGTTCGAGTCTCGAATCGATCCCTTTACCTTCTGTTATCACCTGGAAAGCTTTTCCAATCGAAAACTCGGCAATCGCACGAGAGTTACCGGGCAAACCCAATGTCCTCGGACACGGTTGCCGGTCACCGAGGTCCAGCGACCTGATTTTTGCCTTGTGTACTTAATATATCCTATACACACATAACCAGCGATGGGCAGTAGCCCGGTTGGTTATGCGTGTGTGTGTATAAGGCGCAGGTCGCGGGTTCGATCCCGGTTGGCCTTCGGCCCAAATTTTTATTTCTGTTTTCATTTATTTATTTTATTTAATTATCCAAATTTATTTTTAATACTCTTTTTATACAATAAATACTGAAACGAGTCGGTTTACTCGATCGTTTAATTTAAAAATCGATTAAACTACATTTTTTATAAATCATCCCATTTTTTTTGTAATATTTTTTATAAACTTATTAAAATGCATTATAATATATAAAATGCCCTATTTTTATAAACCATGTAATATTTTTATAAACTTATTAAAACACATTATAATATACAAAATGTCCTATTTTTACAAACTTTGTAACATTTTTATAAAACTTACCAAAATACCTTTTCACATATACAATGTCCCACCTTTATAAGCCTTGCAATATTTTTTTTTATATATACACTTGTTAAAACAAAATTTTAATATATAAATAATACATGATTAGTCAAAGAAAGAATTTTTTTTTATTTGTATTGTTATATATAAATACGTTAAACATAATAAACACTTGTTTAAAACAATATATATATATATATATATATATATATATATATATATATATATATATATATATATACTCATAAGTTAAAATTTTACAAAAACTATTATCATTCTATACTTTATACAAATAAATATTTAGGAAGAATATATTAAAGCCCATATACATTTAAACACAAATACACACCTATACGCATATCATAATACCCATTTGTCTACATAGGGTATCAGCGTGCTTAGGCTTCCACATACTTATCACCTATACGCGTGGAAAATACCCGCTTGCAAGGTGAGTTACATAGCCCCTATTTTTACATTTTCATACGTTTTGGGGTGAAACATTATACATGCTACTCACATTGTTTATACGTGTTATACATGAGACTATATGCTTATTCTTTGGATGTACATACATTTAAACACAAGACAACCAACTGTAATATTGATAGATCTATTGTGCCTGACCAGCCCACCCGGTTAGGGTGTTTATTACTGCATACTCGGATATAACCGCGTGTTATATTCAATCATACCGGATATAGTGGGTAACTATATTCAAGCATACCGGACTTAGCTGTTGTGCTCTATTCAAGCGCGTCAAACTCGGTTTGGATTGTGATTTAAATAAATGTTACATCATATACTATGTTTAACAATATAAACAATGAGTTGCAAAACGATTTACAACCACTATTTACAGGAAATACTAAACCTATGTACTCACCAACTATTTAGTTGACACTTGATTTAAATAATGTTTCAGGTTTGGATATGTGACTACTTGCCGAAGGTTTCTCCACTTAAGGACTATGGACCTAGTTAAATAAATCAATGTTTTGAACTAGACTAGGTTATTTGGAATGTATTGTATTTGGATCTTGTTGTCTTTAAATTAAATTAATGAATTATGCAACCTTTAGCTATCATGTGCTTTTGAACAATCATCACATTGTCCGCCTCGATGATTCCGCCATCGGTCGGGGTGTGACAGATTGGTATCAGAGCCATGGTTATAGGGAATTAGGTTATTAGACACGATGACCTAGACTATAACCCTAGGACTCCCTTTTATGTGTTATGTGCTAAATGATAAATTGCTATGTGAATTATTTGTAGTTAGGTATTATTTGAATTTTCCCAAGTTTGATACATGATACTTATACACATACATACAAGGCTTAAATACATGATACATACTTTACATACACATTTGACAAACACACTCATGCAAACAAATACACTACTCATCCTTATCCATACTCTTTTCTAATCCATATTAATTGCAACATTCCTACACATTTTATACTCATAGACTCTCAAGTCTACCAAAAATCTTGAAAATCTCGTCAACGACTTAATTTCTTGAGACTAGTAAAGGACACGTGCAATCTGGAAGGGTGACACCTGTACATTGGGTTTTCTGTCTAGGAAAGCATTTCGTATAAATCCAAATAAACGGACCCGTATGCTTTCCTGGGAATTCCTAAAGTGAGTGTTTGCCTATAGGCTAAAGCATGTCTCTTTGAAAGTTTCGGGGAATTATTTAACGTTGATAAGTCAATGTATTCACAAGGATACAATCCGAACTTACACTTAAAATTTGGGGATATTATAACAAGATAGGAAGAACTAGACAAACATGCAAAACAAATCATTATTACGGGTGCACACGTAATAACGATTTGTAATGCATGCAAGTCCCGACAATTCCTATTATGCAAATAATGATCTATAACATCATGTCCTACCCGGAAAAGATGACTTGGTTTCCCCTATCAACTTAGAATAAATACGCATGCACTGGCACGCGTCATGATAAATCTCGTATTTCTGCTTACATTATTTCCCGTTATAACTCATATTTATCCGTCTTATCTAAAATATCATTGTCTTTCTTATGGTGTTAGAATGCCTCCTCGACATGCAAACTCTAGCACTTCCAACCCGGATCTTGCTACGCTCCTTGCCCAGTTAGTAGGGCAAATGACCCAAGCAAATAACAACAGTGACGGGTCTCACAACATCCAAGGAAACGGTGGTACCAACCCGCCTCATTGCACGTTTAAGCACTTTAACTCGTTCAATCCTACAAAATTCTTCGGGACTGAAGGTGCTACCGGCCTACTCCAATGGTTTGAAAGCATGGAAAGCACATTCCTAAACAACGACTGTCCCGATAATCTTCGGGTTCATTATGCCACAAGTGTACTCCAAAAGAGAGCCCTCACCTGGTGGAACGGTGAGAAACGCACTCGTGGTGCTGAGGTTGCTACATCCTTATCATGGGATGATCTGAAGAAGGCCATGACTGATGAATTCTGTCCTCAGAATGAAATGAGGAAGCTCGAGGCTGAATTTTGGGATCTTGCCCAAGACAGCGGGGATAATCTGGCTTACACCACCCGCTTCCAAGAACTAAGTCTGTTGGTGCCTCACATGATCACTCCCCTTACTCGGGGAATTGAAAAGTACATAGGCGGCCTGCCTATGCAAATTCAAGATGCTGTGCTAGGAAGCAATCCTCCTACTCTTGAAGCTGCTATCCGCCTATCTGCTACGTTATCCGACAACCATGTCAAAGCCGGAACCTTAACAAGAAAGGGTTCCAAGAAGGTTGTGTCTACTCTTGCGGCAGTCAAAGATGTGAAACCCGAGTCTTCTAACTGTAACAAGAAACGTAAGGGTCGAAACTTCGCAGCCGTAACTCCCGCTCTACCTGCTATTCAAGCGGCCCCTTTGGGTCAAAACCCGAAAATTTATCAGGGCCCAAATCCCCAATGCCAGACCTGCAAGTACCATCATCCTGCTAATCTACCATGCCGATTGTGCTTAAGTTGCGGGAGATATGGACATGTGGTCACTACCTGCCGTACCCGTCCTCCCGTCCATCAAGCAGCTCCAGCCAACTGTCCCGTCTATCCGGTACCTCTCAGTGGTCGGGCATGTTACGAATGTGGAGAACCAAACCACTTCCGTGACCGATGCCCAAAACTTCATCATCAAGGTGGTCCCCAAGGATGAGCGTTTAATATAAACGCTAATGAGGCACAAGCAAACAACGACGTGATAAACGGTACGTTTCTCGTAAACAATCATTATGCATCCATTTTATTTGATACTGGTGCCGATAGGAGTTTCATGTCTCTTACCTTTGAATCACGACTTGCTAAATCAAGAACGAAACTTGACAACCCCTATTCCGTGGAGATAGCAAACGGGAAATCTATTGCTATAAACTCTGTTATCCGCAACTGCAATCTCGAGCTTAATAATCATGAATTCTCTGTTGATCTCCTTCCAATGCAATTGGGAAGCTTCGATATTATAATTGGCATGGACTGGTTGTCCAAGCACCATGCCGAGGTTATTTGCTATGAAAAGTGCATTCGTATACCTCTCCTTTCGGGAGACACGTTAGTTATTTTCGGTGAAAAACCGTGTCGTGGTCTTCAACTCATGTCTTGCACCTTGGCACAAAAGTACTTGCGGAAAAAGTACGTTGCCTTCTTGGCTCACGTCGTTGACACGAAAGACAAAGGTAAGAAATTGCAAGATATTTCGATCATTCGAGATTTTCCTGAGGTATTCCCCGAGGATCTACCTGGTCTTCCTCCCACTAGACAAGTGGAGTTTCGTATCGACCTTGTGCCCGGGGCAACTCCCGTGGCAAAAGGCCCCTATCGTCTTGCACCTTCCGAGATGCAAGAGCTTGCAAGTCAATTACAAGAACTCTCATCCAAAGGATTCATCCGCCCAAGCCATTCACCTTGGGGTGCTCCCGTGCTGTTTGTAAAGAAAAAGGATGGATCATTTCGAATGTGCATTGATTATCGTGAACTCAACAAACTTACAATTAAGAACCGATATCCTTTACCCCATATCAACGATCTTTTCGATCAGCTTCAAGGTTCAACATGTTTCTCCAAGATTGACCTTCGTTCCGGATACCATCAACTTCGTGTTCTAGATGAAGACATTCCGAAGACTGCCTTTCGGACTAGATATGGTCACTACGAGTTCATGGTCATGCCCTTCGGTTTGACTAATGCACCTGCGGTCTTCATGGACCTCATGAACCGTGTATGCAAGCCTTATTTGGACAAGTTCGTGATCGTTTTCATTGACGACATTCTTATCTATTCTAAGACGAAAGCGGAGCATGAACAACATCTTCGTTTGATTTTAGAACTCTTGAAGAAAGAACAACTATACGCCAAGTTCTCCAAGTGTGAATTCTGGCTAAAGGAAGTTCAATTTTTGGGACACATAGTCAACGATAAGGGAATTCATGTGGACCCAGCAAAAATCGAAGCGGTAAAGAATTGGAGTACTCCTAAGACTCCTACCGAGATTCGCTCCTTCCTTGGACTAGCGGGTTACTATCGTCGTTTCATCTCAAATTTCTCCAAGATTGCGGTTCCACTCACTGCCTTGACTCACAAGGGTAAATCTTACGAGTGGGGACCCAAGCAAGAAGAAGCTTTTCAAACTCTCAAGCACGAGCTCTGCAATGCTCCTATTCTAACTCTCCCTAATGGTAATGAGGACCTTGTCGTTTATTGTGATGCATCCAACCAAGTTCTTGGTTGCGTTCTTATGCAACGTGGCCAAGTAATTGCATACGCATCACGACAACTCAAAGTCCATGAGAAGAACTATACGACCCATGATCTCGAGCTTGGTGCTGTCGTTTTCGCCTTGAAAATTTGGAGACACTATCTATATGGCACCAAATGCGTGGTTTTCACCGACCACAAAAGTCTCCAACATATTTTCAATCAAAAAGAGCTTAATATGAGGCAACGACGATGGATTGAACTTCTTAACGACTACGACTGCGAGATTCGCTACCATCCCGGCAAAGCAAATGTTGTAGCCGACGCCTTGAGTCGTAAAGAACGTGTCATGCTTCATAGTATTTGTATTCATAACGATATTCAAGCCCGTATTCTCAAAGCACAACACACCTCGGTTACCGAGGGAAACATGTATCAAGAAATGGCATGTGGTGTAGAACTCTTGCTAGAAACCAAAGCCAACGGTCTATTGTATTACTTGGACCGTATCTGGGTTCCCGATCGCGACGATCTTCGTAAATTTTTGATGAACGAGTCCCACAAAACTCGATATTCGGTACATCCCGGAGCTGATAAGATGTACATGGGTCTCCGTCAGCAATATTGGTGGCCCGGCATGAAAAAGGATATTGCCCTCTTTGTGGCAAAATGCCTTACTTGTTCTAAGGTGAAGGCCGAACATCAAAAGCCTTCCGGACTCCTCGAGCAACCTGAAATTCCCGTGTGGAAGTGGGAGAACCTTGCCATGGATTTCATCACCAAACTCCCACGCACTTCTAGTGGGCACGATAGTATCTGGGTTATTATTGACCGACTTACAAAGTCAGCCCATTTCTTGCCTATTCGTGAGGACTATCGAGTCGAGAAATTGACTCGGATCTACATTGATGAGATCGTGAGTCGTCACGGGATCCCTTTGAACATCATCTCCGATCGTGATTCGCGTTTTACTTCCCGATTCTGGCAATCATTGCAATCTGCGCTTGGTACTCGTTTGGATTTAAGTACGGCTTACCATCCTCAAACAGATGGACAAACCGAGCGAACAATCCAAACTCTCGAGGATATGCTTAGAGCTTGTGTCATTGACTTTGGTGGCAATTGGAATTCTCACCTACCGCTGATCGAATTTTCCTACAACAACAGCTACCACACAAGTATTAACATGGCACCGTTTGAAGCTCTTTATGGACGAAAATGTCGTTCACCGATTTGTTGGAACGAAATTGGTGAAGCACAAATCACCGGTCCCGAGCTTATCCAAGAGACCACCGATAAAGTCTCTCTCATCCGTGACAACATTCGAGTAGCAAGGAGTCGACAAAAGAGCTATGCCGATAAACGACGAAAACCCTTGGAATTTCAAGTTGGAGATATGGTTCTTCTAAAGGTATCACCTTGGAAAGGCGTAGTCCGATTTGGAAAGAAAGGAAAACTTGCACCTCGATATGTGGGCCCATTCAAGATACTCGAGAGGGTAGGAAAAGTGGCCTACAAACTCGACCTTCCTTCAGAACTCAGCAACGTTCATCCGACCTTTCATGTGTCTAATTTGAAAAAGTGTCTAGCCGACGAGAATCTCCACATCCCTCTTGACGAAGTGCGTATTGACGAAAAAATGCACTTTGTTGAAAAACCCGTGGAAATCATTGACCGAGAAATCAAGAAACTCAAGCGTAGCCGCATCTCCATTGTCAAGGTCTGTTGGGAATCTAAACGTGGACCCGAGTTCACTTGGGAACGTGAAGACCAAATGAAGACCAAGTATCCGCACCTCTTTTCATAGCCTCCACTAGTTGAATTTCGGGGCGAAATTCCTCTAACATGGGGAGACTGTGACGTTTCGGATTTTTCGTTCTCGCACTTGTATTATATTTATCATGTAATCATTTTCCTATTAAAAGAAATGCGAGTGTTTTTATTTAATTTTGTACAAAATATATATATATTATTTTATGGATTTAAAACAATTAAAATTTTATAAGTTTTAAACTTATATAAAATTTTATATAAAAATTCTAAATTAAAAGTTGCACATTCAATGAAATAACCTATTTAAATGAGATAAATAGCTTTTATAAAAATTATTATTATTAATAATAATGAAAATAAATTTATAAAATATAAATAGATTTAAAAGAAATTAAATTAATAAAGAGTTTAGGGTTCGGTTTGAAATTAAGCAAACTAGAGGGTTTTAAAATAGAAATCTGTTGAGGGGCTGTTTCTGGACAAACCAAACCTCAGGGACTCATCCGTAATTAATTGAGGGACTAAATTAAAACAGAAACAAACTCCATGGACCAAAGTTGCCAATCCCCAATTCGCACTTCCGGTCACCACCCTCGTTTGTCCGGCGGTCCAAGCGTTTTTCCGGCGACATCTCGACACACCTGTTCCCTGCACCTTGACAGCCGACAAAGGTGTCTCTGAATTCGTCTTGCCCGTGCGAACAAGAACCCTCGACCAATTGGTCTCCCCAACACACGGATCGTCTGATCCTGTTGGTGGCCGAGAAACCCACGCTCAAATTCGAGCCCGACAGTCAACCTCCACGCATGTCGATTGTCTGGTTAGCTTCGTCTCGTTCAGAACAATGTCGGTACATGCCCAATCGCACGTTCTAGCATAGAAATCGAGCTCCCCTATAAATGACCATGGTCGGCCCTGCACGAACTCGCTACCCCTCTTCCACACACTCTCACCGCAAATTGAAGACGACATCACATTCGCCGTCCCTGAGTGAAATTGTGACCAAGATATTAAGGGCTAATTTCATCCGGAAGATCGATTTCCATCTTTGACTTTTTCGGACTTCAAACCTCCGCCGACCAGACCCTTCGCGACTAGGTTCGAGTCTCGAATCGATCCCTTTACCTTCTGTTATCACCTGGTAAGCTTTTCCAATCGAAAACTCGGCAATCGCACGAGAGTTACTGGGCAAACCCAATGTCCTCGGACACGGTTGCCGGTCACCGAGGTCCAGCGACCTGATTTTTGCCTTGTGTACTTAATATATCCTATACACACATAACCAGCGATGGGCAGTAGCCCGGCTGGTTATGCGTGTGTGTGTATAAGGCGCAGGTCGCGGGTTCGATCCCGGTTGGCCTTCGGCCCAAATTTTTATTTCTGTTTTCATTTATTTATTTTATTTAATTATCCAAATTTATTTTTAATACTCTTTTTATACAATAAATACTGAAACGAGTCGGTTTACTCGATCGTTTAATTTAAAAATCGATTAAACTACATTTTTTATAAATCATCCCATTTTTTTTTTATATTTTTTATAAATTTATTAAAATGCATTATAATATATAAAATGCCCCATTTTTATAAACCATGTAATATTTTTATAAACTTATTAAAACACATTATAATATACAAAATGTCCTATTTTTACAAACTTTGTAACATTTTTATAAAACTTACCAAAATACCTTTTCACATATACAATGTCCCCACCTTTATAAGCCTTGCAATATTTTTTTTTATATATACACTTGTTAAAACAAAATTTTAATATATAAATAATACATGATTAGTCAAAGAAACATTTTTTTTTTATTTGTATTATTATATATAAATACGTTAAACATAATAAACACTTGTTTAAAACAATATATATATATATATATATATATATATATATATATATACTCATAAGTTAAAATTTTACAAAAACTATTATCATTCTATACTTTATACAAATAAATATTTAGGAAGAATATATTAAAGCCCATATACATTTAAACACAAATACACACCTATACGCATATCATAATACCCATTTGTCTACATAGGGTATCAGCGTGCTTAGGCTTCCACATACTTATCACCTACACGCGTGGAAAATACCCGCTTGCAAGGTGAGTTACATAGCCCCTATTTTTACATTTTCATACGTTTTGGGGTGAAACATTATACATGCTACTCACATTGTTTATACGTGTTATACATGAGACTATATGCTTATTCTTTGGATGTACATACATTTAAACACAAGACAACCAACTGTAATATTGATAGATCTATTGTGCCTGACCAGCCCACCCGGTTAGGGTGTTTATTACTGCATACCCGGATATAACCGCGTGTTATATTCAATCATACCGGATATAGTGGGTAACTATATTCAAGCATACCGGACTTAGCTGTTGTGCTCTGTTCAAGCGCGTCAAACTCGGTTTGGATTGTGATTTAAATAAATGTTACATCATATACTATGTTTAACAATATAAACAATGAGTTGCAAAACGATTTACAACCACTATTTACAGGAAATACTAAACCTATGTACTCACCAACTATTTAGTTGACACTTGATTTAAATAATGTTTCAGGTTTGGATATGTGACTACTTGCCGAAGGCTTCTCCACTTAAGGACTATGGACCTAGTTAAATAAATCAATGTTTTGAACTAGACTAGGTTATTTGGAATGTATTGTATTTGGATCTTGTTGTCTTTAAATTAAATTAATGAATTATGCAACCTTTAGCTAGCATGTGCTTTTGAACAATCATCACATTGTCCGCCTTGATGATTCCGCCATCGGTCGGGGTGTGACAACGGTCGCGCCCCGTGCCTAAGCACGGTCGCGCCATACCCTTGGCACGGTTGTGCCCAACCTTTGGTCAGAATCTGTTTCTTCTGTTATTTTAATATAAACTCAATTCCTTTTATAAAAAAATTATTATTTTATAAAACTCCAAAGCCCAGAATTGATTTCATAAACTAAATTATCAACTTGGGAATCTTAAACAAATTAATTAAATCATTTCTAATGGATTAAAAAGTAGTAAATTTTAAATAAGAAGTTCACATATAATTGTCTTATTCCAAACTCAAACATTATTCAAAATGTTGTAAAAATATCCATTTCAAATCTTCCGTTTTATACAATACCTCCAAGTACCAATCACTAACTTTATCCAATTCAACCTTAGACTTAGACTTAGACTATTGTGCATTATTATTGCAATATACATTACACTCTAGGTCAACGTTGTGCGATACAAGGATCACATTACTTTCTAGTATCCCGTGTTAGCTACGCCTTCGAATCAAGTGAGTATTCACAACCCCTTTTTACTCTTTTACACTTTTGGGGTGGAACATGAACTCTATACACATTACACATTTACATTTACACAAACAACACAAGTGCAAAAATCCTATTTACATACATGTGTGCAAAATTTGAGCTTTGTGCCCGAGTGCTAGGTGTGTTAACCTTTGTATGCTCTTATGTGCAATCATTAACTATACAAGCCGACGGTTTTCAATGATAGATCTATTGAGTCTGACAAACCCACCCATGGTGCGCGGTGATTGAAACCGACAACACAATTTTTGCATGCTAGTTACAAGGTTTGGTTGTACATGGTTACACAATAGCTGCTCCCCATAAATGCCTTATTTTATCATGTTTTGTAAAGGATTTGTTTTCAACTATATGCTATCTACATACAACTGTGTTATACTCACCAACTTTTTAGTTGACCTTATTTTATTCATGTTTCAGGTGTTTTCATATGAGCTAGATCAAGACATGCTACACATAGGCTTTGGACCTAGTTAATATTAAATCAAAGACAAATTGTATTTCATTATGTACTTTGAACTTGTTCATGTTTGTTTGAATGGAAATGGATTTAACATATTACAATTTAGTCAACCTTGAGCTCATGAACAGTCTTACATGTCCTGCCCCGATGTTTCCGCCATCGGTCGGGGTGTGACAAAAACCATGTATCATTTTCACAAATTGAACTCCTGCACACAACAAACAAGACACTGCGAAGCTTTTACACATACCACATTCACCGGAGACGCAACCAGAACCGCCGGGATTAAGCAATTCGAAGTCGGGCCTGCATTTGGTCGATCACCATCAATCCGGCAACATTTCTGGTAATTGTTTGCATCCACACTTTCGTTTTTATCCATAGAATGAAAGCCCTATCATTACCAGGGCTTACATTATCAATTCGATCGAAATCAATAATCTAGGGTTCATCTCATACCGGTTTAATCGAACCATAGTCTAGACCCAGTCAAAATACAATTAACCTATTCAGTTTGATTCGCAATACCATCTTCCTTGAAAGCCCTCTGTCGATTCGATGTTTTATTATACAAATTGTTGTAACCCGTAATCTAGGGTTCATATGAAACCAAGTTATCGAATTCAACTCTAAACCGTATTTAAATCAAATTAAATCATACCATTAGACACGTAATCATCTGTAGAGTGAAAGCCCTATGAAATATCGGGCTTCCATCATCGAAATGATCTTGATCCAGTAATTAGGGTTCATCCTGGAAACGATTTGGGGTTTCAATCTTAAACTCAAAAAAATACAATTAAACCACATCATCAGATTTGCAATGTTGTCTTTATTAAAAGCCCTATGATTCTATCAACTTTTATTATCATAATATTTCAAATCGATTAAGTGTTCATAAACTAGGGTTACGGCTTTTCTTTCTGTAATTAAACAATCTTAAACATGAAAACTTTGCAATTAAACTAAACCACAGGACCGCCTCAACTCGATTATCAAAACCCCTCTACTGTTTCGATCGATTAACACCGGAAATAGATGGATCAGAGCCGGGTTTCGATCACGAATGGATTTGGGAAGAAAATCACTTGAACCTGGATGTTAAAACAATTTAATCCGAGTATCTAACGCGATACCCTAGCGGGCGGGATTGGTTGGGTCAGTGTGCGTGTGTGGGAGAGACCCGGGTTCGAGACCGGGCTCCCACAACTATTTTTTGAGCATTTTTCTGTTATATTTAATTAATAAAATCAAACTCTATAATACTATATTATTATATAAATGTGTTTTAGCCTGGAAAACAGCCCGTAGGCTCGGGTTTGAATTATTAACATATTTTTATATTATTCCCCTTTTCATAAATAAAATATTATTGTTATTATCAACTAAAAATAGTATGTTTATATTATTTTCAAACCGTAATTTCGTATAAAATAATATGTTTATATTATTTTCAAACCGTGACCCGTAATGTTAAATAATATACATATTTATATTATTTCGAATCATTTTATTACATCGTGTATCGATTGAGACTAAATAATAATATAATTAGTTATATTATTTACTCGTATATATATATTATTATTTTCTTAATTTTTGTGAATGACAAAACATCCGGTTATATTTATTATTATTTGTGTCATTCTTCGCGTAAAGTAATTCCAAACTCCATAGACACTTTCGTCCACTCTTGAATATTAGAGCGTTTCTTTAGGACGTTTCTCATTCTATGTCGCTGTCACAATTCCCATTTTTATCCCTAATTTATGTGTATATAATTTTAGGGCATTCGTAAGTCTTTTGAGACTTACACATGTGGTTCCAACTTATCCTTTGTGTGATACTACCTACAACGCAACGCAGGTGAGTTTCACGGCCCCTTTTTACTTGTTTTACTATTGGGGGAGAAACATGCTTACACACAAACATATTTTACTTGTTTTCCTGTTAAGGAGAAACAAACATGAACACCAACTATCATACTTTTACTTGTTTCCCCATGGGGGAGAAACAGGTACACAGACAAACATTATGTTACATGTTTTTCCCGTTAGGGGAGAAAATATGACACAACTATTTTAGATTATTGTAATTCATATGTTATTACTGTTGAGGCTAAGCGTGACACACTATCACAGAAAGTCCTCATCATACATCGAACCATTAATATGGATCTTAACGACGTAATGTTTAGTAGTACTGCTGGGTTTGACAAATCCCACCCGCGTTAGTCGCGCTAACTCGATTGGAGATCGAACGGGTGAAATGTTAGCCTACTCACATTTGCCAGAGTTGATAGACCTGGCAGGAGGCAAATACACAAACAGTCAGCTTCGATTGTGAGCGCTTTAGTAAGACATGAACATAGGCTAGCTACCTATAGATATGCATATTGAATGTACATAATCTGACAAACACTCTCTTATTCTAAATTTGAAAGCTGTGAACTCACCAACCTCGTGTTGACACTTTTTCTTACATGTTTCTCAGGTCGCTTTGGCACAGGTTGCACACTTAGGACATGCATAGAGTCCTACTGTCATTTCATTCATTTCAAACATGTTAATCAATTTACTTAATTATATTGATTGACGCTTGTGGCGTGTAATTACTTAAAATTTTTATATTAATGTTTACGCTTCCGCATTAACTCTGAACTTTTATGTTATGACATTTCAAGTCCCATATAGTGTCATTTGATGTAACTAATGACTGAGATCCTGGTGTGTCACCTTCCAAACGGTAAAACCCCGTTAGTGGAATTTGGGGGTGTGACATCAAACTCTATAATATTATATTATTATATAAATGTGTTTTAGCCCGGGAAACAGCCCGTAAGCTCGGGTTTGAATTATTAACATATTTTTATATTATTCCCACTTTTATAAATAAAATATTATTGTTATTATCAACTAAAAATAGTATGTTTATAATATTTTCAAACCGTAATTTCGTATAAAATAATATGTTTATATTATTTTCAAACCGTGACCCGTAATATTAAATAATATACATATTTATATTAATTCGAATCATTTTATAACATCGTGTATCGATTGAGACTAAATATTAATATAATTAGTTATATTATTTACTCGTATATATATATTATTATTTTCTTAATTTTTGTGAATGACAAAACACCTGGTTATATTTATTATTATTTGTGTCATTCGTCGTGTAAAGTAATTTCTAACTCCGTGGACACTTTCGTGCATTCTTGAATATTAGAGCGTTTCTTTAGGACGTTTCAAATTCCATGTCGCTGTCACAATTCCCATTTTATCCCTAATTTATGTGTTTATAATTTTAGGGCATTCGTAAGTCTTTTGAGACTTACACACGTGGTTCCAACTTATCCTTTGTGTGATACTACCTACAACGCAACGCAGGTGAGTTTCACGGCCCCTTTTTACTTGTTTTACTATTGGGGTAGAAACATGCTTACACACAAACATATTTTACTTGTTTTGCTGTTGAGGAGAAACAAACATGAACACCAACTATCATACTTTTACTTGTTTCCCCATGGGGGAGAAACAGGTACGTAGACAAACATTATGTTACATGTTTTTCCCGTTGGTGGAGAAAATATGACACAACTATTTTAGATTATTGTAATTCATATGTTATTACTGTTGAGACTAAGCGTGACACACTATCACAGAAAGTCCTCATCATACATCGATCCGTTACTATGGATCTTAGCGAGGTAATGTTTAGTAGTACTGCTAGGTTTGACAAATCCCACCCGCGTTAGTCGCGCTAACTCGATTGGAGATCGAACCGGTGAAATGTTAGCGTATTAACGTTTACGCTTCCGCATTTACACTCTAAACCTTGATTTCTTATGTTATTACATTTTAAGTCCCATGTAGTGCCGTTTGAAGTAACTGATGTCTGAGATCCTGGTTGTCACCTTCCAAAACGGTAAAACTCCGTTAGTGGAATTTGGGGGTGTGACAACATTGCATGTTTTTCGGGGCATGGTCAGTGAAGTGATGAAAAGTTGTGTTTAACGACATAACCGATACTTGTCTCATGATGTACTTTAGATCTTATCTTCTTTATCTGATAATGATCTTTTACACATACATCTGACATACCATGGGTTCAAATCACAGTTGTTACAAAGTTCATTTTGTTGTCACACTACTAATGGACCAAAGATACTCATACCCTATTAACAATTCAGACTACATGCTAGTATCCAAATTAAAAATATTAGCATCAAGCATCAATTTTTGTTAAGCAAAAGCAGTTATGAAGCTATCATTTCCCATACTGTGCATTCTAAGAAGTTCTGATCAAAACATTTATCACATATATATTAGATAAGCAATCATAAAGTCCAACTAAGGTCATGTGTGACTGAACACCTACCAATGAACTATCATTTCTCCTTTAACTTCAAATGATGTCATTTTACCTTTTTCATTTTTGTTTTGAACTTTTATAAATAACAATTTTTGACTGAAAGTAAAATAAAAGAAAATAAAAACTTTTATGAAAACATTTTAAGAAAAACATTTATTTGGTTACTTGGGATTAAGCAATTCAATCAATTTAAACTCAAACCAATGTATTCTAATGTAATTGAATGTCTTTTCCTTTGTCACCAACACAATACTGTACTCCCCTGTCCTGTAGACTCCCCATCAACTAGTCAAATGGTTGCATCAACGACTTTATGCTCACCATCGCCATCCTATGTTTCAGGTTGTCCTTTGGACTTTGTAAAACTCTTCCAAAACAACATTGTGTGTGACATATTCTCCCCCTGATCATCAAGTCGTTGAATCAAATAGATTTCTCAGTTATCAAACAACTCGTTGCTCTTGCAGATGTCATTCTCTGTCATGTGCTATGAACAACCACTATTAACAACCCAAATGGTATTAATAGTCTCTCTTGGGTAATCCTGCACATCTAACGAGAAACATTAATTTGAAATTGGGACCCAAGCCATGTTAGTCATGGGTCGTCTGTTGATGCACTTTCCTGTGAAAACACTCTGGATAGAGTCTTAGTTTGTATTTCTAATGTCTGTAATTTGTCTTTGTATGTAAGAGTCGTTATGTAATAGTTTATCGAGTTGTATTTACTTTTACATAATGTATGTTGTTTTTCTGCTAAGTGTTTTGCGCACTTACATGTGCGCAGGAGAAAGCTCCTGCGTACTTAGCAAGTACGCAAGAACACCTTTGCGTACTTGTTAAGTACGCAAGAGCAATTGGTCCTGCGCACTTGCTAAGTGCGCAGGCATCAGGTCTGTATAAATAGGATAGGTTCACAGAGACTAAGTACGCAGAACCATTTGTTTAGACGAACTTAGTTCTGCTAAGTACGCAGCTTGTATTCTCTCTGTAACCGTCGAGTGTTTATAATACAAAGAACATTTATTGTGACTCTCGTGTTTGGTTTACTTTGTTTAGTAAGACTCTCCACCTAGTCACGGGTATTCCGCAACCCGGTTCGACTAGTAGACCACTTGCATGTGACGATCCGACACACACGAAGGGACCTACATCGTCCATCTATATCAAAATAATAGACTTCACTCCATTCACAATCGAATCTCTCATCGATTTTCGGTGATTGCTCCAACGAATCAGAAACAGAAACTTTAGATTTCCAAACATACTTCTGTTCATTAAGTTCTTTCTGCTTAAAATGTGAAGTGTTTGAACATTTTCTTTCATTTGAAAATTGATTTCATTGTGAAAACTCTTGTTGTTCTAAAACTTTTCTCAATCTTCTATTTCTCCTTCGTCTTTGAGTTCTAGAAAGCCTAACCTCAGATTTTGACCAACAAGACCACAGTAAAAGCAAGATAAATTATCATGAGGTCTTACCTAACCTCAGATTTTGACCAACAAGTCTAACCTCAATCTTCTATTTCTCTTCCGGCTTACCATGAGGTCTTACCTTTTCTAGAATAACATGTCGGTTAGCTTTGGCGTTGTGAGGATAAATTATCGTAATATGACCAACAAGACCACAGTAAAAGCAAGATATCTTCTCACTATATTCTCTCATATAAGAAATCTTCACATGACAAGAAGCACTTGAAGAAGATTCGCCGACATGAACTTCTTTTGGGGTTTGAGAATGAATAAACTTTTTCTCAACAAGTTTTGATTCAGGCTTCACCTTACGAGGAACTATATTCCTCTTCCCTTTATTTTTGTAAGGACAATTCACCACAATGTGTCCCATCTCATTACAATGAAAGCATGTATGCTTGTCTTTATAATCTCTGACATATGAAACTCTCCTTGAACTCGATGAACTTCCAAATATATAACCTTTAGATTAATTAGAATCAAACTTTGGTTCATCAACTTTTGGTTCTTTCAGTATCCCTTCTACCTTAGCTTCATCAAAATATTCATCATCACTCTCATCAGAATACACCATATCTTCACCTGTGACTGGATTCACCTTCAACATAGTCTTAGGACTAAATCCTCATCTTTTAGAATCTCAGGTGTAACAGAATAATTTCCATTGAATGGTGGAGGAGCATAGCCAATATCATTAGTTCCCTTCCCATCTTCAGTATTATTACTATAATATCCCAGTAAGAATGATGATTTTTCAAAGTTTTCTAACTTTCTGTGCAGTCTAATCACCTCGGCTTTAGATTTAGCAAGTTCCTTATCTTTCTCAGCAATATCCAGGTGATATGCCTGCTCTTTGATCTTCAAAGTCAGAGAATTTATATCCCTCTTCAGTGATTCAATCCTTTCAACACACACATTCTCATTATCTTTTAATTTCTGATTAACCGTGTGCATCGATTTCATGTCACAAATGAGGTTTACGTTGTCATCCAAAACCCTCATCATTTTATTATTCACTGGAATACAGTTAGAACAAAATGTTTCAGAGTTAGAAATTACCATATCCTTTTCTTCTGAAGAAGATGCACTAGGAGCCATGAATACGTCATCATCAGCTTCACTCTTTTGGTCAATAATGACAGACTCTGCATCAATTTCTGATTCACTCAGATCATCTTCAACTGTCTGGAAACTTTCTTCAGTCATCACATCACTCTCGGTAGACTGATTACTTTCACCAGAACGAACACTCTCACTATCACTTAAATCTGCAGAAGAATCACTTTGAGAATCACCCTGCTTCTCCAATACATCTTTGATCAAGACCACAAATTCTTGAGTAGTTTCTTCACCCTTTTTCTTTAATTCTTCCCATAGATCTCTTGAAGTTTGACACTTCCCAAGACTATGAATTATTTCTTTTGGTAAAGACATTTTTAAAGTTGCATGCGTTATCATCTCTTGATCAAACTTCTGCTTTTCTGCTTTACTAAGAGCCGTCACTGGTTTAGGAACATCATGAAATTCCATATAGTTATATCTAGGATGCACATATCCCTCAAATGTTGGTGTCCAAAAACTTTCATCAGTTTCTGATACTAATTGTTCGAACCGGACTTTCCAGCTACTGTAATCTGATATACACAAAAGCCTCAGCGGCATAGTTCCAATCATTATCATCACAAGAAATTGACATTTTGAAATTTTTACGAAAATATCTGGAAAATTTTTCCCTCCAAAATACTCTTTTTTTTAAATTTTAAAAATGATTCAAAACAAGCATATAAACTTTCGCTGGAAAAATTGGACAAGAAAATTTTTCCCGCCAAAATCCTATCAAAATAATGTACTCTTTTTCGGTGGCATAGTTCCAATCTTTTTTTTATTTATGTTTTTTAATTTTTTTTATGAATACTAGCAAACTAGATAAGTTCGCCTGAAACTGCCTGAGCGAACTTGGTAAGCTCGCCTGTAACTGATTGAACAAGTTCACCTAAAACAGCTGAACTTTCAGGAAGAACGAAAACACGAACTCAGATTTGTAAAAATCATGATTTCTGATGTTTATGATCAAATTAGACAATTCTGAACCATAGGAATGTGTAGGTACAGATTTGGAACAATCCTATCAGATCAAATTCTTCAAATCAATCCAAAATGAATCCAAATTGATCAAAATTACCCCATTTTTGTCAAGAACACGAACAAGATGAAAAAGTCTTCGAATTTTATGAATTTTGATATTGATTGCACACGAAAACACCACGAATCTTCTCCTAATCAAGAGCAAAGGCTCTAATACTACTTGTAAGTCCCTCAGGGTGTACGGATCATCTATACTCGCGGTACGACACGGTGATAACGTGCGGAATCCATGATCAACGTGCTCGTGTAACTCAATCAACAACAACACAGTGTAAATTAAACTCTTTGTATTTCCTTATCAAACACTATTTACAATCTCTCTGATTCTGTTCTGTGTTCTCTGAAATCTCCCTCTAAAGTCTTCAAGTTTCAACACTAAGACTTGTAAATACCTATTTATAGGAAAACACAAAACCCCTACAGCACCATAGGCGAACTTATCAAGTTCGCTTCTAAAGATGCTTAGGCGAACTTGTTATGTTCACCTCTCTATGAACTTACACATATTTTTTGCTATAGTTACATTCATGCTCTAACATACTTACCAAATTTGGCAAAAAGGACCGTCTTCCTGCGTACTTGCTAAGTACGCAAGACCATTCCTGTGCGTATTTAATCTTTGTTCCTGCGTACTTAACATTTACTCTTACGTATTTACTAAGTACGCAAGAACAAATAACAAGTACGCAGGATCAAAATTTTAAGTGCGCAAGGCCATTTCACAAGTATGCAAGTTGTGTTGATTTTCTGAGTTTTGACTAAGTGTTACACTATGGCAAACCTTCAGCTCATTGGTAGTCTGGTGAACTATGACAACGAGATTGGGACTCCACAGAAACCACCTAAGTTGCTTAACGTAAATGATTATTCGAACCGAAAAGCACACTTTGAGGAGTACATCTCGTACACTGATTCAACCCTATGGATACCCATTCTTGAGGGGTATAAACATCCAACCCATCTGTTTGTTGAAGAAATTGTTCCCAAACCTATCTCCATATTAGATGAAGATGAAAAGAAAGCTAATGACCGTGAAAAGAAAGCTCATGGTTCCATAACTATGGCGTTGACAAGAGATCTATTTCACAGTTTTAGAGGTTATGATACTTCTAATGATCTTTGGAAGGCCTTGCAGAAAAGGTTTGAGGGCAACAGTGATGTCAAGAAAAGCAAGAGGGAACTACCGAGGAAGCAGTATGAGTGCTTCAGATATCTAGAGAATGAATCTATTTATGAACTTGTCTCTAGAATCTATCACTTGTAGACCGAGCTGAAGTCTTATGAACTCAATTACCCTGATGATGAGTTGGTTGAAAATTCCTAGATGCATTACCATCAAAGTTTGACATGTATAATACATTACTGAGAGAGAACCCCAAGTTTTATGAGATGACAGTTTAAGAAACAATTGGAAAGGTCCATTCACACGACATGAACCTGAGAAAGAAGGAATGCTCTGGAAGACCTCAGATTCAAGATCCGTCTATGCATTTCGGGGTGACTTCCATAACAAAGTCACCAGATTCTGGAATTGCCTTATTCTTTGGGATTTCACAAGAAGAAGAAAACGTCAATGGTTGTGGGGGTCACACTTGTTTTAATGCATTTGGATCTAGCCAACACCATCAATCTTCCCCAAGAAACCCTACATCTACCTCTTTAGCTAATCAAAATGCTATTGCTAATATTGTTGAAGATCATGTGGCTTTGTTCTCCTCGTGCATGCTTGCCTACGAGAATTTTATTAGTGGGAAGCTAACGGATCCTGAGACCATTGAAGAGGATTTCAATCAGGTGGATCCAGATGACATGGATGATATGAATATTCAATAGAATATGGCCATGATCTTGAGAAGGGCTAAGCGTTTTCTGAACAGAACTGGTAGAAAGCTCATTGGTGGGCATTCTAATGCCAAGGATGGATTTGATAAATCTAAAGCTAAGTGCTACAGATGTCAGAACTTTGGAAATTTTGCAAGGGAATGTCAGAAGGATAAAGCACCAGCTTCGGGTTTCACTAGACAAAGCCAGGGAAACAATTAAATCGTCAACCACAATCGGAGCCAAGGTGGAACGTCTAGTGCATTAGTGGTTAAACATGACGAGAGCTTTGGTTGGGGTGTTCATCTGGAAGATGCTATACTTGTACATACACAAATGGGTCTGATGGCAGAGATTGTTGAGATGATGGAAGCTAAAGAAAGGGAAGCCTCTGTTGCTGACCAAGCAGAATCTGCACTTGCTCTCATGGCTATTGGAGAGGCATCCAGTTCGTCAACTCAGGTTGATTCTAATTCTTTTGCTGTTATTTCTTGTTCTAAATGCTTAATCTTGAAGGACGAGAATGAACGAATCCGTGATCAACTCGAACCCTTACGTAGTGCAGCTCTAAACTATAAGGTAAATGAAAAAAGTTTAAAAGATTCAATTGAAAACCTTAGAAAAGAGAGACATGAGTTTTCAATTAAAGTCAGTGAACAACAGTTTCATTTAGATGTTGCCTACAAGGGGTTGGAGAAAAGAAATGTTGAGATCGCCAGTCTGCAAAATGAAATCCTGCAGTTGAGTGGCAAACTTGAGAAGCTGAAAAATTATCACTTCATGGTGGAACACTACGAGTCTGTAGTGGGAAAAGTGAGTCACAAAGGTTTAGGTACTAATGCCATTCCTCCACCAGTTAGAGGCAAGTTTGTCAACGGGCCGGTCGACATTGATTTGTCATTTCTAGATGAATCCACAAGTAAGGATGATTCCTCTAACAAGGATGATTCTTCAAGTAAAGTTGATTCAACTTCTGATTAGGAGTTCTTTTCTGATAAAGGCTCTGATAACACCACAGCTGAGGGTGTTGTCTCAGAGCAGTTGATTAGTGAACATAAAATTGAGAAAAACATTTTCACTGATCGTGATAATTGCATTTTAACTGAACCTAATACAATTGAGTCCAACAATAAACTAAAAATGATGCTTTATGAAGGTTTCAAATCCATTAACCAAGTAAAGAAAGAAGCTTTTGCTAATCATTTGGGCAAAAATTTTCAAGAAAACATGGGAAAAAATTATACCTCCATGATTCAATTAAAATCGGGTGAAGCACAAGATGATGGTAATGTTCACCAAACAAGCTGAGTCATCTGCATCCAAAAGCAGAGAGCCTTATAGGTGGGTTTACAAGGAAAGAAGAGCTTGTTTTCACTGTGGTACGGTTGGTCACATTCTCGTGAACTGTCCTGATAAGAACCAAGGGAAACAACCAGTTTTTTAACAACAAGTTGTTATCCCTAAGACACCAGCAGTGAAGCAATCCAAGAGTCCTAAATCAAATGTGGTGAAACCACCAGTGAAACCAATAGCAAAGCCACCAGTAAAACATGTGGCTGAAACATCTGTTCCAAAAAGGGAAAAGCAATCTGCTAAACCCAATGTATCTACCTCTGGTAGTACACAAACAAGTGAGAAACCTGTGGTGAAACTTTATAAGCCATAGAGAAGAAGAAGGAACAAAAGATTGAGAAAACTTGAACAGCAACTAGCTGGTAGTCAACCAGGTGAAGCTTCCTCTAGTTCACCTACGGTTGAGAAAAGCAACCCCACTGTTCAGAAGAAACATAGGAAAAGGTCCTAGAATAAGAAAACCAAAAGTTCTCAATCTTCTGATCCCAAATCTTCTAAGGATTCACCCATTTTTTATAGTCAGGATTGTGAATTAATTGAGGTTGTATACTTTGAGAAAAACGGACGACCCAAGACCACTATGGCTTGGGTCTCCAAATCTAATTAATTTCTTGTGACTCGTGCAGGGACATCCGAAGGGAACTATCTCTAATCGTTGGTATGTAGATAGTGGATGCTCCCGGCACATGACATGCAACATGGCTCTGCTTCAAGATGTTAAACCATACAGAGGCGGCTATGTGGCCTTTTTAGGAGAGAAAGGCGGCAGTATCACTTCTCAAGGCATGGTTACAAATGGATGTATTAGCTTCGACAATGTCAACTACTACGAGCAGCTGAAGCATAACATGTTGAGTGTCTCTCAAATGTGCAACAAGGAGTACTCGATTATGTTTGACAAGTCTGAATGCTTGGTTCTAAAGCCTGGTTTTTAAGTTCCTGCTGATTGGATTCTAATCCGAACTCCAAGAACAAATGACACCTATCAAATTGATATGAGCGTGGCAACAACCACCTCATCATATACTACTTGTTTGCTTACCAAAGCGACAGAACTTGACTCAATCTTGTGGCATAGGAAACTCAGGCAAATTTCTTATCGTAAAATTAATCATCTTGTCCCAAACGGTTTGGTTGTGGGGATTCCTAAGCTGAGGTTTGCCTTTGCAGATGATTGTATGCCTTGTAAAAAGGGAAACAGCAACGGAAATCTCACAAGAGCAAGATCCAAAACCTTATTGATACCCCTTTTGAACTCCTACACATGGATTTGTTTAAACCATAAGTATCAGGAGTATTGAAGGTAAGTCATACTGTCTAGTTCTAACTGATGATTTCTCACGTTTTTCTTTGGTGCATTTTTTAGGTACAAAGGATGAGACTGCTGAAATTCTTCAATACCTGATCTTGAGCCTGGAATCTTTATGCAAGCTGAAGGTTAGAAGAATAAGGAGTGACGACAACATGGAATTCAAGGACAACATGATGGAGCTTTTTTGTCTCAATAAGGGTATTCGTCATGAATTTAGTGTGCCGTATACACCACAACAAAATGGAGATACAGAAAGGAAGAACAGAACGTTGATTGAAACTCCAAGGATGATGCTGTCAAATGCAAAGCTTCCTGTAACTTTCTAGGCGGAAGCAGTTAACACAGCTTGTCACGTTTTAAACAGAGTTTTGGTGGTGAAAAGACACAACAAAACATGTTATGAGTTGATCAATGATCGACCTCCCAATCTTGACTACCTAGTCCCATTCGGTAGTGCATGTTCCTTATTGTTACAGTACAAGGATCGCAAATCCAAATTTCATGCAAAAGCGGTGGAAGGCATCTTCTTAGGATATGTTTCCAATTCCCCATGCAAGAGAGTGTACAATATAAGAAATCGTTCAGTTGAAGAATGGTTCGAAGTGGACTGCAATAAACACACCATTCCACCAGAACCAACAGGTCCAGCTTGGGGATTCGATTATGATGCTCTCTTCAAGTTTTTTAACCTTCCTGATTTATCTTCTAAAGATGCCGCACATCTGTATGAGTTCTGCAGTGGCGGCGATGACTCAAATTTCTCAACCAGATCAACTGTACCTATTCCAACTCCCAATTCCAATGTTGCATCTGCATTTGGAACTCTTGAATGTGACTACGAGGATGATATTCATGTTGAAGGAAATGATGCTCAAGCTGATCCTCAAACTCGTGTAGGAGATGAAGCTCCAGTTGATCCATTTAATATTGAATCCTCTTCAGGTTTCGACCGTGGACAAATCGACTCGACTCTCTTCATTCAGAAAGCAGGAGGTGATATTCTACTTATGCATGTGTACGTCGACGACATTATCTTTGGGTCTACCAATGAAGAGATGTGTAGGGAATTCAGAAGGGTGATAAAGTCCAAGTTTGAAATGTGCAACATGGGTGAACTGTCATTTTTTCTGGGTCTGCTAGTCAGTCAAAGGGAGGATGGCATTTATATACATCAAACTAAGTATGTACAGGACATTTTGTCAAAATACAAAATGAATGATTGTAGTACTTATGGCACACCGATCCTAGTCAATCATGGTTTGCATCCAGACAAAGATGGAAAAGATGTAGACTGTAAACTGTACCGTGGGATGATAGGATCTCTTATGTATCTCATAGCTTCAAGGCCCGACATTATGTTTGCCGTCTGCTTGTGCTTGAGGTTTCAATCACAACCAAAGAAATCTCATTTGATATCTGTAAAAAGGATCTTCAGATACCTGAAAGGGAAACCCAGATTGGGTCTTTGGTACTCCAAGCAGCACTCTTTTGAATTCAAAGCCTATATCAATTTTGATTATGGTGGTTGTAACCTCGATAGAAAACCAACTTCAGGTGGATGTAAATTCTTAGGAGACAGGTGTAACATCCATGATTTTGCTCGCATTTTTTTTTACAAATATTAATTAATTTTGTATAATAATAACATTTGTGACTAGCATATTATTTCAACCTCGATATAACATACTTATACCGTATATTATGCCATTATCAATTTTTAAATATATAACGACACAGAGCTTTGAGATTCTTTTTAAAATTTTATTGTATACACTCTTTATATATATATATATTTGGGCAAATCAAGTAGATTAATTATAAACCTTAAGCTTTAAAAATTAAGGTTTGATTTTTATAAAAGATGAAAAAGAATTTTAAATTAAAAATGTTATATATAAATAAATTTTAAGTTTTATAAAGAAAATCTCAAAATCTAATGGTTTTATCTAGAAATTTAAAACTTGAACACCTCAATTTTTATTTAGACCCCAATGTGAAACCCCCCTCTCAAATTTGAACCTCCTTTTGAATTTGAACCCATTCCTATCAGAGTTGACTCTGAAAAGTCAAACACCTCCAAAATCAACCCCAAGTCCACCGAATTCAAGTGTGTTAATAACAGCTAATCACGCGGAATTGTTACTCGACTAAAAACAAACGATTATTGTGATTCAATTTAGCTATAATCAAAGGTTAAACCCATTCGAGTTTCCTTTTTGGTTGTGACAGTCAAACCGTGTCTTCAAACTTAAATTCCATAAATCCCGCTCTTGATCGATCGATTGCGCGTTACCTCCACTGTTCTAACGCGTCACATAATTATTTGCCATCGTTCTGAACTTAGAAACAGTCGGATTCCACCCTCCCTCTCTCTCTCGGTTTTTCGAGAGCAAGAAGTCACAAACACCTTCTTTTCGACAACCAAAGGATCAATTCCTACAAACCTCAATGAGATCACATACAAACCTCGTTAGTATATGTCACACACGAAATTCAATAACTTACGTATGCACGTTCACAAGATACACAGCACGATCACATAATACATGAAACTAGTTTATTTGCAAATCACAATTTACTAGATGGATCACATAACACATGAAACTTGTTTATTTGCAATACACATGCTACTGGATTAACACACATAATACATGAAACTTGGTTGTTTACAATATACATAATACATAACAATTGTTTGTTTGATATATTATACTAGGTTGATCACATTAAACATGAAACTCATTTGGCTACAAAGTACATGATACTAAATTGTGCACATCATACAATATACATGATACTGAATTGTTTACATTATACATGAAAACTTATTTGGATTATAAAATACATGATATTAAGTTGTTAACATCGTACATGATATTTATTTCTTACCATATACATGATACTACATTGTTCACATTACACGTGAAACATGTTTGATTACAAGCTACATGACACTAGATCATACATGAACCTTGTGTGTTTACATTATACACGAAACTAAGTTGCTTACAATTGTTGCAATTGATTGATCACATTATACACAAAGAATGGTCATACACTTTGTTCACCAAAGTTGTAAGCTATAACACATCGAAGCTACTTGGGGTTTGACGTATTCTTGTTCAAACACGAGGAAGCTGTAACACTTTAAAACAACTCGGTGTTTGACGTATTCTTGTTCAAACACGAGTAAGCTATGGAACTTTAAGTTATACTACCTTATTACTCTTTAGTTGCAAACTGACCTGCCTACTTAAGGACATAGTTACTTTTTAGCAACTCATATGTGAAAACAATAGACCTGAACTAAGTGAATTTGTGCCCTCTTGCCCCGCACACAACAGAAGGATCTATATAGACCATGCGATGATTCGAGTTATTACGGGTGCACACGTAATTATAAAAATCAGCGCATGGAAAACATAGTGAATTTTGTCGTGTGTTACGACCAAAAAGCTATCGTGATATATAACAATGAAACTAATGTGATATGACAAGGGCATGGTGGATATTCCGATGGTACTTCCTATATATAAATGTTCTATCATATTATTAGAAGTAGCGTTGTTCGTGTCACGTGAAGTTTTATGTTATTTTGACCTAGACTATTTGAGAAGTTTCTTACCCATTGACAATTCCTAAACATATTAGATTACATCTTAAACAAACCCTAATCATCAATTTCACGTCAAATCCAATCCAAGTAATGCATTACATCTTTAGATTCTTCGATGGGTCTCTTCTTAAATCCCTTAAACTAAATCCATTTATCATCATTCATGCCTAATCTTGAGAAAAAGACCTGAATCTTTTATCAATTGTAATCCTCAAACCGACAGTCAAGTCTCGTTTGGAATCCAAACCCTCATCTCTTTCCTGATTAAGTAGACTCCACTAGCCAAATTTCGGGACGAAATTCCCTCAACTAGGGGATACTGTAACATCCATGATTTTGCTTGCATTTTTTACATATATTAATTAATTTTGTATAATAATAACATTTGTGACCAGCATATTATTTCAACCTCGATATAACATACTTATACCGTATATTATGCCATTATCAATTTTCAAATATATAACGACCCACAGCTTTGAGATTCTTTTTAAACTTTTATTGCATACACTCTTTATATATATATTTGGGCAAATCAAGTGGATTAATTATAAACCTTAAGCTTTAAAAATTAAGGTTTGATTTTTATAAAAGATGAAAAAGAATTTTAAATTTAAAATGTTATATATAAATAAATTATATGTTTTTAAAAGAAAATCTCAAAATCTAATGGTTTTATCTAGAAATTTAAAACTTGAACCCCTCAATTTTTGTTTGGACCCCAATGTGAAACCCCCCTCTCAAATTTGAACCCATTCCTATCAGAGTTGACTCTGAAAAGTCAAGCACCTCCAAAATCAACCCCAAGTCCACCGAATTCAAGTGTGTTAATAACAGCTAATCACGCGGAATTGTTACTCGACCAAAAACAAACGATTATTGTGATTAAATTCAGCTATAATCAAAGGTTAAACCCATTCGAGTTTCCTTTTTGGTTGTGACAGTCAAACTGTGTCTTCAAACTTAAATTCCGTAAATCCCACTCTTGATCGATCGATTACACGTTACCTCCACTCTTCTAACGCCTCACATAATTATTTGCCATCGTTCTGAACTCAGAAACAATCGAATTCCACCCTCCCTCTCTCTCGGTTTTCCGACAGCAGGAAGTCACAAACACCTTCTTTTCGACAACCCAAGGATCAATTCTAGGTAATTAACACACACCCCTAGCTTCGTATTTATGCTTAGTACAAAAGGCCCATGATCCCAAACCTCATTACCATTGAATTCTAATCTGTTTTTGCTCAAGAACAATCTAGGGTTTCGTTTCTTTAAATCGTTTGAACTTACAACACACGAACTCAAGAACCCAATTAAATTACATCATTGAATTCGTAATCCTTTGCTTGCCAAAAGCACTAAACTCTTTTCGTTGATTAAACAACCGATGATCGATTTAGGATTTTGATTATGGGGTCGGGTTTGGATCTGGGGTTATGTTGATGTAGATAGGCTGTTACGAGTTGATTATTAAGTATTAAGCGAACAAATTCATAACATGGCTTGATGCCCAGATCAAATGGTTAAACCTCTTCCCCCACACCACTCAGGTCACGGGTTCAAGCCCTGCTAAGCATGCTCCTTTTATTTTTCTGTTTTGACACCCACAAACATATAAGTATATATATACACATACATGTTTATATCTAAATTACTATGTTTTTGAACCAATGAATGTTATTACACCAAATTCTTTTAGAACCCCTAATTTACCATAATGTTATTTTATATTAGTAAAAAAATATATATATTTTCCTTTTAAAAAAAGTACAAGTCACTTTTTAAAAAAACTATATATATTATTAACCTATTCGTTTCAAGAACGACAAAATCCTAGGAGTCGGTTAATGTAATATCTAATCAAAAAAAGGGTTATTTTATTAACTAATCTAAGTCACCTTTGACATGGTTTTAATAATAAATACTACATTAATATATTTTATATTTTTTTACAAATAATATAGGTTGTTGACACCAAGTTTTATTTCACAAATAAACACAATTTAAAATTTTAATTTAACTAAAATAACTAGTTTTAATTAAAGCATTTCAATTAATTGTTTATTAAAAATTGTAAAAAGATTTGTACAATACATAATTCATAAATCAATTTTATAAAATATTTCGTATTTTAAATTTATTTAAGCATGTGTAACTTCCTAAATATATATTACACATTCCTTGTTTCTTTTAGGGACACCTGATTTTCATAATAAACAAATATATGAAAAGAATTTATTTATTTAAATTATTTAAATTCAAACCCTAAGACAATTATTATATACTTTGAATTTACTTTTCACTAAGCTTTTATTTAAATACAAACATCAACTTACATACATCCTTTACATGGAATAACACAACCCTTTTGTCCAAATCCCTACACTCAAGCCCGTTGAAACCCTAGACCTTACCTTAGACTTTGTGCATGTTATTAAATCACTTTTACTACCTATAGCTCGTGTTGACTACTACATCTTATACATGTGAGTTTTACATAGCCCCTTTTACACTGTTTTTATATTTTTGGGGTGAAACATGAACATCATATACAATGATTTGCACAAACTACACAATACAAATCCACTTTACATTCATGTGTGTAATTTGAGCTTTATGTTTGAGTACTAGGTGTGTTAACTACTTTGTGTGCAATTACATGTGCAATCATTAACTATACAAGCCGACGGTTAACAATGATAGATCTATTGAGTCTGACAAACCCACCCAGTTAGGGTGATTGTTACCGACAACACAATTTGTTTTTGCATGCAAGTTACAAAGGTTTGATTGTACAATTTTGGTTTCACAAAAGTAACTCTCCATTTTTGCCTTATTAACCATGATATGTATAGATTGTATACACACAACACTTTGATGCTATTTAGAGTCAAAACCCATGTATGCTCACCAACTTTTTAGTTGACCTTGTTTTCATCATGTTTCAGGTACAAATGATTAAGTGTGTGATCAAGTTGCTACACTTAGGGATGGAGACCTAGTTAAATTAATAAAGAACTCATGTATCTCAATTTATGTACTTGATTTGGATTTTGTTTGTTTTGAATTAAGAAATGAAATTTGTATGTTTAATATATTACAATTTAGTCAACCCTGTGCTCATGAACAGTCTACGTGTCCCGCCCCGACGTATTCCGCCGTCGGCTGGGGTGTGACAACAGGCTGGTCTCTTGGCAGTGTAAAAAGCAATCAACGGTTTCTGTGTCAACATGTGAAGCAGAGTACATTGTGGCCACGAGCTGTTGTTCTCACATATTGTGGATCCATCAGCAATTGAGAGATTATGGCTTGAACTACACTGGAACCCCCTTATTCATTGACAACAATGCCACCATGTCTATCACAAATAACCCGGTGAAACATTCCAAAACTAAAGACATTGAGATTCGTCACTACTTCATCCGTGATTGTGTTGAAAAGCGTCTGGTTGAACTTGTAAAATATCACACGGATAACAACTTTGCTCACCATTTTCACTAAGCCAATTGATGGTACCTGTTTTGATCATCTCGTCAACATGATCGGAATGTTCAATCCTAAGTGAAATGTCTTTTTCAAATAAAAATATTTTCATGGAAGTTAAATTTTATTTCTTGTTAAGTTTTTACAGTTCCTTTCATTTTCCAAATATTTCAGAAAAATCGAAACAAATTTGAAAATCAAGAAAATTTTAAAATCATTTGAAGAAAAAGGGAAATGAGAGTACATCAGTAAATGATCTAAACATCTTAGATTGCACATATGGGAAATGATTGCATCATGCTTACTTAAATGTTTAAACTGTTCTGTATTGATAATTTGAATATATGCAAGTAAGTTGGAAGGCTATAAGCATTTTTAAATCATTAGTAGTGTGAAAACTAAATCAATATACAACAACTGTGATTTGAACCCATATTTGCAAGTGTGTATGTGTAAAAGAATGCAAAATATCATTATCAAATAAAGGATGTAAGATTTTGGCAAGTATTTTCTTATGAGACCAGTTTTGGGTTATGTATTTAGCATAATTTTTTGGATCACTTCACTGCCCATACTCACAAGTATGCAAGGGGAAGTTGAGCCAAGATATGTATTGACATCAACCGTTGAGCATATATTACCCATTGGATCACATCTGATTCATTGAAGACAAATCCAAATAACAGTTGGATCCCCTTACCTAAATCCACCAGACACCATATTTATTATTCAGAATCATCAATCTGATATTCACAAAAGAAAACCTATGCAACCAAGACAAATGAATCACCCGATTCTGAATCTTATGATTCCTGATAATCCTTATGGATTCTACTTGATTAATTTTTGTGCTAAATGGTGTAACTTCATTTTGGAAATTATGAAAATCATTGGGAAAATCTTATATGCCTTGAGATAGTGCAAATTTAAATTTATGTAGCATAACTGTGGGGTACACGCTGTAGATCTATAATTAATAGCTTAACTCACAAGAATGTGATGCAAAGATGCTTGTGGTTTCAAATGTTATAATATACTTGATTTAACTTGCTTATAATGCATATTACGTATGAACAAGTAAGTAATCCATAACATGATCTCATATTCTTTGATGTTTATTGGGTATCATTTTTTCTTATAATATACTGATATGATCTTCTGCTCATGACTTTGACCAAAAATAGCTTGTGTGTATATTCATGTATATCTGAATCTGTATCTTGTACATTTTATCTTTATTAAGAAAAGACCAAAAAAAAATTTAGTTTGTGTATAGTTCAGTTCTAATAAAAAAAAATTAAAAAAATGCCACAAAAAATTTCAGTACAGTTTGTTAAAAGTTAAGAAAAGCCAAAAATATTTGTGTTTAACTTCTGTGAATTGTTTTTGAAAACCTCTTGATTGAACTTTCATACTCGGTTTGCTATTTGACTTGACAATCTTTATAATTTGAGTTGAACTTTGACATCACACTGGTTTCTGCATACTTGTTAAGTGCGCAAGAGTTAAAACTTGCGTATTTACTAAGTACGCAAGACATAAGTCATGCGTGTCTTGCGTACTTGGTAAGTACGCAAGAGTTAAATCCCGCACACTTACCAACTGCGCAAGGCATGTTGTGTAGAGTATATAAGCATGTGTTATTCGTTTTTCATCAATATCATCTACTTTGAAAACCCGACACTATTGTATTCTCTGAACTCAAATTCACTCATAAATTTCGTGTGTTCCTAAACGAGTTTTTCGTCCCGATTATAGTTTCATCATCACCTTACTAACATTTGGTGATAATCTTGGACCATTCCATCCGTTAATCATCTTGTTTTGGATCAATTTTTGATTGTTCTTGAACCTAGGGTTTTGATGACCAAAACTGGACTAGTTTTGGATGTTTTTGAGTTAAATCAAGTCCTAAAACAAGTTTTTAATCATCAATAAACCGTTATTAACACTAGAATCGTCCTTAACATGCATTGATTTTAACCTTGACCCATTGTGGAATCGTTTCTTCACGTTGGCACTGGGTTAGGTCAATATGACCGAGTCTTAGTTTAATTTTGGTGTGGATTGTGGTCCCATAGGTCCTAAGCACGGTTTTTGACCTTGTGGTGACCTTAATCCATGGTAAAATCACACATTATTCGGGTTTTGATTTTTTAAATTTGTCTAAGTATAGGGTTCCTATGCACTTAACAAGTACGCAAGAAGTAACTCTGGCGTACTTGCTAAGTACGCAAGAACAACCTCCTGTGCACTTGTTAAGTACGCAGGAAGGACAACTCAGAAAAATTTCTAAGTCTGAAAATCGGTTCAAAGTGAAAGTGTTATACTATGTTATGTCTGTTCCATTCCAATAAATCTATTTGTTCTTATTGTGTTCATCTTGTGTTTTTGCAGTAATGGCTCATTCATTTACTAGTGAATTCAACCTCTTAGCACTTACACACCTTGAGTGGAAGGGTGGTGCACTAGAATACCGACATATTGTGGACTTTCTTAACAGATCCAAGATAAGCTACGCAATCTCTGCAGATCCTATTGTCTCAAGACCGTATATGGAGCAGTTTTGGGATACTGCTAATCATGACTGCACGGAGACCCCGAATGTCATTATGGCTGGTCATGATATAGCTATTTCAGAAGACACCATCAGGAGAGTACTACAGTTCAGGGATTTACCAACTGATCCAGTAACCTATCCTAGTTACTTTGTTGATGGTTGCTGGAGACAGAGGATGGGATATGTTGGAACAACAAACTATGCCTCTTACAAGAAAATATGGGTATGTAAGACCCCAACCCGGTCATCCTACATTTGGTTCTCATAGAAGGTCATTCTTATTTAAAACACATATACTACTAATCAAACTACAGTGAAAGTCTTTCTAAGAACCTTAATTACTATTTAATGTCATTAAGTTTACCTCACGAATGCTTGCACACCAATCCGAGTAGCAAGTCTCCCAAGCCAAGATACGCCAACTCAACGCTTCCCTGTAAAACAATCTATTGCACACACAAAGTCAGCTACGATGAGTGAGTTCTAGTAGTTTAATTTAATTAAAAACCAACTCATCACAAAATTTAGTAGTGGAGGTAAAACCTTACTCAGGACTCTCGTTCCTTAGAAAATAGTTTCACTTATTTATTAACAAATAGATAACCCATGTTATCACACAATACCCCATGATAGTTCACCACCTAAGACTCATCCCATAATAATAGTAATCTAATAGTCTCATCGCCATATATCGAACTGGCTACACTAATAACTCATATTCTAGTACACGTATTGACTCGACACTTGTTTAACACAAAAAATCCCTAGACATCGTCTTACTCAGCCTTGAACAAGGCTCTTACGAATCCACTGACTTGACAGTTATACACACCATATCACAATCCCGACACAATGGTCAATCTATCTCTATTCACATCATTAATATTATCTACACACCACATTAATAAAATCCATCGCACAATAAATATCACTTAACACATGTATGCAATTTAACATACAAATATATATATATATATATATATATATATTTGCATATATTTGGATACAAACACATACCTCATCAATGCACCATCGTCAGGGTTACCCTCGCCAGGGCATTTGATATACCCCGAGCTCATCATTAACCTACTAAATATTGTCACCTTTGGTGACTTCCCGAAGGACCTCATCATTCACAAAATCTCGTTCGCCGTGTCATAAAGATGACTACGCAAACACATCACTCGTCATGCCATAAGAACAACGAGACAAGACATGCAACATCAAGAACATAACTCACAACACAATTATAAAACACGTAGTATCATTCTTTATTTACATAGCTCCTTAACTACACCTACACCCACACACATCCCTAGGATAACGCACCTTACACATATTTATAAGCGTTTTAGCTTATACCCAACTCTCCTCGACTAGCCCTTAACATTTCACCCATTAGTAAATCTCAACTCTAGCTCCCATACTCCCATAAACACCTCGTTGACCCTCCGACTAATTTATAAAGGTTTTATTGCATAAACACACTGGGTTAGAACCCCAAAACTCGTATCACATTTAATGTAGTAAACTCCATATGCAAGGATGTATGATAGCCCCAAAAATAATAAAACATTTAAGAGTGGAGGATTAGAAACTCGTCGGTTGCGGAGCTCAAGTCCTTGCTCTGCAAACCGCCAATCCATACTCGAAGCCCAAACCTGTCAACGAATGATCCAAGGATCAAATTACGTTCTAAACATATGTTGAAAACGTACAATTATAACTAAATCTTCCATGTTTGTCTCATCATGTTATCAACACATCCCCGTGAAACCTAGTTTCACATGCATGCACGTACGTGTGCCATGCACGCCCTTAATAGTCCTCCTCTCGTAAACATTGCCTCGTGTCGGGCCACCTTGATCCGTTTAGAAACTGAAAGCTCCACCCTTTCTCATATATGCACGTACTCATGACCATGCTACCCCATGAATCGCATGAACTCGAGCCGGGTTCAAAATACGCATGCATAACATGTTAGGTTCCAGCCGATCCCACCGTCTCTAGCGTGCAACTCCACCCCGTATTCCACTATTCCCGTCATTCACCGCTGTGTCGTATCCCCATCATCCACTGCCACTACGACCACCATGTCGTCCTTCGCTCCCCATCATTTACGAACATCGTTGTCACCGATGTCCTCCTCGTTTCACCAAAATCCTAGCCGAGCAACCATCGTTACCGCCCCCACACTTGACATCATGGTACGCCGCCACCACTGCCGTCCCACAGCCGTCAAACACCACCATAGTGCACCCCCACATCAGCCACATCCGACGAATTTCAATTGCTTGTCACCCCCTCTCTCCCTTTTCTTTCCGGAACCTAATCACCACACAAACCGGCCTCCGTCGTGGCCCCTCCCTATTGTCCGCCCCTGTCACGCACAACCACCCTGCTGTGGGCCGCCTAACACCCCCGTACCATAACCACAGCCGCCACCATCATCCTCCTCACCACATCGCTCATGAACATGAAACCCGAAACCCTAATCGGTTCCTTCCTACCAAACAAGTAACCAAACGCATAACAAGAATGAATGAGGATTAACTTGGTTTAGACATGAAGTTCTCGCTCAAAACCATCGTGAACCTTCCTCCTCTAGCCGCCCCTCTCCTCTTCTTTCTTCCATTACGCCGTCACAAGTTACCTAGTCGAATGGCTTAGGGTTTGCGCCTAAGGTGGTTTAAATACCACCAACTAGTTACATAGCGGGCCCCTCAAAATTCGTTAAACCCGTTTCCATCTCAACTTGTGAAACAAATGGCTAACCGTCTCTTTTAATCCCTCTAGTCCAAGCTTTAATCAATAATTCAAGCCAACCATGTCATTTATTAGAAATTCGGGTCATCCATTAACCCGACCCATTAGCTATCTGGTTTTAGGGATGTTACAGGGTACTTGATCAGTGGCGTTACTTTGCACATGTCATGATCATGTGCCTATCTGCATCGAAGGCAGGCAAATATGTTATGGGTCACGACTTGGCGGCGGCGCAATGGTTGCCCTCTCTCTGAACAAGGGTTATAACTTCTACAAATGCATCTACAAGTCGATGACAGATCAGATAAATGTAGTGGAGCGGTTCAGATTCTTATTATACCCTGGGTTCGTACAACTGCTGATCAATGTTGCTATACCCAATCTACCCAAATTGGAGAGAGACTGCAAGTAAAGAGGGTGGACAAAGAGGGTGTTTGTATAGTTTATCAAGCCAGACAGTGTAGAACCTACCCTTGAGCACACACCCCTCTTTGGCCACCTCATTAATGAAGCATATGTGGCCCCTCATGATTTCAGATGGTATAGTGCAGATTCTGAGCCTAAGCTAAGTGAATACTCAGATGAACAAGTAGAGGAGGAAGAAGAAGATGGTTCTGATGATGATGAATCTGGAGATGGCGGTGAAGAAGAAGCAGAAGGAGATGATGATGAATCTGGAGATGATGATGAATCAGGATTCCGAAGCAACCGAATCTGATGCATCTGACTCTGATGATGCACCCAACCAAACACACCCTCGGAGAGCGGCGAAGGTATCCCTTCCCGAGTCATCCTCCAAGAGACGAAGACAAGACAGTACCGACAATGAGTATGAACTAGAGTCGGATACTGAAGTACAAAGACAGAGGACAGAGAAGAGAGTTAAGCAGAAAAATGACAGGCCGTTTGATGTAATCATGAGAGATCTGGAATCTCGCGCTCTACGCGAAGCAAGTACTCAGGCACAGAGTACTGCTTCAACATCAATGTCCACTTCAACTCAGCTTTATAGCATGAGGAGGAGGCAGCCAAGGGTAACTGCTGAAGTGGCTGCCACTACAGTCTCAGAGGCAGTGCTTGAGATTGTATCGCTCCCGATTGAACCTGTCCATCAGCTAATAGTGATGGCTCCTTTCCAGACAGATTCGGTCACTATCACCCCAACCACTGTCCAAATATCCACCATCCCAACCACTATCCCCACAACCACCCTTCAAGACTAATGATATGATGCTGGGACATCGACTGGACATTGAGCTAAGATTGGATCTTTAATGTAAAGAACATGAAATTATGGTCAAGATGGTATGTGACTTGACTGATAAGCTTGCTGCTCAGGGGAGAAAGAAAAGGAGAAGGAGAAAGAGAAGCCATCAAAGCCTAGCAATGATGAGGCTTGTCATCCGGTTGGTCTAACTAAAGATGATGACAAAGACAAGGATCCTGAAGCCGGTCCTAGTGAAGGTGAGCAATAAGCTTTGGCTATTGTTCCAATCTCTGCTGTGTCTATGGCTGAGGGGGAGTCTACTTAGCACAACGATGGCGGTGATACTTCTGGTGCTGGTGGGAGTGATAAAGGAAAGTCTGTGGCTGAGGTTTTACATGACTTATCTGATGAGGTCATTCTGATGATAGAGCCAGACTATTCCAAGGAAGCACAGATCAATGCTCTTAGTAACCTTGAGGAAGGAGAGATCGGGTCTGATGACGAATGGGATGTTGATGATGAGGATGTAGTTGTGGAGTTTCCCGAGGGTGATGGTGAGGGAGTGTATAAGCTTGAGGATGGAGAAACTTTTGAGGCTCCAGACTTTGAAGCTACTTTCAACACAAGTTCAGTCGTGACTGACAATGTTGCTGAGGCTAGTGGAGCAGCAACCTCGACTGAAGGCTCTCCCACCGATCCCCAACCAGTTGATGATGAGGCCTGGAAGAACAAGTATCCTCAAGGATGGTTCAAAAGGGATTAGCCTCCTGTTTGGAAAAAGAAATCTATCCTATACAAGCATGGAGCAACAGGTATGATCTTATCTGTCAGGTTTGACGATGACAAGAAGTTGTTTGCAATCAAACGAGTTGGCGGGGTTCAGTACTTGAAACCAACCAGTGAGGCGTCCAGCTCCCTGCCGAAGTACGACCTAGTGAACTTAGCAAATCGTGAGCTGCATGGTGACACTAGTCACGCGGTTGCAAAGGTTTTGTGGGGGGCACTATAGAGAGAAGGAAGATCTGGGAACTTCGAGATATTTTAGCCTCAAATGCTCAAGAGAGTCCGGGACAAGAATGTCAGACATCCCATGACGAACAGAAGCATAAGGAGACTGGTCTATAACCCAGTGCTATGTGAAACCAGGATTACCCTGAGCAAGTTATCTCAGGATATCCTCGGTAACATGTGGTACTGGTACATGGATCCAAAGACGGGCGAGGCGGTGGTAATGGGAAAGACAACGTCCACAAGTGGAAACTTGGAGCCTAAGGAACTTATCAGAGTTTTTGTAAAGATAACTTACATCAACTTCTCTATGAAAGATCTGACGGTTCTAAATGACAAGTATTGCATATACACTGATGAATGGACGAAGCGTCTAGTATCAAAATACAACAAGCTAGTCAAGTTTTTCCTTGACTACAAGATGAAGATGGGAAGCTAAAGCTGAAGGAGTTTGAAGACCGAAGACAATCCAGAGTTGTTGTCAAGGGGGAGTTTGTTGGAGCACGTTTTGTGACAAACATTCTGGATGTTGTCTCTGCTTTTGTATATGTTCTTTTGTATTTGTATTTGTATTTCAGTGTCTGTACGTATTGGTTTATCGAGTTGTAAACATGTATGTAGGTACTTATCGTTGTAATCGTCATGTTAAGTGTTGTGCGCACTTACCAAGTGTGCAGGTTGTATAACTTGCGTACTTAGCAAGTATGCAAGAACAAGTCTGCGTACTTGCTAAGTACGCAGTAACAAAGTCCTACGCACTTGCTAAGTGTGCAGGCATCAGGTCTTAGTATATATAGCTGGTTTGTGTTGTTGTTATGTATGCACTCATTATCAACTTGTAACCGGTTGTGATTATCAATAGACGAAGTTTAAAGTGAATCTTGTTTGTTGTCGGTTTACTTTGTGTTGCTTGATACTCCAACTAGTCACGGGCATTCTGCACCTTGTTTGACTAGTCACACACTCGCACGTAACGATCCAAGACACCCGGGGACCTACATCATAACTCAGATCTAACTTAACAAACATCAATTATCAATTAGTTAAACATACTCACGCGTTAAAAAACAATAATCAGTATTTATTTCCGATTAAACACAACCACCAACTATCTAGCCCTTATAATGTGTTCTAATTCCATTTTATACAACAATCAATCAAACTATGTGACTCATACTCAGAAGCTACAGCTCTACCTAACCCCGTCTCACGGTCATGTCTAGGCACGGGTTAAACCATATAGATTTGCCCACCACGTTAAACTAAGATTTACAAGTTTTTAGAAATCAATGGAATATGAAATGAATGGATGGAAATGAGCATTAATTGAAGCACAAGAACTTTCGTCTAGAGGCCTCTCAACCAAGTCACTATCCCAGAAGCTAACACATAGACTAGATTCTAAACGTTTAAGCACATAAATCTTACTTAGGGGTGTATCCTCCAAGTTGCCATCACAGAGGGTAACACATAAGCAAAACTCATAAATTAAATAAGCTCATGAATATGGATTTATGGGATGGGCGCCACCGAAACTCGGATTTATTCTCATAAAAAGAGAGTGGTGTGCCATGGAAATTTTCAAAAACCTCTAAATATTAACTTGACGTGGTACCTATCACCCTATGTTGACAGTTTCAGTATTACCGATACCCTAAGATGAGTACCCACAAGGTTTCATGATTTTATTACGTTATTAATCCTATGTAACACTCACAGGCTATTCAAGCTATTCAAGCTGACTGGGTCTACCAAAACATCACTAATTAGAGGCGTTTTCTATTATTAATATCATTTAAACCAAACAAGTAGATCCAGTTGTACTATCATTTTCCATTTATTATGCAAAACTTTTATTTTCAAAGGACATTTTTTTCAAATATTTTTTTAATTTTTTTGTATTTTTGGATATTTAATCAGACGAACTAGACACTCACATCACCACACTTGAAAGACACCTTGTCCTCAATGTGAAGCAAGACACAACTAAAAATAAAAAAAATGCAATTATAAATAGGAAGCGTCTTAGCTGGTAATGATAAACACTCAAATGTGCAGCATTGTTCTTCCTTATGTGCAACGTATAACATTTCGGTCATGGTTGCACATCTCTGTCGGGTTGCTCAATAAGCTATCAGGATCAATTATGTCCGAACGTAGATTGAGTATGGACAGGATGATGTACACCTGCAAAATAAACCTCAGAACAAACCCGCAGCATCAAACTGACCCAAATTAAAATTAAAGACTCACTGACTCTAGATAGAATGCAGAAATGCGTACTTGATATCTGGCAAACACATAGTCATGAAAGCCACAGCAAGGTGAATCATTGGTTCGAACGGTTCTTAGTTTCCCATGGTTGTGGTAATAGGTACATGATATGATGGATGATGGTTATGGATGATGTGATAGATGATGGATAGCTTTTCTGGTGGTAATAGGTGGTGGTAATGACGGGTGATGGTGATAAAATGGTGGTGATCGGTGATACATGGTAATGGATGGTAAACGGTGAGCGGAGAGGGTAACCATGGAAAACAAGGGGAGAAGGGCCAATCTATGGGAGCCCCACGTACCGCAAAGAAAGCAACTCCATCGCTCGCGTACCGCGAGGGAATGAAAAACAAGTTGGTCAAAGTTGTTTGGCCTTCGCGTACCACGAAGGATGCACCCTAATCTCTCGCGTACACGAGGGACTATTCTTCACAGAAAGTTAAGGTCTTTTTTTTCAATTTTTATACTTAGAAAATATTTAGCCTCTTAAAAATATTTTTCACCCAACTTCCTTTAGAACCTGTTCCAACGATAAAAACCAATGTAAAACATACTGGAACTTCGTTCCTGATGATTTCCCATGCCAAATCGAACGTGAATCCCTGCAAGACACGACACCCACAAAACACACATAACGAAAACACAAAAACTGACATAGACTCAAACCAAAGAATGCATAAAATCTCTACATACCGAGCACTTGCCCGAGATTCAAGCAAGCCTATCAGGAGGCTTCTCCTTGATCCTAACCGGCTCCGCCTTCATCTTACGCGGTTTACCGATTTTCCAAAACAACGACAAACACACTAACACTGTATTACCCTTGTATCTATCACCCCTGTCTTTCCACCACAACTTATATCTACCTGGTCGGAACATGATATGCAACAAGTAACCAAGTAAATCATCACCCCTTGACGTCCCCACACTTGGGGTGTGCTCTCTCTCTAGGTTACCTAAATCGATTAACTCTCGGGTTCTCCTACGAGGTGGCCTAGACCTAGGAGCACTCCAACTGGGGTTGACTCAGTGGTTCTACCCGCAACATGAAGAACATGTAGAGGTTTAGGAATAGTTGTTTCTAATTGTATGACCTCTACCCTCTCAGTGGGACCATCAGGATCCTCTACAATCTCAACCACGGGTGCATCACAGATTATCAACCCTACTTATGCTAATATGTCATTCAGACTGTAATAATCATCGTCAGCACTTATGAACGAGGACCCAACTACTTTCTTTTCAAATTCCTCCAACCAATCTGGAGGGTCCTCTATCATTTCTCTCCTCTCTTTATCAACGTCATCCTCTATTGGATTAGAGTCCCGATAATCATCCATGGAGGCATCAAGCATGCACATGAAGTGACTATGCTCGCCAACCTCCTTCACGGACTTTGTAGTATAAAAAATGATCGACTCACCCCTCACACGAAGTGTGAGTTTCCCATCAAATACATCAATCAGTGCCTTGGCGGTGCGCAAGAATGGGCGCCCCAGGATGAGTGGGACTCTATCATCCACTTCCATAGCTAGAATGACAAAATCCATGGGGAAGAAAAATTTTCCTACTTTCAGTAAAAGGTTTTCCACAATTCCCTGTGGATACTTGACTGAGCGGTCAGCCAAGGATATGCTCTTGCGCGTTGGTTGCGATTCACCAAGGTCTAGCTGCTTATATATAGAATAAAGCATCAGATTGATGCTAGCACCTAGGTCGGCCAACGCATGGCACAAGGGCAAACTTCCTATAATACATGGGATCGTGAAGCGACCCGAATCTCCCAGTTTTTCTGGCAGATTGTTCTGCACCACGGAAGAGCATTGCTCACTAAGTGAGACTTTAAAGCCCTCTTCTAGTTTCTTTTTGTTGGAAAGAAGATCTTTGAGGAACTTGCCATATTTTGGCATACGTTGGAGGGTCTCTATGAGTGGGAGAAAGACCTTGAGTTCTTTAAACATATCAAGGAAGTCACCGTATTCCCTAGCTTGTTTATGTTGCAACAAGCACGCTGGATAGGGAACACGACTCAAGTCGACATCGGGGGTTTTTTCTCACCCCCACTCTTCTTCTCCTCTACCATCTCGGCAGGCATCTCAACTACAAACTCCTTGTCCACCTATTCCTCTACAATCTTAGCATTAATCTCAGTGAATCGAGCTCTCTAGTCTATCTTCTTGACCTCCTCAGGTGACGGAATATTATGCTTAATGGCGTGGGAGTCATCCTTTACAACCTCTTTCTTCTCCTCACTCCTAACTGACACGTCCATCACTGAAGCATGGGAGCCTGAAGATGGACCTCCCTGTCGATCCTTCAGACTCTTAGCGATGTCCTCCACCGTGCGCTGCAGATCCTGAAATGCCGACTGTTGATTCTTCAATAAGGTGTAATGGTCATCCGGTCTCTGCCTAGCATCTCTATCTCTCGGCACCAAATGGGCAAACATTTGTGTCTGATTCTCAATCATCCCCTCTATATTCCTAGTATCGACACTGCTTCCCGAAGGGGCTCCCACTTCTCCTCCTCCCTGCAGCTGCTGGCATCCATTAAACCCAGGCGGGTTGTTTCCAGATCTCTATCTCGAACCAAACGAATTATTGTAGTTATTATACCCTCGGTTTTCATACTGGTTGCCAGCAAAACTCACCTGCTTTAGGTGACTGACAGGACAGTCCCAGGTTTCGTGTCCTCCCCTATACACTTCACACCATTGAGCACTGAACTTCAGCTCCTTGATCTCGTTAGCCATAGTGGCGAGCGCAGCAGCCACGCTAGAATCAGGAGTGACCTGGTGCACACCTCTAGAGGATGAGGTAAATGCTCTAGCACTAGGAATGGAAGTCCTATTAGATGGATACTGTTGTTCGGCTTGAGCGAAGTTCTCGGACATTTCCTCGCACTCAGTTGGCTCGAGTCTCTCCATGATATGGCCTCCCGCAGCTGTATTAAACATTTGCTGCTTCTCGAGGGTGAGACCATTGTAGAATTTCTCCACTATTGCCCAGTCCGATAAACCATGTTGGGGACATCGGCTCAATATCTTGTTGAACCTATCCCAAGCCATGTGATAAAGCTCGTCAGGATCCATCCAGAAGGAGTGGATTTGATCCCTTAGGCGAGCGGCCCTGGAAAGTGGATAGTACTTATAAAACTTTGCTTGAAGATCCTCCCAAGTGGTTATAGAATTGTCCGGGAGGGTGTCAAGCCAAATCGATGCACGCCAAGAGAGCGAGAATGGGAAAAGACGCAAGCAAATTGCGTCTTCAGACACACCCGTGATATTAAAGGTATCACATGTACGAACGAATTGGGACAGGTGTCCGGGTGCATCCTCATCTTCGAGGCCATGAAATTGGGTGGCATGAGTGATCGTACTCATCACATGTGATGGGATCTGCCAAGAACTGGCGTTTGATATGGCGGGGTGGGTGATCGAAGATCTTGCCCTGGTGACCCTATTCCTGGCCCTCTGGTGTACAGTACGCCTCGCTGGTGCATCAGCGTCGCCCATATTAGGAAACAGGATTGGGCTTATAGAACATACCTGGTTTTCGCACAGCTATTTCAAACGCTCCTAAAAGTCACGGGTGCCCTCGTGCAACTCTCGTTCGGGCTCTAGGAAAGCTGAATAAGGTGGTGATCCCTGCGAGCGAGTATGGTGCATAAACAGAAATACTCTAAAGAAGAAAGAAACAATAACTCAAAACAAAAAGACTAGATCCTAGATTAGTCACACAAGTAAGCACGTAGGACAAGCACACAAGACAGACACAAAAGAACTAAAATAAAACCAAAAATCAAACGAATAACTAGTCAAAGTCAATATTGGTATTGCCAAGTGTCCCAGGCAACGGCGACAAAAACTTGATGTCATCCAGAAGGTCTGTATAAAAACTAACAAAACCTAACCTAGACTCCTAAGTAATAAAGGAATATCTTCAAACTAAACCACACTGACGGGCAAGTCTACCTATCGAGTGTAGCACAGCTTAACGGTAAACCGGATTATCGAACCGTAGAGACACTATGATAACAAAACTAGACTCTGACTCAGACTAAAGATTGATTTGGTTTGGGGGGTTTACTACACTACTGATTATAACTAAGAATTCAATAAACTAAGAATGATTCATACTACCAAGAGAAAAGCTAAGGTGAAATCAGGAATGGGAAGAACACTACATAGGTCGGAATCCTATTTGCAAAGCACAACTTCTACCGGTTCTTGAAACTATGATGGATCTGGGTTTCTAAGGATGACAACTAAAGACGACCTAGTGGATCCCTAATCACTCTCAAGGTGTCACCAACTAAGGAACCTATAGTGTACTAAACTCACCAGAGGGTTGTGTCACATCTCGGTTTCTCCAACAATGATAATGTACCCTAAAGACAGATCACCTTTCAGTCTCACTGTCCACAATACATTCAAGGAATGCATGGGGTAATCTCAGGATAACAACTATGATTCAGAATAGTTTAGAAGCATGTTTTGGTAACTACAGATAAAATTCTATGTATCGGTGTACGTGGCTAGTACGCATGAGTACTTAGCCTACACACCAGTTTGATCTTGCGTACTTAGTAAGTACGCAAGGCTTTTGCCTTGCGTACTTGTCAAGTATGCATGACCAAAACCTGCGTACTTAGACATGTACACAGGTAATATTCATGCCCCTATAAATAGAAGACTTGTCTTCATTTGTAGGTGAAACTTCAGGACCTAGGTTGAGAAGTGTCCGGGTCAGGACGAGCTCTCCCGACCCCTGGACCGTGAGCTTAGATGAGAGATGTGTGCTCCTTCGGTATGTAGTCTGTAATATGGGATGATTTCTATGTTTTGGATTACGTATCATTTCATTATCTTTTGTCTTTGTTCTTGTTTTTCTACTTTGTTTCTTGGTTCCCACACAAATCAAAGAACAGATCCATGTATTTTCGTTGCACGACGAGGCTCCCGGGACCTACAAATAGCAACAATCACTAGACACCTAATACTAACGCCCTCTCAGACGGTTAACACTCGAATTCCTAATGACGAAGACTAAACGACTAATTCTCACCTCTCGGGTATTGAACTACGAAGAACACTCAACTCTAATCAAGGATCAACTAACACTTCTATGGATTACTACATCTAGCAAACCATGTGGGTCTGGGACATCGGCCCAACATCATGTTAAACCTATCCTAGACCATGTGATAAAGCTCGTCGGGATCCATCCGGAAGGAGTGGATTTGATCCCTTAGGTGAGCGGCCCTGGAAGGTGGATAGTACTTATAAAACTTGGCTTGAAGATCCTCCCAAATGGTTATGGAATTGTCCGGGAGTGTGTCAAGCCAAGTGGATGCATGCCAAGAGAGTGAGAATGGGAAAAGACACAAGCAGATTGCGTCTTTAGACACACCCATGATATTAAAGGTATCACATGTACGAACGAATTAGGACAGGTGTCCGGGTGCATCCTCATCTTCGAGGCCATGGAATTGGATGGCATGACTGATCGTACTCATGACATGTGATGGGACCTGCCAAGAACTGGTGTTTGGTATGACGGGGTGGGTGATCGAAGATCTCACCCTGGTGACCCCATTACTGGCCCTCTGGTGTACAGTACGCCTCGCTCGTGCATCAGCGTCGCCCATATTAGGAAACGGGATTGGGCTTATATAACGTACCTGGTTTTCGCACAGCTGTTTCAAACGCTCCCGAAACTCGCGGGTGCCCTCGTGCAACTCTCATTCGGGCACTAGGAAAGCTGAATAAGGTGGTGATCCCTGCGATCGAGTATGGTGCATAAACAGAAAGACTCTAAGGAAGAAAGAAACAAAGACTCAAAACAAAAAGACTAGATCCTAGATTAGACACACAAGTAAGCACATTGGACCTACACACAAGACAGACACAAAAGAACTAAAATAAAAACAAAAATCAAACGAATAACTAGTCAAAGTCAATATTGGTATTGCCAAGTGTCCCAGGCAACGGCGCCAAAAACTTGATGTCATCCAGAAGGTCTATATAAAAACTAACAAAACCTAACCTAGACTCCTAAGTAATAAAGGAATACCTTCAAACTAAACCACACTAACAGGCAAGTCTACCTATCGAGTGTAGCACAGCTTAACGGTAAACCGAATTATCGAACCCTAGAGACACTATGATAACAAAACTAGACTCTGACTCGGACTAAAGATTGATTTGGTTTGGGGGGTTTACTACACTACTGATTATAACTAAGAATTCAATAAACTAAGAACGATTCAAACTACCAAGAGAAAAGCAAAGGTGAAATCAGGAATGGGAAGAACACTACATAGGTCAGAATCCTATTTGCAAAGCAGAACTTCTACCTGTTCTTGAAACTATGATGGATCTGGGTTTCTAAGGATAACAACTAAAGACGACCTAGTGGATCCCTAATCACTCTCAAGGTGTCACCAACTAAGGAACCTATAGTGTACTAAACTCACCAGAGGGTTGTGTCACATCTCGGTCTCTCCAACTATGATAATGTACCCTAAAGACAGATCACCTTTCAGTCTCACTATCCACAATACATTCAAGGAATGCACGGGGTAATCTCAGGATAACAACTATGATTCAGAATAGTTTAGAAGCATGTTTTGGTAACTATAGATAAAATTCTATGTATCGGTGTACGTGGCTAGTACGCAGGAGTACTTAGCCTACACACCAGTTTGATCCTGCGTACTTAGTAAGTATGCAAGGCTTTTGCTTTGCGTACTTATCAAGTACGCTTGACCAAACCCTGTGTACTTAGACAAGTACACAGGTAATATTCATGCCCCTATAAATAGAAGACTTGTCTTCATTTATAGGTGGAACTTCAGGACCTAGGTTGAGAAGTGTCCGGGTCGGGACGAGCTCTCCCGACCCTTGGACCGTGAGCTTAGATGAGAGATGTGTTCCTTCGGTATATAGTCTGTAATACGGGATGATTTCTATGTTATGGATTACGTATCATTTCATTATCTTTTATCTTTGTTCTTGTTTCTCTACTTTGTTTCTTGGTTCCCACACAAATCAAAGAGCAGATCCGTGTATTTTCGCTGCACGATGAGGATCCCGGGACCTACAAATAGCAACAATCACTAGACACCTAATACTAACGCCCTCTCAGATGGTTAACACTCGAATTCCTAATGACGAAGACTAAACGACTAATTCTCACCTCTCGGGTATTGACCTAGGAAGAACACTCAAGTTTAATCAAGGATCAACTAACACTCCTATGGATTACTACGTATAGCAAACCATGTAGGTCTGGGAGACTCATCGCGCAGTGGAAATACACGGATCTGTTCTGTGATTTGTGTGGGAACCAAGAAACGAGACAGAGAAACACGAACATAAATAAGAGAAGAATCAACAATACGTAATCCATGATAAAGAAGTCATCCCGTATTACAGACTACATACCGAAGGACCACACATCTCTCATCTATGCTCACGGTCTAGGGGTTGGGAGAGCTCGACCTTGACACCTCTCAACCTAGTTCCCGAGTTCCACCTACAAATGAAGACAAGTCTTCTATTTATAGGGGCAGGAACATTACCTGCGTACTTATCTAAGTACGCAGGGTTTGGTCATGCGTACTTGACAAGTACGCAAGGCAAAAGCCTTGCGTACTTACTAAGTACGCAGGACCAAACTGGTGTGCAGGCTAATTACTCAGGAACACCCTCCTGCGTACTAGACATGTACACTGATACATAGAATTTTACCAAAACATGACCAAAACATGCTTCTACAGACTCCCTCTTAACTATAGAATCAAATTCTATCTATCACTACCACTGATATACATTAGTTTACAAAGAATGTCCTAACAGACTCCCTTCCCTCTAAACTAATGACATCATGTGTCTTCTGGCGAGACTTAAATAAGAAACCAGTTTGATACTCGTACCCACATTTTCAGGAATGAACACTTAAACAATGTATGACAAGTGGTATCATCTAACAAAAATCTCGTCCGTGTTACACCAAGCCACATCGTATACAAATTTTGGTCCGGAAAAACCAAAATTACTATCTTCTCAAAAATGATCCCTAAAAGTATTTTTTTTTAAATCCCAGAGGATAGTCCATGCGTACTTAGTAAATACACACATAAAGGGTGTTCATGCGTATTTAGTAAATACGCAAAGCCAAGTGCTCATGCATATTTGATAAGTTCGCAAAGCCAAAATGCCCATACGTACATGCTAAGTATGCAGAGAAAAATTATCATGCGTACTTAGTAAGTACGCATAAGTATGCATGACAACTTCTCATGCGTACTTAGTAAGTAAGCAGAAAACTGAATTTACATAGTTATCAAAAAGTAACAGCGTTCTTGACGGATCTTGAGGTGAATGCTCAAAAACTGATGGATCTGGGAAATTGATGCTTCCAAAAGCTTAGAAATCATCATCTAACAAATCATTAGCCTTCCAAACACCAAATGAAGTGATAACAAACTCAGATTTGAGGATTTTTGCAAGAAAAAGTAGCGAACTTGTATAACTCAGATCTCAAAAACCCTAAATATCTGAAACTGGAACATAAATCAACGAACACCGAGGCTCTGATACCACTTGTAGGTCCAGGGAGCCTCGTCGCGCAGCGGAAATACACGGATCTGTTCTTTGATTTGTGTGGGAACCAAGAAACAAAGCAGAGAAACAAGAATAAAGACAAAAGATAATGAAATGATACATAATCCATAACATAGAAATCATCCCGTATTACAAACTACATACCGAAGGAGCACACATCGCTCATCTAAGCTCACGGTATAGGGGTCGGGAGAGCTCGTCCCAACCCGGACACTTCTCAACCTGGTTCCTGAAGTTCCACCTACAAATGAAGACAAGTCTTCTATTTATAGGGGCAAGAACATTACATGCGTACTTGTCTAAGTACGCAGGGTTACGCAAGGCAAAAGCCTTGCGTACTTACTAGTACGCAGGACCAAACTGGTGTGCAGGCTAAGTACTCAGGAACACCCTCCTGTATACTAGCCACGTACACCGATACATATAATTTTATCTATAGTTACCAAAACATGCTTTTACAAACCACTCAGGTCACAAGCAACAAGAAATAACCTGAACATGCATCTTTTAATGAAAGACATTCAACAAGATAACATGAGGGATATTAATCAATACAAAACCATAATAAAAGCATGCATATTCATCACTATTATTAACTCAAGATCTTTTACACAATCATAAATCCTTCAACGAATCCAAAACCAATAAAAATCAAAACTTTAACAAGCAATCATCATATGACCCAGACAGTATTAATGTTTTAGCCTATGATCATGTTCAAACCAACCATAACAGAAGTATAAGACATCGTCATGGTTTTAAACAAAGCAAACAAAGATAAAAAGCAAATCTCAAAACCGAAAACGTTAAATCTAACGAACCCAAAAGCAAAGTCTTCAACTTTCCTCTTAAATTGACATCCTCTACTCCAAAACGGCCTCTTTCTTGGTCTCAAACGGCTGGCAATCGGTTATATTAAGAATGTGAGAGTCCTAAAATTTTAAACCCTTAAATTAGGTCAAATTTCGTATTCTTGGGGTCCTTCGCGTACCGGGAGGGCCCTTGACCATCTCTCTCGCGTATCACAAAACAAGTTGGAGTTTTGAACTCCTCTTATATAGCTACCCCAAATCGATATAAAATGGGCCATGTAACTAATTTTCTAGACTGAGATATGCCTCTTTTAAGGTTGGACTCTTTCCCGACTTTTTCCGTTTCTCATCCTGGGTTCTCGTGTGCTCGTTTCTTCATAGTTCTTGATCGTTTAAGCTCCAATTACTCCCCGAATACCTACAAAACATAACGTAACTAATTACAAGCCATAAATGACTCAAAATGACTCTAAAACTATACGAAAACAATACAAAACATGAAGGAAATGCATGTGTGCTTTGCAACACATCAATGGTAACCAACTACCAGCACAGACTTTGTGCTTCACACATAAATCCACCACACTTTGGTATTGCAACCCTGGATTCTCCATTCTTTATGATACAAAATCTTGTTGTTATGAAGCTTCATCAAATCATCAGATGAGAATTTGATTAGGTGTTACATCGTGAGAATCGCCAGAATACACGGGTCGGGTCGGTAGGTAACCCAACTCTGTATTTTAATAAAGAGTTTTGTAACAACTGTTGTATAACCACTAGAAGGAACCCGATTGGCTGTTTAATGAGTGTTTGAGATCGAAACACGAATATAAAGAAACTCAAGGACCGGAATGAAAATCTGTGTGGTTTAAATACCACAACTTCGCAGCCTTAGACCATTTACCACAACTTCGTAGCCCTAGATCATTTTTTGGTCTAGGGGTTGACGGCAGCAAGGGAATCCGGAGAAAGGAAGCGGGTGGATCATGGCGGCGCACGGCGGTCTAAGAGAAATGAACAAAGCCATTCAAAACCAAGGTAATATCCGTTTACATTATACGTGTGTTTGTTTGTGTGTACGGTAGAGGAACCCGAATAGGGTTTTGATTTGTTTTTTAAGCCATGGTCAATGAAGGGGAGGGGCTGAGACGGTGGTGGCCGACGGTGTAGGGGGTGGTGGCGCATGACGGTGTTCACCGGAATAGAGTGGAAGCCGACATCTGAGGCGAGGACTAGAGATAGAGGGGAGAGCGGAGAGTGTATATGGTGATGGCTTCGAAGATAGCCGAGACGAAAACAGAGAAATATCGAAACCCGATGTCCATGGAAGTCAGCTGTGGTGGTGCTTCACGAAAGCGGACGGTGCAACGAAGGTGGTGGTGGTGGTGGTGGTTATACGTGAAAGAGAACCCGATTAGGGTTTCCAATGGATTGAGAGGTGACGAAACATGACGGTGGTACATTGCGGGTGACTTTTGGTAGTGATACACGGTGGTGGTGGTTAATAGTGGTGAACGGGAAGGAGAATGAAGTCGGGAACACCCCACTAGAGTTTTACGGCTCAGGGTGTGCATGGCGGGGTTCGGGCCGTGCATGGGAGTCTCGAGTCGTGTACATAAACATGCCACGTAAACCCATGAGACTAAGCTTTTGCATGCCATATAAACATGCATGCAAACGGGTTCCGGACAGGGTCAGGGTAACCCGAGTTGAGCAAATATGGGGATTGGGGTTTCTACATGAAATTAAGGGATGCGTGGTTGGTCTCGAATCGTGTACGTAATAGACTCGTGTTTAGAGCGTATGTTGATCGCATGATCATACATTTGACAGATTTAGGGTTGAGCGTAAACATGCGGGTTGCTGAGCAAGGATTTGTACTGCCTCGTAACCAGTGAGTTTCTAATTCCCCTATTTAAACGTTTTAATGTTTTGGGTCTATCGTACATGCTTATGGGATAAGTTTAATCTATTAAACTTGTTAAGGGTTTCGAGTTTCAATCCAATGTATTTTTGAAATAAAATGATTATTAAGAACACGTAGGGTCTATGGTGTGTCCATGGGGATATATGAGCTAGGGATAATAGTTATTAATGTGTGACGTGTTCAGGATTGGTCTTGGAGAGTTGGGCTTTAAGCTAAATGCTTATGGTTACACTTGGGATATATTATCCTAGTGTCATTTGAGATTCTTGTGTAGTTAACGAGTTATGTAAGTAAAGTGTAGTATTATGTGTTTATATATATATTATGCGTTTGTGTCATTGTGGCATGACAGGTATTGTGTTTGCATCTTTGTCTTTATGAAACGGCAATCAGGATTGTGAAGGACGATGTCCTTCGGGAAGTAACTAGCGTGACATTATTTAACAGGTGAATGATGAGCTCGGGGTATGTTTAATGCCCTGACGAGGGTGCATTGACGAAGTATGTGTTTGTGTGCAAATATATTTGTGTTAATTTATATGCAAGTGTTAAATTATAGTTATTGTGCATGAGATATTATTATTTTGATGCGTATGTAGTAATAAATGAGGAAAGGGGAGCTAGATGAACCATTGTATTGGGCTTGTGATGTGGTGTTTATAACGGTCGTGTCAATTAATTCGTGTAAGCCTTGGTCAAGGCTTAGTAGATAAACATTTAGAGATGTGCTGTGTAAATTAGGTTCTTGGGTTAATATGTGTATTAGGTTACGAGTTATTAGTCTTCTAAGTCCGATCCATATCATAGAAACTTACCGAGTTATAATTGTGGGATGAGTCTCGGGAGGTGAACCTTTTGGGATATCATAAGATAACGAGGGTTATCTATATGACTATAATTATAAAACTATTTTGTAAGGACCAGAGTGTCCTGAGTAAAGATAAACAACTTTTGCTACAAGATGACTTGATTTAAATCAAACTATTAGAACTCACTCAGCATAGCTAACTTTGTGTGTACGTTAGATTGTTTTGTAGGTGAGTTTTGTGGCTGACGTATCTTGGCTTGGGAGCTGTGCTACTCGGATTGGTGTGAAGGCATTCGTGAGGTATGTGCGATAACATAATAATTACAGTTTTTAGAAAAACTTTTGCTGTAGTTTAATTGATAATAAATGTATTTAAAGAGAATAACCCATTATGAGAACCAACTATAGGATGCCCGGGTCGTCTTACAAGTTATTATCAGAGCCGTGGATTAAGAGAAAATTGGTGTTTTTATAAAATAAAATACCTTAACTTAAACTGAAAATGGGACGAGAGTGAAACGAATGCCACCACGAGTAACCGCGAGCCAAGAGTTACGTCTTTTGAGTTATACATTGATTATTAGAGTATTAATTGTGTAGTGTAGAATTACGTGAAGTTGTGTGGTGTGATTAAGTGAGATTAAATGTGAATTAAGTAATGTGGAGTAGCATTAATTGTGTTATGTGAGATAATTGGTGTGTTAACATGATTTAATGATTTTGTGTGTAACTATATGTGGTGTGCAATTGTGATTATTGTGATATTTCTTGATTATTGTGATATTTCTTGATTTATGTGTGATGCTACGTCGGTTGTGTGGGATGCAAGTGAATCCGGGGTGCGTGGAAGATAGAAGGCTAGTGTGAGTATGATGGGAAAGATTTAGAATCCGAGCAGTAATGTGGACCACCAAATTGCATTTGATCACCGTGATTTGGCAGTCTATGATTACTCTCATATTCTGAATTTGTGCCCATGGTAATCACTCCAACATTCTATCTTGATTAGGATTAGGTAGCTAAGGCAAAGCGTATGAGATTGGGCGAGCGTGGAACTCTTACTAAGAGGAATGCAGATCGACAGGTCAAACCGACGACTGCCGTAGAAGGAGCTGAAAGTGAGATGGGAGTGATGTTGGCGTTTCTCGCGCTAAGTGTGACTAGAGCTTCGGTCGGTGACTGTAAGGCCCCAAACCCGGGAGGCCTCACTTGTTGGGTTTACTCATTCACAAACAATTCCTTAAACTTGAATATCAAATAACGCAGCGGAATCATTCATTCAAACATAATAAAACTTGTTCAACATGCGGAAGCGTAACATTATTTAAAACATAAACAAGATCTAATTAAAACATAACGGGATGCCAGACTTCATAGATCAACCGGGTAACTCTGCAGCGCTTGCCAAGCCTCACCGTCCATATCTGTACCTGTCCTTAACCTTAATGTGCATACTAAAAGTCAGCTACGCTAGTGAGTTCTAGCTTTACATAAAACTTTCACATAACCATTTGCCAAAAACATATCATTCATTTATTTAATAAAAGCGTACATAAAATCATGTAATAACATAACATTAAACACAAGTCAACAATAAACCGAATCTGCGCCTTTTCGTAACTGTCAATTCCTCATTACAGCATGGTACTTCATAAAGTACACGCACCGAACTTGAGTAAGGTGCTCCATAGAGCATATGTACTCACATTAACCATTCATAACCGTCAATTCCCTTCAAGCACGGCGTCCCAAAGGATAGCTCGTACCACACCTTAAGTACTACTCCCTCACAGAGAATAGTACCTCATTAGGGTTCCCGGTAATCCCACATTGGTGACCGTCATCACCCCTTTTTCACCCAGTTGTACAACTGTTGGCCAGCCACAAAGGCCCCTATAAAGGTAAGGCCCATACATGAATACATACCTTAGTTCCCAAAGGAACTCATGCCAGATTCATTTATTTCATGACTTTCATAAAAACCTTTACTTCTTTTCAGTTAAAGCATTCGCACGTTTATTAAATAGCAATTTATTTGTAAACATGTCGTAAACCTCATTTGGCAAAACATTTCATAAACACATTTCAACTTTCCTTTCGTAAACATCATTTCATAAAACATGATCATGTAAGTATGCACACCAGCCCAAAACATTAAAAGTAGGGCTCTAGAACTCACCTAATAAGCTAGCCTCAATACGTTATCTACCGCCAAAACTATGTCACGTACAATCTGGATAAATGGATAATTATCAGGTCTATACGACACTAGTCAGTTTACTCTATATCCGATCCAGCGAACTTGATGTCAAGTTCGCCCTCTATAACCCCCAACGAGCTTTCTAAGTTCGCCGACAATAATCCAGCGAACATAATGCTACGTTCACCCACTATACCAAGCGAACTTAAGGTTAAGTTCACCCCAACGATCCCTTGGCGAACATAATAGGTTCGCCCAAACAGTCCAAGCGAACATAACATGTTTGCGTGCGGGCTGTCTACAACTTCAAAAACCATATTTCTTATAATCCCGTCTATCAAGATCGTGCCCAAACCGTACTGAGGACGTCAAAGTTGTAAAATCATGTTTCGTTATTTTTAACAAAAAATCGGGCAGAGTCCCGTTTGTTTTTGGCTAAACCCGACAATATCCAATTGTCCAATTCCAACATAAAACTACACCAATAATCCAATAAACCGCACTTTATATTCTAGTACCAAAACCATACTTCCATTCATCCATTACTTGATAATTATAATAAAGATAGTATAATTATAACCCATTTTTAACATGTCCGAAAAATGTTCTCGAAAGACGTCCCCGATAATTTTCCCGAGTCCCTTGCCACTAACCAACACTAGATATATAATTTTTACGAGTTATACCTTCGCGTACGGAATGTAATAAACGTTTTTGTATGAAACTGCTAAGCACCGCGCTAGAAGAAACTTGTTTTGCTCATAACTTGGTCATACGGAAACCGATTGAGGTGATTCAAGCGGTCATGAACTCGTCTCGCCGAGCCCCACCAGCGCCGCCGGTTGTCGCCGCCAGAATCCGCCGCCGCCACTGCCAGAAATACGGGCAGTGGCCGGATTTCCTGTTTTGGACCGAAAACTTTATCTTTTTGAACCAAACTTTCTTGTAGCCTTAGATCGGACCTTTAAAAACTCTTTTAGAACAAAAGCCCCAAATTCTAAGGGCATCTGAAAAACGGGTTTTCACCGGAAACCTTGTGTTTCTCCCCGGATCAACCATAAAATCACTTCAAAACTTTAGATCCATTCTTATATTACCTTAATAAGTCCTTTTTGGAACGAGTACATACCAGATCTAAGGAAACCGGGTGTTTAAAGCCTTCGCCGGAATTTGCAACCTAACTCACCGGAAAACGCGATTACCATCACCGTCGATCGCCACCCTCCAGCTCCGCCTTCACCTCCACCTACATCCACGAACCACCAACCTCTTCCACCTCTCTTCTCGTCGGAATCCGATCATCGAAAAACGGCTCTTGGCCGGATTTCTCTCCAGAACACACACATGTGTGTGTTTTGTTTTGTAACAAATGAGGAGTCCCACAAGAGATTTCATTTATATAGGTGGGTTCGTTTCGACTATGCAGTGCCTCGTTCACGTTCGAAAACTCTCGTGAAGGTCTGTTTTAGTTATTAAACTCGGGTTTAAAATATCCTGGGCAATGAAATATTATTCGTAAAAAAAACCGGCATGAGGTTAATATTAATTCTCCTTTTTAATATTCGTTCATGTTCCAGTGGATTTATTATTCTCGTTTGACAATGTACAACGCAAGTCGGATACACGACATCATTCGGTCATGTAAAAATCTCGTTATCTTTCTCGCGGAATTTCTTTACTTTACCGCTACGAAATAAGCTTCGTAAAAATCTAAATTTTGGGATGTTACAAGTCTACCCTCCTTATAAGAGGTTTCGTACTCGAAACCTGTTTTAAGTCGAATTGTCGATGGTAAAACTCCTCTATTGCCCTTCGGTCTCCAAGTACTCTTTGGTTCTCTTTTATGTCCCTATTTTTCCTTAACATAGTTGTCCTCCATTTAAATGCATCGTCATCGAAGGTGAACCATTTCAAATGGATAAAGATTTTCTTCCATCTGAAAAATAAACACTTGCTGGCATACTAACTGTACATGGGTTTAGGCTTCAGACCATCTCTGGGAATGAACACCTCCCACTACTATCTCTTCTTTCTTCACAACAAGCATCCCTCATGTTGCTCCGAATAACATCACCTACTTTGTTCTTACGTATTCTTCGTGGGTGGGGCTCAAGCCGAATCCATTAAACACTTGTGTGGATATGACATGTTAAGCAAGTCATGAATTCCTTTCAACACTTTGGGGTAACTACTAGGCGATTTAGTATGTCGTTGAATTTAGCGTCTTCCAACCGAACCAATTCTAGATCGTTGTCATTGATCAGACTCTGCTTTTCCATTGCTAGACTTTTTTGTAGCCTTGACTACACCGCTGTAATTCCTGATGAACGTTATATCTTTCAGCACGACACATTTTGATTCGACCTTTTTCTTCTAATTGTTGGGGTTCTCATCTCGTCATTCTACGTGTAATGTCTTATCAAGCTCACAGTCGTTCACAGAAGACTCTATTGCCATAAATTGACCTCCTTATTAGAGTTTTCTACTCCGTCATCTAGACGGTTACTATTAATCATCTCTCGAATGTTTGGATCAATGTGTGTACCTCATAAGATATTCATGGTGCATTCGTTCTTGAAGGACCATACCATGTCGTCCTCGAATGAATCATACCATCTTGTTCCCGATAGAATCCTACGATCAAGTTCCCGAAGGTACCGTATCGTCTCGTTCCCAAAGGAACTACATCGCTTTGTTCATGAAGGAACCACATTGCTTCGTTCCCGAAGGAACCATATGAAGCATTACCCATCATACTCAACTTGTCGGGTAAGTATTCATTCAGACGGAACACTAGGTATACGACCTCCACTTTCAGATTTTCATACACACAACTACCTTCTAGTCTTTCCTTATAGCATACTTGTCAGGGTTTTACATTTCACATCATCGATTTGTGGTACCCATTCTTCTTTCATACCCTTTGATGGTCTTAGGGATTGGTATCCCATCTGACAGACAATAAATATTCTCTAGCTACTCGTGCCTGTTAGCCTTTTATGTATGCAATTCTTCTAAAGTCACCTTCGTTGGTCTTACTACAGATAAATGACACATGCGGTGACATTTGTCCTTTCATTTCCTTTCTAGTTTCAGTGGGTACCTCAACGGCTTTCCAATTCTAACAACCCTCACGGCTATTGATTAGATTCAGCCCTAGTAGAGCGTTCTCTGAGTTGCCTTGAATTTCTTCTTAGTGTCCGTGCCTTACTTCACATTGTTGGTCAAAACTTGTCCTTCACTTTCATTCTAGACAAACAATCCTTGGGTCGGATCTGGTTTCATTTGGTTTAGTCTGCACACCCTAATTAACATCGCAGTTCATGTTACTTGTTGTTAGTATATCTATCTTCTCGCTTTAGGATACACTCATCTTAGTTGTCTGGGATTGTCTTTTACATGGAGAGATGCCATCTGTGCATTCGTGCACTCATATATGCTTGTGGGTATTTCCATCATGCTTATGCATACTTCGACAGTAGACCGATTTTTTTATTCATCATAACGTGTGTGTGTGCTAGGCGTAGTCCACACTAGCTCCTTGGCATTCTTCATACATACGTCTGACTTAGGTAAAACCAAAATTTCATTCCTCATCTTGCCCGTGGCTCGTACTTGCTCACATCATTCACCTTTGTACGGTACACCATCTTTGACTCCGTTACTATTAGTAATGAGGTTATTAATCTCTTTAAATCGTTACTCGGGTGACTAACATCTCATAGTCATAGTTGAGTAATAAGGTCAACTCTGATACGTAAGCATTAATAAACACCATAAGATTCGCTATCATGCACGTGCACCTGTAAATTCACAATTTCGCGGATTCAAACGTAATTGCCAATTTACTTTACTCGAGCATTCTATTTCCACTTATAACATTTCATAATACTTACGCCTCTTCAAAGTTGAGATCTTGTCCCGGTTTTCTTCTCGACACCTCTTACTCCTTTCGCGCTAAGTCCACACAATAGATAACAGCTCGAAACACACTCGTAGTGTCTCGTGCATATACTACCTTTCGGTTTTGCATGGACAATTGCCTCTTTACTATAGACTTGGTGGGCATCCTACCGTATCGTTCCTGTACGACCCCACCACGCCTTCCGCCTATTCTACCCCCCCATTTCGTTCTAAAAGGGAAGGAATCTAATGTCATCATGCTAGTTAACAAATATAATTCAACAAGTATTGTAAGATGTTAACATACACTGGCTATCTGCAATTAACCATTACACTACCTCTTGATTTCCATTTGACCACCTTTGTGATTTCATCAGAACCCAAGTCCTAACCTAACACTTCTAAGGCATACTATATTTGCAAAAATGTATTAACTACCTCCATACCTGATGTTGTGGCTTGAGTTACCCGTACTGGCATCCGTTTTCGGTCCCATTCACAATTTAAGTTAAGACACTGGGAGTGTCCAAATCTCTTAAACTATTGCTCTAATACCAACTTGTAAGGCCCCAAACCTGGGAGGCCTCACTTGTTGGGTTTACTCATTCACAAACAGTTCCTTAAACTTGAATATCAAATAACGTAGCGGAATCATTCATTCAAACATAATAAAACTTGTTCAACATGCGGAAGCGTAACATTATTTAAAACATAAACAAGATCTAATTAAAACATAACGTAATGCCAGACTTCATAGATCAACTGGGTAACTCTTCAGCGCTCACCAAGCCTCACCGTCCATATCCGTACCCGTCCTTAACCTGAATATGCATACTAAAACTCAGCTACCATTTCCCAAAAACATATCATTCATTTATTTAATAAAAGCGTACGTAAAATCATGCAATAACGTAACATTAAACACAAGTCAACAATAAACCGAATCTACGCCTTTTCGTAACCGTCAATTCCTCATTACAGCACGGTACTTCATAGAGTACACGCACCGACCTTGAGTAAGGTGCTCCATACAGCACATGTACCCACATTAACCATTCATAACCGACAATTCCCTTCAAGCACAGCGTCCCAAAGGATAGCTCATACCACACCTTAAGTACTACTCCCTCGTAGAGAATAGTACCTCATTAGGGATCCCGGTAATCCCCCATTGGTGACCATCATCACCCCTTTCCCACCCAGTTGTATAACTGTTGGCCAGCCACAAAGGCCCCTATAAAGGTAAGGCCCATACATGCATACATACCTTAGTTCCCGAAGGAACTCATGGCGGATTCATTTATTTCTTGACTTTCATAAAAACCTTTACTTCTTTTCAGTTAAAGCATCTGCACGTTTTATTAAATAGCAATTTATTTTTAAACATTTTGTAAACCTCATTTGGCAAAACATTTCATAAACACATTTCAACTTTCCTTTCATAAACACCATTTCATAAAACATTATCGTGTAAGTATGCACACCTACCCAAAACATTAAAAGTAGGGCTCTAGAACTCACCTGATAAGCTACCCTCAATACGTTATCTACCGCCAAAACTATGTCATGTACAATCTGGATAAATGGATAATTATCAGGTCTATACGACACTAGTCAGTTTACTCTATATCCGATCCAACGAACTTGATGTCAAGTTCGCCCTCTATAACCCCAGCGAACTTTCTAAGTTTGCCGACAATAATCTAGCGAAAACGCGATTACCACCACCTCCTGCCGCCGATCGCCACCCTACAGCTCCGCCCTTCACCTCCACCTACCACCACGAACCACCAACCTCTTCCACCTATCTTCTCATCAGAATCCGATCACCGAAAAACAGCTCTTGGCCGGATTTCTCTCTAGAAACACACATGTGTGTGTTTTGTTTTGTAACAAATGAGGAGTTCCACAAGAGATTTCATTTATATAGGTGGGTTCGTTTCGACTATGCAGTGCCTCGTTCACGTTCGAAAACTCTCGTGAAGGTCTGTTTTAATTATTAAAATCGGGTTTAGAATATCATGGGCATTGAAATATTATTCTTAAATAAAACCGGCATGAGGTTAATATTAATTCTCCTTTTTAATATTCGTTCGTATGTCGGTGGATTTATTATTCTCGTCCGACAACGTACAAAGCAAGTCGGATATGCGACATCATTCGGTCATGTAAAACCCTCGTTATCTTTCTCGCGGAATTTCTTTGCTTTACTGCTACAAAATAAGCTTCGTAAAAATCTAAATTTTGGGATGTTACAGCGACATACTGCGTGGAACTATGACCGGAAGGTGTGTTGGAAAAGGAGAGCAGGGCCAGTTGTACGTGATTTTCCTCTAGGACGTGGACTTGCATGGTGGAGGGATCGACCACTTGCGGTGGCTAGGAGAGCCCTGTTTCAGGAGGAACCCAAGGATGACACATCAGATGCACCTGATGTGGTCTAGTAGTAATTTTGCAAGCAGTGTTTGGGATGCTCGATTATTTGGTGATTATCTAGTATGACAGTTGTCATGAGGGATTTCAGGGTGATATGACGTCGTGAATGATTAGATGTTTACGTGGTGTGACGCTTAATTCAAATATTAACTATTTGATTATTGACATAGATTGTGAGTTATACAGCATGATGGTTTGAACATAATTAATGATAATTGTGTTGTGATGGTGTATGATTGTGTTTATAGTGATGGATTATGTGCAATATGGTGTGAATTATGTGACTATATTTTGAATGACGTGAGTCCGTATTAAATGTAAACCTTGATGTGATGTTAGGGTGTGGTGGATTAGACAGGGTGAGTAAACTTATACAAACATGAGTTTTGAATTTGTCTGTGTCAACGGTCTTAAGATCGAGTCACCTATGTGTTAATATCTAGGCGATGTTTGAAGTGTGCATCGCACCTTGGGTGAGTATTCAGGACGAGGTCCTGTGGGAAAAATATGATTATAAATATTATGTGTAGATTGAGGACTTGTGTCTAGCTTGAGTAGGGTGTCGTCGTGAACTAGCGGTACGACCGTATGAAATCGGTGTAAGTATGTGATGACGTGTGGCGGTGGCTACCGTTGTGATATGTAGGAGGTAGGGCTCAGGAGTTTGTGTGTCTATAAATGACAAGGTCGTATTGTATGTACGTAGATTTGCTCCGGTCTAGCTAGTTGTGTGTATGCACTTTGTGTGAGTTGAAAGGTCAGGTCATTAGTACGTATGTAGAACATGGGGTGTTATGTAGTTATGAATGTCGGTGTGTGTCGCGGTAGTACATGCTTAGTCGTGCATAGGACGAATGGCCAGGTGTCCAAGTATAGTGTTTCTATCTGGACTATTTTCTCGACGATGATACATCAAGGAGATGCGAGAAGCTTTGACGACTTTCAGGGCGATCGGTGAGGTGCTCTTGTGAGTTGCCTATGCTTATATCTCGGGAATTCAAAGCAGAAAAGCCAAGGGGTGTAGCTGTTAGGATTGATTATGAAAGCGTTACATGACGCTTGGTCAGAAATAGTTATGATGTGATCGAGGTGACAACGCTGGAGATTTCAGCAAGGAGTGGACTAGGTGACGAAGAGATATCCATAGAATACGTTCCACGTGGAGGATTATGCTAATAGAAGATACCAAAGGAATGGGAATGCTCTCTCTGAACAAGACAACAGATAACTAAGACTTGCAAGCAGACAGGCTTCATGTTCGTACATGATAAATGAGACACGACCGGTGATGTTAGAGCAACGACGAGGAAAAAAGGATTCTGGATGGATAGGCAGGGGTGCACGTATATGACTAAGAATGAGATGCCTACGCTGGCAAGCTTTTGATTGGCTTAAAGAAACCTCCGATGGTGGCACCCCAGTAGGACAGAGCAGTAGAACTTGAGTCAAGTTTTGAGAGGTTACCTAAGGACGAGAGACGTATCACATCGGTAAGCAAGGCAGTAGTGCCTGAGTTTTAAGGAATCATCGTTGGATGGCAACTAGAATATGAGATGAGAGGGAAGATGAATGATCCTAATTATGAAAGGCAATGAGCCTTATTTAGAAATAATCATCGGAACGACAAGGTCAAGGCTATGCAAGGAATGACGGCCTAGGTGATGTGAGTGGATCCAGAAATGCGATAAGTAAGCAACGAGTTGACTGATACGTGCTATTTTATATACATATTTCATGCATTTTTGACTTCTATTTTAAGCGTTTTATTATTAAATTAAGGTGAACCGATACTTGATCTGTTTATATATGAATTTTATAGGTTTTTCATGAAAACAGGATCAAACAAACAAAAAAAGTTTAATGAGCTCAGACGGATCAAGATTGGAATTTTATTGGGCAACTCCACCTAAACCCAAAATCAAAAGATTAGGTCATAGTAATAATAAAAAAAAGAAAAGATTGCCGTGAAGAGGAGGAATCAACATACGGCAAATTGGCAATTGGGAGTTTACGGCAGAAGGGAGAGGGTTTTGGAGCCGTGATCAAACAAGATAAAGAGGAAATTGGGTATTGGTGGTGGCTTGTGGTGTGAAAGTGTGGAACAGTCAAGAAAAGAAAGAACATGTGCCATTAACTGGATTGAAGCACACATACTTACACATCTCGAAATCATTCACGGAAGAAAAGAAAAAAGCAAGCATGTTAAAATTAATTAAGCTAGCAGCTTAACTATTTTCTATTTACGATTAACTTCTATATTATCTTTTTGGATTATGTTTTTCTCATGACAGGCTAAACTTGTTTGCTACCTAGATTAGGATGATTACTAACCCGGTTTGAATGTTTTTTCGGTTTGTAGATACTCGTATGACGAATGCTATTGTCAAGGTCACAATTTTATTGATTATGAGTGTGTATGAATGCCGATTTTTAATAATCTTGCATGAATTTGTTCCGCTTGTCATCTTGTTCGTTTCCTTTGTGTGTTTCGAGTAGGGTTTCGAGTTTTGGGTCATTTACTTGGTGTTTTTGGTCTAAATGATTCGATCGGTTGTAGGATTAGTTGTGTGGGTCTTTAAAAATCAGTGTTTTACCAACCTTGAGTCCGAGAGGAGATAGGTTGTCGGGTTGTCTCTTGGTTTTGGTGATTTGGGTAGCAATTTAAATAGAGTGAGTTGTCCAGCTTAACTTTATCACTTGCAATTCCGTTTCATAGTCGGTATTTTAGTGCTTGCTTCTTGCCCATAGGTCTGTCTAGGATAGTCTATGGGTATAGTAACGGTTGAGACTGAGAGGTGAAGCTGTTTTTTAATACTTGGTGTTCTAGAGAGTGGTGAGTCTGAGAGGAGATCCACTTTCTTACCGATGATCTTATCTTGACCCTTAGGATATTTGGGTTGTGTAGGTGAGTCTGAGAGGAGATCCTACATGTCTTAGCGATTCCTGAGTTAGTCTATCTTTAGAGTCGGTTTCATACGGTTAGTTGTTCCTGAAAGCATTTAAACTAGTCAATAGGATTCCTAGTCTAGGTAGTGTTTGTCTCATACTTGGTTTTCGCTTCGTGTCTTAGTTCGTTTGGTCTTTTTAGTTTTTCATCTTTGTCTATTTCTTTCTAGTGTTCAAGAGTCTTAGTGTCTTAGTTGATTCTAGTTCTAGGTCTTGGTTGTTAGTTTAAATCATTCATCTCTATTATTAGGTTGGATTCGATAAAGTTTTACAATCGAGAGTTGTCATCGGTGTCCAAGGATTGATATCCAGTCTTGCCTATACTCGCTACGTAGTGACGCGGTACACTTTCCGTTGTGTGTGGTTAGGATTGGTGATTCCTTTTTAAAACCGTTGTGTAATTGATCTTATTTATATATATATAAACTGCACATCATTGACAATGTGTGCCATATGAGTAAAGGATGAGAGACGAAGGAACGTGCAGGAGAAACCTACAAGTCCCATGGTCTAAAGCTGGTAACAAAGGAGACGTATTGAATATAAAGGTGATGGTCAAATTGCAAAGCAGAGTGATGGATTTGATAAGGGGATGGTGAATGATTAACACCTGATGGACTTGGTGCACAAGTGAGAACGAAAGGATAAGTCATGTTTGTTCATACAGACGCAGGATTCGAGGACGAATCCTGTTTTAAGGGGGGTAAACTTGTAACATCCCGAGAATCGCCAGAATACATGGGTCGGGTCGGTAGGTAACCCAACTATGTATTTAAATAAAGAGTTTTGTAACAATTGTTATATGTAGCGCCTATAACCGAGAATCGCAGATTGATTTCACAAGATCTGGTTTTAAATTTATAAAATGATAATTATGTTAACTTAAAACACACACAATAGACAAGTGTACCTATCGCAGCGTAATATAGTTAGGTAAGAACCAAGTATCGAACCAATGGACAAGGTCGAGTTCCAATACTCAGCTTTTGTTATCGTTTAGCCGGATTAATTAGTAAGTGGGTTTTGTGTGCTTGTGAAGCAGAAAAGTAAATGACGGTAAAGTAAATAACATAGAAGTAAAAATGTCGGTGAAGTGTGTAACAGAAATGTAACTAGCAGAATAGTAAATAGCAGAAAAGTAAATAAAGCAAAAGTGATCAGATTACGAAATGTATTGCTTCGGGATTCGAATCAGCTTGGTACGTGCTAATGTTAAGTTAACTAATTCAGTGGTTTGACTACTACAAACTTGTGACCCAGGTCACCGCTAGAGCCTTGTCCTCACTACATTTGATTTGCAAATTATATTCTTTAAAAAGTGGTAGTGCCTCCCGTTAGGGACAACATTTACCCTCAACCCATCGAATGGTCATCTCCGGGTTGGTTTAAGACATCGGACTCAAAATGCTTTATATTAAAGTTAAATAAGTGACTATATTTTGCTCACCGGGAGGCGGTGTAACAATGGAACAAAGTATAAAGACGTACCACTCGCAACATGAGTTCACCAATTCTTGGTCGCATAATAATCTTGTATAAAGACGTACGATATTAGAAGTATAGACCAAGCCTTGGCTTATAAATCTCTGCTCGTATAAAGACGGATTTAGACAATAATAAAAGCCCATCAAAAGATGGTTTTTGAGGACAAATTAGTTAAAGACATAAACATACCACTTCATTAATAGATTAAACATTAACATGCACCAAGCATCATCTTCACCCTAGAAATACAAAGAAGTTTTAGCCACGAATAGCCATAACGACTAGCGTAATGATGAGTTTCGTAGGCTCCCCTGTTGTGAAACAAGGAGGAAGAGCCCCTCTACTCTCTACTCTCTACTCTCTACTCTCTACTCTAACTATGAGAATGCTCTCTTCTTGAGTGTTCTTTAGGTCTGGATTGGTGTGTGGAATGAATAACTCAAGCCACCTATTTATAGGCCTCAAAATGTGCAATACACAACCGTGCAATGGGTTGCACCGTCGTGCAAAGACCCAGGGAATCAAACAAGGTACAGAAGACACCGTACTGGGCCGTGGGGGAGCAGGAGGGCCAATGCACAGCCATGCAATAGGATGCACGACCGTGCATCCCCCTGCTTTTCCCAAGTTTTTTTCTTGTAGCTTCTTGTTGACCAATTTTGACTTCTTGGGGGGTCAATGCTCCAGGAATGAACCTTCTAGAAGCTTGAATTCTTGGTGTTTTTGATAGGATTTAGCTTGATTTGTATTTTCAACACCGAATAACCTGCAAATATAAGCATTTTAAGCATAAATTGCAAGGTTATTATTCAATTAGCACCATAATGTGGGATTATTATGTATGTTAAATATGTATAAATGATGTCATATCAGTACGGTAGAGGAACCCGACTAGGGTTTTGATTTGTTTCTTAAGCTATGGTCGATGAAGGGGGAGGGGCTGAGATGGTGGTGGCCGACGGTGTAGGCGCATGATGGTGTTGCCCGGAGTAGAGTGGAAGCCGACGTCCGAGACAGAAACTAGAAAGATAGGGGAGAGCGACGAGTGTTAGTGGTGATGGTTTCGAAGACAGCCGAGACGACAAGGGAGCAATGACGGAACCCGGTGTCCATGGAAGTCGGCTGTGGTGGTGCTTCACGGCGGCGAACGGCATGACGAAGGTGGTGGTGGTGCTTACACATGAAGGAGAACCCGATTACGGTTTCCAATGGATTGAAAGGTAATGAAACATGACGGTGGTACACTGCCGGTGAAGTTTGGTAGTGATACACGGTGGTGGTGGTTCATAGTGGTGAATGGGAAGGAGAATGAAGTCGGGTACACGCCACTAGAGTTCTACAGCTCAGGGTGTGCATGGCGGGGTTTGGGCAGTGCATGGGAGTCTCGACTCGTGTACGTAAACATGCCATGTAAACCCATGAGACTAAGGTTTTGCATGCCATGTAAACATGCATGCACACGGGTTCCGGACAAGGTTAGGGTAACCCGAGTTGAGCAAACATGGGGATTGGGGTTTCTACATGAAATTAGGGGATGTGCGGATGACACGAGTATCGGGAGTTTCAATACTTTTACGTAATCGACTCGTGTTTAGAGCGTATTCTGATCGTATGATCATATATTTGACAGGTTTAGGTTCGAGCGTAAACATGCAGGTTTTTGAGCAAGGATTTGGACTGCCTCGTAACCAATGAGTTTCTAATTCCCCTCTTTAAACGTTTTTAATGTTTTGGGGCTATCGTACATGCTTATGTGATAAGTTTAATCTAAGGGTTTCAAGTTTCAATCCAATGTATTTTTGAAATAAAATGATTATTAAGAAGTCGAAGGGTCTATGGTGTGTGACACCCGACAATTCCAAGTCAACATCCGTACACAACTTCAACATGTTTATATTTTCACATTCCTAAATCACTTGGAATTTATAAAACTTGAACATTAAAAGTCTAGAAAACAAAAAAAACGTTGATCGTATCATATCTTAGTACACGTAAGAATTACCAATTCATGCGGAAGTAAAACCCGTATAACGCGAACGATAAAGACTAATTATTATAACGGAAAAATTATTAGAATTATATATTCTAATTCAAACATTTATGTCTAGGCGACTAAATCTTTATTATATATTTCATAATACATATGAAAACCCTCGTAAAAACATTCCTAGAGTTATGACTATCAAATATTATCCTCTTAGGATATTTATATATATGAATGATCACACCTACACTCGAGACAAGACGAGAACAAAATATATATGACTATACTAACCATCAACTAGTTATATATATATATATATATATATATATATATATAAATATATATAGGGGAATGTTCCACTAACAAGTGGTTTTTCGCTAAGAAACGCTAAGAAGTGGGTCAAACGAACTCCGATTGAGCACATTCCAGCGGCGTTGGAACCGTCTCATCGAATTCTAATCCAGACCCAAAAACTTAAACCCCCCTCCACCCGCACCCCCAAAAACCTAAACCCCCTTCCAACCTCACCCCAAAAAGCTTAAAACCACCACCCCCCACCCCCTCCCCCCAAAAAAAAACCTAAAACCCCCAACCCCACCCTCTCAAAAACCTAAACCCCCCACCCCCACCCCCCAAAAAACCTAAACCATAAAATCTAAACCCTAAGACTAAACCATAAGGCTAAAACCCTAAAATTCAAACATAAAATCTAAACTTTAAAAGCTAAACTCTAAAATCTAAGATGGTAAAGTTCGACAAGACGGTTCCAACGCCACTGAAATGAGCTCAATCGGAGTTCGTTTGATATCGTTTCTAAGCGTTTTGGTCATTTCTTAGATTTTTTAGCGAAAACCTACTTTTTATTTGATCCTCCCCCTATATATATATATATATATATTTGTCCGCACTACACTAGTGTAACACCCGAACCAAATCACCATATATCATCCTATGTAAAACCCGTCTCCTAATGATCTAACTATCTATCATTCAAGCCTAACCCCCCTCCCATTGAACATTTCGGCTGAAACCCACATGGTAGGGGCCACCCGCATCAAAACTCTTGACCAAAGTATTAATGCATGTCATAACGACCATACTTAATCAACCATTTATACACTCCAAAGATCAAATCCATCTCATCATCCATACTTGTAATCATTTGGTTTGGAACAACACTCCATCTCTTTCTCTTTCTATATTTTGAATGAAAATATATATATGCACACAAGATCACATGCACATTCCAAGTTTTGTCTTCACATTTCTTATCTTTTCCTCCTTTCAACTATACGACACACACAAACATATAAACACACACCATACACTTTAACCCTTTGACCAATTAATCTCCACATGTGAAATGATAATGGATGCAAGAGAAAGGCACTTCAAACTAGCCATTTATAGCAGGTTAAACACCTTCATTTTACCATCCAAAACAGCCCACAAATACCTATATCTCTTTCCCTTGTCTCGGCCAGCAACACCACCCAGAACCGACACGACTTCGCAACCCTTGCACCACCATTTCAGCCCTTAAACATGTCCCTATGATTAGTGGTTTCAAGGTTCATTCAAGGCAAAAAATTTCCTCCCTTTCCTTCCCTTCCCTTTTCTACGGTTCTAATCAGCCCCAAAACCAAAAATGGAACAAAAATCCCGTAATCAGCTTTCTGGCAGATTTTTGCCCAACTTCGCAAGACCATAACTCCTTCGTTCCTTGGCCAAATCATTCCATTCTTTTTCTAGAATGAAGCTCTATGTTAATAAGGAAGAACCCAAGTGGGATCACTTGAATCCATGGATTATTCGACCCCCAAACATCCTGTGCAAGAAGGCCTCTCAGTGCATGTCGAATCTGGACACCTCTTTTTATTTTCTTGTTTTGAGGTACCTACACAACTCTAACTCTAGAAATATTTTTTCACATCTCCTCTGTTTCAATAAAATTGATTTTAGAAGAAAACCCCAAGTCATTTGGTCTTCTAAAACCATCTAAAACTCTACTCGAAGTACGCCTAAAAATCTGAATTTTCAAGAACAAAATAAAACATAAAAGTCTTGATGAGTTTTGCTTTAATTCTTCATGAACCATGTTTGAACACATATATTTATACACATACATGTTCATACATAAAATACTAAACTAGAAAGACCATGAACAGGACAGGGACAAATTAAATATAAGTTACATATATATATACATATATATATATACTATCAGATAAAATAACATTTGGATGATGGTTTTCTTCATAAACCCTTTATTCCATCATATGTTATATTGAAGGATACATGTTCATTAAGTTATATTATCATGTGTGACTTACCTGGCAAGACCCGAGGTAGTGTCCTATGATTCAAGAAAACATACGAACAGCTATCATCAACATATGAACGTGAGAGGTGTTATATTTATATATATATATATAAACAACCACTTATGCAAGTTTATGCATTTATAAAATTCTATTATCAATATATATGTATGCATATATATAAATATAAGTGTACTAACACCATAAACACGCATCATCTTGTTTAAAACTCGAGAACATGAACTATTATTAAAATCCAAAAAATAAGTCTTTAACGTGCCTACATCCATCACCAATGTTTCATGCATAGAGTTAAGTCCTATGAACTCAAGAAATGTTTATCTACTTGGAGCTTCCAGGTAAGACGTTTTAGTGCGCTTCTAGCCTATTATCACACTACTCAAGACTCGAGGTGAGTTCACTACTCCCTTTTAACCCTTTTAAATGTTTTGGAAACATCGAGGGAGAAACATACTTATACAAAATGATTGCTTATATATTTGAAAGCATGAAGAATAAATGTTTGATACATTTGACAAAACATGCAACATATTTACAAACATTTTCATATGGTAACAAGAGAACAAGACCCAACTTTTATGTTTTCATGAGTTGAACACAATTATAGAGCTCGTAAAGTCCCCTGAAAAAATTTAGTAACCATTAACTGTAGCCTATGGTCCTATGAATAGTAATATGGGGAGTGACTTCCCCGGTCATGGTTAGTCGCGCTAACCGCAATCTAGAGGATTTATGGCCGCATAGCATCTGATAACAAATGAGAGGGGTGAAAGAACAATTGTCATGGTTTGGTTACGCCTCATGTATGACCTTATTATTTGTATTCCTAGCTAGTTTACAAATAGGTCAACATTACGTAGTTGTTTATCATATACACTTGGAACTATTTGCATACAATTGTATATATTTTCAATGGGAAAATCTCTCGTTTCATGACCACGCACACTTTAATGATATTTTCAAGGAAAACGGTTTTTATATTATGGCCGTGTGCACAGTAACAATGTTTTCAAGGAAAACTACTTACGATATAACGATCAAACCTTTGAACCCACCAACCTTTATGTTGACACTTTTAAGTATGTTTGTCAGGTAACATATAGCTATGGCATGGTTGGAATAGGTTAGTCATTTGGATTAAACCCGAGAAGCCGAAGCAGCATGATCGTCAAACCACAAGACGGTTTTGACCCATATAGTTCTAGGACATTGTACTAGATTAACTTAGTATTTGTAATGGTGTTCAGTATATAAAGGAGTCTTTACTTTAGCTTCCGTTGTTGTGTAACGTTACCAATCGTTACAAACTTGATTTATTTATTTATTAAGTGAATAAATTTGGGGGTGTGACAGTTTGGTATTAGAGCCAATGGTTTTAGCGAATTAGGTTTCCTTAGTGACACCTAGGCTCTAACCAAGACTTATTTAGGGACCAAGATTTCTAAAGACTTACACCACACTAAGGAACACCCACGAACTTGAGCTTAGAAATTCCAACCGTTTCCGAACAACTGGAGTTGACATTTAGTGTACGTAGTTACACTAGGGTGATATTAGCTACACTGACACTTAATACAATTGCATGGAACATGTAATGAACACTTAACACGTAAAACAATATGGAAATAATAGACATCTATAACAACACTCAACAAAGTGTCACTATTCGGATTACAAAGTAAGGATGACGGGTACTCAACGCATTGTTTCCCTAGAAGAGCGAGTGTCACACCCGTAACACATGAAAATTATCTTACTAGAGTAGTACCTCCAACAGATATGTTCCCAGGTAATAGTGATGGGTCTAGGAGATGGGTCTAGGAGAGATTTATACACCGCTTTTTCCTAGACAGAACATTCCGTTTGTCAGATAACTACATACTAGTCAGAAGGTCGCCTTTTAGTTACTGTAATGTTGATAACAAAAACACACAGCGGATGACTAATTTGTAACTTCTATTAACATCAAAACATTGTTTACATTATGTTTAACAAAAATTACATCATTTGTCCCTGACAAGGAACATATTAATCAGGGTGGCATGCCCATCATTTGGATCATTCATCAATTCATTTTAGTCCTGGAATGCCCTGTCTAATGGTTACCTGTGATGCGGTCAAAACATTTGATAAAACATGGGTCAGAACAAAGCTGGTGAATTCATAAACTAAAATAGTTTATTAAAATGACCCGCCAAAGTATCTTGAACACATCCATGGGGTTCCACCTCCAAATTCATAGATAACTATGAACAATCAACAATATAGATATAACCAAAGCTTAAAAGGAGGTCAGAACCTTACCTCAACACTATCTATGGTGATTTGAAGTCAAATGCTCAGAAACCGGACTCTCGTACACAAACCAGGACTCGGGATCAGAGAATTAGAGAGTGTGTGTAATTGATGGTGTAGGATGGTGAGAAATGGCTGAAATCGTTGATCTATTTATAGCGGTGAAGTGGGAGCCGTAGCGGACCGCTACGCTTGGTGGTGGCGGTCTGCCACCCCTTGAGGCGGCCTATTTGGCTTCGCGCACACGTAGCGGACCGTTATGGTCTGGCTAGCGGTTCGCCACCCTTCCACGCGTTAGATATTCATCAATGAGTCACAGGGACACGTGTCAGCTCCCGAAGACTTCCTTTGTCCACACGTAGCGGACTGCTAAGGTCTTGGGTAGCGGTCTGCTACCTCCTTGATTTTCAATTTTTTTCATTTTAAGTCCCTGGACTTTGTTTATTCACATATCTAAACCTCAACTTTGAAATTTTGGCAATTTTAGTCCTTCCTTTTTCTAAGAAATTTCGGGGTGTTACAAATCTCCCATCTTTTAAGAAATTTCATCCTTGAAATTAAGAAGTGAATAGATGAGGGTACTTGGCTCTCATATGTTCCTCTAACTCCCATGTCTTGTCGTCTCTGATCTGAACTTGCCATTGAACTAATACCATTGGTATAACTTTCTTTCTCAATTTTCGTTCCTGAGTATCTAAAATCTTGATTGGTTGTTTAGTGAAGTGAAGTTTGTTATCCACATGCACATCGTTTAGTGCAACAGCTTGAGTTAGATCAGCTAAACATTTGTGTAAGTAAGATACGTGAAATGTGTTATAAATCCCTTGTAAAGTTTCAGGTAGATCTAACTTGTAGAATACTACTCCGATTCTGTCAATGATCTTGTAAGGTCCGATGTACCTTGGTCCTAACCTTTCTCGTTTTCTGAACCTTACCACACCTTTCGAAGGTGAAACCTTTAACATCACATAATCTCCAACTTGGAATTCTAATGGTCGACGTTGTTTGTCAGCAAAACTTTTCTGACGATCTTAAGCAGCTTTTAATCGTTATTTAATCTGGACTATCTTATCCGTTGTTTCCTGTATGACTTCTGGTCTAGATAATTGACTGTCTCCTATTTCAGTCCAACAGATAGGAGTTCTGCACTTCCTTCCGTACAGTGCTTCGAATGGTGCCACTTTAATACTTGAGTGGTAACTATTGTTATAAGAGAATTCGATTATGTAGGTCCCGGGAGCCTCGTCGCGCAGCGGAGACACACGGATCTGTTCTGTGATTTATGTGGGAACAAAGAAGAATGAGACAGAGAGAAACACGAGCATAAAGAAGAGAATCAACACAAAAACGATACGTAATCCATAACATAGAAGTCATCTCGTATTACAGACTACATACCAAAGGAGCAAACATCTCTTATCTAAGCTCACGGTCTAGGGGTCGGGAGAGCTCGTCCCGACCCGGACACCTCTCAACCTAGTTCCAGAGTTCCACCTACAAATGAAGACAAGTCTTCTATTTATAGGGGCAAGAACACTACCTGCGTACTGGGCTAAGTACGCAGGGCATTGGTCATGCATACTTGCTAAGCACGCAAGGCAAAAGCCTAGCGTACTTACTAAGTATGCAGGACCAACTGGTGAACAAGCTAAGTACGCAGGAACACCCTCCTTCGTACTAGCCTAGTACACCGATACATAGAATCTAATCTATAGTTACTAAAACATGCTTCTACAGATTAACGGTAGGTGATTATCCCAATTACCTCCGAAATCTATAACACGGGCTCTCAGTATATCTTCCAGAGTTTGAATTGTACACTCACTCTGTCCGTCAGTCTGAGGATGGTAGGCAGTACTCATGGTAAGTCGATTCCCAAACTCTTTCTGAAAACTCATCCAGAATCTAGATGTTAACCGACTGTCTCTATCATAAATAATAGACAGTGGTATGCCATGGTGGCTCACAATTTCATTGATATAGATTCTAGCTAACTTATCCATAGAGTATGTTTCATTGATAGGTATGAAATGGGCTGACTTGGTCAGTCTATCGACCACGACCCATATGGCATTATGTCCTTTCTGTGTTCTTGGTAGTTTAGTTACGAAGTCCATTGTAATACGATCCCATTTCCAAACCGGTTATTCTATTTGTTGTAGTTGTCCTGCTGGTTTCTGATGCTCAATCTTGACTTGGAGGCAAGTCAAGTATTTATCTATGTACTGGGCTATTGATCTCTTCATGTTAGGCCACCAGTAATGAGTTTTCAGATCTTTGTATATTTTGTTTGCACCAAGATGCATGGAATATCTTGATTTGTGTGCTTCATCTAATATCTTACCTTGAATATCTCTAAACTTAGGAATCAAGATTCTTTGCTCGAATCTCATGATTCCATCATTTCCCTTGGATAGTAACTTTTGTTTTCCAACCATACGTTCTTTCTTGATATTTCCTTCTTCGAATGCTTTTGGTTGGATTTCCTTAATCTGTTCCATTAAATATAACTTCAGATCTAATCGTAGTGCTTTTACTTTTTTAGGCTGGCTTCGTTCTTTTCGACTCAAAGCATCTGCTACTACATTTGCCTTCCCGGGATGGTATTTGATTTCACATTCATAATCGTTGATAAGTTCCATCCACCTCCTTTGCCTCATATTCAAATCCTTCTGATTAAAAATATGTTGTAGGCTTTTATGGTCTGAATATATTACGCATTTGGTACCATATAAATAGTGTCTCCAAATCTTTAGGGCAAACACTATGGCACCAAGTTCAAGATCATGTGTAGTATAGTTCTTCTCATGTACTTTAAGTTGGGGTGATGCGTAGACAATAACCTTGTCTCGCTGCATCAATACACAACCTAGACCAGTTCGGGAAGCATCACAATAGATGACAAAGTCATCATTTCCTTCAGGTAGTGCTAAGATCGGTGCATGACTAAGCTTATCCTTAAGAATGTTGAAAGCTTCATCCTGTTTTGTGCCCCAATTCAAACTTTGCTGCTTTCTGAGTTAGAGCAGTTAAAGGTGTAGCAATCTTGGAGAAGTCCTTAATGAATCTTCTGTAATAGCCAGCTATTCCAAGAGAGCTTCTAATCTCTGTCGGAGTCTTTGGGGCTTCACACTTCATAACAGCTTTGATTTTACTTGGATCTACTTGTATTCCTTGCTCGTTCACCACGTGCCCAAGAAATGGTACTTCCCGTTTCCATAATTCACATTTTGAAAACTTAGCGTACAATCTTTCTTTTCTCAAGGTTTTCAAAATGATTCTAAGATGCTCAGCATGTTCTTCCTCGCTTCGGGAGTAGATAAGAATATCATCGATGAAAACAATGACAAACTTATAAGGAATAGTTTACAAATCTTGTTCATTAGGTCCATAAATGTTGCAGGGGCATTCATTAGACCAAATGACATCACCAGGAATTCATAGTTACCATATCGGGTTCTAAAAGCCATCTTAGGTACATACTCTTCTTGTACCTTTAACTGATGATATCCTTATTTAAGATGGATCTTTGAAAAGTACTTGGCTCCTTGTAGTTGATCGAACAGATCATCTATTCTAGGTAATGGATATCTGTCCTTTGTAGTCAGCTTGTTCAATTCCCGATAGTCAATACACATCCTCAGGCTTCCATCTTTCGTCTTTACGAATAGTACTGGTGCTCCCCAAGGGGAAGTACTCGGGTGAATGAACCCTTTGTCTAAGAGTTCTTGAATTTGTGTCATAAATTCTTTCAATTCGGAAGGAGCTAGATGTAGGTCCCTCGGGTGTGGTGAATCGTCACATGCAAGTGGGTCTACTAGTCGGACCGGGTGCAGAATACCCATGACTAGGTGGAGAGTCTTACGAAACAAAGTAAACCGACAAGATAATCACTATAAACGTTCGTCTATTATAAACACTTGAAGGTTACAGAGAGAAGTACTGAGATTACAAGTTGTGCGTATTTGCTACTGTGACTGTCTATGATTGCGTATTTATCTACTGTCAACCATTGCTATTTATACAGGATCCGATGCCTACGCAATTAGCAAGTGCGCACGGCAATTTGCTCATGCGTACTTAGCAAGTACGCATAGGTATTCTTGCGTACTTGCTAAGTATGCAGGAACTATCTCCTGCGCACATACAAGTGCGCAAAACACTTAGAGAAATCTACAACAGTCAATATGTAAAAGTAAATACAACTCGATAACTAATACTACAGACACTTACAAATAAAGACAAATACATACATGAAAGTACTAAACTAAGACTCTATCTATCCAGAGTGTCTGTCACAGGAAAGTGCTTCAACAAACTCCCCTTGACAACATCTCTGGATTATCTTCGATCTTTAGTCTTCAGTCTTCGGTCTTCAGTCTTCACAGCTATGCATCTTTAGCTTCCATCTTCTTCTTATAGTCAAGGCATAACTTGATCACCTTGTCATATTTAGAAGCAAGGAATTTCATCCATTCATCCGTATGCATGCAATACCTGTCTGCTAGTGCCTCCAGATCTTTCACAGAGAAGTTAATGAAGCAGACTTCATCAAATACTCTAATTAGTTCCCTCGGCACTAAGCAACCGCTTTCTAACCTAACCTTTCCAATCACCACAGCCTCGCCCGTCTTTGGATCTACGTACCAGTACCACATGTCACCAAGGATATATTAAGATAACTTGCTCAGGGGAATCTTGGTTTCACATAGCACTGGCTTGTATACCAATTTCTTTAAGAATTTCTTAGTCACAGGATGTCTTGTTGTCTTATCCTTGACTCTCTTGGGCACTTGAGGCTTAAACATATCAAACTTCCCAGATCTTGCTTCCTGCTGTAGAACCACCCACAAACCAATTACCACTGCATGATTAGAATGACCCAGCAGCTCTCGGTTTGCTAGGTTCACAAGGTCGTATTTGGGTAAGGAGTTGAACGCTTCTCTGGTTGGTTTCAAGTATTGAACCCCCCCCCAGATCTTTTGATTGCGAACAACTGTTTATCCTCCTCGAACCTTACAGCCAAGATCATCCTTGTTGCCCCTTGTTATTATAGACGTCTTTTTCTAAACAGGAGCTGGACCCTTAGATGGAGTAGAAGGCATATCTTTTTCTTTTGGTGCCTCCGGATCCACAGGTGTAGGGTCAACTGGGGAGGCTTCAGTCGAGGCTTCCACATTACTAGCATGCTTGACTGAACCTGTGTCGAGCTGAGCTTCGAATGATGGAAATTCAAAGATCTCTCCATATTCTAACTCATACTCTCCTTCCCCGTCACCCTTGGGAATTTCAATTACTACATCCTCATCATCATCCCAATCATCACCAGAGTCGATCTCTCCTTCTTATAGGTTAAAGAGAGCATCGATCTGTGCTTCCTTGGAATAGTCAGGCTCTAAGTATAAGATCTCATCATCAGATAGATCCTTAAGCACCTCAGCCGCTGACTTTCCTTTGTCACCACCACCAGAGGTATCACCACCCTCTTGATGAGTAGACTCCCCCTGAGCCACTGGAATAGCAGAGATGGGCACAATTGCTAAAGCTTGGTACTCACCTCCACTAGGACCGGCTTCGGGATCCTTGTCTTTGTCGTCATCCTTAGTCAAGTCATCAGGATGACAAGCCTCATCACCAGTAGTTTTCTCCTTCTCTTTATCTTTCTCCCCCTGAGCATCAAGCTTCCTGGTCAGATCAGCAATTATTTTGACCATCAGCTCAAGCTCTTTCCGTTGAGTATCAAACCTCAGCTCTAGAGATGACCTATAACCCAGAATCATTTCATTTGTCCTGATTAGAAGGTCGTTCTAGGCCATGACATTCTTCAGTCTCTCGTCAGTCCCTGTTCTCTGGCTTCTCAGAATCCTAACTTCATCCACCAATGAATTAATATGTGCTTGTTGAGCATCAGATTCCTCCTTTGACTTCCGAATAGTTTCCAATAATCCAGCAACTTGGGTTTCCAGAACATCTATCCTTGCATCATTAGGATCAAGATGTCTGGATGATGACGCTTCGGCATTGTGAATTGGGGAGGAGAAGATGGTGTCGAAGTCAAACCCTTGAGTAGATTCCCCATAGTTGAAGGGTTGACTTAAAGGATCAATGGTGGTTGTTGGGATTGTAGATGTGATTATGGTTGTAGGTGTTATGGAAGGGGTGATGATGACTAACTCCGTGAGAATTGGAGTAGTCACCGCCACCTGGGCAGATGTGATAGGGAGGGTCACTATCACAGGAACCTCCTCTGTGATTGAAGTGACTGCCACGTCAGGTTGTACCTGTGGCCTCCTCCTCTATCTCCTATATAACTGCTGTGAAGGTGGGGTGGAAGCTGAATCAGAACTCTCAGCTGAAACTTGTACTTGCTACTGAGGACTCACCACCACCTCACTAGGAATAGGTTGTTGCTGCCTATCCCCCTGTTCTTGTGAACACTTTCACGTCGTTGTCTCTGTATAGCAGCGTCAGAGTCAGAATCTGGCTCATATTCGCTGCTTGAAGCTTGTCGCTTTCTCTTTGAGGATGACTCAGGTAGGGTTACCTTTGTCGTTCTCCTTGGGTGTACCTGAGATGGTGCATCATCAGAATCAGAAGAATCAGACTCAGTCTCTTCCGAGTCGGATCCCTCAGCACCACCATTACCTTCTTCTTCGTCTCCACCATCCGATAATCCCTCTTAACTTTCAACTTCCTCCTCTTGTTGTTGTTGTTGTTGTTCATCTGAATGCTCACTCAATTCTGGCTCCGAATCATGACTATACCATCTCCAGTCACCTGGTGCCACGTATGCTTCATTTATAAGGTGACCAAAGAGTGTGGTGTGCTCAGGGGTAGGATCTACACTGCCTGGCTTGAGGAATTGTGCGAACACCCTCTTGTCCACCCTTTTCACTTGCAATATCTCCCCTGTAGCAGGTAGGTTTGGCAACGCATCGTCTATCAGAAGTTGCACAAACCTAGGGTATAATAAGAACCTGAACCTCTCAGCCATGTTGATCTGGTCATTGATGGCTTTGAATATGTAGTGTGAGAAGTTGTAGCCCTTATTGAGAGATAAGCCAACCATGGTTGCACCAAGGTCATGACCCATTGCATCTTTTCCAGCTTTTCTTGAGGAGGCGCACATGATCATGACGTGGGGAAAGTATCTCCATTGGTCAACACCCACATTTTCTTATACGAAGCATAGTCTCTCGCACCGACATATCCCATTCTTTGCCTCCAACAGCCATCCACAAAGTAGTCTGGATAGGCTGTCGGGTCGGTCAAGAGATCTCGGAATTGCAGGACCCTTCTAATTGTATCTTCAGAGAAAGCGATGTCATGACCAGCCACGGTAGCCCTTATAACATTGGGGGTTACCGTGCAATCATGCTCCGTCGTCTCCCAAAATTGCTCTAGATAGGGTCTTGAAATGATCGGGTCAGCTGAAATAGCGTAGCTAATTCTTGAACGGTTCAAGAAATAAACTATCTCTCGATACTGAAGCGCTGCACCCTTCCATTCCGGTTGAGTATTAGCTAACATATTGAATTCGTTCGTAAACGAGCCATAATCTGCAAAAACAAACAGAAAACATAATCAGAACAACAAGTATCATTGGAAATGAATAAACATGACTCAGTATTGCAGTTACTCTTTGAACTGAATTTCCAGACTTAAAAATTTTTCCCAAGTGTTGGTCCTGCGTACTTAGCAAGTACACAGGAATTTCCTCTTACGTACTTAACAAGTACGCAAGAATTACTTCTTGCGTACTTGCTAAGTGCGCAAGAGCCATACTTGTTCAAAATTCCAGAAGTTTAAAGATTCAACTGAAGTTCAAAGAACGGGTAGATTAGGTCACCACAAGGTCGGAAGCTATGATTCTAGCCTATGGGACCAACATCTACACCAAGCACTTGCTACATTCGGCCAATTTTGACCTAAAAGACCACCCAGATGAGCCGATGGTCAATCGAGGGTCTAATGGCAAAATCACGGACGAAATGGACTGATTAAGGGTCGATTACAGATTCTAATCAAGTTTTAACTATAAGGTTTTATCCAAACAACCCAAAATTTGACTAAAAAGCTCGAATTAAACCCTAAGTTTTTTTTTTAATTCAAATCGGTCTAATATCGCGAATACACGGATGGATTGCCTCTAGATTCTCACCAAATGATCGTTACACGATGATGATGATGATACTAGAGATGGGACGAGAAATCGGTTAGGAACACTCGAATTTTTTAGTAAAACCGTCGGAGGGAATTGAACAGGCGACTGAGAATTTGAATGTTATAAAATCTGAAAATTTTTCTAAGTCCTGTATTTATACCCAACACAAAAAGGTCGTGCGTACTTGCTAATGTGCAAGACTTAACTCATGCGTACTTACAAGTGTGCAAGGCTTAACTCTTGCGTACTTGTTAAGTACGCAGGGCTTACTTCATGTGCACTTGTCAAGTACAAAGTAACCCTTAAGTGCGCAAACTTTCAACTCAAATTATGAAGATTTTCAAGTCAAATAACGAACAAGATAAAAATATTCAATCAGAAGGATTCAAATATAATTTAGGAAGGTTAAGCACAAATATTTTTGACTTTTCTGAATAAGATTTAACTATACAAACTTAAAATCTTTTTGATCTTTTCTAGAAAGAAATATACAAGCATTTACACAAACTATTTTTGATCAAAGACACAAGCAGAGGATCATATCAGACTAACTTATAGTAAAAATGATACAATATAAACATCAAAGAATATGGGATCATGTCATGGATTACTATTTATTCATACGTAATAAGCACATAAACAAGTAATTCAAGTTGATAATATTATAAGATTTGAAACTATAAGCATCTTTGCATCACGTTCTTGTGTATTAAGGTATTAATTATAAAATATACAACGTGTACCCCACTGATATACTATAGCAATGTAAATTGCACTATCTCAAGGCATCTAAGATTTTCCCAATGATTTTCTAAATTTTCAGAATGAAGTTACATCTATTAGCACAGGAAAAATCAAGCAGAATCCATAAGGATTATCAGGAATCATAAGATTCATAATCGAGTGATTCATTTGTCTTGGTTTCATTTGATTTTCTTCATTGAATATCGGTATGATGATTCAGGATAATGAGTATGGTGTTTGAATAAGGTAAGGGAATCCAACTTTTATCTGGATTTGATTTCAATGAATCAGGAGTTATTCAAGGGTGAATACATGCTCAACGGTTAATGTAGAGACATGTCCTGATTCAATCTCTCATTGCATACTTGAGAGTATGGGCAGTGAGATGAACCACATTAATTGTGCTTACGACATAACCCGAAACTGATCTCAAAAGAAAATTATTGCCAAAATTTAACATCCTTTATCTGATAATGATCTTTTCTATTCTTTTACGCATACACACTTGCAAACATGGGTTCAAATCACAGTTGTAATTTAGATTTAGTTTCCACACTAGTAGTGGTTCAAAGACGCATACAGCCTACTGACAATTCAAATTACTTGTAAATAAGCAGATTAAAAACATAATAATTTAAACACTTAAGTAAGCATGACGCAATCATTTCCCAGATGAGCAGTCTGTGACGTTTAAATCATTTCTGATGTACTATCATTTCCTCTTTTCTCAAGTTAACTTTGAAATTTTCTCCATTTTCTATTTTTTTTTTATTTTGTAAAATATTTTTAAAATTAAAAGAACTATACAGAAAATGTAAAAGAAATTAAAATTTTAACTTCCATGAATTGAATTGATTTAAGAAAAACAAGTTTTTCACTCAGGATTGAACATTCCTATCAAGTTGACAAGATGCTCAAAACGGGATCGATCAAAAGCCTTTGTGAAAAGGTCAGCAAGATTGTCATCCGTGTGAACTTTTACAAGTTCAATTAAATGCTTTTCAGCACAATCACGGATGAAATGATGGTGAATTTCTATATGTTTCGTTTTGGAATGTTTCACCGGGTTATTTGTGATGGACATGGTGGCATTGTTGTCAATGAACAAAGGAGTTCCAGTGAAGTTCAAGCCGTAGTCTCTCAATTGCTGCTGAATCCATAATATCTGAGAACAACCGCTCGCCGCAGCAATGTATTTTGCTTCACAAGTTGAGACAGAAACCGTTGACTGCTTCTTACACTGCCAGGAAACCAGCCTGTCTCCCAAGAATTGACATCCACCAGAAGTTGACTTTCTATCAAGGTTACAACCGCATAATCTGAATCAGTGTAGGCTTTGAAGTCGAATGACTGCTGCTTAGAGTACCAAATACCCAATCGAGGTTTCTCTTTTAAGTATCTGAAAATTCTCTTCACGGCTATCATATGTGACTCCTTCGATTGAGACTGAAACCTTGAGCACAAGCACACAGCAAACATTATATCAGGTCTTGAAGCTGTGAGATACATAAGTGATCCGATCATCCCACGGTACAATCTGCAATCCACATCCTTTCCATCTTTGTCAGGATGCAGACCATGATTGACTGGGATAGGTGTGCCATAAGTACTGCTATCATTCATCTTGTATTTTGACAAGATGTCCTGCACATACTTAGTTTGATGTAGATAAATGCCATCCTCTTTTTGACTGACTTGCAGACCTATGAAGAATGACAATTCACCCATGTTACTCATTTCAAACTTGGACTTCATCACCTGCTCTAATTCCCTACACATCCCTTCATTGGTAGATCCAAAAATAATGTCGTCGATGTAGACTTGTACAAGAAGAATGTCACCTCCTGCTTTCCTAATGAAGAGGTTCGAGTCAATCTGTCCACGGTTGAAACCATTAGACAGTAGATGTTTAGATAATGTCTCATACCATGCTCGCGGTGCTTGATGAAGACCATAAAGTGCTTTGTCGCTTATACACTTTATTGATATTATGCGGATCTTCAAAGCCGGGAGGTTGAGTGACATAGACCTCTTCATGAACTTTTCCATATAGGAAAGCACTCTTCACATCAAGTTGATAGACCTTGAAGCCGACATATGTGGCATAAGCCAAGAACAGTCGAATGGCCTCAATTCTAACAACTGGGGCATATACTTCAGTGTAATCCAAGCCCTCTTGTTGATAAAAACCCTGAACAACCAATCTTGCTTTGTTCTTCACAACCACATGACGATCATCCGTCTTGCATTTGAACACCCATCTGGTTAAAATTGGCTGAAAGCCTTTTGGCAAGTCAACCAAATCCTACACGTGCAACTTTTGGAATTGAGACAATTCATCTTGCATCGCCTCAATCCAGCAGTTGTCCGCGAGAGCCTCCTTCACATTCTTCGGCTATAACTGGGACACGAATGCAGCATGCAGACATGTTTCCATGACACCAGTGTCAAGTATCTCCGAGTAAAGACTAGTGTTCTCTGCAATGGTTCGATGACGAGTCTGAACACCGGCATGAGGATCACCAATAATGTTGTCGATTGGATGATTCTTATGCACTCTCGTCTCTAGTACATTCGGTTCCTGAATTTCTGAATTGAGATTCGTGCTTAACTCCCCCATTTCCTGGGTTCCAAAAGAAGAATATTCAATGTTAACTGGATCAGCTGGAGCTTCATTTCCTACAGTTGTGTTAGGATTAGCTTGAGCGTCATCTCCATCAACATGAACATCTTCAATGTTATCACTGTCATGAGTTCCAGATGCAGATGCAGCATTGGAATCAGGATTTACAATCGGTACAGTAGCACGAGTAGAGAAACTGGAGTCATCGCCGCCACCCAATAATTCATAAACATTTGCGGCGTCAACTGCAGATAGATCAGGAAGATTGAATGGCATGAATAGCGCATCATAATCAAAACCCTAAGCTGGACCTGTTAGTTCTGGTGGAATGTTGTGTTTACTGCAATCCACTTCAAACCATTCCTCGATAGTACGGGTTCCTATCTTGTACACTCTCTTGCAAGGTGAGTTGGCAACGTATCCTAAGAAGATGCCTTCCATCGCTTTTGCATGAAACTTAGACTGACGGTCTTCATACTGTAGCAATAAGGAACAGGGACTACCAAAAGGAACTAGGTAATCAAGATTGGGAAGTCGATTGTTGATCAACTCGTAACAAGTCTTGTTGTGCCTCTTCACAACCAGAACTCTGTTTAAGACGTGACAAGCTGTATTAACTGCTTCTGCCCAGAATGTGACAGGAAGCTTCGCATCCGACAGCATAGTCCTTGCAGTCTCAATCAGTGTTCTGTTCTTCCGTTCTGCAACTCCATTCTGCTGAGGTGTATACGGGGCGCTGAATTCGTGACGGATCCCCTTCTTGAGACAGAAAAGTTCCATCAAATTATTCTTGAACTCAGTTCCGTTGTCACTCCTTATTCTTCTAACCTTCAGCTTGCAAAGAGATTCCAAGCTCAGGATCAGGTATTGAAAAATATCAGTAGTCTCGTCCTTAGTACCTAAAAGATGCACCCAAGAAAAACATGAGAAATCATCAGTTACAACCAGACAGAACGAATTTCCTCCAATACTCCTGATACTTATGGGGCCAAACAGATCCATGTGTAATAGCTCCAAAGGGGTATCAATGGAGTTTTGGAGCTTGGGCTTGTGAGACTTCCGTTGCTGTTTGCCCTTTTTACAAGGCATACAGTCATCTGCAACGGTAAATCTCAGCTTAGGAACCCCGGTTACGAAACCGTTTCGGACAAGATGGTTCATTTTACGATACGAAATATGTCCGAGTTTCCTATGCCAAAAGATAGAGTCAAGCTCTGTCACTTTTGTAAGCAAACAAGTAGCAACTGATGAGGTGGTTGTTGCCACGCTCATATCAATCTGATAGGTGTCGTTTGTCCTTGGCGCTCTTATCCGGATCCAATCTTCAGGAACTTCAAAACCAGGCTTGAGAATCAAGCATTCATTCTTATCAAACATCACCGAGTACTCCTTGTCGCACATTTGGGAGACACTCAGCAGGTTATGCTTCAGCTACTCGCAAAAGTTGACATTGTCAAAACTGACACAACCATTTGATACCACGCCTTGACACGTGATACTGCCGCCTTTCTCTCCAGCAAAGGCCACATAGCCGCCTCTGAATATTTTCACGTCTTGAAGCAAGGCCATGTTTCCTGTCATGTGCCGGGAGCATCCACTATCTACATACCAGCGGTTAGAGATAGTACCCTTCGGACGTCCCTGCACGAGTCACAAAAAGAATTAGTTAGATTTGGAGACCCAAGCCATAGTGGTCTTGGGTCGTCTATCCTTTTCAAAATAAACTGCTTCTTTTAACTCACAGTCGTGACGACTGTTCAAAATGGATGAATCTTTAAAAGAATTAGGACTAGGAGATTGAGAATTTTTAGATTTGGTAGTCCAGGACCTCTTCTTTTTCTTAACCGGAACAGTAGACTTTGGTTCAATAACAACAGGTGAACTTGTGGAAGCTTCACCTGATTGAACTGAAGTCAGCTGCTCTAGCTTTCTCAACCTCTTATTCCTTCTCCTCCTCTGTGGCTTAGAGAGTTTCACCACAGGTTTCTCACCAGTACGTGTACTACCAGAGGTAGATACACAAGGTACAGCAGGTTGCTTTACCTTTGTTGAAACAGATGGTTTGGCGTCAAATTTGATCTTTGGCTTTCCCATCGGTTTAACTGGTGGTTTCACCACATTTTGTTTTGGACATTTCGGAGTTTTCACTGATGGCGACTTAGGGATGACAGTCGGTTGTGAAACAATAGGCCGTTTCCCTTGGTTCTTTGAAGGGCAGTTCACAAGAATGTGACCAACCATACCATAGTGAAAACAAGTCCTCTTGTCTGTGTAAGTTCTCATGTAAGGCTCATTAGATCTTGCATTAGATGACTCAGCATTATGAGTAGGAGGAGTTGGTTTGTGAACAGAAGTTTGACTCGATACAGATTGGTTCTTAGGAGTATAGTATTTTTGCAAATTTTCTTTGTAACCAAGCCCAAAGTGAGCTAAAAAAGCCTCTTTTTTTACTTGATTAAGATCTTTATACCCCCCATAAAGCATTACCTTTAGTTTATCATTAGATTAAATGATATCAGGTTCAGTTAAAATACAGTTATCACTATTAGTGATAATTTTTTCTTGACTTTCTATTCAGATAACAACTCCTCAGATACTACTCCTTTAGGGCAAGTGTTAACAGACCCATCGTCAGAAGCAGTAAAGAACTCCTCATCAGATGCGGAGTTGGCCTTACTTGAGAAATCATCCTTTTTAGAGAAGTCATCCTTTCCTGAGGACTCATCAAGACAAGTTAGATCAATTTCTACCAAGCTGTTGACAAACTTCCCGCTAACTGGTGGAGGAATGGCATTATTACCCAACCCTAAGCCATTCATTTGCCTCACTACAGATTCGTAGTGTTCCACCACAAAATGAGAGTTTTTCAACTTCTCATTAGAACATTTCAACTGCAAGATTTCATTTTGCAGCTTGTTAATTTCATTGTTCCTTTTCTCCAACCCCTTATATGCAATATCCAAGTGAAGTTGTTGATCGCTCATTTTTAATGAATAATCACGTTTTTTCCTTTTTCAATGTTTCAATTGAATCTTTAAAACGTTTTTCATTTTATTTATAACTTAAAGCTGCAATGCGAAGGGGTTCGACCTTGTCTTGAAGCTTAGAATTTTTAAGTTTTAAGCCTAGACATTTAGAACAAGAAATAACAAAAAAAGGATTAGAATCTACCTCAGACGATGAACTTGTTGCTTCTCCAATGGCCATAAGGGCAACAGCAGTAGTAGATTCCTCTTGATCAGCTACAGAAGCTTCGTTTTCTTCAGCTTCCTTCTCCTCAACTTCCTTTTTCTTAGTTTCCATCAACTCCATGATCTCAGCCATGAGACCAACTTGAGTTTGTGCAATGATGGCATCTTCCAGATGAACACCCCAATCAAAGCTGTCGTCCTTTTGAGCTACCAGTGCATTGGACGTTCCACTTTGTCTTTGATTGTGGTTGTTTGAGTTGTTGTAACCATGGCTGTTTCCTAGGCTAGGTCTGGTGAAACCCGAAGCCGATGCTCTGTCTTTTTGACATTCACAAGCAAAGTGTCGATAGTTCAGACACTTGTAGCATTTGGCCTTGGATTTGTCAAAACCAACCTTGGCATTAGAATGCCCGCCAATGAACTTTCTTCCTGTTCTGTTCAGGAAACGCTTAGCTCTCCTCAATATCATGGCCATATTCCATTGAATATCCATGTCCTCCATGTCATCAGGATCCACTTGATTGAAGTCTTCTTCTATTGTCTCGGGATCTGTAAGCTTGCCACCTATGAAGTTCTTTTAGGCCAGCATACAAGATGAAAATAGTGTTACATGATCTTCAGCTATTTTGGATATAGCTGATTGGTTAGCTGAAGTTGTAGCGGGAGGATTTCTTGAGGTGTGTTGTTGATGAGATCCACAACATGATCCAGATGCATAGCATGCATGACCACTACAACCATTTGAGTGGTCTTCTTTAGTAGAGTTTCCAGAGAAGAGAGCAATTCCTGAGCCCGAAGATTTGGTTGTAGAAGACGTCCCATGATACATAGAAGGGTCTTGTATCTGAGGTATTCCTGAGCTCTCCTTCATTCTAAGGTTCATGTTATGAGCTTGAATGTAACATTCCTGATTTTTCGACCCTATTTTAATTTATTTTAACTAATAAAATAACAGCACGACATTGAATCATATACTTGTTCAAACCTACACCTCATTAATCGTTAGCCGATCGTATTCAATTCAAAGATTTAGAACTCATAATCATGTGGTAACACCTCTTAGAGTTAATCCAGTTAGTAATCCCGTTAGGTGTTCTGTTAAATCCTAACCAAGCTAATTCTGTCAAAGCTGAAGTTGCAAGGGCTGATTTTGTAAATAACCAGAAAACCTAGTAGGTACGGTCGCGAAACGTTTTGGCACGGTCGCGCCTCGTCTGGCACGGTCGCGCCTCTTATAGGCACGGTCGCGCCTCACATCAGTTGAAACGTAAATACAGCCTTTAAACGCAAAATCGTTCGAATTCGTAACCGTTTCTCACATTAACAAACCCAGTTAAAGGTTTTAATCATTTTATTTACGACACATAAACCCAATCGATCGATTCAAATTATAACCGTCAAAACCCTCCATGTGACCATCGATTTCAAGATTTTGGTTGCAATCCTCTCAAACAAACTACACAAATACATCATTCGATCCTCCCTAAATCTCAGAACACATTGAGTTAGCCGGAGTTGCAGCAGAAAGCGCCGGAGATCAAACCGTCGCCGTCGGAACTCGTTTCTACCGAACGCTATCAATACATCATTCATCCGGGTAATTGAAACCTCCTACATCTTAGTTTTAGTCTGTAGACCAAAAGCCCCAACATAAATTTGGCATACAATAACGAATGTAACATGAACCCGAATATAGAGTTCATTCTAAAATGGTTTAATCAAATCCTACTATGGACATGTTTTAAATGCAATTAAACTATACCAATTGACTCGTAATCACCTAATGGATGAAATCCCTAAGGTTTCCAGTATTAATATCATAAGAATTAAACAATTCATCTCTGTTTTGGATCAGACACGTTCGCGCTAGTCTTCTAGCGCGGTCGTGCTCCATGAAGACACGGTCGCGCCTCTCCAAGCGCGGTCGTGCCTCACCCTCTGACCCGGTCGTGCCACTTGGCTAGACCTGGTCGCGCTATCAGAACCCCAGGCACGGTCGTGCCTAGTGAGCAGCCTTGTTGTGTCTTCTGCTTGATCAACACAGTCGCACCCTTGACCAGCGCGGTCGCGCTCGTGGTCTTAGCACGATCGTGCCTTATCCCAGGCACGGTCGTGTGTGTGAGGAAATTTTGACAGAATGCTTAATTTTATATTTTAAAAATAATGAGTATTCCAAATTAACTTTCAAATAAAAATAATTGATTTTATAAAAATTTATATTAACTTTATTTAAAAAGATCAAATTCTTATTTCTAAATTAAATAGAGGTATTTATTTTAACCTACGTTTATATTTATCATTAAACTCTACACATAAATATTATTTATACAACTCATTTACACATCTTTATAAAAATAGCGTAAAGATTATTTATTAAATTTATATTTAATATAATACGCCCGATACATTTTTATAACTAATTGACTAAGTTACATATCTTTATAAATAAATAAATAAAGTATCGATTATTATTTAATTTATATTTAAATAAAATTTGTTTATCTAGATTATACCTAACTAGACCTAACACATACATTGTTTTTATAACTAAATGAATAAATAATAATTATTTAATTTATTTAGTTATTCAAATCCAAACCCTAATTTAAAAACATTTTAAACTATTCATTTCAAATTGCTTCCATTTTATTCAACATCTACACAACCCTTTTTCATAATTCGTCACGAACTCATTTATACTCATATCCATTGAAACCCTAGACTTTGAGTTAGACATTTTATTAATTCATGTTCACACGCAATACACTTTAGGTTAACGTTGTGCGTTACAAGGATCACGATACTACCTAGTCTCTCGTGTCAACTACGCCTTTGAATCATGTGAGTATTACATAGCCCCTTTTACTCTTTTTACACTTTTTGGGGTGGAACATGAACATTATACAAACTGTTGTTTACATTTACACAAACTACACAAATACAAATCCTCTTTACATTCATGTGTGCAATTTGAGCTTTATGCCCGAGTGCTAGTTGTGCTAACTTTTGTGTGCAATTTATGTGCAATCATTAAATATTCAAGACGACGGTAAACAATGATAGATCTATTGAGTCTGACAAACCCACCCAGATTGGGGTGATTGTTACCGACAACACAATTTTGCATGCTAGTTACAAAGGTTTTATTGTACTTTGGTTACACAATGGCTACTCTCCATAAATGCCTTATTATATCATGTTATGTAAGGATTTGTCTATTCATAATCTATATGCTATCTATATACAAACCTGTGTATGCTCACCAACTTTTTAGTTGACCTTATTTTATTCATGTTTCAGGTACTAATGTGTGAATTTGATCAAGACTTGCTACACATAAGTTTTGGACCTAGATAATTTTAAATAAAGGATTATGTATTTCATTTTATGTACTTGGTTTGATTTGGTTTTGTCTTGAATACTTGAAATGAATTTGAATGATTAATATATTTCAATTTAGTCAACCTTGTGCTCATGAACAGTCTACATGTCCCGCCCCGATGATTCCGCTGTCGGTTGGGGTGTGACAGATTGGTATTAGAGCCTTGGTTATAGGGAATTAGGTTATTAGACACTCTTGACCTAGACTATAACCGTAGGACACTCATACTATGCCATGCTACTACATGCAACATGATTACTTCTTGTGTGAATATTTTTATATGTTATCCCATGAAATTACCCTACATGATATAATACTTAATAGTCTATGTGTCATACTACCTATAACTTTTGTGCTTATATTCATTGCTATCTACATGCTACTTATGTGTTTCATTAAGTGCTATCCTAAGCTTAACACACACATACACACCAAATTATTCATACATCTTTGAACTCACATACATGATACCACCACCTCTTGTGATTAAATCTAAACTATTAGGCCTAATGCCCATTAATAATAAACAAGAAACCCATTTACCCTCCAAGAAGAATAAGCCCACTACAATAAATAAACCTCACTTTTAGGCCTCAAAGCCCAGTCCACAACAATTCTCATCATGACCATGAGCCCAACAATAGTGTTATTAATACCTGATGGCTGGAAGAGTGTGTAGGCCCATGAGGGATTCTGGCTAAGGAAAGATAGGGTACTTAAGTGTGTCTTAGTGACCCACCCCTCTTTCCTAGGAATTCTCCTCAAGGATGCATTACTTATAGGTCAAGTGTATTTCTAAAATCTATTGTGAGGGTTCGGTGTTATGACTAGTCAAACTCTAAACTTATGAGAACTCCCATGTCTAACACTCAATATTTCATTATCACTTACAACCTTTTTATTGTTTTCTGCTAGACATGAACTCCTACTCTCCTTCCTCCCCGGTTTACCATCCTGGAACAGAGCCTGATTGGGAAGAAGACATCGGGACACCCATGTATCGGTCACCAACACCCCCAACTGCTAGGCCAAGGTTTGATGTAAGGGCAGACTGGATTAGGAACACCGGCCTGAGACTTCGAACACCTGGATCACCCGCACCCAGAAACCTGTATCAGACACCCCATCCCCACAATCAGCTACCACTCCCACTAAGAGACCCATATCTAGTGCCCGACCCGTACCATCCTAACCCTTGAGTAAGACATACCACGGCACCCACAGGCGTTATGGTATTTCCAACCAATGACATTCACCAATATGTAAGGACCTCAGAATTTGAGAGACAAAGGATTGAGCAGGGAGTAATGCACGACTTACAAGGACAAAGAATGGATAGCCTAGCGAACCAATTAGGGTACCAAAAGGAGTTAATTTCCATCCTTGAAAAAGATTTGCTTGAGAATCGCACGGAGACAGCTAGAGCTGAAGTCAGATCAGCTACTCGAGTGACCATAGCGGTGCTCATCTTGGTGATTATCTTCTTCCTAGTGGAAAGCTACCAGAGACGTTAGGAGAAATTTCTAATTATTGTCGTTAAAATTTTCGGTTTGAAAACCATTGCCCTATGTTTTGAGTAATGTTTAACATTTCAGCATTTAATCAATATTTCAACTCTGAAGTTATTATTCATCGATTTGACCCGTTAAGTGTGAATTACACCCATCATATTTTCATCAAAATTTCTCAAGTATCACCTTCTTCATTCAATACGATTTAGTACACTACCAACAATCTCCTTCATAAACAAATCATCCTATTGTTCGATTTAAACAAAACCTCGTTATCTTGTTCAAACAAAATGTTTATCAAACTTTTAGATAGTATCAAAAACATAAATCTTCCATAAAACTTTCCACCTGATAAGGAAAGTTAATACAACCGATTTTATAAAAATAAAAAATAAAAAAAAAATTGAATTGATAAATAATTATGGTTTTCCTCATTAAAGTAAATATTTCTAAACCCTGGCTAAATTAATATACGACTACTTGTTTAGCCAATAATTTCGCTTAAAAATATTCTCTTATTAATAGTTGAAAATTTAAATTAAAAGATTTTTCCCATAAATTGTCTACTTATTTAAATTATGTGATCCAATGGATTCACTACTTTATATATCTACAACCAAGAACAATTTACCACTTTCTATTTTCAAACAAAGATCAGTATTTGTAAACATATTTCCTCGAATGTTTTCAGAACCTCCTCGCTACCTTTCACTTGTCGCTTCAAGAGACGATCCATACCGCGTAGACGTTAACCCTCCCCATCAACCTCAATGAGATTTAAGAGCTAGAACCTAAGTACCACATTATACAGGAACGCCAAACAACACGCTTGTCCGCAACACCCGATCACATACAACACCCGTTAGTATACATCACACACGAAGTTCAATAACTTACGTATGCACGTTTACAATAAACCCAACGCAACCACATGGTACATGAAACTCATTTATTAACAATATACCCAATACTACGCAAATTACTTAATACATGAAACTAGTATGTCTACAAATCACAATTTACTGGATTGATCACATAACACACGGAACATGTTTATTTGCAATACACAAGCTACTGGATTGAGCACATAATACACGAAACTTAGTTGTTTGCAATATACATGATGAATAACAATTGTTTGATTGGTACAAAATTCTAGATTGACCACATTAAATATGAAACCCATTTGGTTACAAGGTACATTATACTAAATTATGCACATTATGCAATATACATGATACTAAATTGTTTATATTACACATGAAAGATATTTATTTACAAAATACATGATGCTAAGTTGCCAACACCATACATGAACTTCATTTCCTACAATACACATGATACTATGTTGTTTACATTCCACATGAGAGCTTATTGATTTACAAAATACATGACACTAAGTTGTCGACACCATACAAGAACTTCATTTTCTACAATACACATGATACTATGTTGTTTACATTCCACATGGGAGCTTAATGATTTACAAATATATGACGCTAAATTGTTCACGCTACACATGAGACCTATTTGATTTCGAGCTACTTGACACTAGATCAAACATGAGACTTGTGTGTTTACTTTATACACGAAACAAAATTTGCTTACAATTATTGCAATTGATTGACTTCATTATACACAAGACATGGTCATGCACTTTTGTTCACCAAAGTTGAAGACCATAATACACTGAAACGACTCGGGGTTTGACGTATTCTTGTTCAAACACGAGCAAACTAAGAAACTTTAAGTTATACTACTCTTTAGTTGCGAACTAACCTAATTAAGGACATAGTTACTTGCTAGCGACTTTTATGTGAAAACAATGGACATGAACGGAGTGAAAGTTATGCCCCCCTTGACCCGCACACAACGGAAAGATCTATACGGACCATGCAATGATTTGAGTGATTACGCGTGCACACGGAATTATGAAAATCAGCACATGGAAAGCATAGTGAAATTTTGTCGTGTGTTGTGACCTAAAACTTATCATGATATGTAACAACGAAACTAATGTGATATGAAAAGGGCATGGTGGATACGCCGATGGTACTTCCTATATATAAGTGTCCTATAATATTATCAGAAGTAGCGTTGTTCGTGTCACGTGAAGTTTTGACCTAGACCAATCTCTATGAAATCTTTTACCCAATGACATTTTTAAACATATTAGACTACATCATGCACAAACCTTAACGATCAAGGTCCCATCAAATTCATTCCAAATAGTACATCTCACATTTAGAATTCAGAATTATTATTCGACAATCTCCTCCTTAAATTCATTTCAAAACAAAATTCATTATCACCATTCATATTCAACTTTGAGTATCAAGCCTAAGCCATGTAAATGGTTACACTCCCCAGAATCCAATAATCAAAACTCACCGAGAACCCAAAGCTCCCACCTTTTTCTTGATTTTTAGTAGCCTCCATTAGTTAAATTTCGGGACGAAATTCTCTTAACATGGGGAGACTGTAACATTCATGATTTTCCGACCCTATTTTAATTTATTTTAACTAATAAAATAACAGCACGACATTGAATCATATACTTGTTCAAACCTACACCTCATTAATCGTTAGCCGATCGTATTCAACTCAAAGATTTAGAACTCATAATCATGTGGTAACACCTCTTAGAGTTAATCCAGTTAGTAATCCCGTTAGGTGTTCTGTTAAATCCTAACCAAGCTAATTCTGTCAAAGCTGAAGTTGCAAGGGCTGATTTTGTAAATAACCAGAAACCCTAGTAGGCACGGTCGCGCCACGTTTTGGCACGGTCGCGTCTCGTCTGGCACGGTCGCGCCTTCTATAGGCACGGTCGCGCCTCACATCAGTTAAAACGTAAATACAGCCTTTAAACGCAAAATCATTCGTAACCGTTTCTCACATTAACAAACCCAGTTAAAGGTTTTAATCATTTTATTTATGACACATAAACCCAATCGATCGATTCAAATTATAACCGTCAAAACCCTCCATGTGACCATCGATTTCAAGATTTTGGTTGCAATCCTCTCAAACAAACTACACAAATACATCATTCGATCCTCCCTAAATCTCCAGAACACATTGAGTTAGCCGGAGTTGCAGCAGAAAGCGCCGGAGATCAAACCATCATCGCCGGAACTCGTTTCTACCAAACGCTATCAATACATCATTCTTCCGGGTAATTGAAACCTCCTACATCTTAGTTTTAGTCTATAGATCAAAATCCCCAACATAAATTGGGCTTACAATAACGAATGTAACATGAACCCGAATATAGAGTTCATTCTAAAACGGTTTAATCAAATCCTACTATGGACATGTTTTAAATGCAATTAAACTATACCAATAGACTCGTAATCACCTAATGGATGAAAGCCCTAAGGTTTCCAGTATTAATATCATAAGAATTAGACAATTCATCTCTGTTTTGGATCAGACACGTTCGCGCTAGTCTTCTAGCACGGTCGTGCTCCATGAAGACACGGTCGCGCCTCTCCAAGCGCGGTCGTGCCTCACCCTCTGACCCGGTCGTGCCTCTTGGCTAGACCTGGTCGTGCTATCAGAACCCTAGACACGGTCGTGCCTGGCCCAGGCACGGTCGTGCCTAGTGAGCAGCCTTGTTGTGTCTTCTGCTTGATCAACACGGTCGCACCCTTGACCAGCGCGGTCGCGCTCATGGTCCTAGCACGATCGTGCCTTGTTCCAGGCACGGTCGTGTGTGTGAGAAAATTTTGACAGAATGCTTAATTTTATATTTTAAAAACAATGAGTATTCCAAATTAACTTTCAAATAAAAATAATTGATTTTATAAAGATTTATATTAACTTTATTTAAAAAGATCAAATTCTTATTTCTAAAATAAATAGAAGTATTTATTTTTACCTACAAAGTTATGTTTATATTTATCATTAAACTCTACACATAAATGTTATTTATACAACTCATTTACACATCTTTATAAAAATAGCGTAAAGATTATTTATTAAATTTATATTTAATATAATACGCCCGATACATTTTTATAACTAAATGACTAAGTTACATATCTTTATAAATAAATAAAGTATCGATTATTATTTAATTTATATTTAATTAAAATTTGTTTATCTAGATTATACTTAACTAGACCTAACACCTACATTGTTTTTATAACTAAATGAATAAATAATAATTATTTAATTTATTTAGTTATTCAAATCCAAACCCTAATTTAAAAACATTTTAAACTATTCATTTCAAATTGCTTCCATTTTATTCAACACCTACACAACCCTTTTTCATAATTCGTCATGAACTCATTTATACTCATATCCATTGAAACCCTAGACTTTGAGTTAGACATTTTATTAATTCATGTTCACACGCAATACACTTTAGGTTAACGTTGTGCGTTACAAGGATCACGATACTACCTAGTCTCTCGTGTCAACTACGCCTTTGAATCATGTGAGTATTACATAGCCCCTTTTACTCTTTTTACACTTTTTGGGGTGGAACATGAACATTATACAAACTGTTGTTTACATTTACACAAACTACACAAATACAAATCCTCTTTACATTCATGTGTGCAATTTGAGCTAACTTTTGTGTGCAATTTATGTGCAATCATTAAATATTCAAGACGACGGTAAACAATGATAGATCTATTGAGTCTGACAAACCCACCCAGATTGGGGTGATTTTTACCGACAACACAATTTTGCAAGCTAGTTACAAAGGTTTGATTGTACTTTGGTTACACAATGGCTACTCTCCATAAATGCCTTATTATATCATGTTATGTAAGGATTTGTCTATTCATAATCTATATGCTATCTATATACAAACCTGTGTATGCTTACCAACTTTTAGTTGACCTTATTTTATTCATGTTTCAGGTACTAATGTGTGAATTTGATCAAGACTTGCTACACATAAGTTTTGGACCTAGATAATTTTAAATAAAGGATTATGTATTTCATTTTATGTACTTGGTTTGATTTGGTTTTGTCTTGAATACTTGAAATGAATTTGAATGATTAATATATTTCAATTTAGTCAACCTTGTGCTCATGAACAGTCTACATGTCCCGCCCCGATGATTCCGCCGTCGGTTGGGGTGTGACATTGAACCTTTCCAATTGCCTCATCTACTGTCATTTCATATAATTTTGGATTTTCTCTTATCAGGGTTGTGTATATTTCAATCCTGGGTGGTAAAGCATCCAGAAAATTTTCCACCAACTCTTCATCGGGATACTTGAGCTCAAAAGCTTTCAATTCTGTCTGCAGATGATAGAATCTAGATATGAGGTCATCTAAAGACTCATTCTCCAAAAATCTGAAGCATTCATACTGCTTCCTGAGTAGATCCCGTTTACTCTTCTTGATATCACTATTCCCTTCGAATCTTTTCTATAACGCCTTCCAAAGATCCTTAGAGTTGTCATAACCTCTGAAGTTGTGGAACAACTCCCAAGTTAATGCCATAGTGATTGAACCAAGAGCCTTCTTCTCTTGATCAAAAGCTTTCTTTTCCTCTTCATCGAGTTTAGAGGTAGGCTTAGGCAGTTCATCATCAAGATAAATGTGTGTGGGATGCTTATAGCCTTCTAGAATTGGAATCCATAACGAAGAATCAGTGTATGAAATGTAATGCTCAAAGCATGCCTTCCAGTTAGAATAATCATTTACATTTAGCAGCTTTGGCGGTTTCTGAGGAGTACTGATCTCATTGTCATAGTTTAAAAGGTTTCCAAGGTTCTGAAAATTCGACATGGTGAACACTTAGTCAAATTTCAGAAAAATCGGAGACACTTGCGCACTTGATATTGGCCTTGCGCACTTAGAGGAATGGTCTTGCATATTTAAGATTTGCTCTTGCGTACTTGATAAGTACGCAGGTGTAAATGATAAGTACGCATGATATAACTTAAGTACGCACAAGATTAGTCTTGCATATTTAGTAAGTACGCAAGAGATTATTCTTGCGTATTTAGTAAGTACGCAGTAAGACTATACTTTTTGCCAGATATGGTAAGTACGCAGAACACCTTTTCACCAACTCTCACCAAACTATTCCGGTCATTGGAAAACACACCGGAGATGGCAAAAATCGGACGGATGAACAATCAAAATGAGCCAAAGGGTCAGAAACTTGTTTCTAACCAACCTTTGATGCTCAAAACACTCAAAATACACAACAAAAGTCGGTTTTTGAGTGATTTTTGCTTCTAAAATAGTGCTCAAGAGCTACCCCTATTTTATCACAAAAATCAACAAAAACACCTCCTTTTGCTTGTAAAACTCTGTAGAAAACTCTCCAAATTCACTCACAACACTCGAAATCAAGAGAAAAGCTCTGATACCACTTATAGGTCCCTTGGGTGTGGCGGATCGTCACATGCAAGTGGGTCTACTAGTCGGACCGGGTGCGGAATACCCGTGACTAGGTGGAGAGTCTTACGAAACAAAGTAAACCGACAAGATAATCTCTATAAACGTTCGTCTATTATAAACACTTGAAGGTTACAGAGAGAAGTACTAAGATTACAAGTTGTGCGTATTTGCTACTGTGACTGTCTATGATTGCGTACTTATCTACTGTCAACCATTCCTATTTATACAAGACCTGATGCATGCGCACTTAGCAAGTGCGCAGGGCAATTTGATCATGCGTACTTAGCAAGTACGCATAGGTATTCTTGCATACTTGCTAAGTACGCAGGAACTATCTCCTGCGCACATACAAGTGCGCAAAACACTTAGAGAAATCTGCAATAGTCAATATGTAAAAGTAAATACAACTCGATAACTAATACATACAGACACTTACAAACAAAGACAAATACATACATGAAAGTACTAAACTAAGACTCTATCTATCCAGAATCTATCCAGAGTGTCTGTCACAGGAAAGTACTTCAACACTAGACAATAAGGGGATTTTGCAACAGGCTTAGCTCCAAGAACGAGTTCGATTCGTAATTCGATCTGACAATCAGGTGGAAGACCGGGTAATTCTTCCGGAACGATGTCTGGGTGATCACAGACAACGAGAATATCCGCAATCTTTCCTTCGGTTTTAATGTTTAAAGCATGGAGTAAGAATATATTGTTTCCCTTAATCAGTTCTTGCTTAGCTTTTGCTATTGAAATAATTTCAATCTTACTAGACTTACTATCACCCAGAATCATCAAACTAGTTTCATCTGGTTTCCTAATCTTGACCGTTCTCTGGTCACAATCAATCTAGGCCTGGTATTTGTTTAACCAATCCATCCCTAGGATAACCTCATATTCATTCAAATTCATAGGCATTAGTGTACCTAATACCTTAGCGTCACCAAAACTGATGACACAATCAGGATATGATTTAGCTATCCTAATATGTTCGCCACTAGCCGTTTCAACGACATTAATAAATGGAATCGATCTTACGCCTAAATATGGGGTGAATGCACATGAAACGAAATTTCTATTCGCCCATGTATCAAATAAAATCTTGGCGTAAATATTATTAACTAAGAAAGTATCTGTCACCTTCTTAGCTTTACCTTTTGATTCATCTCCACTTCCTAAGATAAATATTCGTCCGGTTCCTTTATTTTGACCACTCATTCTAGGCTTAAGTGGTTTAGGACAAGAAGTCTTATAATGTCCTATCTCTCCACAGTTAAAGCATTTAACATTTGGGCTTTGGGTTGCAAAATGTCCAAACTTCTGAGAAGTTTGGCACTTTATTCCCTAATAGAATTTAATCTTCCTCTCCTTGGGAACTCACTATTCCCTCGTTTGAATTTGTAAACAACCTCATCGGGTTTCCTCTTGTGATCAACTTTCAGTGGTTCTTGAGCTGCCACTTCATCAAACATCACCGCACTCTTTTCCATAGCTAGATCAATTGTCTCGAGTGCGATGGATTTTACTACGGTACGAAACTTAGGAGGAAGACCCTGAATATAGCATTTGACCCTCCTTGACTCAGGGGTAACTAGATGTGACACTAACTTGGCCATCTCGTTAAACTTAGTTGTGTACTCCTGATAAGTCATGGTTCCAGCTTCGAACCGCAGAAATTCAGCTTCAATCTTGTCCATGGCATTCTGTGGACAGTATCTTTTCAGAATTAAAGACTTGAGATCCTCCCAAGTCATCCTATCCGTCACAGCTTCACCCTTTGTCTCAAGAGCCTTTTTGTAACATTCGTAAAAATTCCACATCATACTTTTGATTAATTATATTATTAATATCAAATATATAGATCCATAAATTAAATTCCTATGAACTTACCTGTATTTTGAGCTACGAGCATTTTATGACATCATTATATGAACACATTGTGAATTGCCCCCTCGAATGAATTAATTCAAGACAAATATATATATTTGTAAGTACCCGCAAACTTCATACATGTATGCATAAAATTTATATATGAATTCGTATGAATATATATTTAAAAACTTACGATTTATTTGTAAACTTTCTAACCTTTTAAATTAGTTCCATTACTCTGTAAACCTACACGTCTAGTTAAAAACATTACATATATATGCGATGGACACCATATACACGTATATAATTATTGTCATGCTCGCATATAACTCGCTTTAACCAACCTTATTATTACAATACCTCATATATTTATGACAAGAGACAACATCCAATGCCCATCCATCACTAATCTAATACATACCAAATCCATATTTTCTTCTTCTTTTCTCACGACCACAATGGCCCCCCCAAAACACACTTCTATACTTTAATAAAATTTAGTTAATCATGCCATACTTCACCATTTCTTTCTTGTGTACGGTTAAATAAACAATACAAATAACAATCCTTTTCTATCCATGCTTCACGACTCCAAGAGGGGACACCCTTATGCACATTTGCATGTCTCTAAATTTTACAAATAGCAAAACCATACATACTTTTCTTTACTTCATGTATACGGCAACTCAAGGGCCCTTATACACATTGAACTTTCAAAATCACATGCTTAACACTTATTCCTTCTTCCTTTGATTCACGGCTGAAGTGGCGAGCCCATACCTACATCTAAATCTTTATCCAAGTTAATAAACAAAACTTCAATCCACCCTCTTTCACCTTCATGTTTAAGTCAACCATAGAGAGGCCCCCATGTCCTATGAAACCTCCATATAAAAAGACTAATAGTGCCATGCCTACCATTCCTCCATTTTCCTTGTACACGACAGTTATAGAAAACATCCAATACCCACATCTAAATCTCCTATTCAAATTTATAAACAATATTAAAATCCATTCTTTCCTTGTACTTGTTTACGGTTTCAAGAAGGGACCCCCAAACTCATATTACCAAAACCTTAACAATCCAATCCAACAAACCAAGCCATCCTCCCACCTTTCTTTTCTTCCTATTTACGTCGCTTGAAGGGGGGCCATGCACACCTCAAAATTTCCATCTAAATTAGCCAAGGCATGGGAACACACTTTTCCTTTCATCCATATCAATTCTGTCGTGGAAGGACCCCCCCCCCCCCCCCCCCCCCCCACACACTTGATTTAAAATCATTATCAATGCCCATAACCACATATAAGACCTTATTCAATTCATTGAACCATCTCATCAACAAACGCATACAATCCTGTCTTCCTGTTTACCGCAAGAGGACCCCCCCCCCCCTATTTACTTTGAACTTTCAAGAATAAAAATGCTATCACCACTCCTTTATTCTTGTTGTTTACAGCAATAAAGAGGACCCCCTAAGCACCTCCATTTCCCATTCACTAATGCCATACAATTGTCCAATCTCAAGAAATAAAACCATACCTCAACTCCCTTATAAATAGCTCTCATTTGGAAAGCATTTCATACACTAAAAACATTTTCAAAAACTAAGTTGGGTATGATCATCCTCGTTAAGCTCATTTTCATGTCTTCCATACTAAGATTTATACATGTTAAAGTCACATTTTCTTAACTTAGAATTCCATGATATTTATACTCATGATCTACATTATTGAAAATATATATATAAGCATACTATAGATTTTTAACTATAAGATGGCCTAGACTCATGATCCTTTCACATTTACATCAAATCCATGTTTTTAGTTTTATAAATTTATAGAAACCAAACTTTGAATCAAAACCCATGGACTCCAACATTTTTAGTGTATGTATATATGTATGATCATTTTAAACATTTAACAAACCTAAACTCATGATCTTTCCATGTTAAAATCTTATTCATGTTTATAGTTTTATATAAAAACCAAACTTTGAATATCAAGACTTATGAAATTAATTACTCAAAACAATAGTTAGATTAAGTTGACTTTTATAATCTACGAATACTTATTAGGATCATAGATTATATCATGTCAAAGTTATATATTTATTTACTTGTTTTGAACTAAGTTTTATTAAATTAAACTAAAATATGGTCTTTGATTTAAAGTATAGTCCAACAAATGCTTTAAAATATAGTAACTCATTTTCAAGTATATGTGCATAATGTATGATTTATTATTGTTGATACAATTTATGATTCACCTAAAAATAAATACTTAAATATTTTAGTCATGAACACACTTATGTTTTCTTAACAATAACACATGTTAGCAAAGTTAGGTATAAAAAGACAAAAGATATTATTTTCCAAGACATATAAATGTGTGCATAATTTTATAAATTCTAGCTTTACTATAATAAAATATATATATATATATATATATATATATATATATATATATATTAGTAATGCTATCTTTTACTAAGATGACAAGTGTATAAATAAGATAATACTTATATTAAAAACGTTTACAAGTACTAAAACATCCACAAATATATGTTATACTAAAAACCGACCATTAGGTATATTTTACGAAATTATACCTATAAATCATTTTTGAACCGAAATATATAAACACTTACCTTTTTGCACGAGAGGATCATTAGGCCAAATTAGTTCATAAATATTGTCAAACGTTGTAAAAATATTATTATAAATGGATATATATTTTCTATAAAAAGTTGAAGACTTTGCAAACTCAAGATTATAACTCGACATACATAATAAACTTAGTTCATAAGAACTCATTATTAGTATCCCCATAATTTGTAGGACACGTTTAGGTCAACCACAAGCTTACTCGGAGAAATTATCACTCATCTTCATCGAAAGGTGAGATCTCGTAACCCCTTTTTATATTTACTTGTTTTGGGGGAAAAACATGCTCACTTATACAAACTCGTTTTCATATATATGTGCCACCCGAAATGTTAATTGTATGAGCTTCACTATCACATTAAGACCCCGTTACACACAACTATTTAACTCATGGATCGAGCCTTGGTTTAATATAGATAGTACTATCAGGATTGACAATCCCCATTCTCTAGTTTGTTGAACGCGTAAATCAACAGGCAACTATATTGGATGATTATTACCAAAACAAACAATATGCCTCATGATAGGGCATGAATACTCATTGGGGCAAACTCGGTCAACAGGTTTAGTTGTGGGCTCAAATTGCATTACATTTCCTCTCGCACATACTCCACACTTATATATTCATAAATGTGATTTTATGAACATTATTTAACAAACTTGTTGTTTACTTATATCTTAAACCTACGAACTCACCAACTTTTTAGTTGACACTTTTTAGCATGTTTTTCAGGTAACATTTAGTGATTCATAAAGGCATCCATGGATAGGAGTACTTGAGGAGAGTTTTACATATTATCTCTTGTTATTTTACACTAGATTTTGAGAAATTGCAAATGTTGTACTTAAACCATATATTAGATGTACCTTAAGCTTTTGAATGCAATACAAGTTAGTTTCTCTTGCAAGCAATGTGTTCTCGATTACAGTTTCGTTACATTCCTGTGTTTCCGCTTTAGCGGGGGTGTGACACTCTTCTTCAAAAGAATGTGTAGCAAACTTCACAGCTTGGTCTGCTCTACACTCACTCATATTTATAACAACTTCCATGGAAGTGATCCACTGCAAGGCAGCAATCGCATCCTTTTATCCATTAAATGGCTTGGGATGACAGTCACTGAAATTCTTAATATTGCATCCATGGTCGTGTATTCCAGTGCTCTGGTTTGTCATTCCGACCATTTCATGAGTTCGGGTTGTGCCTATATTGTTTCTTAGTGAACTGGTATGAAGGATATCTTCTGTTCGAGGTACTGCACCACTAGTACCTTCGTTTCGGTTTCCTAAACTGTTATGATTCTCTCTTCTTCAAAGAGCATCATCAAGGATTCTAGGTAAATTTGTTTGAAGTACTCAGGTGACCTCAGATGCCACCGCTCCGTGGAACTGAGCTTCAGTCATAATAACTTCTTCCACAGGTTGTTCGGGTTCTGTATTCGTATTCACGTTATCGTTTGGATCAGTGTTTGTGTTTGTCGTATCCCGAGTATGAGACCTAGTATTGGGCATCCTACCCCTACCTCTTCCTTGTCCTCTACCACGTCCTGCCATCTTGTACCTACACACAGATGTATAACATCAGAATTCGTATAACAGGTCATAATCCAGAAATTCGGAAATTAACAACACTTGGCTAAAATGCCTTTAATTATCTGATTTCTAGGTATTTCCCGTTATAGGTCGTACTAAATTTATACACCTAACTAATCCTAAGGCATTCTAGACTAATTTCATAGTGCTAGTTTAAGTCTAGATACTAGTCCTGTAGCATCTAAATCCCTTACACTGAGGCTCTGATACCAACTTGTCACACCCGTAACACAGGACATTTATCTTACTAAAGTAGTACCTCCAACAGATATGTTCCCAGGTAAGAGTGACGTGTCTAGGAGATATTTATACACAGTTCTTTCCTAGACAGAATATTCCGTTTGTCAGATAACTACATACTAGTCAGAAGGTAGCCTTCTAGTTACTTTGATGTTGATATCAAAAACACACAGCGGAAGACTAAATCGTAACTTCTATTAACATCAAAACATTATTTACATTATGTTTAACAAAAGTTACATCATCTGTCGCTGACAAGGAACATATTAATCGGGACTTATAGTTCCTGGCATGCCCATCATCTGGATCGTTTATTAGTTCATTCTAGTCCTGGAATGCCCTGTCTAATGACTACCTGTGATGCGGTCAAAACATTTGATAAAACATGGGTCAGCACAAAGCTGGTGAATTCATAAACTAAAATAATTTATTAAAATGACCCGCCAAAGTATCTTGAACACATCCATGAGGTTCTACCCCCAAATTCATAGATAACTATGACCAATCATCGGTATATATATAACCAAATCTTAAAAGGAGGTCGGAACGTTACCTCAGCACTATCTATGGTGATTTGAAGTCAAATGCTTAGAAACCGGACTCTCGTACGCGAATCGGGACTCAGGATCAAATAATTAGAGAGTGTGTGTGTAAGGGATGATGTAGGATGGTGAGAAATGTCTGAAATAATTGATCTATTTGTAGGGGTGAAGTGGGACCCGTAGCGGACCGCTACGCTTAGTGGTGGCGGTCCGCCACCCCTTGAGGCAGCCTATTTGGCTTCGCGCACACGTAGCGGACCTTTATGGTCTGGCTAGCGGTCCGCCACCCTTCCACACATCAAGTATTCATCAGTGAGTCACAGGGACACGTGTCAGCTCCCGAAGATTTCCTTAGTCCACATGTAGCGGACTGCTAAGGTCTTGCCCTTTGATTTTCAGATTTTTCATTTGAAGTCCCTGGACTTTTTTTATTCACATGTCTAACCCTTAACTTTTAAATTTTGACAATTTTAGTCCTTCCTTTTTCTAAGAATTTTCAGTGTGTTATAGCGAGTTACGAGCTGAACTGGGACGACGATGGTAGTAACCGCCAATTGCCAATCTTCGTATCACAACAGGCCAAACTCATACAAGAACCTGAACTTGTACCTGCACCACACCTACAACTACTCCAACTGTGGAGCTAGTTTTCTCACTTGACATATGTAGTCTTCATACGGTGTGGTATGCATACCCATATCCATGAATTGCTGGATTGGACGACAAAGACCTTCGGCATGAGATATGAAAAACGGAATGACCTGATCGGAAGGAAACCCGAGGTCGATATTCAAGACTAAACGGGAGAGAACTTTACTGGGCAGGAGACCCACGAACTCATTAGGATCATGTGGATCCACGCGTCCAAACACACTTGAAGCATGAGTTGCTCGATACTAATTTGAGAATCTCTACCCTAACCCAGTGCCCGACGTCCACCGCACACGTCCTAAAAGACACCAATTGTGTCTCTCTGTCATTAACTCTATCCAGTAACAACTTTAGTCGGCATATGCATGAGTATGGGTACGCTTGACTAAGAGTAATCCGATAGAACATACACGCTCTTGCGCGAGAGTGCAACATGATGACATGATCTAATGAACACTTCATATCCCTTTCAACTAAGAGCTCGGGATGGGAGAAACACTATAGAGACCATGCAAGGTAAATTATCATTACAAGTGCACATGTAATCATAATATGCGGTGCATGAGAACTCTAATGAGTCTTACTGTCTGAGCTAATGTTTATGATTAATCCATAATCCTAATCTAAACTACCCGTCACTCGATTAATGATCGGACCTTAAAAATTCAAACCCCTCGGTTAGATATCCACAAAACATTCTCACGGTTCTGGAGAAACCAGAGAAATTCAAATTAGATTTAACCAAACTTTGGGGGATCCTAAGCAACGAAGGTTTTTGCTCACACATTCATTCCTATCTCTTGATATATTTTTTTACATGCCACAAAAACCTCCTGTTGCTCCTTGCAACAATCAACACTCACAGTAATTGCACGATTATTGTGGGAATCATGTCGTAATATCGAGGTCTATCTTACAATTCAGTATCACACTAATTGAAAATTTCAGTAGAAGTGTTGTGCACTAACTCCTGTAATGGAATGGAAACTTATTTTGACTCTTCTCTACGTGACACCTATAAGGAAGTGTGGAAACTAGACCTAAGATAAGTGGATAATCTTACATCATTTTGTACTTACATTCACTTATGGATCATTTTGTTGGTTGAATCTTTGATTTCAGCCAACAGGAGAGACACGTTCGCACCTCTTACGCCCAGTCTCCAATAATTAAAGAACTCTAGAGCATCTATTGTTTGGAAACGACTTTTTTTAACACATGCTTTGCGAAAATACAAAACTTGGATATTTAACACTCATTACCCCAATTTTATGGCTTAAATCCTTGCCTTAAGGACTTTAAAGTTATAACCGATATGAGTAAAATACGTAATGGTAAACCACTAAAATACCAATCGGATTTCAGTGAAGTTGCAGGTACACTATAATACTGTTGCTGACAAGTCCTGAAAACTCCCGATCCTTTCCAACCAACATTAATAGGAAGTTAAGGACCAAGTTGAAACTTGACAATATTTTCTTTCAAAAGATGCTTCCTACCATCACAGGAATGTAATCTTTAAGATATATTGTAGTGTCCCACGGTTGTTGACCGTTTTAAGCTATACACTACCGGGAAATGAACAAAGGACGAATCATATCTGACTCTACTATTTTGGAGGTCTACACATATATATTTCCTTCAAACTTCATAAATTTTCCTTCAAATCTTACTTCACCCTTCTCCAAGCCCTTTTGGGATGCCTATGCGTTATTCTTAAGGAACCTAAGGACCCGATATCCTTACGCTTGGCAAATCCCTGAGATCGTACATGATTCTAGTATTATTTACTGACGTCCAGTTTAAGGGGTCAAAACCTTAGTCTAGATTGAAAATGATATTATCTTACAGTCCACCAGATTAATGGGTTAGCAAACCCATAACCAAATTTGGGAAGACACTAATCCTATGAGACTATTTCTACGGTCTCACTGTTTACCTTCCTCACCTAGTCGAATTGTAACTTTTCCAAATGAACATAGAACTTCTTAAGGCTTACATACCTCGTGGATATGATAATCAAGTCATAAATTCACAAAGCACGGCATCACCACCCAAATACCAAACTGCAGCAGAGGTACGACGCAAACGGTGGTTAATGGAGTATAGAACTCAATCTTCGCCAACAAAAGCTAGACTATTCTCAAACATTTCTTTTTGAACCCCATGAAGATTCACTTACCTTCAGTATTTCTTGAGCCAAGTCAACTATGTTATTCTCAAATACTTTGACACTCTTTTCTGTTTCGTCTAGACGGTAGATGAACCACAGGAATTTTGACAATTCAAGATTCCTACGAGATTTTGTTGTCTCGAGTTATGGGTCAACATCTATTTCATGAAGAAAACAACCCACACCAAGTTACAAATAACGTGCATGTTAGAATTACCAGTAATGAGATTTGACAAAACCGAAGTCAATCTCAGGAGCTCGTGTCTCCGTGAAACCTTATTCTATAGTTGTCTCATTCTCTACCTAGACCACTAAAGATGGTTTCTCTAAACCATTTAGGGTTAATTAAGAAAAATAACTTACAAAGATATTATTTCCTAGAACTCAATTGAACCAATTTAACTTACCTACTGATCAAACAGATGAAATACGAGTCAGAATCGTTATTCTGAAAAGATTAGATGTGTCACATCCCAACCGACGGCGGAAACGTCGGGGCGGGACATGTAGACTGTTCATAAGCTCATGGTTTACTAAAGTTGTAATATTTAAAACAACAAATTTCATTTCATAGATCAAGATTTCAACAATACATAAATGGAAATTACATCAATAAATTATTTGATTTAAATACTAGGTCCTCAATCCTAAGTGAAGCAACTTGAATCTAACTCAAACATTTGTATCGGAAACATGATAAAATGAGAGGGTCAACTATAAATAGTTGGTGAGCATACATAGGTTTTGACACCACAAGTAAAGTTCAAATGTTTTGTGTACAATTCATATGATACATGGTTTATAAAGCATTTATGGAGAATCTAAGTTAAGCTAGTTGCACAAATGAAAACTTGTAACTGAAGGGCATAACAACACATGTTATCCTAATGTAAATGTAGAGCATAACAACACATATTATCTTGATGTAAATGCAGCGCATAACAACACATGTTATCCTGATGTAAATGTAGGGCATAACAACACATGTTATCCTGATGTAAATGTAGGGCATAACAACACATGTTATCCTGATGTAAAGAGTTAATGATTGCACGAGTGTATTATGTATGTGTAGCCTTAACAAATAGCATTCAAGCATAAAGCACAAATAATCACATATGATTATATTGTAGAATTGTACGTGTGTAATTGCAAATAGTATTTGTTGTGTAATCATGTTTCACCCCAAAATTGTACAAAAGGAAAAAGGTGCTATGTAAACTCACTTATAATAGTTGTGTAGACAACACGAGCAATAGGTAGCAAAAGTGATCTTTGCAAATCACAACGTTAACCTAGAGTGAAAAATGTATGAACTTAAATTATTATCATGCACAAAGTCTAACGCAAGTCTAGGGTTCAATAGGGTTTGTGTGTGGCTTCTCTCTTCTTCTTCTTTTTTTACAAAGAGTTGTGTTATTTCAGGTAAATGATGTAAGTAAGTTGAGGTTGGTATTTGGAAATTTAAAGTACATATAAATTTTAATGAAATTAATAATTGACTTAGGGTTGTAACTAGAATAAATAAATAATTTAAATAGATAAATTTCTTTTTTTATAACTTTATAAAAGCTTGAACATTATTTATTTAAATTATTTAAAAGGGTGAGTTCCAATTTTTTATAAAATTATAAGTTGTATAATTGATTTATTCAATATAAACAACTATGTATTTTTCACATATACTTATAAATAATTACATACGTATATGCATAAAATAAAAATATAAAGAATGTAGTTATATGATTAAAATTCATAACCTTTGTTTTTTATATATTTATTATAACAAAATATATATATATATATATATATATATATATATATATATATGTATGTATGTACTATAATACACATACTTACGTTATGTATATATTAGAATATAATATGTTAATGTAAGGTTGAAACTTTGTATCGATACACATTGAAATAATAGTTGACGTAACGTATTGTGTTGAGCAAGTACGGGATTGAAATGGAGTGTCACTATTGTACATTAATAATATGAATGAAGAAAAATTATGGTCTGAAAAATCATGGATGTTACAAGATGCATCCAGGCATTGATTGATTATAAGAAACAATCAAGCACTTGATTTCCAACTAAAGCCTGAACACCTCATCAAATAATTCCTTTAAAATTCTATCATGATTTAGTCTTCGTGCGTTAAAACACGCATATGAATAAAGAGTATGTGCCCATAAACATTTAGAAATACTCCCAACGATTTAGAAATAAACTAAAAGTATGAAACTCTCATCTAAATAGAGTGAACCAATCCTAGAGAATAGCTTAAGCTAAGTTTCTAGGACGAAACTTCTTTAACAAGGGGAGAATGTGACACCCGACAATTCCAAGTCAACATCCGTACCCAACTTAAACATGTTTATATTTTCACATTCCTAAATCACTTGGAATTTATAAAACTTGAACATTAAAAGTCTAGAAAACAAAAAAAAACGTTGATCGTATCATATCTGAGTACACGTAAGAATTACCGGTTCATGCGGAAGTAAAACCCGTATAACGCGAACGATAAAGACTAATTATTATAACGGAAAAATTATTAGAATTATATATTCTAATTCAAACATTTATGTCTATGCGACTAAGTCTTTAATATATATTTCATAATACATATCAAAACCCTCGTAAACACATTCCTAGAGTTATGACTATCAAATATTATTCTCTTATGATATTTATATATATGAATGATCACACCTACACTCGAGACAAGACGAGAACAAAATATATATGACTATAATAACTATCAACTAGTTATATATATATATATATATATATATATATATATATATATATATATATCCGCACTACACTAATGTAACACCCAAACCAAATCACCATATATCACCCTATGTAAAACCCGAGTCTCCTAATGATCTAACTATCTATCATTCAAGCCTAACTAGATTGTAACCAAACCAACCCCCCCTCCCCTTGACCATTTCGGTCGAAACCCACATGGTAGGGGTGACCCACATCAAAACTCTTAACCAAATTATTGATGCATGTCATAAGGACCATACTTAATCAACCATTCATACACTCCAAAGATCAAATCCATCTCATCATCCATACTTGTAATCATTTGATTTGGTTTGGAACAACACTCCATCTCTTTATCTTTCTATATTTTGAACGACAAAATATATATGCACCTAAGATCACATGCACATTCCAAGTTTTGTCTTCACATTTCTTGTCTTTTCCTCCTTTCAACTATACGACACACACAAACATATAAACACACACCATACACTTCAACCCTTTAACCAATTAATCTCCACATGTAAAATGATCATGGATGCAAGAGAAAGGCACTTCAAACCATCCATTTATATCAGGTTAAACACCTTCATTTGACCATCCAAAACAGCCCACAAATACCTCTATCTCTTTCCCTTGTCTCGGCCGGCAACACCACCCAGAACCGACACCACTTCGCAACCTTTGTACCACCATTTCAGCCCTTAAACATGCCCCTTTGATTAGTGGTTACAAGGTTCATTCAAGGCACAAAAATTCCCTCCTTTCCTTCCCTTGTCTACGGTTCTAATCAGCCCCAAAACCAAAAATGGAACAAAAATCTCGTAATCAGCTTTCTGGCAGATTTTTGCCCAACTTCGCAAGACCATACCTCCTTCGTTCCTTGGCCAAATCATTCCATTTATTTTCTAGAAAGAAGATCTATGTTAAGAAGGAAGAACCCAAGTGGGATCACTCGAATCCATGGAGTATTCCACCCCCAAACAGCCTGCGCAAGAAGGCCTCTTAGTGCATGTCGAATCTAGACACCTCTTTTCATTTTCTTGTTTTGAGGTACCTACACAACTCTAACTCTAGTAATTTTTTTCACATCTCCTCTGGTTTCAATAAATTGATTTTAGAAGAAAACCCCAAGTCATTTGGTCTTCTAAAACCATCTAAAAGTCTACTCGAAGTACGCCTAAAAATTTGAGTTTTCAAGAACAAAATAAAACATAAAAGTCTTGATGAGTTTTGCTTTAATTCTTCATGAACCATGTTTGAACACATATATTTATACAGATACATGTTCATACATAAAATACTAAACTAGAAGGACCATGAACAAGACAAGGACACATCAAATATAAGTTACATATATATATATATATATATATACACACACACACTATCAGATAAAATAACATTTGGATGATGGTGTTCTTCATAAACCCTTCATTCCATCATATGTTATACTGAAGGATACATGTTCGTGAAGTTATATTATCATGTGTGACTTACCTGGCAAGACCCGAGGTAGTGTCTTATGATTCAAAAAACATACGAACGACTATCATCAACATATGAACGTGAGAGGTGTTATTAAATATATATATATATATATATATATATATATATAAAAACAACAACCACTTATGCAAGTTTATGCATTTATAAAATTCTATTATCAACATATGTGTATGCATATACATAAATATAAGTGTACTAACACCATAAACACGCATTATCTTGTCTAAAACCCGAGAACATGAACTATTATTAAAACCCGAAAAACAAGTCTTTAATGTGCCTACATTCATCACCCATGTTTCATGCGTAGAGTTAAGTCCTATGAACTCAAGAAATATTTATATACTTGGAGAATCCAAGTAGGACGTTCTAGTGCGCTTCTAGCCTATTATCACACTACTCAAGACTCGAGGTGAGTTCACTGCCCCCTTTTAACCCTTTTGAATGTTTTGGAAACATCGGGTGAGAAACATACTTATACAAAATGATTGCTTATATTTTTGAAAGCATGAAGAATAAATGTTTGATACATTTGAGAAAACATGAAACATATTTACGAACATTTTCATATGGTAACAAGAGAACAAGACGGGACCTTCATGTTTGCATGAGTTGAACACAATTATAGAGCTCGTAAAGTCCCCTGGAATAATTTAGTAACCATTAACTATAGCCTAGGGTCCTATGAATAGTACTATGGGGAGTGACGTCCCCCAATCATGGTTAGTCGCACTAACCGTAATCTGGAGGATTTATGGCCGCATATCATCTGATAACAAATGAGAGGGGCGAAAGAACAATTGTCATGGTTTGGTTACGCCTCATGTATGAACATATTATTTGTATTCATAGCTAGTTTACAAATAGGTCATTATTACGTGGTTGTTTATCATATACACTTGGAACTATTTGCGTACAATTGGATATATTTTCATTGGGAAATTTTCTCGTTTCATGACCATGAGGTCATCACATATTTTCAAGGAAAACAATTTTACTCTATGGCCATGCACACTTTAATGATATTTTCAAGGAAAACGGTTTTTATATTATGGTCGTGTGCATACTAACAATTTTTCAAGGAAAACCACTTACATTATAACGATCAAACCTGTGAACTCACCAACCTTTGTGTTGACACTTTTATGTATGTTTTTCAGGTAATATATAGCTATGGCATGGTTGGAATGGATTAGCCATTTGGATTAAACCCAAGAAGCCGAAGCAGCATGATCGTCAAACCTCAAGACGGTTTTGACCCATATGGTTCTATGACATTGTACTAGCTTAATTTGTATTTGTAATGGTGTTCAATATATAAAGGAGTCTTTACTTTAGCTTCCGCTGTTGTGTAACGTTACCAATCGTTGCAACCTAGATTTATTTATTTATTATGTGAATAAATTTGTGGGTAGTGTTAAATTATAGTTATTGTGCATGAGATATTATTATTTAACAGGTGAATGACACCCCTAGGTCTGAGGCTATTAAATAGAAGTACACACCAGAAAACTCACTAACTACCTTTGACTCTAAACAAACAACTGGTTCGTTCAAATAAAAGAAACGGTAAGGCACAACTTATGACGGCATGGGCTTATTATAACCACATGCTGGACACATGCTTGGGCTTAGAGGTGCTCAAAAGAACCGGATCCGAATACGATCCGATGGATTATCCGAAACCGGATCCTGCTAGAACCGGATTTTTTGGAACCGGTCCGGATTTTTTCACAACCGGCGGATCCAGAACCGGTTAAGAAGTTTTTGACGGACCGGATAAAAATCTGACATTTTGGAACCGGTTTTTTTCGGACAATTTGGAACCGGTAAGAACCGGTTCTAGCCGTTAGGGGGTTAAAAAACGGCTATATAGCCGTTTTTTGTATTTTTTTATTGTTTGAGATAGAAACTAAGTATAAATAGGTATAGGGGTATGGGTTAGTTCACCACAACATCCTAGCTCTCAAAAACGCTCTCAAAACGCAAAAAAAAACTCACTTTAACGCAAAAAAACACCCCCCATGGCTTCCGCTTCCGCAAGCACTCAAAATTTAGTTGGTGATTCTACTAGCGATGCCACGGTGGTGAGAGTACTTCCTTGCTCCCGAAACCAAGAGATATGGGCTTATTTCGATTTATGCGAAATGTCGAATGGTTTGCAAAAGGCTCGTTGCAAACGTTGTGGTAAAATTCTAGGTGCTGCGGGAAATAGCACTTTGAGGAAACGTATTGGTGGTCACGCAAAACACACTCAATGTGAAGATCAAACTCAAATTGGTAGGGATGGAGGAGTTTGGCAATACAATGTCGAGAGGGTTCGTGAAAGAATGGCACATTTTCTCATTCAAGAAGGGTTTTCCTTTTCATCACTTTGATAACCCGCGCTTGACGAGGATGATACAAGAGACGCTTCAACCGAGCTACATCAATGTAAGTCATTCTACTTTGAGAAGAGATTGTTTAAAAATGTGAAAAAAAGCTAAAAAGGAATTAATCTTAGGTTTTGAAAATTTAAATACCGGCATTAACTTAACCAAGGACGTTTGGTCCGCTCCACATGGTTTACCCGAATCGTACCTTTGCGTTACCTCACATTGGGTTCAACCCGAGTCGTGGCAAATGATGAAGCGTACGATTGCGTTTGATTATTTTGGATATCCACATACCGGTGAAAACTTATTTTATATTTTAGACTCGGTAATTTAAACTTATAAATTCAACCAAAAATATTTTCAATATCTTTTGATAACGCTTCAAATAACACAAACGCGGTGAAAAAATTAAAAATAAAATATGAACCGCGTTGTAACGGTGTTTTCTTTCATAGTCGATGTGTTGCACACATTATTAACTTGGTTGTGCAAGACTGTCTAAACGTCTAAGAAATAAGAGACGTGAAAGAAAATTTTAAAGTGATGTTACGGAAAGTTTTTAGCACAAGCAAAAAAAGATATATGAACTATAGAAACTTGTGCCAACAAACGGATTCCATCTTTTTAGGTCCGAATTGAGACGTACGTACTAGATGGAACTCGACATGGAAAATGTTTGAATCGGCCTTAAGGCAAAGAGTTACTTTAAAACATTTCCATGATTAACTTGTCCAAAAGAAACGTTGTTCCAAAAAATTTGATAATATAAGTTGGGATACGACCGAGAAACTAACTAATTTGCTTGAGGTTTTTAAAAATGCAACTACATGTTTATCGGGAGTTTATTATCCCATGTCTTCGCTAGTCTCCAGTTTCAAAGACTTATCTTGGTGAACCATCCAAAAAGATGTATGTTCCAAACGGCCCTATTTTTGCAACAATGGTAATACCTATGAAAGATAAATTTAAAAAATATTTTTCGGAAATATCGGCCGTCGTTACATGTTCGGCCGCCTTAAACCCAACGATTAATGTAACCGGTGTTGAAACATTAATTGGATCAATATCGAACGATTTAAATATACACGAGGAAGACCCAAATTTTGGGTCAAAGGCAATAAGGGAATTCAATTCGGCTCGTGAAAGCACACCAAGTAGCGAGTTTGAGAGATATCAAGCTACTGATTTTATTTCAACTCTAAGATCCGAAGAGTATGATATCATAAGTTGGTGGCAAGGAAGGGAAACCCAATATCCCGTTCTAGCCGCAATGGCCCGTGACCTACTAATCGTCCAAGCTTCCACAGTAGCTTCGGAATCTGTTTTTTCTCTTAGTGACAGGGTTTTGTCTATTCGAAGAACGAGGCTTACACCGGAATCTATGGAGGTGTGTATTTGCTTGAAGGACCATTTGGATGCCGCCGAACGTGTACAACATGTTGCAAAACTAGAAGGCGAGCTTGACATTGAACAAGAAATACACGAGTTCGAAGTAGAACAAGGGGCGGCGATTCCACTTTCGGACGAAGAACAAGCTTATGATGAAGCCCAACGTATCTCAAGCGAAGAAGATTGAAAACCGAAGTTACAAAGACTAAGACGAGTAGACGACGAATAACAAGTCACAATAAATAATATATATTTAGTGATCCATTATGTTTTTTGTAATTTTTTTGTACGAACTATTTTTAATTCACTTCAAAAAAATATAAAAAATAAATAAAAATGCATTTTATAGTGTATCTTTGTTAATTTTTTTATAAATGTTTTTTTTCTTAAATCCGGTGGAACCGGTTTTTTTGTCCGGTCCGGTTCCTAATATCCGGTCCGGTCAGGTCCCAATAGGTTCCACCTCTCCACTCCCAAAACTGGATCCGATCCGGAACCGGTTCCCTCGTGTCCGGTCTTTGACCACCGTCGACGGATCCGGTCCGGATCCGAAAAAAATCCGGTTTGTGCACCTATACTTGGGCTGTGACCCATTATTCTGATGACCCAAACGAACTCAATAGTCCAACAAAAACATGTCAAAACAAATGTGAAATTTGAAAGTAACGATGGTTGAGCAATGATAAACAACCACATTATAATACATAATTCATCCAACAAAGTTATCGTTACATTGTTAAGCATTAGTCAAATAAAGAAAAAACTCACTGAGAGAAGCTTCACCACACATCTCACAAGCAATGAACACAAAAACCGAAGCCAAAACATGCCGAACAACAGACAAATAACAAACTAGGTTACAACAAAATTACAAGTAATCGTTGTTCTTGAAGCTATACTTTGAAATCTATAAAACAGAACAATCACAAATCTTTCAAAAGAGTTTATATACAAATAGGCTTTGATGGAATGTTACTTGTTTGACCATTGAAATTCTATTTCGAGATTCCTTGAGGCGCCACTTTTGCTCTCGGGCAGCAAAGTGTACTCGCCAGCCACTGCCCCCAGCATCACCACTCGGTCAATCTGTATCGTTACTTTGCCAAATGAACTCTGCAGAAAAAAAAATGTTGACTTATGAATGACTTGATTTGGTTTATGGTTTATCTCTGACGGGCAAAAGATGATAAAAGTGTAGCTATAAAGGAAACAAGTCAAATAGGTTGATCAAGACAAAAGTCAACCTTCTAAACCGTTCTATTAAAAAAACATTGTATATTCTGCAATCATATTTGACAAAAGTTATTTATTAAAAAAAATGTACAAAAAGTGTTTGTAGGTCAACCCTACCAAACCGAAGACGTTCCATTCCAAAAGGTTTACCATTTTGACCCATTGCCCAACCCGCACAACCAACCGTTTTTGGCTAGTGGCACACTAGATTACCCCAGCCCTGTTGTTCTTTTGATATCGTCTTTGGTATATAATAACGACATTTGTACCCATCTTGATTTTGAAAACTAGCATGTGATGAAAGATTTACCTTCCCCATCTTGCTTTTATTTTTGCACGAGATATGTAACTTCTGGCCTTTTGGAGGACTTTCGAAGGACCAAACAAAGCTCTCATCCCACTCAGGATTAGGGCCTGTTGAGACAACCTGAAAAACAAATAGAACAAGAAAATAGAATTTGTTAAGACTAAAATGTGTATGTAAATTACATAATGATCACCTGACATGAACAAGGGATCGAATAGGATGAAGTTGGCAAGTCCCACAAAGTCAATTTTTAATGCTCCTAAATCATTTTATTCAAAAATATGACTTATTATTTTAATAATTCTGTTTTGATAATCATAGTAATAAACTAATCAAATATTAATAATAAAAATGAACAAAAGGACGAAAAGTGGTATGCATGACCCGCCCATCTTGCCACCTCTACATGCATGCATACATACATACACATACATACCTGCATGTGTGTATGTGTAAATATCTGAAATTCATATACAACCACCTAAGTACAAAGCATATACATACTTGTCATCAAGCCTAGCAATTTTACATATGCCACTCCCTTATTCCCGTTCCCACGTTCTCCTTCCAGACCAAAGAATGGTGCTTTAATTGGGTTAATATCAACAAAAACAAACATACTTTCTTACTTTTTACGAAAAAATCCCTCAACATAAATCTGGCATATTAAAGTCCCTAAACATGTAAAAAACACATAAAAAAGTCCCTCAACCCAATTTTGCTCTATCAAAATCCCTACACGTGTCTAGAATGCATGTACTTGTGAAAAAATATTTAAACTAATTACCCGTTACACCTTATTAATCAAAATAAGATTTATATAACTTTTTTGTGCAAAAGGTTTAATGTAATGTCATCAAATTTTGACCAATTTAAGAGGTAACAAACCATTATTTTAAATAAATTTTCACAAGTACATGGATTTTAGACAAGTGTAGAGACTTTAATATACCAAAACTGGGTTGGAGGGATTTTTTCGTGTTTTTTTTTCGACATGTTTAGGGACTTTAATAAGCCAACATTATGTTGGGAAGACTTTTTCGTGAAAAATAAGTATGTTGTGTTTTTTATGATGTTAACCCTTTATAAATTTTGTAAATTGAAAAATCAATTCCCCTTATTTAGAAATTCATAGGTGTTCTCGTCTCCCCTTATTGTTAGAAAATATCAAAATGTCCCACAACGGATACAGTCAAAGTTGCACCATGTTAGAACTTAGGACTATATGATTTATGATGCAGAAATGAAGGCATGCCCAATATAAAAGCATGATTATTTCAGAAGAGACGGTTTGGGGTTAAGTATTTGAAACATACCTTGGTTTGCCTTGATGGAGTATTGCCGAGTGTGAGCTTGCAGTAAGCACTCGGATTTCCTACAGACTGTTTCATATTGTTTCCACGTTTAATGATTACAGTTAATGTCCCAGGTAAACACTGCAACAAAAGTTCAGCCTTTTCTTGAAATTGGGGTGGCCCTGATTGGATCAAGTACTGCAACAAGGGTATTGCATCTGCAGCAGCATTTGATTGGGATCTAGACACATCAGCTGGGCATGCGGACCACGCTTGCCTCAGAAGAAATAGTGCGTCCAATGCAGCTTCTTGAGTCGCTTCTGATCCAGTCTTAAGGGATGTCAACAAGTGTGGAATGCTCAAGGTTGCGGGTTCAATGGCTCTCAACCGTGGGAAGTTTCCAAAAAGTGCATTTAGGGCTTTCAAATACTCCTCATTCACGGTTCCCGTTGCCCACAAATCCTTTTCGATAGCAGCTGCACCACCATTTAAAATTTGAGATTAAATTAACAAACAGTTACAAAAGTAATCCACTTTACTTTATGAACAAAGAAATCATATAAATCCTTCATATTAAGGGGAACTAGGTGATCCGGCATAACACATATTTTAAAAAGTTTGGTAGACGAGACTAATTTCTAATCCTTAAGATTCCATCACGTGTAACCGACTTCGGTTTTTTAGGCTTTCTTTTTTACTTTCCTATATTTTAATTCACAGAATAAATCTGATTTGCGCTCAATTTTTCTCAGATTTTGAACTGTTTTCTTCCACTTTTCAAGAAAAACATGTAGAACTTTATGAAATCAATCAGTTGCCAGTTAAGCTGCATAGGAGATATTCATCTCTATATATCAAGTAATTATTTCACAGGATAATGTGTGCTTTACAAATTTTATAATTTAGTAATACATAGTTTATATGATAATATAGTAATTACTTTTACAAGATGATGAAAATTTATATGTTTTTACATGAGTTGTTATTTTTTGTTTCAACCTCTGATGCAATGCTCACCTGCATCTAAAAGGGTCTACATTTCAACCTCTGATACAATGCTCACCTACAATTTCACAGGATAATGTGTGCTTTACATTTCAACCTTTTTTTTTGAACGAATTTAATGTCTGGGTATCTCAAGGGTCTCTTTGAACGGCTCTTTTTTAAATAATTGAATGTTTACTCTATAAATACATGTTTATACTACCTTATAGCATACACAAAATTCTTGTAGCATATACTATCTGATAAATGCATGAAAAAATCTATTTTAAAATGTTTTGTATATGATACAATGTACCGGACTATATGGTACACCGTACCAAGTACCGAATGAACCTACCCCCCCTCGTACCGGATTTTAGAAATGCATGTACCGCGTACCAGTTTTCGTTCCGCGTACCAAAACGTACCGCGATCCATGTGACTATGATCTAAATAATTAATATTTTTGAAGTTAACTTTTATTACACAGATGTTCAAAATAAACTTTTATCAAGCAGATATTTGTTTTGACAGAACATAACTAACAAAACAAATCTCTTGCTCCCAACCACTAAATCTTCATATTAGAATTGCAAGAGAAATGTAAATTCTATGTATACTATATAATTTTTTTCCTTGAACTATTTGCAAATATAATACTAGTTAAAACGTATTATAATGTAAATCCAATGTAAATATGGGCAAAAAGAATCTGGAACCAAGTAGAGTAATGATATATGTTACCGGTTATAGCTCTCACAGTCTCGCTGGAGGCATATTCTTGGATGGTATTGTTAGAAAAAAGAAGCTTAATAAACATTGCAGACTGGACTGATGTATCGGTATCACTTGAACCAATCAGATCAAGTACAACTTGGACCCCACCAGCTTCAGCAACTGCTCTTTTGTTTGAGCGACTATACATTACAAGATTCTGCAGAGCACAAATAGCTACAACTTTCATTTCTTCAGAAGGTTGATCCTCAAGCACATTCACCAATGCACGACATGCTGAAACAGCATCAGTAGATCGTGCCAGAGTCTCATTTTGAAATAAATCTCCAAGAGCGAGAGTTGCCAACAATCTAGCTTGTTGAGCTTGAGTTTGTGGGTCCAAAAGGTACTGTGATAGTGGTAAGATGGCTAATTTGGTTGCTTTGGTTTCTCTGATTTTAACATTGTTCAATAGAACTTCCAACAGCCTTGCAGCAGTTTCCTCACATTGATGACACCTCAGCAGCTCCAAAAGAGCCTCGATTGCACCACTTTCAGCCATGGCTACAGCACTACTGGAATCATCACTTTCGAGTACTAGGAGAGCATTTAATGCACCGATAACAGTGGCTTCAGAGCCTGAACGAAGTAACCGTACCAAAACTGCGATAGGTACTTCCAAATAAAACTCAGAACTGAACTGTAAGATACTAGATAGAACAGCAGCAGAAGACTCCCACAATGTGTGAGGAAGAGAAGGATCAGCAAGCAGTATGACTTTTGACAGCTCAGCAACGCCACCCTCTTTTGCAATTTCATTAGGCCATGTCGCTGCAATGCTGACAAGAGCCTTTACAGCTCTTTGCTGCAAACTGGGAATTCCAGAACCAAGAACACGCATTAATGGGCCAATTACTTGTTGTGAAATAGGGTCCTTCTGGTAATGTTCTTCCAGAAGCAGATGAGATAAAAGCTCGGCTGATAACTGCTGGACTGCTGGAGCCGAAGAGTCGAGTAAAGGGATGAGAGGTTCAATGGCTTGGTGAGAAGTCAAAGAATAGTCAGCACGGCACTGCGGATGCTCCAGGATATTCACCAGGACCTGCAAAGCACTATGCTGCCCATCAGGTCCAAACTCCGCCTTAGTTAGCAACAAGAAGAGGGGTTCAACAACTTTTGCTGCAGATGGGCCTTTTGCTATAGTAGCATTGTTGGTCAATATTCGGAGCAATTCTGCAAAAGAAGCACATAGAAAATCTGGTGGCCCTTCATGGAAGATATCAAGTACATTCTCAATCACACCAGCTTTCACCATTTCCATTTTACAGGAAGGCCTGTCTTTTCCCAACTTAACAAGAGCTCTGGAACATGCTTCATGAAGCATATAATTCCTGCCATACAGAAGGCCTACAAGAGGAATTATTGCACCATGTGCAGCAACTAGTTCAGCCAAATTTTCATCATCTACAAGTCTTTCGAGTGCACGTACAACCGAAGGCTGAGCAGGAATTAACTCGGATACAAGCAGGGAGATCAAAGGTTCCACACAGCGAGCAGCAGCAATTGTGGATCTGATTCTTGTATTTCCAAAAATTACACAACACAACTCAGCAGCATCACCTTTCAAGTCCATTGAACAATTAGATGAAAGAATCCTACAAAGAACATCGACTGCGTTCGTTTCAACATCTGCAACAGCAAGAGCTCCTGATGGATTATCACTCAATAGTCTAACTAGTGCAGCAATAGCAGCATGCTGCTCTTTCTCCAACCCAGTATTTAGAACTTCCACCAAGGGTTGGACAGCTTGTCTGGCAGACTCTGCATTTCTAATGTGATCAGCGCAAAATACGTTCTCCAGGGCTTTAGCAGCACTGTACCTTGCGCCCCTTCCACCCATTCTTAAGACAGCTATTAACTGACTCACAGCACCAAATGCAGACTCATGTCTCCGTATTTCAGCAGTGCTAAATAGGATACCCAGTAAATCAGTAGCAGCTTCCTCGGTGGCTTCTTGCGGGCCAAGTGAAAGATACTTTGTTAAGGCTTCTAAAGCCCCGGACTCCACCATAACAATCTTATTTGAAGGACAGTCATTTCCGAGCTGAATTAGAAGCCCGAGTGCCAGAAAAGGTGCCCCAGGACGATCGGGAATGGGCTTGAGTAGATCAACAAGAGCTGGTATTGCCTTCCTAGAAGTAGCACCAACCCTGATATCATCCACTCTGAACAACCTCTCAAGAGCAACCTGCTCTGGATAAGGGACCAAAGAAAACTCTTCTGACAACTCCAGAAGATCACGTATATCAGCATCGGCACATCCAAGCAATGAAATGAGACTGACTGCAGCCCCTGAGTTGGCAACAGACAAAAGGGTTCCCCTGCTTCCGTTGCAGACTAGGCTTGCTGTAGCTTGTGCAGAAAAATATCTATTAGCTGCCTCCTCTGACCTCAACAAACTAGAAAGGGTTGGTATGGCTTTGATTGTTGCATTTGCACGTATTATATCCCTATCTTGAAACAAAATTGCTAGTAGTAGTGCAGATATCCAGATGCTACCATCCTCGTTGATGTCAAACTGCACAAAATACAATTATTAAGCATTCATGGAACAAATAATTTGGCTTTGCCAAAGATGCATTATGCAAACACCAAGCATGACAGCAATATATACTACAATAATGCATTATGGAAGAAAATCTGGAAGCTCAGAATATGAACTAAAAACTGACATCAAGAAAATTGGTTACGTTTTTGAATTCACGTAAAAATTAGTGCGTACCTGACTATACTGCGACAAACACTGAGTGATCCTCTCAGTGAGGATTTCTACAGCTCCAGCCGACACAATTTCAACTTTACTTTTGTCATCATGACTGGCAATAGCAGATAGTAGCCATATAGCAATATTAGTGCCATATATAACTGATGTGCTGGTCTCTTTTTCACTGGCCATTCCTTCTTCAGACCCTCTGCAGATACTAACAAAACTTTTATCCTCCATATCTCCCAAATGAGAACCTTTTGGCAATGTTAGCATTGAAACAAGTGAGTTAATTAGACGCGTATGCAATTGTACTTCATGGAGATTCTCCACGACGCTTTGAATATTGACTTTTGTGGCACAAACAAGAACTGCAGTTCCACCAATTTTCAAAGTTGCATTCGAGGAATGGATCACCCTACTTGCAATAGATGAAGTGCAACCTGAAATATTTGTGATTGCATTTCCTAGGACTACACACTGTGCATGACAAAGCCTTGATAAAATTTCTATTGCCTTGTCTTGTAAGTGAGGAGTCGCACCAACCATGCACGAAACGATGGGGCTTATGCTATCTGGATACTCAGCTAGCACTGCCCATGCAGGTTTGATGTGCCCAGACGAACCTTTCAATCTTGACAAAATAGCGAGTGCATTTAGTGCCTCTGACATGGCAACAGATCCACAGTCAGTGGATTTGATGAAAGATACAAGTGAAAGAACTGTTCCACTGCGATTCACATACTCCGTTAAAGCAGAATCTGTTTGACGTGATTCAAGAAGCCGAGCAATTGCTGCTGCTGAATGGGTCCTACCTGTTGCATTACCTTCATGTAAAATTCTAGTAGCAGGCATAATGAACTCTTCAGGAACAACATTCTCTAAAACTTCAGAATCCAACAAAAGGTTTGCTAATGCACATAGAGCCTGTTCTGCAACTTGGACAACTGTTGAGCTGGCAAGTGTTAGCAATGAAGTTAGTGCATCTCTAGCAACAGCTGCCATGTCACGGTTTTCTCTTATAGATAAAAATATTGCAGCAAGGCATTCACAAGTTTCTGCCAGTATGTACTCAGATTCAGAACTTAAGAGCTTCATCACAGAGCAAAGAGTCTTAACAGCAATGCTGCTTTCACGCAAGTCCTTTCGAGAATTAAAGATGCCAGCAAGAGCTGACGCTGACTTGGCACGAGTCTCTTCTTTTGTAGAGCTTAGAATCTTGATAATTGTCTCCATTGCATCATTTGATGCACTACCTTCACGCAATAAATCAGTAAGTGGGACCGCGGAAAGCAAACTTTTTAAAGCATCTAAAACATAAACCTTAGATTCTGGAAGATCACTGATTAGCAATGCATTAAGCTGACTTATAGTTGTTGTATCTGATTTGTGAATCAAGTGGTTTAAAGTCTTTGCAGCAATCTCTTTCCCGTTTGAGCTTCCATTTCTTAACAGCCACAACAAAGCAGGAACAGCATCGGCACTCTCAACACATTCTCGTATATCTTCACTGTGATTACAAAGATTACCAAGAATTGTTGCAGAATCTTCTTTAGCTTTTGCAGATCCGGTTTCAAGAATTTGAACGAGTGGGGGTATGCCACCAGCAGCAGTGATGGCCCACTTACTGTCATCATTCTCATTGGACAAAAGGCAAAGCAATGCAACAGCACACTCCTGTTGCTGCTCTGATGAAAGTCCAAGAAGAGAAATCAACATCTGAATGCCCTCTCGGCCCTGAAGAGCATACCACAAACTACCTTCATTTTTGCATAGTGTAAGTAGAGATCTTATCAACTCATCCTGAATTTCATTGGTTGCCATTGTGATTAGACCAACCAACAAACGTTTCGAGTCAGAATTAGCAAGTCTGCTTGAGAGTATAGTGTTTCCATACAAGCTTGCAAGAGCTTCTATCGTGCGTTCCTGAACCAAGAAAGATAAATTCGGCTTAAACTGCTTGATTAATGTCAACTCAACATCCATAGGATCCGATGATTTACTAGTTTCTGCTTTGATGTCATATATCATAAGGGCAGAAGCTAAAGCCCCTAATGTATCAGCTATCTGTGCAGGTGAAGTGCATGATTCAAGGCTTTGCCCGAGGCTTGAGATTACATAAGACAAACCTCCAGAAATATTGGCAAGAGCACACAATGCATTTTCCTGTAAAGCTTGTGCATGCTCCCCTTGCATAAACTCCTTCGAAGGAGCTATTGTAGCATTGATAAGAGAAGGGATACCATTAGAACTTGCAATCTCCTTTCTTGCTTCTTTGCACTGAGCTGAAAGTGATTTTAAAGCAGCTGCTGCTTGCGCTCTTACTGGAGCTTCATTACCAGACCCCAGTAGTTTAAGAAGTAGCTTTGTAGCTTCAACATCTATTATCCTATTACAAACAGATGCATCCTCCATCATCATGGATGCCAGCAGGAAACAAACATTTGCTTGAGTGCTGGATTCCCCAGTTGTAAGTAGCTTTACAAGTATATCCTCCCCCCTGGCTTGGATTGTTGCAGACCAAAATCCCTCGGTGCTGCTGCAAAGGTTTCTTAAAGCTCCAGTCAACAAATCATCAACTAAATGCCCACCCTTGAGCCCCTTTTCTAGTTGCTTCCACAACACTGGCACAACCCCTTCAGTGGAAAAGATTTTGGACCCAACATGATCTTTGGCTCCACCTTGAGAAACAGCATAAATAGTCTTTGCAGCTGCAATTCTCCCTTCTACTGAAGTTGACTTGAGAAGACCAAGAAGCGGAGGAATACAGCCCCCCAGCAATACTTTTACCCGTAGTTCATTCTCCTTGCACAATGAGCCTAAAACAGTAGCTGCTTGCATCTTTACTCCAAGTGACCCTGATCTTAGGAGAGATACCAATACTGGAACTGCTTGAGAATGAGAACCAACAGCACTAAATGCATTTCCACGTGTATCGATCAGCTCTAGTAACTGCCTTAAGTTAAACTCTTTGTCTTGTGCAGATAATGAACTTTGTCGCAACTGCTCAATGCATTGGGCAACACTTGCTAAGGTCCCATCTGGATCCTCCATGTTACTGCCCCCTCTGCATGCAGAAAAAAGAAAAGTCAACATACATACAGCTGACCTATCATGGCCCCGAATTTTTAGAGAAATATTGTATATAATCGCTGGAATAATCACAAGAAAAGTGCAATTATTGGATGATGCATCAAACAGGTCACAGTGCATGTAGTCTACTCGTCTATTGGCTATAGCTTTGCAATTACATGAGAACTTTATAATCTTCATGAGAAATATATTCAAAACAAAATTACATATCAGTAACAAAAATCTGCATTGGTAAATATTCACGTTATATTCCTGTTGCAAGGCCAATGTCTCATTTGTTAATCATCATATATCAGAAAATATACACCAGTACTTGTCTCAAAACTGAAGTGAACATTAAAAATTCAGTATCTCTAAATAGATTAAGAAGTGTATGCAAAAGAATGACCACACAAAAGCAGCAACAGACTACTTCAATTAAAAGAGAAACAGGGATAAATAAAGTATTAGTCTGTATGGATGCACTAACAAAATGGAATTACAAAAAATGTATTCTGCAATAGAAAGTTCAGAAGTTATAAGTTATATTATTCTTTGTTACCAGAAAAAAAAACATTCTTTTGATCGGGACTCAATGAGTTAGCAAATGTGGCCATCTAAAGGTACACCTGACCAGGTAACCCTGAACAAAGAGAGTGAGAATATGGATGGAACTCCAAGAAAACCCAGGAAAAAAAAGATGGAAATGATTAAATGAATATAAATCATGCATATGTATAACTAGCCACTTGTAAAGGGAAACTCTATTTCGGGCTAATAAACAAGATGTGGATAATTCTATTGGAGTGACCGAGAGAGAGAAATACATACACTAGATACTGATTACTCTAATGACATAATTAGGAACAAATCACCTAACAAACTGCATTAAGTAATTAAACTGACCTTGAGCCCATCTTTATAAGGGATTGCAGAGTTGCAGGCTCTGTGTCATGAGGTCTAGTATCCCCATTTCTATCCTGCATTTAGTGAAGGAATAACAATATTGTCAACAGTTGATATAACGAACTACAACTAAATTTGTTTATGTATAGCACTTTCACTCAAAGATATAACAAGCTATGTTTACATTCTTTTTGCTTTACTATCTCGTAGTCAAGTTTCAGTCTTGATGCTTGATCTTCAGATCCGTTACGAAATTTGTTTATGAAGAACTATAAAATCTTCAGATTCGTTACGAAACAGTCAAGTTTCAGTCTTGATGCTTGATCAGTTAAAAATTATCTAAGTGGTAATATTATAGTGGCAGAAAGAACTAGAGGATACCATACATTAGGGGACAATTGATGTTTTCCTTTCTTTTTATCATAATCTGCCTTCTTGTTAAAAAATTTAGAAGGAAGACTAGAGAGAGTTTATGCACTTATAACAACACCCCTATGGCAAATCCAAATAAAAAGATAGTACAACTTATATAGCATTCATATAGGCATAAGAATACAATCTTCCTCTATGACAAACTCAGATTAGAAAACAAAGTACAGTTCACATGGAATCATATGAGGCATAGATCAACATAAAATAAGAGTGACTGCAATTGAATCATTTATCTCAACTTGTCCCAACCATAATCATGTTCATGGCAACAAAATGAAACTGTTACTTTATTAGCACACTGGCAAAGACAGAATAGGCAACCCTAAGTGAGTATCATGCCGAAAGATTCACAGAACATACTAGCATTATTATGATTAAGTGTAGTAACTACCAGATCATTAGTAGCAAGACTACTGCCATTGCTGCTAGAAGAATACGCCCAACCTACAGTCGCTGCCATGTTAGCTGTAATAATCTGACTCTTACTTCAAAGCAGATCTACTTCCAACTCATAATCCCAATCATATGTTAGCTGCCTGGAGAAATCAGCCAAAAAAGAACTCATTAATTCCATTATAATTCGACCATTAGACAAGAGATTTATCAACGCTTCCATAAAATCAAACCAGATACCGTATGTTATCACAATACAAATTCGATTTGGTAAAGGCAAAAGCAGATCAACTTTAATCTATCGTAATTCTAACACCGTACCTTATCGAATTCAATTCAAGCAAACGAATGAAAGATTTAGGCATACAAATTTATGACAAGATCCGAGAGTTAGTGTAGATCAACAGCAGCAAATTGAATTAAACAATGCAGCGAATGTAGCACGAATATTGCTGATTAACTGCTGTGAGAAGATCCAGGGGAACAGATCTGGTCTTTTCTCAACGCATTTGATGGATCGCAGCAGGTAAGTGACGAGGAAGACAGAGGGAGAGAGAGTATATCATAGAAATAAAGGGTGGGTTGGTGCTACCGGCCGCAGACAGTTCACATCAACTTGCTGTTGAGCTTAACCCAATAACTTGTCTGGTAAATTTGCTTCTTATTATTTTCAACAAGAGTAAAATGCATTTTTGGTACGTTAATTTTGAACAAAACATCAGGTTTCGTCTCCTTATAACACATTTGATCTCCGCGTTTGATGTTTTAATGTTTTGCGTCCCTGGTCCTTAACTCAATTTTTGTCCATTAGGTTTGAACAAAGCATCAGGTTTCGCCCCCTATAACACATTTGATCCCGACGTTTGATGTTTTAACGTTTTCGATCCTGGTCCTTAACTCAGTTTTCGTCCATGAGTTTTGAACAAAACATCAGGTTTCGTCCCCTATAACACATTTGATCCCGACGTTTAATGTTTTAACACTTTGCGTCCATGGTCCTTAACTCTGTTAACTTTGTTGTTAGTTTTTTGTGATTTTTGGTGTTTTGAAGAGGAAGGGGGAGGGGTATATTAGTAATTTCACACAAAAACTAACAGAAAAGTTAACAAAGTTAAAGACCAGGGACGTAAAGTGTTAAAACATCCAACGTCGGGGACCAAATGTGTTATAGGGGGACGAAACATGATGTTTTGTTCAAACCTAAGAAACCAAAACTGCAGTTTACTCTTTCAAAAAGAAAACCCCTTTTTTCTAATTTTGACTTCATTTCGACAAAATAATTATTTCCTCAACTTGTGAGTATTTGATTTATTTAATTATAAAAATTACCGATATGATGTGTGTTTTTCAACTTCTATTTAATTGTTTCTTTTTATAAACAATGATGCCAAATAAGATTTTCCTTCATGTCTAGAAAGGGTACCGGGTACACATGTGTCTACCTTGAAAATGATCTTACGATTGAGATCAAGATCTTATGTTTAACTTTATAGTGTATTTCTTTTGAACTTGATGATTATATTATTAACAAAGATCAATGTTGTCATTATATATTAATCATTCATCACTTCCCCAAATAACTTTGATGACGGGTGATATGACTAATGGATGTGAGTCGATGTTTGTTAGGTCAAAACATGTATAGATTTGACAATGATATTCGTAATGAATACTTAGACATGATCAGTAAGTTGTGTGTTTGGTAACGTAGCAAGTTAATAAAAATGTTGGTGTCTGATCATGGGTTGGTTAGCTTATACATTTTTACTAAAGTCAACTTAAGGATGTGGTTAACATATGTACTTAGTGAATTTCCAATGCTTGTAAAGTTGACTATGAGTTAGTCAGATTAGACAATTTCACTAAATCAGCGTAAGAGTTTTTACTAACTCACCTTGTGATCTAGTCAGCATAGATAAAGTAAAAGTTCAAGCAAAGCTTCAAGCTTACCTTCAAAAGCTAAAAATACTTTCATTCAAGTCAAAACAATATTAAATGATAGAGTCGGAATGATGATGTGAATTATGTTGGTAATTTTAGTGTATCAACGTATGTTTAGCATATTGATCGAGGAAATAAAGTTGGATATTAAACGAGTTGGGTGACGCAGGAGCACGGGCTCGATTTAATCCCAAGTGTTATTTGGGTTTATTATTTGCAATTAGGCCTCTTACGGCAAATTCAAATTGGGCGTTTTATTACCAAATATTGATAATGGACTAATTCAAATTGGGCCTTTTATTCTTAATCGGATGAAATAGAAGAAACCAAAAGTGTGTGTAGACATCAGTTCCATGGTAACACGATTTTTCGATGTTCGCTAATAACAAGAAGCGTAAAAACGGTTTTGGAGTGATCGATCAACAAGTCTCATAAACATCTTCAAGTCTTGATTCTTTAAAAGGGATCCTTGTCTAATCCGGTGAACGATTGTGGTAACCCACAAATATGTTTATCTGATTGTCTATCACGATTCAAGGGTTAATCCAAACATTCGTTCAAGTTTTTGATTCATCTCCAGGTTTGAATTTCGTTTGAAATAACTGTTCTTGACCACGAAATCTACAAAGATAAACCTATTATTTGGGTTCAATTTGGAGTTTTTGGAATTTGATTTTGAACCTGTTTGGATGCTTCAGTACGTCGCCTGAATTTGTGGTTCAAGTTTCAGATTTGAAATTGATCCTAATTGTTGTGTAGTCTGTGGTTTGGCTTTGACTTGTGTTTGGAACCCTAGTATGGATTACGACAGAATTTTGTGATTGGATTCTAACAGTCAGTGATTTAGGGCTACGTTTTAATTCTGATTGGGTATCCTAGATTGGTATTTTCTCAATTGTTTCAATTCAAAATCAAGAATGGCTAGTGGTGAATCCATTCGTGATTTGTCTAGTAAATTTGCAAAGTTGGAAAAGTTTGAGGGACAAGACTTTCGTTGGAAGAAAAAGATGCATTTTTTGTTGACTACTTTGAAAGTTGTTTATGTGTTGTCTACACTGTGTCCTGAGATGGTGGAAAATGAAACTCTAGAACAATCTAGGAGACTTCTCAAGTGGAAAAATGATGACTATATATGCCGGGGACACATCTTGAATGGAATGTAGGATGCTTTGATGTTCATCAAAATGATGAATCTGCTAAGCAGTTGTGGGATTCTCTAGAATCTAAGTACATGGCGGAGGATTTTTCAAGTAAGAAATTCCTTGTTGGTAACTTTATGAACTACAAAATGTTAGATTCTAGGCCGGTAATGAAGATGGATGAGTCTATATGTGTTTCTAGTTTCATTGATAAGTTTCTACCATCTTGGAAGGATTTTAAGCGCACTCTCAAACATCAAAAAGAAAACTTATCTTTGGTTGAATTAGGTAGTCACATCCGGATCGAAGAATCACTTAAATCTCAAGAATTGGGAAAAGGGAAAGAAAAGGTGCAAGCTTCATCTTCGGTTAATGTTGTTAAACATGATAAGAAATTCGGTAAGTTCAACAAGTTTAAGGGTGATAAAAGAAAGTTTCAAAGACGATGATCATTCTAAAAAGAAGTCGAAGTTGTCGTCTTGGAGATGTAGCAAACCGAGACATCTTAAGAAAGATAGTCGAGTGAAGACTGCGAGTGGAAACAAATCTCATGTAGCAGGTCCAAGCGTGTCGAAAGACCCAAAGGCTCCACTAGGTACGGTTACTAATTCTACTTTAATTTTATCAAAACCTTTGAGTTTTGTAGTTGATTCAATGGGTCATTTGGGACATGTTAATTATGTACAAAATTCAAAACCTGTTTTTAATTCAAAGAAACAAAGTTTAATTTATAATCCCATCGAGTGTTTAGAAGTCAGGAAAAACCCATTGGGTTGTGAAATGAATGAAACCCGGTCTTCGGGTTTGGTTTTGGACTCAAGAAGTCCAATGGTCTCTAACAATGATTCAGTTGAGAATTATGTGTCATTTTATTTCTGAATACTTTCATGTACAGGATGACATGCTTGCATGGTGGGTAGACTCGGGTACTACGAGTCAAGTATGCAAGGATCTAAAATGGTTTGAGGAATTTGAACAAGTTGAAGATGGATCTGTGCTAAGGTTGGGAAATATAGCAACCAAGCCTATTAAAGGAATTGGAAAAGCTAGACTAGTATTTACATCTGGAAAACAATTAATATTAGGTTATGTCTTGTTTGTACCGGAGATTCGAAAGAACCTCTTGTCTGGGTTTATGTTAAATAATTATGGTTTTAAACAGGTCATCGAGTGGGATAAGTTTATCTTGTCTTGACGCGGAACCTTTGTTGGATTTGGATATTTATGTAATGACATGTTTAAACTTAATATTAATGTCCCGTTTGATGTTGAATCTGTTTGTATGGCGGCATCTTCATCTTTTAGCAAAGTAGATCATGTTTCTAAATTGTGGCATGCTAGATTAGGTCATGTGAATTATTTTAGTTAGAAAGACATGTCCAAGATGAGTTTAATACCAGCTTTTGACATGCAAGTTAGTAAATGCCCGCAAGTTAGTAAATGCCATACATGTAAATTAATTAAAATTTCAAGGAAACCATTTAAAGATGTTAAAATGGATTCTAGGGTATTAGAACTTGTACATTCTGATTTATGTGACTTTCATAGCACACCATCCCTTGGTAATAGAAAATATCTGATTTATGTTATACCCGTATCGATCATATCGGACAGAGATAGTCGTTTCATGTCTAGATTTTGGCAAAGTTTCCAATAAGAGCCGGGAACCATGCTTAATCAAAGTACTGCCTATCACGCTCAGACAGACTGAAAGAGTGAACGGACTATTCAAACATTAGAAGACTGTAAGGCCCAAAACCCGGGAACCCGACACGTTGGCATACACGTAAGCACAGTAGTAAATGACATCAAATCAACTCAATTTAATGCAGCGGAATTCAAACAGTCAACAGTGGTCAACGACCCAAATCTCAAACAGAATCCAATCAAGTACTAATATTTAAATAGTTCAACATTATAACGGAAAATAAATGTCATCACAACGATCACGGTAACCAAACGACATTCAGAAGCCGCCAGCTCACACTTTCTCTTTACCTGAAATACATGCTAAAACGCTAGCTACGTTGAGTGAGTTCTATACTAATTTATTCGGGATATTAATTCCCCAAAACCGTCATAAATTGGTTTAAGTCTCAAAAGATATTAACTCATAAAATGGGTTATAACGAAATGATTGTTTATTTTCAACGACGCACTATTTATTCCCGCCTGCCTAATCCACGGATACCGGCAAACCCAATCACCCATCTGACCGCCGTCAAACACATTAACCTGTTGACTAAAGTTAACCCGATATCAAGCTTGCACTCAATCACCCGTCACACCGAATAAGTACGTGACATGTCTCATGCATACCATGCAAAGACAACAAATATTAGGATATGTATGCTTATCGTACGACACCGCCTATACTACGATTAACGTCAACATCTTACACATGTATTTATGCCCAAAACTTTAAAATATTTAAAAGTGGGCGATAGAAACTCACCTTTGCCAGACACGCCTCTATCTCTAGAACTCGCTAATGCCTCGTGCTCGCTCTTCGACCTTGTACCTAAATGCACACAAGTTACGAGTCAATACGCAACCCGTCGATATTCTACACCTATACGACTAAACCCGACACCATGTATGATTGCATGCACGTGGGTGACGCCATGCACGATTCTCCATGTGTCAAGTAAACCCCCGCCCCTGTCCTCAGCACCCTTCGCGAACCCGGCTTCACTCCGGCCTCCCTCTCCGGTCACCCCACTGCGCCGTGGAACCTCATCCTCGGTCGGCCGCGCACCACCACTGTCCGGTCCCTAGGATCTCTCCCGTAGTCTTCCGAAGTCACCAACGTCCGTCGCGGTTGTCCCCGAGTCACCACAGTCCCACCCTCGCCTTCGTCCGGTTCCACGGAGCTATCTCCGGACCTCCCTGCTGTCGCCGTGGTCCTCCCCGTTCCGTCACAGCGGCGTCCGACCACCACCGGGTTGCGCCCGGTCTCCCTCCTGTCCTTTTCGGCTTCGCGACTACTCTCTTAGACATCTGCGGGTTCTCGGCCAATGCCGAACCCGGCCATTATGCAACACTAATCAAACGCAATAGAATACATTGAGGGGATAAATGGTTATACCTTTAAATCCGAGTGACTCGTGCTAATCGAATCACTTAGAACTCGTTTTCTCCTCCACTCGTTCCTTTCGAAACCCTAGCATCATATCGCGTGTTATAATGGTTAAACGGAAATCGAATAATACAAACAATGACTAGAGGCTCGCGGTTTTACCTTGCTTCGAGTATGAACACGACGATCGGCCTCTCTTCTTTTCCCTTCTCCTCGTGGCAGCTGCACACAAATGGGGAACACCCCCCCCCTTGCCGTAACCATCTAGGGTGTAACACCCTTAAACCGGGCTTCGGCCGTTGCGACTTTCTTCTCGGGCTTGGCCCGTCTCGAAACTTTTACAAAATGTACCCTCAAGTCTTGGTAATTATATAATAACCCAAGTCTAACCATTTACAAAACGATAACGCCTAACCCCGTCAAGTCTCCTTTCCTCGCGAACCGTTATTTACAATAATTACAAACCCGTTTTCTAAACAAGAAACCGGGTTGTTACAAGGACATGCTTCAGGTATGTGTAACCGAGTTTGGTGGTAATTGGGACAATCATCTACCACTCATTGAATTCGATTACAACAATAGTTATCACGCCAACATCAAGGTTGCACCTTACGAAGCTTTATACAGAAGATAATGTTGAACCCCTATCTGTTGGACGAAAGTAGGTAGGCGAAGTCAACTGTCAGGACCAGAAATTATCCAGGAGACCACACAGAAATTAAAGCAAATCAAAGAAAAGATGAAAAGCGCCCAAGATTGACAAAAGAGTTATGCACATCAAAGATGGAAACCCCTAGAATTTCAGGTAGGGGATAAGGTAAAGCTAAAAGTCTCACCGCTAAAGGTAGTAATTCGATTTAGAAAGAATGGAAAACTCAAACCCCGTTACATTGGACCATTTGAAATAATGGCCAAAGTAGGACCGGTAGCATATCGGTTAAAACTCCCTGAACAGCTGATGTTGTCCAGACGGTCTATAAAATAATTAATAAAACCTGACCTAGACTCCTAGATAATAAATGGAGTACCTATGAACTAAACCGCATGGACAGGCAAGCGTACCTATCGAGTGTAGCACAACTTAATGGTAAACCGAGTTATCAAACCCTAGAGACACTACTATAACTATACTAGACTCTGACTCGAACTAAAGATTGATTGGTTGGAGGGGGGGTTTACTACACTACTTATTTAACTAATAATGTAGGAAACAAGGTCGAATGCATCTATCAAGACAAAAGCTAAGTAAATAATTAGAGATGGAAGAATACCACCTAGGTCTGTGAAAACCGTTTATTCGAGTAAATCAAGCAATCGATTGATAGAAACGAGAATCGAGTAGGATAATCAAGATATGAGATTGGATCAAAAACACATAGTTAAAGGTGTAACTTTTTCTATTGTATTGATATATCAAATGAAGTCCCACTTTACAAAAGTCAAACTAAATAAGTATTTATACTAAGAAGAAAAAGAATGAGTTCGTCCGAAATACATTTCGGTCGAAATGTATTTCGTCCGAAAACGATTTTGATCGAGACAGATTTCGGTTGAAATCTTTTAACTTCAAAGAATTCTTCCGTCTTCAGACTGTTTTATATGCGATGGCCTAAAAATAGTTTTAACAAATTTTTTTTTAGAGGTGAAATTTTTTCTAAGGCAAAAGATTTTGGGCAGACTTTTTGATCAAAAGAGATTTTGGGCAGACTTTTCGATCAAAGGAGTTTTTGGGCGGACTTTTCGACCGAAAGAGTTTTTGGGCAGACTTTTTAATCAAAAGAGATTTTGGGCAGACTTTTCGACCGAAAAGTCAAGATTTCGACATCTTCAACAGAGATTTCGGACGATGCAACTGAAACTCGAGAAATTCCGACCTGCAACTCCTGAACTTCAACAGAGATTTCGGTCGCCATGGAACCTCGTAGTCACAGCAATGGCTCTGCATCCGCACCAGACGTCGTCGGTGCTGCTATTCCACCGCCCGCACCGCCTCCGATGTCGAAAGTCAATGCTCCGCCACCGTTCTTAGTGAAGACTTACGATATGGTTGATGATTCTTCTACCGACAAGGTTGTTTCCCAGAGCGCTACGAGTAACAGCTTCGTCATGTGGGATCCACCAGAGTTCGCTAGGGACCTTTTGCCCAAATACTTCAAGCATAATATCTTCTCCAGCTTCGTTCGTCAGCTCAATACTTATGGATTTAGAAAAGTCGATCCTAATTGCAGGGAGTTTGCAAACGAGGGATTTCTGTGTGGTCAAAAGCACTTGTTAAAAACTATCGTCCGTCGAAAATCAGCTTCGGGTCACCCCCAACCGCCTCAACAAACATCCTCAGTTGGTGCATGTGTTGAAGTTGGAAAGTTTGGTCTAGAAGAAGAAGTTGAGAGACTAAAAAGAGACAAAAATGTTCTTATGAAAGAACTTGTTAGGTTAAGACAACAACAACAATCCACAGATAATCAAATGCAGTCAATGGTGCAACGTCTTCAGGGAATGGAACAAAGACAACAACAAATGATGTCATTTTTAGCAAAAGCAGTTAACAGCCCCGGGTTTTTGGCTCACTTTGTACAACAACAAAACGAAATCACTCGCCTCATAACAGAAGGGAACAAAAAATGAAGGTATAAAGAAGATGAAGTTACGGATGCACATGTTGAATCTGCACCTCATCTGGTTGTAGAGAACCTATCAGCTGAAGATATGGATTGTGGAATAGGGGTTGAAAATTTTGATTTTCATGATGATGAAGAAAAATAAACTGAAGTTAAGGATGCCCCAGTTGGAGGTCATTCCACATTAAGTTTCTCTGACACAATTGTGAACAGTGGAATTGTGATTGAGTTTGGCTCAATTGGGCGTCATGAGACAACTCATAACATACAGAATGAAGAAGCGGAAGACATTGACGGCATTCACAGTGATGAGATTCCTACATCATCTGTAGAGGGTTCTGTTACTGATGCCATTGATGTACAAAATGAAGTAGCTGAGGTTTTACCATATAACTTCTTGATAAAGATTCCTAGATGTGAGGATGAAAACTTAAAGGATCAGATTAGAAGTGCACAGTTGCTGGTTTTTGAGAAGACACGCCTCCGAGATGTAATCCGAATGGAGATCCAAGGAAAGAGGGCAAGGTTGAAAGCCCATAATGAGGCATACAATGTAGCAAAGACGGATGAGACCATAGCAAGGTGGTTAGTTAGATTAAAGAGGCAGGAAATAGATTCTGTCCAGGTTGTCATCAACAGGTTGAAGATATTGATGGCAGGATATTCAATATGGAGCATATGATACAACATGAAACATTGCTTTTAAAAGATGAAAAACAGTTCGTTCATGAGATTAAGCAACTTAAGACTCTTCGTGATCAATTAGCCTCAAATATGGGAAGCTCAGAAGAAATTCAACAAGTTGTAGACCAGAAAGATCATAATGAGGAGCGTATGAAGACTTTGAAGAAGGAATTGGACCCTTAAAAGATAAGGTATCAAAATCTGACGCATTTTTCAAAGCATCTGGGAAAACATACGATGAGGAAAGTAGAAGGGAAAGAAAACTCTAAGCTCAGTTTAGAGCTGCAGATGATGTTCGCCAAAAAGCATATGCTCAATTAAATAGTTTGAAAAAACTATCATATGATAAGAACAAAACTTTCCGTCAATTCAAGGAAGATTTAATGGCAGCAAGGGATATTGCATCACTTGGAAATAAAGATGCACTTTATCGTTTGTGCATGAATCAGGTGGAGACATTTATGGAACAATGGAACAACAATGATGAGTTCAGGAAAAAGTACATCAGCGGGTGCAATATGAACGTAAGCAGGAGACAAAGTGCATTGGATGGAGGGTCACTTGTTCTTGATGACGTGGCGCCTGCACTGCCTGGTATTGTGAATGAAAAAATGCTAACGATCCGGATTCTATTCCAGGTGAAGTGAAATCCGTGTCAGTGGTTCTACTTGTTGAAGAAGGAAAGATTGTTTCATCTACTGAAAAGAAACAAACAGATGATAATAATAATAATACTAACAATAAATCTATTGAGAATGAATCGGGCCAAAAGAATCAGACATTGACAACCAAAGGTGTTGCAAAACCGAAGGGAAGTGATGACGTGCCAGTGGTTTCTGAGCTGACAGTGGAGAACAAAAAGGAGGAAGAGAATACACTGAAAAATGAGGATATTGAGTTGGCTAAAAAGGCTGAGGAATTGAGGAAAGAAGAGATTGCCGCCAAGTTGAAAGAGCAACGCCGCCTTGAGGAGAAGGCCAAGGCGATAGAGGCACTCGAGAGGAAGAAACGCAATGCTGAAAAGGCCCAAATTAGAGCTGATCTGCGGGCCCACAAGGAAGCTGAGCAAAAAGAAAAGGAGAAGGAGAAGCGACTGAGAAAGAAGGAGGAGAAGAAGAAGACAGGTGGTGGAGACGAAAGCATTAACGGAGAGGAAGCGGCAGCCGCCAGCTCAGAAAGTGCAAACGAGGCAGCAGCTAAAGATACAGAAACAGTTCCTAAGGAGAAGAATAAGAAAAAACCGGCGACACCACCACCATATTTCTTCTCAAAGCAGTTGAAACCGAAGCCCATCCCGCCACCACTTGTAAACAGAAACAAGAAGAGGTGGCAACAATGGGGGAACTGGCTCTTGCTGTTGCTTGTATCTTTTTGTTGTTCCTGTTAGGCAACACCAGTTACATTAGGCTTAAGTTCAATGGCTTCGTCTAATTGGTTTATCTGTAGTCTCTTGGATTGAGTTTTGGGTTTCTAAGGCATCTATAGATAGATACATACTCATACATACATACATACATACATACATACATACATACATACATATATGCATTAAAGAGTTTGTAATAAGTTTGGGCTTTTGTTTGTTTTAAAAAAATGAACAAGAAAGTTTTTCCCGCCAAAAAACTTTTTTTTTTACTTCCACACTTTTCGACCGAAACTTTAAGAATTCGGGCAGGACTTTTCGACCGAAAAATAAGATTTAGATCAGGAGAGATTTTGGACAAAAAATTGAGATTTCGATCAAAGGACTTTGATCAGACTTTTCGACCGAAAAAGACTTTTCGATTGAAAAACTTGTAGAGGAGAATTTTCGACCGAAAAACTTTTAGAGGAGACTTTTCGACCGAAAAACCTTGAGATGAGACTTTTCGACCGAAAAGTAAAGATTTTGACCCCTTCAACAGAGATTTCGGGCGATTCAACTGAAACTCGAGAAATTCCGACCTGCAACTTCCGAACCTCAAATTAAGCCCCGAAAATCATCCCAAACTTCATCTCCACTGTTTTGCATGCTAAATACTCAAAAAATGGCACTGAATACGATCCAATTTGATGACTTTTGAATCTTGAAAAGTTGAAAACTTTGACAAAACTTTGAAACGTGCTTGAATCTGCTTGAATCTCCCAAAAACCAAGCACCGAAAGCTTTTATAGCACTTGTGAAAACCGTTTATTCGAGCAAATCAAGCAATCGATTGATAGAAACGAGAATCGAGTAGGATAATCAAGATATGAGATTGGATAAAAAAAACACATAGTTAAAGGTGTAACTCTCTCTATTGTATTGATATATCAAATGAAGTCCCACCTTACAAAAGTCAAACTAAACAAGTATTTATACTAAGAAGACAAAGAACGAGTGCTTTCGAAATACATTTCGGTCGAAATGTATTTCGTCCAAAAACGATTTTCATCAAGACAGATTTCGGTCGAAATCTTTTAACTTCAAAGAATTCTTCCGTCTTCAGATTGTTTATATGCGATGGCCGAAAAATAGTTCCAGCAAGGTCGGAATCCTACTTGTAAAGCACAACTTCTACTGGTTCTAGAAACTATGTTGGATATGGGTTTATAAGGAAACAACTCTAGACTACCTAGTGGATCCATAATCACTCTCAGGGTGTTACCAACTAAGGAACCTATAGATGTAATAACTCACCAAATAGTTGGATTACCTTTCAGTCTCACCAACAATGATAATGTACCCAAATAGACATATCACCTTTCAGTCTCACTATCCATAATACATCTAGGATTCACGGGGTAATCTCCGAATAACAAACTATGACTCAGAATAGCAACAAATACTAAGACAAACTAAGGGAAACTTCCTCTCAGACAGATTTCACTCAGGATTGTAACATCCCAAAAAATAAAACGACAGTTAAAATGATGAAATAAACGAACGAGGCATGTCGGGTCGGGCCAGATGGGCCGGCGGGCTGGAAGGGGAGCCTCCCCTATAAATAGCTTAGACCTCCATCATTTCTCTCATTTGCAAGTTCTAGAGAGAGAAATCATAGAGAGAGAAAGTTGGCGGATCGACCCGAGATTTCAGCAAAGTGTTGCTCCATACGTGGGAAGAACCTCCAGATCAGAAACTTGATTCAGGTAACGATCGGGCCTAAATCTGAGTTTTTGTTCGTTTTTGGGTTTTTCGGGTTTTGGGTGAAAAGGTAACGTTTTCACGGATAAAACTGAAAGATAAACATAGATTTGAGTTCCTTAATGGAAAGCAAACGTTTTGAAGTAAACAAGTTCGGGATCTTGACGTAATCAGACCCGAAGACGAAAGTTAGGGTTTTTGCGAAGAAGCAGTTCGTGCGTATTTATCAAGTACGCATGAAGATGATCCTGCGTACTTACCATGTACGCAAGAAGAGGATCCTGCGTACTTATCAAGTACGCATGAAGAGGGTCATGCGTACTTATCAAGTACGCATGAAGCAGGTACTGCGTATTTATCAAGTACGCATGAAGCAAAGTCTGCGCACTTATTAAGTACGCAAGAACAAGTCCCTGCGCACTTGCTAAGTGCGCAGGCATTAGGTTGTTTAGGTAAAGTCAGTATGTTTAAAAAGGTTAAACCGTTAGAGTCGGGGTTGGTCTGATGTGTATTTAACTAATCAATTCAGATCGGAAGTGACGTTGTTGGGCCTTTGTTTAGGACAACCGAGACTAGCTTATAAGGTGAGTTCTAGAAGCCCTCTTTTAAATGTTTTATATAATGTTTTTGGGCTGGTGTGCATACATATGAAATGATGTTTTTACGAAATGATGTTTATGAAACTATGTTTATAAAATGATGCTTATGAAACTATTTTACGAAATGAAATGATTTGGAATGAACGGTTTATGGAAAGAAAGTTTATGAATGGAAGGTTTACAAAACGAAATGTTTATAAAGAAATGGTTTAAACTAAAGGTAAAGGGTTTCAAAAATGAATGAAAGGTTTTATGAAAAGAAAAGAAAAAGGGCAAAGGTTTTAAAGAAGTCATTACAAATCTAATCTGTCGAATGAATGGAATTGACGAATGAAGTCTGGGAATGTAATTCCCAGCCTTGTGGTAGATTATGGACAGCGAGCCATAGTTGCCATAAGAGCAACAGGGGCGGCGTCTTGGTGGCCTGCCAATGGTTTTGATGTTGTACAACTGGTAGGGAGTAACGACGGTTACTCAGGGGTTAACGTGACCCTATATAAGGTTAAATTATGATCCGATAGTGTTATGGCCGTGAGCCATAGCCGTCGATGGAAGTTGTCGGTCTATGGACATGAGAGCCATAGGGGCAACTGAATGGGTATTGTGAGTCCTCGTGCAGTTAAGCCTTGGGGGCAATACAAAATGGAATTGACGGAATGTATGGTATTGTCGGTCTTCGTGCAGTTAAGCCTTAGGGGCAATACCATACTAAATGACGGTACGAATGGTAACACAGATTTAGATAGTAATGTATGACTTAAATGAATGTTAAATGTTTTAAACAAATGATCCGTTCAATGTGTTTATGATGAGGATAAATGTTTGAAGGTTTTCAATGATGAACGAAAGGCCCTGTTTTCTTATATATGATGTTAAACCCTAATGAATGATTGAATGATGAACCATTTCTTAAATCGAACGAAAACTAGAACTCACCATCGTAGCTGACTTTTTAGTGTGCACATTCAGGTTAAGCCAGGTTATGAGGTTGAACGGTGATGCTTGGCTAGCGATGAAGAGTTACCCGGACGCTTATGAAGACTGGCATCATGTTACGTTTTGATTTCGTTAAGTTATGTTTAGACATGTTTACGCTTCCGCATGTTGAACAATGTAATGGTTATGTTTAATGAAGTATTTTCCGCTGCGTTATTTGATATTAAAGTTTAAGAACTGTTTGTGAATGAGTAAATCCAACAAGTGAGACCTCTCGGGTTTGGGGCCTTACAAGGATCCTAATATTGAAGACTAATCGACTATCTCTCACTTCTAGGGTATTGAGATAAGACACACTCAGATCTAATGACTCTCAATCATAGCTCCTATGGGATACTACGTCTAGCAAACCATACAAACGATCGTAATCACACGAACTACGATCTAGATACGCTATTCAAACAGGAAGACATCCACAAATAACATACGGAGCTCATAATTAATCATACATCAGATTAAAGCATACATATTCATCATAATTACTATCAAAAGATTGTTTACAAAGTCATTAATCCATTTCAACGAATCCAAAACCGATAAAAACTAAAACTTTAACAAATATTCATCATGAACCTATGTAGTATTAGAGTTTTAGCATGCAATCATGCTTAAAACAACTAAATCAGAAGTAGAAAACATGAACATAGTATCAAACACAGAAATCAATAATAAAGGTTCAAACTTTGGAACCGAAAATGCTAAATCTAACCAACCCGGAATCAAAGCTTCGACCTTTTCACTTTATTTGACTTCCAATCACCCAAAATCGCCCCAAGCTATGCTCCAGACGGCAAAACAATCGAACCCCCAACCTAAAGGCATTCAAATTCGTTTTAAATCGATTTTAGGGCTTTTTACAGATTTACGTGTCTCTCGCGTACCGTGAGAGAAGATAGTCAGCCCCTCGCATACCGCGAGGGACAAATTAGTCGCGCGCCATTATGAGATTCCTCGCGTACCGCGAGGCTTGGTAGCTTCCCCTTCGCGTACCGCGAAGGGTGTAAATTCCCTCTTTTTGACTTTTAAATCTTGGGACTTGTTCTCTTGCTCGGTTTCTTCGTGATATGACTTGTAATTCACACGAGCTCCTTAAATCATAGCAAAGACTCAAACTGAACCAAAAATGACTCAAAACATACGTAAAACTAATCTAAAACAAACGAAAACAATGGAATAAAGATGTGTGCTTTGCACAACATCAACAACTGACAGGAATACATAGTACTTTTCACGTATCAAATCTAAGCAAATGTCTAGTGGATGAGGCTCAACAAATCCCTCTAGAAGAAGTACATATCTATGAAAAGCTCAAATTTATGGAAGAACCATTACAAATCGAAGACTGAAAGATCAAAAAGTAGCACAAAAAGGAGATTCCATTAGTCAAAATGAAGTGGAATGCACGACATGGCCCTTAGATGACATGGGAAGTGGAGGACAAGATGAAGAGAAAGTATCCCCAACTATTTAGATAGAGGAAATTTCACGGACGGAATTTTTGTAAGGAGGGAAGGATGTAATACCCTGAACATTTATGTAATAGTTATAAACGTGAAAAAATATGAAACTTATATTTCACATATTGTCAAACGAGCAACTAATGAGTAAAATGGCTCTTAGAAATATAGAGTATTTAGACGAGCATTTACTAGTATAGGATATCGTTTAATAATAATAATAAGAGTAAATTACTATTTGAGTCCCTGACGTTTGACCATTTTAACTATTTGCGTCCCTTATGTTTAAATTCGTGTTTTTTAACCCTGACGTTTCATTTTTGCTTCTATTTGATTCCAAATGGCTAACTCTGTTAGTTTTTCTGTTAATTTTTTACTGAAACGACCAAAATACCCTTAAGGACTTAAATGGTTAAAAAGCCGATGCCGCCAGTTGTAAGACCCCAACTCAGGCATCCTACAGTTGGTTCTCATAACGGGTCATTTTCATTAAAAATGCATTTATTGCAATTCAATCTACAACGAAAGTCTTTCAAAACTCATTTATTACTATTTAACGTTATTAGCTTACCTCACGAATGCCTGCACACCAATCCGAGTAACGCCACTTCCAAGCCAAGATACGTCAACCCTACACTTACCTGTAAAACAATCTAACGTACACACAAAGTTAGCTACACTGAGTGAGTTCTAATAGTTTAATTTAAACAAAAACCTTCACGTCATGTTCTTTTGTTTATTTCACTCAGGACCCTCCGGTCCTTATAAGATAATATTACAATTTATTAATGAATAGTTAATCCCCTGTCATCCCATGATATTCCCATAACTGTTTATCAACCGAGACTCAGCCCGTACTACCAATAATAATAACAACCTTACCATCACTTTGACATGGACTCACATACTATACTGATAACTCATACTCAAGAACAATCATTAACTCGACTCTTAATTAACACAACATAACCTAGACAACACACCCGGCCTTAACCAAGGCGCTCACAATTAACTGACACGACACTTATACACGTCATGTCATAAATCTTGACTCAACGGTCAGTCTAACTATACATACTGCAATAATAACATCTACACGTCACACTAATGTTACCACATCAATATCATCACATGCATAATAAATGTAATTCTACGTTTGCATGTAATTAAACACCACATAAATATACTCGTAACACATACCTCGTTAGGGTTACCCTCGTCAGGGCGTTCAACACACCCCGAGCTCATCATTAACCTGTTAAATAAATGTCACCATTGGTGACTTCCAAAAGGACCTCATCATTCACAAATCCTGTTTGCCTTATCATACAGACAACAATGCAAACACGTCACAGTAATAGTAAACACATATTATCACACATCATACACACGACTCGTTAACTACACCCGCACCTCACATACAACCCTTGAACAACATTTATCCCACATAAAATAATAAGCATTTAGCTAACGGCTTGACTCCCCCTAATTAACCCTTAACACACCACTCATTCATCGCTAGTAACCCTAGTTACCACATTCAGGTAAACACACCATGGACCCTACAATTTCTTAATAAGCATTTTATTTCAAAAGCACACCGGGTTAGAACCCGAAATCCTTAACCTGATTAATTATATTAATATCTCTTGAAAGTATGTACGATAGCCCCAAAATAGTAAAACGTTTAAAAGAGGGGGATTAGAAACTCACCAGTTGCGAAGCTTTCCTTCCGAAGTCGCATACCCGTAAACTCGTAGTCCAATGCGAACCTGTCGTCTAATGAACTACCCAGATCAATCCTATTACCGCCATAACACTAACGCATCTATTCTGGACCAGAAGCTACAAGATCGGTCTAAATCATCCCAAACCGTACAACCGACGCGCTCAATCGCGTATAAAAACCCTTAAATTAACGTTACCGAAAAACGTTCCCGAAAGTCATTTTCGACATTTTTCTCATATCCCAAAATAGTCCCCAAAAATGAATATAAAGTTCAATGGGGTCATACCTTTGCGTACAAGTCGTTCTAAGCGGTTTTGTACGAAACTGCTGAGCACCACGCGAGAGGAAAACTTGCTTGCTCATATCTCGACCATACAGGCTCTGTTTCGCGCGATCCACCTATTCACGCGTTCATCTCAACATGCTCGACCTCAGAAAATTATTGGTGTCGGCCGTCACCGCCACCGCTGCTGCCAGAACACGTACTCGTCTTTTAGCACGTTCGGTTTTGCTCGTCAACATACGAGTAGCTTAAAACCGACCCAAATGAACTCCATTTTAGGCGAATTATATGTCCACGCGTTCGCATCGCCGAAACCTTTCACACGAACCAGTTGCCGTCACCGGAAACCGCCGGCTCTGTCACCGGAAAACCAAACAATTGACGGAATTCGCCTTCTTCGCGCGTCTGTCTTCGCACTGCTCGTATCCCTATCAAAAGAACTCGGAATTAGAAAAATAATATATCCACGTGACCGTGTCACCAAAATTTTTCTTCTTCTACCATCTCCGTTGCCTGCCTCCATCGGCTCCGCCACCTTAAACCCAAACAGTAGCCGGAAATCCTCGTCGGATTTCTCGTTTTCGCTCGATTCTTTCACCAATCGTCTCCAAGTCTCTATAAAGCAGTCTTAGCACAGAAAATAAGAAATCCTAATCATAATCTCATGTAAAACGATTGTAAACAATGTAGACGGGATTACCGGATAGCGTCCTTGTCTCCTCCGAGCAGCCACCACCGGAACCACCGTGACCACCGTCTTCCTCCTCCAATGCGTCTCTCTTCTGCCGTAAAGCACAAACCTAGGCCGAATGGCCTAGGGTTTGTGTTTAATTTGTCTTTAAACCATTGCGGTTTACACTCTAGTCCCTCGTTTCTCCGTTCGCATGTTTTCTATCCCAATTGTTCTCATAGTGGCTAACCGGGTCCTCTTAGTTTTTCCATAATAGAGTTCTATGTGAAAATCTTTATAACACAATCCATTTAAAAGAGACTCGGTTAACTCATCGACCCGACCCGTTAGTTTACAAACTTTGGGATATTACAATGCTTGTTGTGTTCAAAATGTAATAATGAGAATGTTGCAATATACGAATATCGATGGAGGTATAAAGGATCCTTGTATACTTAATGAGATGTTACGAAAAGCTGACATAGGGCAAGGGTGTCCGGTATGGAGTAACCATGCGCTAAGTAACGTGTTCTCATACCACACGATGGTTGTGGGGACATTACTTGGGTCAGTATGTCCGTTGTACAGTGGTTATTGGATATCTAGTATGGCAAAGACTGTCATAACCTATATTGTGTATGCATAATTGTCAATGTGTTTTTTTAAACTGTGTAGCTTGAGCTCACCAACATTTAGTTGACGTCTTTTTAAGTGTACTTCTCACATGTGAGCCGTGAGGAAAATCATAAGAACTACTTGATGAATGTGGAGCCTAGAAGTGCTTGGCTGTTATACTTTTGTAAATAAATAATACGATGTAATCAGATTATCATAAGTTTTAATGAAAGTTCAGTTTCCTTCTGATGTTAAGATTATATCAATTGTGCATAATCACTCAATTCCCGATGGGGTGTCACAAGTATCAATATTTCTTTAATATTGAGGAGGATCATAAGACATATTTTGAAGCAATGGCATCTAGGGATGTTGCTTTCTATAAAGAGGCCATCCAAGATGAGATGGATTCTATCATGCATAATAATACACGAAAATTGACTGATGTAGGTCCCGGGAGCCTCGTCGCGTAGCGGAAATCCACGGATCTGTTATGTGATTTGTGTGGGAACTGAGAAAACGAGACAGAGAAACAACAACAAAGACGAAAGAGAACAAACGATACGTAATCCATAGCATAGAAATCATCCCGTATTACAGACGACATACCGAAGGAGCACACATCTCTTATCTAAGCTCACGGTCCAGGGGCGGGAGAGCTCGTCCCGCCCAGACACCTCTCAACCTAGTTCCTAAAGTTCCACCTACAAATGAGGCCATCATCTCATATTTATAGGGGAAGGAACATATAAACTTGACAAGTACGCAAGGTTTTCCTTGCATACTTACTAAGTACGCAAGACCAATCTGGTATGTAGGCTAAGTACTCAGGAACACCCTCCTGTGTACTAGCCACGTACACCGATACATAGAATTTTATCTATAGTTACCAAAGCATGCTTCTACAACCGATTTACCTGCTTGTTGCAAGCCATTGGGTTCTAAACGATATTTAAAAGAAGGGGTAACTTTATATAATAGTAACCAAGTTTCAAAAGTGTTCCAATTAGGTCACTTTATACGCATTTTATACGGTATACACCCTCGAGTATACTATGGTGAGTGACCTAATTGGAACACTTCTGAAACTTGGTTACTATTCTGTGGTGTTTTCCCTTAAAAGAAAGATGAAAGTTGATGGAAGCATAGATAAGTTTAAAGCCATGCTGGTAATCCAAAGCTTTAGACAAAAAGAAGGAATTGATTTCTTTGACACTTTTGCTCTTGTTGTCAGGATTTCCACTATAAGGCTCTTCATAGTTCTTGCTTCAGTTCATAATTTGATAATTCTCCACATGGATGTCAAGACCGCATTCTTGAATGGTGAATTGGATGAGGAGGTATACATGAAACAACCTGAGGGTTTTGTATTACCTGGTCAAGAACACAAGGTGTGTAAACTCATCAAGTCTTTGTATGGTTTGAAACAAGCACCTAAATAGTGGCATTAAAAATTTGATGAGGTAATCTTATCTCATGGGTTTCTTCTAAACTAGGTTGATAAGTGTGTTTACACTAGATTTGACTCTTCTAGTAAAGTAGTGATTATTTATCTATATGTAGATGACATGTCGATCTTTGGTGCTGACCAAGATGAGGTTGATAAGACAAAGGAATTACTGTCTTCTAATTTTGAATAAAGGATACGTGGGAAGCAAATGTGATCCTTGGTATATGGATTAAAAGGAGTAACAATGGTATAACCATGACGCAGTCTCATTACATTGAGAAAGTGTTGAAGAAATTCAACCACTTTAATTGTTCTCCTGTTCGTACTCCCATAGATCCTAGCATCAATGTTATGCCTTTAATTATGGTAATTCTGTTTCACAATTAGAGTATTCAAAGGCTATTGGATGCTTAATGTATGCTATGATTGGTACAAGGCCTGACATAGCTTATGTTGTGGGTAACATGAGCAGATTTACTAGTAATCCTAGTGCTCAACACTAGCCGTAAATAGACTGTTTAAGTACCTAAAAGGAACCATGAACTATGGTTTGTCTACAGGCTTTCCTTCGGTAATAGAAGGGTATTCTGATGCAAGTTGGATAACTAATATGGAAGATCATTCTTCTGCAAGTGGGTGGGTATTCCTACGTGGCGGTGGGGCCATTGCCTGGGCTTCAAAGAAGCAAACTTGCATTACTAATTCGACTATGAAATATGAGTTTGTGTCTTTGGCTGCAGTTGGTAAAGAATTTGATTCGATTATGGTCAAAACCGATAACACCAATCTCTATCAAATGTGATAGTGCAGCTACATTGTCTAAGGCATATAGTCAAGTGTACAATGGAAAGTCTAGACACTTGGGTGTTAAACACATTATGATTAGAGAATTAATCATGAATGGTGTGATATCTGTGGAATTTGTAAGATCCGAGCTTAATTTAGCTGATCATCTAACCAAAGGGTTAGGAAGAGATCTTGTGAACGAATCAGTTAAAGGGATGCGTTTAAAGTCCATGTAAATATCTTATGTCAAGACACCCAATTCCCATCTAATACAATGTTAGATGTAGTATTCAATGTGGCAAGCTTGTCATAAAGATATTGGAACACATTAACATATTCATCCCACGGTATGTGTTCAAACAACAAGATAACTGAGGTTGAAATTTGATTTCTTAATAGTGCATTGATAAATTGCATTGCAAGTGCAAGAATAATGAACTACCTAAGATTTGATTTATTATTTGAAGGATTAGGACACAGACTAGTAAAACATTGTGTCAAGTGGAATTAAGATTTGTAAATGTATGTGTATGTTACCTACATGTATTTAAATGGATAACTTGGGTTCGATCCATTGTGATACCCTGTTAGTCTAATATTTGTATCGTGTAATATACTAAAGTGAAAATTCAGTCCACGTGATATTTTCGTTTATGCATACGTTTGTGTTTGTGTGAGGATGGTTGATGTGTTTTGTGATTAAGTAAATATATTTTTTAGATATAGTTTCATGAGATCAGGTTTTAAACTTATAAAATGATAATTACTTTAAACTTAAAAACACACACAATAGGCAAGTGTACGTATTGTAGCGTAATCTAGTTTATGTAAAAACCAAATGTCAAACCATTGGACACAGTCAAGTTCCAATACTCATTTTTCGTTATCGTTTATCCAGATTAGTTAGTGAGTGAGTTTTGTGTGCTTGTGAAGCAGAAACGTAAATGATAGTAAAGTAAATAACTATAAAGTAAAAACGTGCATGAAGTGTATAACAGAAATATAAATAACAGAAAAGTAAATATCTCGGAAATGATCAGGTCACGAAGAGTATTGCTTTGGGCTTCGAATCCGATTGGTACGTGATAATGTTAAGTTGACTAATCCGGTGGTATGACTATTACAAACATGTGAACGGTACACCGCTAAAGCCTCATTCTCAGAATATTTGATTCACGAATTATAATCTTTAATAATAAAATGGTAATGATCCCAGCTAAGGACAAAGTTACCCTCAACTCTTTGAATGCTATTTCAAAGTTGGTTTAGGATATCGAACTTAAATGCATAATTATTATTGTTAAAAATGTGATTAGACTTTGCTCACTGGGAGGCATTGTAACAATGGGACCATGTATAAAGACGTACCATTCCTAACATGAGTTCATCAATTCTTGGTCACATAACAAGTTCGTATAAAGACGTACGACCTTACTAGCTAGTGTTGACCAAGCCTTGGCTTATCAATCTCTACTTGTATAAAGACGTACAAATATTAATGGAAGTTTGATTAAAAAGGTTTTACGGTCTTACGCTTTGAAATCAAGAACACTCACAATTATAAAGACATATTTAGACAATAATAAAAAGCACACCAAGAGGTGGTTTTAAGAGCGAATAATTAAATACATAAACATACCACTAGATTAATACGTCAAACATTAGCATGCACCAAAATTTATCTTAAACCTAGCAATACAAAGAGTTTAGCCACGAATGGTCATACTAAATAGCGTAATAATGAGTTTCGTAGGCTCCCCTACTGCGAAACAAGGAGGAGGAGCCTCTCTACTCTATACTCTCTACTCTAAACTATATAAACGGACTTTCTTGAGCTGTGGTAATGTATCTTGAGGTGTGTTGTAACACCCAGCATTTCAGGTTATTATCCATATTCATAATGGCACGTTCGTATTTTATATTTGTTAGGAGTATTATCTTTGACATGATATTGTCAGAAGTCTAGCAAAGGAACACGTGCCATATTTTAGTAATTTTCAAGAGTTACTAGAATAGTAAACAGTTATAACCCGCAAGATACGGTCGTTGGTGATTAAAAAGGATTTTATTCCAGTAAAGTCTAGAGACACACCTTAAAATAAAGAAACAAATATTGGTGACTAACTTTTATAAAAAGTTGACACATAAATAAGTGTTACGTGTCTTTATGTTATTTTTTGTGTTATATAGTTAAAGTGGTAACTATAACGGGTTAACTAGTAGTTTATGGAAACTAGTCAAAACCATCCAAAAAAAACTTATAAGTAATGAATCGTTTAAAGGTTTTACACCAAGTATTAGATCACGGGAACATCTACCGGGTATATACTACCTAAAAATAGCTTGACTAATACATAGACTTAGTTAAATGATGGAACAAGACCCAAACTCACCCCCCTTGTGCACCCTTCGGCCGAGAACCACCCAAGGGGCCCCACCCATTTACCAAACCAACTACTCCATCATTGTGAATGTCATAAGGCCATGCTTCATCAACCAAATGAGCAAGCAAAGGTCAAATCCATCATATCCAAGTCATGATTATAATTATTAGAGCAAGTTTAACACTCAAGCTTCATCCCCCTTTCACCCTATATATATCGACACATGCACACACACAACCACTTTACATCTTTCAAATCCAAGAGCAAAAACCAAAAGAATACCCAAAAATCTCGTCACTCAATTTCTGGCAGATTTTTGGCCAACTTTGCAAGACCATATCTCCTTCGTTACTTGGCCAAATCGGTCCATTCTTCTTCTAGAATGAAGCTCCATGTTAAGAAGGAAGAACCCAAGTGGAATCACTCGAATCCATGGAGTATTCGACCTCCAAACAGCCGGCGCGAGAAGGCCGCTCTGTGCAGGTCGAATCTGAACACTTCTTTCCATTTTCCTGTTTTGAGGTACCTACACAACTCCAAATATAGTAATTCTTTTTCACATCTCCTCTGGTTTCAATAAACTTGATTTTAGAAGAAAACCCCAAGTCATTTGGTCTTCTAAAACCATCTAAAAGTCTATTCGAAGTACGCCTAAAAATCTGAGTTTTCAAGGACGAAATAAAACATAAAAGTCTTGATGAGTTTTGGCGTTATTTCTTCATAAGTCATGTTTGAGTACATATATTTAATACACGTACATGTTCATACATAAAATACCAAACTACAAGGACCATGGACAAGACAAGGACACATCAAATATAAACTACATATATATACTATCACATAAAATAAACACTTGGATGATGGTGTTCCTCACAAACCCTTCATTCCATTCATGTGTTATGTTGAAGGATACATGTTTGTGAAGTTATATGATCATGTGTGACTTACCTGGCAAGACCCAAGGTAGTGTCCTATGATTCAAGAAGACATACGAACGATTATCATCAACATATGAACGTGAAAGGTGTTACTAAAAGTATAGGTTTATGGATAAAATTATGATATATATGTGTTGATGTACGGTTTTGGTTAAATCATGGAAATGTTCTAAGAATTAAAGATTAGTATCCTAATATGAACATTGGATATATGTACATGGAACATATGAAGAGATTCGATTAAAAATAAATAATCACGTGACATCGTGGAACATAAGTGAATATATTTTAAGTTACAAAAATAATATTTATTTTTGGTACACTTAATAAGTCACCAATAGGGAAACATATTATTTTCTCGGAAAATATGTAAGCGTCTAGACTGGAATAATAATCACCAACGAGTCGTAAATAAAAACACTATTTTTACTAAACAAAGGCGTACTTAACGGGATTTGTTAAGTCGGATATAAGACGGGTAGTTTTAACACATTAGTACCCTTGTGTGATTAGGGTACGGATAGACAAGAACTAGCACAAGTTTGTTTGCTAGGATTTCATCAAACACAAGGTGAGTTCACGACCCCCTTTTAACTTTTTAATGTTTTGTAAACATCGGGGGGAGAAACATACTTACTTGTTATGTTTGAAAACATGAATTACATTTGCTTACAAGTTTGACATCATGAACATTTAGGTCTAACTCCTTGTGAGTTTCACTAACCCCTTTTTCTAAGTTTTTCAAATGATTTGGGGTGGAAACATACTTGTAAAAGACTTTTGTGTGTAAATGAATTGAACTAATGATCTGACCGTATGTGTGTATTGAGGGAAAAGTAAAGCGCTTAAAGTCCTCTGAATAAGTTAGTAACCATTAGCTATTTTAGCCCGGGATTATATGGATAGTACTATTGGGGGTGACGCCTCCGGTCATGGTTAGTCGCGCTAACCAGGGGTCAAAAGGGCCGAATGACCGCATATTGTCTTACTCGCAAAAAGGCGAGGGGGAGGCACAAAAGGTCGGGGTTTGGTTACGGTCTCGTACATTACATACTATTTTGTATTCCTTGCAAGCTTACAAATGGGGTTAATAGATCGAATTAGTATTCAAATTCATTGGTAATACATGCAAAAGGGTTCTGATCAGGTTAAAGTGATCAGGTTTTAAGCAAAAGAGTTCTGATCAGGTTAAAGTGATCAGGTTTTAAACAAAAGAGTTCTGATCAGGTTAAAGTGATCAGGTTTTAAACAAAAGAGTTCTAATCAGGTTAAAGTGATCAGGTTTAAAACAAAAGGGTTCTGATCAGGTTTTAAGCAAAAGAGTTCTGATCAGGTTAAAGTGATCAGGTTTTAAACAAAAGAGTTCTGATCAGGTTAAAGTGATCAGGTTTTAAGCAAAAGAGTTCTGATCAGGTTAAAGTGATCAGGTTTTAAACAAAAGAGTTCTGATCAGGTTAAAGTGATCAGGTTTTAAGCAAAAGAGTTCTGATCAGGTTAAAGTGATCAGGTTTTAAACAAAAGAGTTCTGATCAGGTTAAAGTGATCAGGTTTTAAGCAAAAGAGTTCTGATCAGGTTAAAGTGATCAGGTTTTAAACAAAAGAGTTCTGATCAGGTTAAAGTGATCAGGTTTTAAACAAAAGAGTTCTGATCAGGTTAAAGTGATCAGGTTTTAAACAAAAGAGTTCTGATCAGGTTAAAGTGATCAGGTTTTAAACAAAAGAGTTCTGATCAGGTTTTAAACAAAAGAGTTTTTGATCAGAAAATGATCATGTTTAAACATTGGATTTATGACGGTAAAGTCATGGGCACGTTTTCAAATGAAAACTACTCATTATTATGACGGTTAAGTCATGTATAGTTTTTTCGGGGAAAACTACTTAGTTTTATGACGGTAAAGTCATGTACATGTTTTCGGGAAGAACTATAAGCACTGATATAACTAACTCTGTGAACTCACCAACCTTTGTGTTGACACTTTCAAGTATGTTTCTCAGGTAACCTTTAGCTATGGCGCGGTTGGAATAGGCTAGCTATGTTGGATCAATTTCCTAGTAGCTGGAAGGACGTAGAATATCAAGTCTCAAGTTTATCGTTGATTTAGAAGAACTTAGATCATAGTATTACTTAGTTTAGTAATTGTATATGTAATCAAGTCTTAGAAATCACAATTACCGCTTCCGCTATCGTGTAATGAACCAATCGTTGCAACCTGTATTTATTTATTAAGTAAATAAATTTGGTGGTGTGACAGATTGGTATCAGAGCAATGGTTTTAGCGAATTAGGTTTCCTTAGTGATACCTAGGCTCTAACCGGACTTATTTAGGGACCAAGATTTCTAAGACTTGCATCACACTAACCCAAGACTTGAGTATAGGAATTCCAACCGTTGCTGAACAATTTGTGTAGACTATTAGTGTATGGAGTTACACTAGGGTATCATTAGCTACACTAATACAATTACATGGCACATGTAATGAACACTTAAACACATACAACAATGCGGAAATAATAAACACTTATAACATGTTACTGTTCGGATTACGAGTCATGAATAACGGGTACTCAGCATACTGCAACCTTAGAAGATCGAGTTACGAGCTGAGCTTGGACGACGACGGCAGCGATCGTCAGTTACCGATCTTGGTATCACAACAGGCTGAACCCGTACCAGAATATGTACCTATACATGCACCACAACTACTCCAGCCATGGAGGCAACTATCTTTCTAACATATTTGCGGTATAAATACTCTCCTTCATAAGTTGCCGGATCGGATGCCTAGAATTTCGCCATGAGATATGGCAGACGGGATTACCCGGATAGAAGGGAACCCAAGATGGATGAGCAGGACTAAACGGGAGAGAACCATACGGGTCAAGAGACCTAGACATTCATCAGGATCATGTGGATCCATAAGTACATACATACTTGGAGCATGAGCTGCTCGATAATCATTTGAGGATCTCTGCCCTACACATAGTGCCTGACTTTCATACGCATTTTAATTCTGAGACACTGGTAGTGCCTCTCTACCATTAGCCTCATCCGACAACATCCATATTCGGCAAATTCATGAGTATTGGTACACATAATTAAGAGTAATCCGATAAAACAATACACACTCATGTACAACTGTGCAAACGCAATCTAATGATCATTTCAAATCCCTTTTGATTAAAAGCTAGGGATAGGGGAAACACTATAGGGATCAGGCAAGGCAAATTATCATTACGGGTGCACACGTAATCATAATTTGCAGTGCATGGGAACTTTAGTGAGTCTTGCTGTCTAAGCTGATGATCAACCCATATTCTCAATCACTTGATTAAGGATTGGATCTTAACAAATCAGACTTCTCAATTAGGTACTCACAAAGCATTCTCCTAGTTTTGGAGGAACGAGAGAAATTCTAATTGAATTCAACCAATCCTTAGTAAATCCTGAACGACGAAGGAATTCGCACATTCATTCTTTGAGATTCTACTTGTCAGGAATGCTTCAAATTGAGCGTTATCACAACTAACACTTACAATAATGGCACAATTATTATGGGAGATTATAGCGTAATCTCAGAATCCATCATACAGTTCAATCTGACAATTGCTTTAAAGTTACGCCAAAAGTGTTATGCACTAACTTCAGTAATGGGGCAGGATATTATTCTGACCCGCATACACATGGCACCTATGGATATTGTGGAAGCTCGACATGAGACAAGTAGGTAATCGGACATTTCAAAATATCGGTCAAACAGGGTTGCTCTCGCAGCCATTGACATTCAATATACCTTTAAGTCTAGCTATTCTCTCGGTAATGGATAAGCCGGGGTTGATGCTCAAGCGAATGCCAAAGAAACCTAAGTGTGGACTAACGACTATTGTCGCACTAACAGGGAAACGACATGCAAAACTCTTAAAGGAGTCCCAAATGCAGAATTTCATGCTAATCTCATTAGTTCGTGATATGCATAAGGGACGTAAGCTCGAGCTATTCACAACAGGCCACTGTCCACAAAGAGTTGAGAAGAATAATTTATTACTCTTTTGTACTCGCACTTCCCCAAAGTTCATCTTGATGGATGGATCCCAGATTTTAGCCTAGAAGAGAGGTGTGATTGCATCTTTCACTCCTAGTTTTCTATAATTGGGAAGCTCTAGAGCATCTATTTTTAAGAAATGATCTCTTGGAGTAGACTCAGTTAGAATACAAAAGTCTCGACGTTCAACACTCATTACCTCAAGTTTATCTTTGTGCTAAGGATTTTGAGGCTATAACCTGAATGAGTGGAATACGTAATACCATTCAAACCCTAAGTATATGCAGACACACTGAATGACTACAAGATGGAAATTGTAAAACTCCCAAAACATTTCAGTCAACTTAATGGGTTGACAAACCCATAGCCCATTTTGGGGAAAGCACTAATTCGATAAGACCATTATCACAGTATCACTGTTCATTTCCTCACATAGACAGAATGTGAATATTCCAAACAAACATCGAACTTCGTATGGCTTACATACTTTGAAGGTATGGTAGTCGAGACATGAGTTTACATATCAGGACGCTACAACCCAAAGGCTAGTCTGCCTCGAAAGGTAGTGCAAGCAAAGGGGTAAAGTGGTGATTAGACTCGAAGTTCGCAAATAAGAGCTCCCAAGGAACATCAATTCTTAGCTCCATGAAGGCACATGGAGAGGAAAATCCTAGAAAACATGAAACCTGAAATAAGAGAAAAGTCTTAGTCCGGGAAAATGCTTTCGAAAAGCATAAGAGGGACAAACATAAAAGTTTCATTTTCATACTGTGTCATTACTACCCAATATTCAACTAAAACTTGGACACTTCGTCGAGTAATTCTTTCCTAAGATCTATAGAGATCTGCTTTTGTGACAAAGTGCGTAGACGAATAGAGGGTATGTGTCAACATACGCTCAAGATTCGCAGGCACCATTCCTTTCATTACCAGGAATGAGCATCACATAACCCTACCATATTGAGGGTAATCAAATAAACGGGTTCTGGCATGTATAATATTGTTAGTCGAAGAAGTATTCGCTTTGCTTTCGAATACCGACTACCAAGTAAATGGAATCAAGCAATTGAAGCCTAAGTTGGATGATACAGATATAATTTGGGTACCAGGTATCGGTAGCCTATGTGGGAGGTTATGGATGAAGTCCATAAGCCCAAGTACTCCGTTCATCCAGAATCAAATGAAACGTATAAGGACCCCGAGGAACTCCATTATGTGGCCAAACATGAGAGGAGAAATTGCTATTTGTGTTGGGAGATACCCGACCGTACAAGCAGAATGTTAGGAATCAACTGAGTAATCACAACAACCTCATATTCCTCAATGGAAATGGGAGGAGGATTCCATGGATTTCATTACAAAGCTACCCAAAACACATAGCGGCTATGATACAATACGGGTAATCGTCAGTCGTTTTACGAAATCCGCTCACTCCCTACCAATAAAGGAGACAGATAAAAGTAAGAAGCGTGCGAGGCGAAATATTAAGGAAATTAAGGCTAAGCATGGTATGCCCCTTTCCATTTTCTCTAAAAGGGACAGTCGATTCATGTCAAGAACCTGGCAGTCTGTAAAAGAAGCCTTGGGCACACGCCTTTACACGAGCACTGCATATCATCCCTAGATGAACGGTCAAGGTAAAAGGACCATCCAAACTTTAAAAGATGTGTTCCGTGCGTGTGTAATTGATTTCAGAGGAAATAGGGATACTCATTGCCGTTGGCTGAGTTTTCATATAATAAAAACTACCATACCAGCATTAAAGCCGCTCCGTTGAGGCTTTGGATGGTTGTAAGTGTCGCCCATCGCTATGTTGGGCGGAGGTTGGCGAAAATCATTTGACTGGTCCTGATATTGGCTAGCAAACCATGGACAAGATCGTCGAAATCAAAGATCGTCCGAAAGCCACTAGAGACAGTCGAAAGAGAGTTGTGCTAGCGACAGACGAAAGAGAGTTGTGCTAGCAACGGACGAAAGCCATTAGAATTCCAAGTGGGAAACAAAGTCATGTTGAAGGTCTCACCTTGGGAAGGAGTTGCAAGATTTGGCAACCGTGGCACCATTTGAAATTTTGGCTAGGGTTGGCCTTGTAGCATACAAGCTCAAGATGCCACAAGAACTAAGCAGTGAACATGATACGTTTCATGTATCAAATCTCAATAAGTGTTTATCAGACGAGACATTAATTATATCGCCTGATGAGATTCACATAGATAACAAGCTACACTTCATTGAGGAACCGATTGAAGTCACTGATTGGGAGGATCAGAAAACAAGGCGTAGCCGGGTTAAATTGGTTAAGGTACGTTGGAATTCAAAGCGCGGCCCCGAGTATACGTGGGAGCGGGAAGATAAAATGAAAGCCATGTACACGTCCTTGTTCACGAACACTCCAAGTAAAGATGACAAGAACTGAATTTCGGGACGAAATTCTCTTTAACATGGGGAGAATGTAACACCCAGCATTTCAGGTTATTATCCATATTCATAATGGCACGTTCGTATTTTATATTTGTTAGGAGTATTATCTTTGACATGATATTGTCAGAAGTCTAGCAAAGGAACACGTGCCATATTTTAGTAATTTTCAAGAGTTACTAGAATAGTAAACAGTTATAACCCGCAAGATACGGTCGTTGGTGATTAAAAAGGATTTTATTCCAGTAAAGTCTAGAGACACACCTTAAAATAAAGAAACAAATATTGGTGACTAACTTTTATAAAAAGTTGACACATAAATAAGTGTTACGTGTCTTTATGTTATTTTTTGTGTTATATAGTTAAAGTGGTAACTATAACGGGTTAACTAGTAGTTTATGGAAACTAGTCAAAACCATCCAAAAAAAACTTATAAGTAATGAATCGTTTAAAGGTTTTACACCAAGTATTAGATCACGGGAACATCTACCGGGTATATACTACCTAAAAATAGCTTGACTAATACATGGACTTAGTTAAATGATGGAACAAGACCCAAACTCACCCCCCTTGTGCACCCTTCGGCCGAGAACCACCCAAGGGGCCCCACCCATTTACCAAACCAACTACTCCATCATTGTGAATGTCATAAGGTCATGCTTCATCAACCAAATGAGCAAGCAAAGGTCAAATCCATCATATCCAAGTCATGATTATAATTATTAGAGCAAGTTTAACACTCAAGCTTCATCCCCCTTTCACCCTATATATATCGACACATGCACACACACAACCACTTTACATCTTTCAAATCCAAGAGCAAAAACCAAAAGAATACCCAAAAATCTCGTCACTCAATTTCTGGCAGATTTTTGGCCAACTTTGCAAGACCATATCTCCTTCGTTACTTGGCCAAATCGGTCCATTCTTCTTCTAGAATGAAGCTCCATGTTAAGAAGGAAGAACCCAAGTGGAATAACTCGAATCCATGGAGTATTCGACCTCCAAACAGCCGGCGCGAGAAGGCCGCTCTGTGCAGGTCGAATCTGAACACTTCTTTCCATTTTCCTGTTTTGAGGTACCTACACAACTCCAAATATAGTAATTCTTTTTCACATCTCCTCTGGTTTCAATAAACTTGATTTTAGAAGAAAACCCCAAGTCATTTGGTCTTCTAAAACCATCTAAAAGTCTATTCGAAGTACGCCTAAAAATCTGAGTTTTCAAGGACGAAATAAAACATAAAAGTCTTGATGAGTTTTGGCGTTATTTCTTCATAAGTCATGTTTGAGTACATATATTTAATACACGTACATGTTCATACATAAAATACCAAACTACAAGGACCATGGACAAGACAAGGACACATCAAATATAAACTACATATATATACTATCACATAAAATAAACACTTGGATGATGGTGTTCCTCACAAACCCTTCATTCCATTCATGTGTTATGTTGAAGGATACATGTTTGTGAAGTTATATGATCATGTGTGACTTACCTGGCAAGACCCAAGGTAGTGTCCTATGATTCAAGAAGACATACGAACGATTATCATCAACATATGAACGTGAAAGGTGTTACTAAAAGTATAGGTTTATGGATAAAATTATGATATATATGTGTTGATGTACGGTTTTGGTTAAATCATGGAAATGTTCTAAGAAATAAAGATTAGTATCCTAATATGAACATTGGATATATGTACATGGAACATATGAAGAGATTCGATTAAAAATAAATAATCACGTGACATCGTGGAACATAAGTGAATATATTTTAAGTTACAAAAATAATATTTATTTTTGGTACACTTAATAAGTCACCAATAGGGAAACATATTATTTTCTCGGAAAATATGTAAGCGTCTAGACTGGAATAATAATCACCAACGTGTCGTAAATAAAAACACTATTTTTACTAAACAAAGGCGTACTTAACGGGATTTGTTAAGTCGGATATAAGACGGGTACTTTTAACACATTAGTACCCTTGTGTGATTAGGGTACGGATAGACAAGAACTAGCACAAGTTTGTTTGCTAGGATGTCATCAAACACAAGGTGAGTTCACGGCCCCCTTTTAACTTTTTAATGTTTTGTAAACATCGGGGGGAGAAACATACTTACTTGTTATGTTTGAAAACATGAATTACATTTGCTTACAAGTTTGACATCATGAACATTTAGGTCTAACTCCTTGTGAGTTTCACTAACCCCTTTTTCTAAGTTTTTCAAATGATTTGGGGTGGAAACATACTTGTAAAAGACTTTTGTGTGTAAATGAATTGAACTAATGATCTGACCGTATGTGTGTATTGAGGGAAAAGTAAAGCGCTTAAAGTCCTCTGAATAAGTTAGTAACCATTAGCTATTTTAGCCCGGGATTATATGGATAGTACTATTGGGGGTGACGCCTCCGGTCATGGTTAGTCGCGCTAACCAGGGGTCAAAAGGGCCGAATGACCGCATATTGTCTTACTCGCAAAAAGGCGAGGGGGAGGCACAAAAGGTCGGGGTTTGGTTACGGTCTCGTACATTACATACTATTTTGTATTCCTTGCAAGCTTACAAATGGGGTTAATAGATCGGATTAGTATTCAAATTCATTGGTAATACATGCAAAAGGGTTCTGATCAGGTTAAAGTGATCAGGTTTTAAGCAAAAGAGTTCTGATCAGGTTAAAGTGATCAGGTTTTAAACAAAAGAGTTCTGATCAGGTTAAAGTGATCAGGTTTTAAACAAAAGAGTTCTAATCAGGTTAAAGTGATCAGGTTTAAAACAAAAGGTTTCTGATCAGGTTAAAGTGATCAGGTTTTAAGCAAAAGAGTTCTGATCAGGTTAAAGTGATCAGGTTTTAAACAAAAGAGTTCTGATCAGGTTAAAGTGATCAGGTTTTAAGCAAAAGAGTTCTGATCAGGTTAAAGTGATCAGGTTTTAAACAAAAGAGTTCTGATCAGGTTAAAGTGATCAGGTTTTAAGCAAAAGAGTTCTGATCAGGTTAAAGTGATCAGGTTTTAAACAAAAGAGTTCTGATCAGGTTAAAGTGATCAGGTTTTAAGCAAAAGAGTTCTGATCAGGTTAAAGTGATCAGGTTTTAAACAAAAGAGTTCTGATCAGGTTAAAGTGATCAGGTTTTAAACAAAAGAGTTCTGATCAGGTTAAAGTGATCAGGTTTTAAACAAAAGAGTTCTGATCAGGTTAAAGTGATCAGGTTTTAAACAAAAGAGTTCTGATCAGGTTAAAGTAATCAGGTTTTAAACAAAAGAGTTTTTGATCAGAAAATGATCATGTTTAAACATTGGATTTATGACGGTAAAGTCATGGGCACGTTTTCAAATGAAAACTACTCATTATTATGATGGTTAAGTCATGTATAGTTTTTTCGGGGAAAACTACTTAGTTTTATGACGGTAAAGTCATGTACATGTTTTCGGGAAGAACTATAAGCACTGATATAACTAACTCTGTGAACTCACCAACCTTTGTGTTGACACTTTCAAGTATGTTTCTCAGGTAACCTTTAGCTATGGCGCGGTTGGAATAGGCTAGCTATGTTGGATCAATTTCCTAGTAGCTGGAAGGACGTAGAATATCAAGTCTCAAGTTTATCGTTGATCTAGAAGAGCTTAGATCATAGTAATACTTAGTTTAGTAATTGTATATGTAATCAAGTCTTAGAAATCACAATTACCGCTTCCGCTATCGTGTAATGAACCAATCGTTGCAACCTGTATTTATTTATTAAGTAAATAAATTTGGTGGTGTGACATGTGTGAAACCAAGAACCCAAGCCCTTTATTTTTAGGCCTTAAAATAATAATGCACGCCCGTGCATTGGGTTGCACGGGCATGCAAACACCTCGGGAATCAAACAAGGTAAAGAGGATTGTGTACTTGAGCCTTGGGGAGCAAGAAGAGCATTGCACGGTCGTGCAAAGGGATGCAAAGACCATGCATCCCTCCTCCTACTCCCTGCCTTTTCTTTTAGCTGCTGATTGACTTATTGTTAACCAATTTTGACTTCTTAGGGGTCAAAGCTCGGGAATGATACTTCTAGAAGCTTGATTTCTTGTTTTTTTATTTGTTTTATCTTGGTTTATCTTTAAGACAACGAATAACGTGCAGATATAAAATATCAACGTTTTAAGTATCAATTGCAAGGTTATTATTCATTTAGTACCATAATATGGGGATTATTACGCATGCAAAACATGTATAAATGATGACACATTAATGGTTAAGTTAATCATGGATATCACTAAAATGGGGGACGAATGTTGGTAATTTTAGTGTTATCAACGTATGTTTAGTATATTGGATTAACTTATTGATCGAGGAAATGAAGTTGAAGATTAAACGAGTTGGGTGACGCGGGAGTGCGGGCTCGATTTAAACCTAAGTGTTATTTGGGTTTATTATTTGAAATTGGGCCTGTAGGATCGGTGTTTACAAGATGGTTCTATTCAAATTGAGATTGGCGGAAACAATAACATCTAAGCAATGTATACAAGAAACAAAGATAATACTGATAAATGCTAAGTGTATTAATCTTCAATGTTTACAAGTTACAGAGAAAACTCTAAGGAAATACACTTATACAAATGGAAGATACAATACATATAAAGGAACTTAGAATCAAGACAGACCCTTGATTTTAACGATCAGATCAAACATAAGTCGTTGATCTTTGATAGTTACAAGTTACACTACAGTTGGTAGACAACTAAAAGACAAGCTGCGGCAAACAGTAAGGTTTAGGTCAAAAGTCTTCTTAGGAATCTTTGCAGGAGACTTCAGAAGTAGTAGCTTTGTCTTTAATCATCTGCACCAATAACATTCCTTCTGCTGATAGATGTGTCAGTGTTGCAGTAGAGGTGTCAGTAGCAAAGTCAAAGCTGCTGATGATTTGCCTATCAACAGCTTCAAGTGTTTGATGCTGCTGATAGAAGCCTATCAGCAGCAACTTGGAACTTTAGCAGATAAGGCAATCCACAGCATAGTTGTTCATCAGCAGAAGAACATAACTATCCGTAACACTTGCCTTATCCGTAGTAACTTGTAGGTCAGCAGCAAAATTATGGAGTTTGCAGCATATGTACTTACAGAATTTTGTAGCCATCAGTTTTTATCTCTTCAAACTCCCCCTAGACTGATGCTACCAAAACTCTCTTACTGCCTTTGTTGCTGAAGCTTTTGCATGTGAGCAACAATCCTTGTTGTCTCATAGCCTATGGGGTCCTTGCTTGGATTGTCAAGAGGAAGTTCAGATAGAAACTTGATGTCCTTGCTTGGCATGCTGAAGATGGACTTGCTTGAACATCTCATCTTCTGTCCTCTGACATCTATCAAAGTGTACTCATCCTGAGTAGCATTGTAAGACCAACTGAAAAATGGAAAGTGGGATTGGAGAGGTTTAGCATCAATAACCACATCTTTGCTAGGGTTGAAGTGATGCTTGATCACCGAAAACAGATGTCTTCCACTTTCATTTTCAGGCTCATGAGCTTCACCCAGTTCCATTATTCTTTGAAGATCAGAGTCTGGAAGGTGCATCACCTCATCAACAGATGTATATATTGATCTTTTTTACTTCTGCCCTTCCCCTGAAAACTTCAAACCATTGCTCTTGAGTGCTGTAAAACCATACTACCATTTCTCTTGAGTCTTCTGGTGTGGTAGTCGTTTGGTTTTCTTCTTGGGAGGCTGTTGATGAGGGGGAGCTGGGTGAGAGGATTTGGACTCTTTGGGAGGAGAGGAGGGAGGTCTAGGAGGGAGTGTGGAAGGTTGTTGGGCAGAGGAAGGAGATGATGAGGGAGTAGGCTAGGGTTTCTTTGGTTTTCTTTCTGCTGTTTGAGTGTCTACCCTTCTTTTTGAGCCTATCTTCCCCAGTCTCTCTTCCACTTCCTTCTTTACTTTGACATAGAGGGCTTGCAGGTTCATGAAACTCATGGGACCCAGCTTATTTCCACTCTCACCTCTAGCCTTTAGGAAGTCCATCATGACCTTCCTTTCTTCATGGGATATGATGTTAAAGGCAATTGTTTTTCTGGCTTTTTGTTTGGCCTTTTCTTCTTCTTCAGCCCTTTTCTTATTTTTCAATTGACCTTGTTGTCCCATGAAAGCTCTGTATATTTCTTTATTTGATAATTTCTCAAGGTAATCTGCATCCTTACCTTGAGAAATTAGATCTTCAGTCCACTCCTCTCTCATTTCTTTTGCTAGTTCAGAATCAGTGATTCTGAACTTAGCATCTTCTCTTCTCTTCTTCTCTCTCTCTTTTCTTCTTCTTTATTCAATTGTTCCTACAGCTGAAGAGCTAAAGCTTCATCTTCTTTTAGTTGTGTAGCTGCATAAACTCTAACTTTTAATTTATCCAGTTTCCTAGCATGCAACTGGATTTGCTGTTCTCGGAGGAGTATGGAAGCTTTTTTTTCTTGAGCCTTTTTTAGCTCAGCCATCTCCTCCTCTTCTCTTTATCTTCTTCTTTTCTCCTTTTCTTTCTTCTCTTTTTCTATCTTTTCTTCCTCTTCTTCAATCATTATTCTCTTTCCTTTGTGCTTATTGGATGCCTATGCTTCAGCTTCATGGATCACAACAACATATGTGAGAGATGCTGTTAAGACCTCAGCTTCAACTTCATTGGCAGTTTCAGGAATAGACAAAGGGGGAGGGACTTCTTCATTCTCACCCATATCCCATTCCTCTCCAATTTCTGCCTTCCATTCCTCCTTAACCTTCTATTCAGCCATTCTTTTTTATTCTTCTTCTGTGTTTAATATAACAGTTGGAGAAGAAGGAAGGGACAGGTCTGAATCTGGTTCCTCCATGGCAATCCATCCTTCTTTTTCAAGAAAATCTTTAATAACAAGAATCATGTTCTGAATGCTTTTAGAGTTGGTGTTGTAGATTTGTGATCTTTGTTTAAACACCTTTAAGAGGAAGTCTGGGTTGAGTAGAAGGATCTCTAGGGCATTGTTGATTGTGAATGTAGATCCATCACTCAAGAGAAATTTGAATCCTTATGGCACAGTGTCCGACCATCCATACACTTCTAGTCCCCTCACCATTTCATTGTATAAGTATCTTCTCAAGCATAGAACTTGTTCCTCTATCAATACCCTGCTTCTTATTAACTCAAGTATGTGATGTCTTTGTTCAGCTGCTTGTGAGGACTCTGCTTCTTCATCCTCAACTTTGTTGTATGCCACCATCTTAGCAAGATCAAGAAAGGCTTGGAATCTGGGCATGTTGTCTTCACATATGTCATGGAAGCGCTCAATGGCAAGCATAACAGACAAATCATCTGATGTATTGATGCACTCAGTCGGGTGCAGGGATAGGGTGTCAAGTAAATTCAAGTTCTCCCACCTAAGCTCTTGTACACCAGCAAACTCCCACCCAATCCAGAATCTCTCAGATAGACCATCATATCCCCATGACAAGATGGAATCAAATTCAAGATTATGTGCAGTTTGTTGAGAATGGGGGGATATGATCTGTCTTGAGATAGCAGCGGCAACTTGAAGTATAGTGACTGAGAGAGGCATTTCTTCATCTTTACTTTCACTTTCCATCTTCTCAGGGAACACCTCATCAACAGCCCTAACCACTAACTTCCAATCCTCAGAGATCTCTTCCTCTTCATCTCCTGAGACTGGAAAGTCATGAACTTGAACAAAAGTAGGCTTGAATAGTGTTCTTTGAAAGGCTGCCTGCTCTTGTATCCATTCATCAAGACTATCTTTGTCATCTTCAACAGTAACTATCTCCCCCTTTTTGGTTGCATCAGTGCATAGAGTTTGGTCTGTTTGGGTTCCCACTGATACAAGGGAAGGAGAAATCACAGGTGAGCATCGATGGGCCTCATGCATAGAGACTTGGTGCCTTAATTTGGACACTTCAGCCTCTAGCATGGCTACCCTGGCTGTCAATTCCATATTTTCTAGTTTCAGTCTGTCCTCCTCCACAGATGTGGAATCCTTGGAACTAGATGGGGCCTTAGGCCTAGCCTCTGCATCCCCGTCGCCCTGGTTTTCTTGGCTCCTAAGATTCCTCTCAGTGAAGAGTGTTTCAAAAGAAACATCTTCATTAGGAGTTTTCGTGGTTGGGGACTTAATGATGTTATCACTGTCCTCCTGGTACTAGTAGTAGTGATAGCCCCTTCCACATTCACTCTATCATCACTCCCAGAGTGAACCTTCTCAGGTGATGAACTTCTGCTGGGTACTTTGGCAGTCAAGTCAATCAGTATCTTCAAGATAGTGGCAGTTGGAGAAGGTACATCATCTTAACTAGGTGCCTCAACACTTAAGTTCAGTGAAGAAACATAAAGAGAGGGCTCAAAGGGTTGTTCTATGGATCCGGGATATGATCCTGATCCTAATAGAGGGACTTACAAGGAAGTCTCCCTAAGGCTATCCCTTATGATATTCTCCCCAGAATGTTGGGATTCTGGATGAGGGCTTTTAGGTTGGGACTGGACCTGGGAGACAAGAATAGAAGGAGTATTCTTGCTCCTCTTTCTTTTGCGGCTATAGCTTACCTCAACTGGGGTCCTTTGTTCTAGTTGGGCTTGAAGAACCCGGGTGAGTGTTTGTTGTACCTATGCACCCTCAATAGGTTGCACAGGGGTTCGATCAAGGGCAGTAGTTATATGTTCAGGATATGAAGTGGAGGGTGTGGGATCAGTATCAGCTGGGGTTGCTGAACTGTCACCCTGGGTACTTTGTATGTTCATCATTGTAGATAACAATGGAACATTGACCCTTGAGAACTTTGTTGAAATGGTTCTCATACTTTGAAAAATGTTGTTTTTATGACCCAAAATCAGGTAGATACTTGTAGGTTTTGAAAGATCTTTTATTTCATGATTAAAAACTTCCTGCAAGAACCTTGGGTACATAAAGAAGGCTTGTCTAGATCCTTCCTGAAGGTTATATCTCAGACCTTCAAAAATCAAGTGAGAAAGTTGAAACCTTGGCCAATAACCATACCATGGAAAGCGGAGGCAAGAGCATAACTCAGTTGATGCCATCCATTTCTCTTCTGAGATATGCATTGAAGAAGAGTGTGGCATAGAAACTTCCAAGGGGGACCTATCAGTGCTTTTTCAATGGTGTATTCATCTTGATTTCCAGTGTACCCTACGGATACAAAGGTCCTCATGTATTCATTCTTGGTGTATGAGATGGCGGCTCCCTCGTCCTGAAGCTTTAGGTGTTTTCTGAGTGTGGCTTCTGTGATAGTGATGTCTTTGCCGTCTACCATGGATTTGATTTGGGGAGTCCCCTGTTCGGTAGAGAAGACGACAGAGTTCCAGAAATCCTCTATGTGAGGTATGTAGATTGTGGGGTTGACAGTTAGTGCAAAGTGTATTTTCGACCAACATAGGAAATTGATCATGTCGTTGAACCCTTCAGATTTCTTTCCTTTCACCAGATATGCAGTTAGATTGTGATATGTGGAAAACTTGTTATTTAAGTTGTTGATATCAATTTCTGCCATTATAGTTCGGTTTGGAGGGAAGAGAGAAGCTTTTTGAAAGTTGGTTAAGTATGGAAAAGATTTGAATGATTGAGAAAAAAGGTGAGGGTTAGGTCAGAATTGAATGTGAAGTGGTGAATGAGGAAATTTGATTTTTTTATAATGACAGAGGAGGGAAAAAGTAAAATTAATTGTAATGTACAACCCGTTTACTTTTCACTGTTTTACAGCTGTAACACACTGTAGCAGTCATGGTAAAGACTGAAAGTAGTTTTTACAGCGGGTAAAAGTTAATTTGGACTCATTTTACCCATCAACAGTAAACTTGGATGCTGCGGATTGTTAAGTCGATCAGCAGCAAACTTGCTTGCTGCTGATGGATGTAATGGTCCACAACAAAAATGTTGCTGCTGATCACCTTAAAGCTATCCACAGGAAACTTGTTCTTACTGATAACTTAAGGCAGTCAGTGGCAAATTCTTTGTTGCTGATGACTAAACCTGTCAGCAGCAAAAATGTTTGCTACTGAATGTTAACTTTTTATTTACAACAAAAGACAAACACATTTTATTCAAGATTTTAGAGACAGATTTTAATCAAAGTTCATCATACCAATGGATTCAACTAAATATCTAAATCTAGCTTCAACAAATGGTTTTGTAAACAAGTAAGCATATTGCTCATTGGTATGAACTTTGGTTAAAATGATTCTCTTTTTCTCAGCTTGATCTCTTATGAAGTGATACCTGATGTCAATGTGCTTTATCTTGGAGTGCTGCATAGGATTATTTGTAATTGATATAACACTCATGTTGTCAATGAGAATGGGAGTTGCCATGAAAGTTATCCCATAATCCAGCATTTGATTTTGTATCCAGATGACTTGTGCATAGCAACTTGAAGCTGCAATGTATTATGCTTCTGCTGCAGATGTTGATACACAGGTTTGCTTCTTACATTGCCATGAAATCAGTCTTCCTCCCAGAAACTGACATCCCCCTGATGTGGTCTTCTTGTCCTTGTTGCATCCTCCATAGTCACTGTCGGTGTATGCATACAGATTGAATTTGTCATTTTTAGAATACCATAGCCCAAGTCTTGGGGCTCCCTTTAGGTATCTAAAAATTCTCTTGACAGCTTGAAGATGTGTATTCTTTGGAGCTACTTGGAATCTTGCACAGAGGCATACTGCAAACATGATATCTGGCCTTGAGGCAGTTAGATACATAAGTGATCCTATCATTGCACGGTACTGATGTTGATCAGTGTCTTGACCATCTTTGTCTGGAGTCAGTTGATGATGCACTTGCATAGGAGTTCTTGCAGCAGAGCAGTCAGCCTTCTTGAATCTTTTCAAAATGCTCTTGACATATTTGGATTGACTGATGAAGATTCCATTTGGAATTTGTTTGACTTAGAGACCCAAAAAAAAATTTTGTTCACCCATTGAACTCATTTCAAACTTTGAGTGCATCAGTACCTCAAAGTCTTTGCACAGCTTATTCCTTGTTGAACCAAAGATGATGTCATCAACATAGATTTGTACAAGTAGGATTTCTCCCCCTTCATCTTTGATGAACAAGGTATGATCAATGGCACCTCTTCGAAAGTTCTTGCTGAGTAGATATCCTGACAAGGTTTCATACTAGGCTCTAGGAGCTTGATGTAAGCCATAGAGAGCTTTGTCTAATTTGAACACTTTGTTAGGATGTGCAGGATCTACAAAGCCTGGAGGCTGTTTGACATAGACTTCCTCACCAATCTTCCCATACAAAAACGCACTCTTGACATCCATTTGATAGACTGTAAAGCTCTTGGATGCAACATATGCTAGGAAGATTTGGATGGCCTCCAGTCTGGCAACAGGAGCAAAGACTTCATCATAGTCAATTCCCTCTTCCTGAGTGTAGCCTTGAGCTACAAGTCTGGCTTTGTTCTTGATTACAATTCCTCTCTCATCCTGCTTGTTCCTGAATACCGATCTTGTGCCAATAACAGTTTGACTAGGTGGAAGATCAACCAGGGTCCACACTTCTTGTCTCTTGAATTGCAACAACTCTTCCTGCATTGCTTCAATCCAACCGCTATGTTGGAAAGCTTCATTTATCTTCTTTGGTTCTACTTGAGATAGAAAGCAAGGATACAGACATATATTGGCCTCATGAGTTTTGCTACGTGTTTTAACCCCTCGCTGAACTTGGCCAATTATATTCTCCAATGGATGTTCCTTGTTGATTCTTTGTGCTGGAACAGCATCCAACTGTATTCCTCGCTCAAGATTTCTTTGATTCTGATCAAGAAAATCTTCATTCATGGTGGAAGAGTCTTCAATATTAGCAGTAGCATCAACATCATCAGTAGTAGCATCAGCAGCAGATGCCTCTACACCATCTGCAGAGATGTCATGAATTGTATTCTGATTTTCATTTTCAGAGAGACTGCTGCTGGTGACATTAGAAAGACTTGTTCTTGCTTCACTGGCTTCAATAGCTTCCACAACAGATGGAGGATCAATAGATGGTCTTTTGATTCTTATAGAAGGACTATTGAATTCCAATATGTAGTCAGTTGATGATGTGGAAGCTGGTTCTTTGGAAATGGTAGACTCCATATTTGAGAAGATGAGGGGCTCAAATACTCGGGAGAAGGAGTCTATATCAAAGAGCCAGTCTGGTCCTTTACCCTTTTCACATGCAATGTGTTCCCTGCATTCCATATTTGCTGATTCTTCCACAAATCTTGTTCTTGAATTGAATACTCTGTAGGCCTTGGATTGAGAGGAATAGCCCACAAAGTATCCTTCATCTGATTTGGCATCAAACTTAGGAAGAACTCTACGTGTGATGAGAATGGTACATGGACATCCAAAGGGTATTAGAAATCCAATGTAGGGAACTCTCATGAACCATAGTTCATAAGGTGTTTTGTTGAGAGGCTTGACAATGAGAACTCTATTTTGCATATAACAAGCTGTGCTTACTGCTTCTGCCCAGAATGTGAGAGGCAGTTTTGAGTCAGCCAACATTGATCTTGCTGATTCAATTAGAGTTCTGTTTCTCCTTTCAGCAACCCTATTTTGTTGAGGAGTTATTGGAGCACTGTATTTTCTTTCTATGCCCTTGCTCTCACAAAAACTGTTCAAGGTGTGGTTCTTTAATTATGTACCTTGATCACACCTTATGACTTTGACTTTCTAATTACTTTGATTCTCCACCCTAAGAATGTAGGATTTAAGAATCTCAACAGTTTCATCTTTTGTTCTCAAGAAGTATACCCATGAGAATCTGGTATAGTTATCAGTTATCACCAGATAGTATGACTTCTTGACCATTTACAAGACATTTGTAGGACCAAACAGATCCATATACAGCAGATGTAGTGGAGTGTCATTTAAATTCAATGTCTTGGGCTTGTGAGAACTCTTGTGTTTCTTCCCCTTTAGGCATGCAATGCAGTGATCTTCAAGTTGAAATTCCTTGTCAGGAAGACCTCTGACAAGATTTCCCTTTACCAACTTGTTGATAGTCTTTACATTGACATGGCTTAATCTTCTGTGCTAGAGAGCTGATTTATCAACTGATGCCTTGGACATAAAACAAGATACACTACCAGATGGAGTGACCTCATTCATGTCAAGCACATATAGGTTATCTTTTCTTTGAGCAGTCAATAAAAGCTTCTCTTGAGGAGGTTTGTTTAAGCGATGGGAGAGCACAAAGCATTCTTTGTCTGTAAAAAGCATCCAATGATTTTGATCACAGACCCTAGATACACTCATGAGATTGAATTCCAATTCTTTAACAAAATTTACCTTTTCAATGCTCATTCTTCATTTGACACAGTTCGTTGTCCAGTTATAGACCCTCCTTTTGAATCACTCCCAAAGGCAACATATCCTCCATTGAAATATCTGAAGTTGGAGAGGATAGATCTGTTGCCTGTCATGTGCCTGGAACAACCACTGTCTACAACCCAGGTGTTATCCTTGTGACCTAGTTGTCCCTACACATGAGAGAGATCTAGTTAGAGGGAGGAACCCAATAGCTTGTAAACTTGGGTGAGTGTATCTTCAAATCAAGATTTGTGTGATGGCATTCAATGGAACCAATGATGATGCTTTGAGGGACAGTGGATTTGGCTTTCCATTATTGAGGAGGTGGTTTTCCAGATCTTTTTACTCTATCAGCTGCAGATGTGGCTTTGGCAGCTGATAGCTTTGGCTGATCAGCAGTAGATGGTGTTAACTGATCAACATCAGTTTTGGTAGCTACTGAAGTCTTAGACTAATAAGCAGCAAACTTTGTTGCTGCTGATGGCTTCAACTAGTCAGCGGCAGATTTGATTGCTGCTGAATACTTTGGTTTGGGCTTCTTTAGTTTTAATTGATCAGCAACATTTTTGCTGGCTGCTAATTGTTCAATAGATATATGCTTCTCCTTCTTTACCTTTCTATTAAAAGTGGGTTTCTCTGTGGGAGTTCTTCTATAGATTGGCTTCTGTTTTGGAGTAGCTTGAACTGCTGTGGAGGCTGGTTGAAAGATCTAGTTGAAAGGATTGAACTTACAATCTGCAGCAAAGTGGTCTGATTCACCACATATGATGCAGGATTGTTGAGGTTTTGGGAGCTGCTTCGTTGGTGGGGAAAGAGATTTTCTGAAGTGAGTTGTCGTGGCTTCATAGCTTCTTACATTCTTGTTTTTGTTTGTTTTCTCAAAAGCATGTTGCTTGAGGTTTCTTTGCTGCTGAAGGTAGTAGAAGCAGGTGCTAGCAATATGGTTGTATTTTCCACATAAAAAGCATTATTTAGCCAATTTGTCCCTTTGAAAGTACACATAGTCCTTTCTCTTGAATAGATCTTTAAAATTCCAGGGATGAGCTTTGTTGTGCTCAAAGGTGGCTTCCTCCAATGTCTTTTGAACATATGTAGCTCTCTCTCCAGGTGCATGACAGATGTCAAACACCTTTCTGGGTTGGATGGTTTGGGTTGAATGGACATTGGTGGAGGTTGAGGATTGTCCTTTTTCAACAATTAACTTTCTCCCTTTGGGAGGATAGCTAATTTTAATCTGTTTGGTGAGTTGATGTACTGGTATTGAAGGGATGAAGGGGCTTGGACCATTGGTTTGAATGAATTCATTGGTAGGAAGTAATGGAGCTTCATTGGTTTCAGTGGATTCTGAGTATGTGGACTCAGCTTAAGATGAGGTACTGCATTCTTGCACAAATGGTTCTACCTTGGAAGGATCAAGGTTTCGATTTGCATGCTCATGGTTTGAGAGATTGAAATTTGGTTCATGGATGGCTACATAGTCAGCAGGTGGAGGTACAACATTGTAGGGCTTTTCAGCTTGAAACCTAAGACCAACAGTCACCTTTTCATGAATTTGAGCATCCAAAAGTCTTTGCAGCTTTTTGGATGCAAACTCATACTTGTCAACATGTACTTTTTGGTCTGCCAACTCAGCTCTTGTAGCTTTTAACTTAACCAATAGATCATCAATCTAAGTTTCAAGGTTTGTTTATTCATGTTTTCTTTGTAACTGTTTTCAACCATTTTGAATTCAGTTTTCATTTGGTGAAACTCTTCATTTTGATCTATAAGGTTTTGGTTATGTTTTCTGTAACCTAGAACCTTATCAATACAAGCTTGAGAACATAGGTGTTCATATACCTGAGGTGGTATCTCTGTTGTGTCTGCCATGAGTGTTTGGTTGTTGGCAGGAAGATCCTCATACTGAAAGCTCCAGTCAAACTCAGCTGTTCCAACAGCTGCAGTTTAAGAAGGAGGGGTGTTTCCTTGACTTGCTTGACATTGATGAGCTTGTCTTGGTTGTGCAGCAGCTGGATTCGCCATTGGTGCCTTGCATTCTCTGGCAAAGTGACCAAGTTGGTTGCAGTTGTAACATCTAAGCTTGCACTTGTCCAACCCTACTCTAGTGTTAGAGTTGTTGCTTCGAATAGGTCTTCCACTTCTAGAGTAGAACCGTTTAGCTCTGAGGGATAACATGGCATAAGAATGTTGTATGTCCGTTTCTTCTAAGTCATCTGGATGAAAATACTCCAGATCTTCTTTGATAAAGGACATGTTGCTTGGGTTTTCAGAGACAAAAGCAGCAATAGTTGTCTGAGGTGGGACTTCAAGGAAATGGTGAGTTACTTGATTGTGAGTTGGGAGTCTGAGGGTGGGTAACAATGGGAGGATAGTAGTTGCTAGAATTGGGAACTGAGTGGTCAGAGTGTAGTGTAGAAGAGGTGGTGGTGGATGATGAGGTTGTTGAATGACCTGAGCGTCTTTCTTTTGCTTGAATCATTTCTAATTCGTATGTCTTGAGCATACCAAACAACCCAGTCATCTGTAAGGTCTTCATATTTTTAGTTCTTCTAATTGACACTGTGTAGAGTGTCCAGCAACTTGGAAGTGATCTAATGAACTTATTGAGAATATCCTCATTCTCCAGTTTTACTTTAGAGCTATGCAGCTCTCCCACAAGATAAGTGTACCTGTTGTACAGAACAGTAAGAGACTCACCTTCCTTCCAGACAAAATTTTCATATTGTTGCTTCAATATATCTCTTCTATTTTCCTTCACTTCTTTTGATCCAGCAAACATCTTCTCCAGAGCTTCTCATAGCTCCTTGGCAGTCTTGTATTCTCTGAAGTTATGAAAAACTTCATTTGGCAACCACATTTGTATGGCTCCTAAAGCTTTGAAATCTACTTCCATCTTCTTGATGTCTTCTTCAGAGTACTTTGAAGCTTCTTTGGGAACTGATGACCTCCGGAATCAGCAGAGGCCACCATGGGTACATACAGACCATCTTTTATGGATCTCCACATTCCATATTCTTGATAATAGAAGAAATTTTCCATTATGTTCTTCCACATATCATAGTCTTCTCCAGACACCAGTCTTGGTGGTCTGTTGAGGCTTCAAGTATCATCAAAACCAGTGTTTTGTGCCATGCTTCTAGATAGGTGGTTTTTAGCAACGAGATAGTAATGAATAGAACCAGGGAGTGATTAAACAAGTGTGAGTTTGTTTAATCTGAAAGCTAAAGCTCTGATACCATTTGTAGGATTGGTGTTTACAAGATGGTTCTGTTCTAGTTGAGATTGGCGGAAACAATAACAACTAAGCAATGTATACAAGAAACAAAGATAATATTGATAAATGCAAAGTGTATTAATCTTCAATGTTTACAAGTTACAGAGAAAACTCAAAGGAAGCACACTTGTACAAATGGGAGATACAATACATATAAAGGAACTTAGAATCAAGACAGACCCTTGATTCTAAAGATCAGATCAAACACAAGCCATTGATCTTTGACGTTACAAGTTACACTACAATTGGTAGACAACTAAAAGACTAGCTACAGCAAACAGTAAGGTTCATGTCAAAAGTCTTCTTAGGAATCTTTGCAGGAGACTTCAGAAGTAGTAGCTTTGTCTTTAATCATCTGCACCAATAACATTCCTTCTGCTGATTGATGTGTCAGTGTTGCAGCAAAGGTGTCAGTAGCAAAGTCAAAGCTGCTGATGATTTGCCTATCAGCAGCATCAAGTGTTTGATGCTGCTGAGAAGCCTATCGGCAGCAACTTTGAACTTCGGCAGATAAGGAAATCCGCAACATAGTTGTTCATCAGCAAAATTATGGAGTCTGTACTTAGAGAATTTTGTAGCCATCAGTCTTTATCTCTAGAGGGCCTCTTACAAAATCTTGATAATGGGTTAATTCAAATTGGGCCTTGTTATTCTTTATCGGTTGGAACAGATGAAACCAAAATTTTACGCAGACATCAGTCCCATGGTTACACGCTTTTTCGATGTTCGCAACAACAAGAAGTGTAAAAAAGGTTTCGGGGCGATCGATCAACAATTCTCAGAAACATCATCGAGTCTTTATTCTTTAAAGGGGATCATTGTCTAATCCGATAAACGATTGTGGTAACTCACAAATAGGTTTATCTGATTGTGTATCACGATTCAAGGGTTAATCCAATCATTCGTTCAAGTTCTTGATGCTTCTCGATGTTTGAATTTCGTTTGAATTAATTGTTCTAGACCACAAAATCTACAAATTAGATTTCAGAAAACAAGTCAAAATAGAAGGATTTATGTTTGTGACATCTGAAAATGTTTCACATACACCTCAATACTTTGAAATGAAGATTGTATATCAAGATGTAGTTAATGAAATCCTACATATCATTCTTTAGTTTAAACCAACATGTTAGGTCCCATTTTAATTTGTAATGTATAAAGTATTAAAGAAAAATCACGAATTCTGGTTAGCGGAAGAACATCTGGATTGCAAGTCTTGGTCTAGAGCCTTTGAAGACAAGTCTCTCAAGGCTTATGTCTTCTATAATCAAGACTGGACAAAAGGACTACTATGTTAACATAGTCTTTAGAGAATATTCTCTGGCACATGCATTTCACGTCCCTAAGGTTTTTACAATTACAGTGAAAGATGAGTGGCATGTAAAGAAAAAAACTACCCACCTCACCCCTCCTGTATATATGCTAGTGTCTAAATTGAAAGAAAAAGCTTTTGTAAGGCTTTTAGAGAATTTATAATTTCTTTTTAAGAGTTGTTACTCTCAATTGTTCTTGATTTAATTGTTCTTCTTCTTCGTAATCATCTGTAAGGTCCGGATTCCTGAGGATCTTCAATCAACGGATTCAACAGCGTGTTGAACCTAGCGTAAACAGACTCGACACGTGACTTGTAGGTAGTAACAAAGAGGACGAGACACAATCAACTATCAAACGATTCGTATATTGATTAAATCACTGAAACACAATACAATATCGTTCAACAACTCATCTAACTCGTCCACTCTCAGACTATCTCAGTCGTTCAACTTTTCTCTCTAGTCCAACCTGAATATTGTTACAAACACATCTATTTATACTAAAACATAAAGTATTCGGTGGGCCTGGATCGCATACTTCAAGTATGCGGCCGTATACTTCAAGTATGCTGCCTGGACCACATACTTCAAGTATGTTGCTGGCCATGAAGTATGCTGCTAGATGAAGTATGCTGCTAGCCATGAAGTATGTTGTTACATACTTTCTTGCTTCTTCCAATCTTCATCTTCTGAACTTCTAAACAACTCGGTGATTCTTTGATTGCATCAGCCTATTATATTTTTGGTCCTTACAATCCCCCCCTAGGCTGATGCATTCAAAGAAGTCTTCAAAATTCAAAATTGACTTATGATCACCACCTCTTGCAATAACTTCTTTCTCAGAGCCATTCTCAAAACCTTCACTAACGACTTTGCGGTTGTTGAGGCTGTTGTTTTGTTCACTTGCTTTAGTTCTTTTCTTCGGAGTTCGATCCGCAAAAAGATCATAATCAGCATCATTAAAATCATCATAATGTTGAGAATAGTTGTTAGGACGAGGATTCCCAATAGTCTTTCTCTTTTGCAATATCGCTTTATGATGTTTGTTGATCGGTACTTTCTCTCTGTCACTTTGTGCAACAGTGTTGATCTGTTCTTCATCATCCCTTGGATAAGGAATGCTATCTTTTGGCTCTTGAAAGTTCACTCAAATACAAGTATGCGCAAAATACAAGTATGCTCAAACTTATAAAATTATGAAACTTTCCAATAAAACCTCTTTTGTTTATAAAGCCTCTTTTTCACGATTATTGAATCAAACAAGAACGGTCAGATTTAATGAAAAACAAAATAAACACAAAAGTAAGACAAAAACAATAAATAGACTCAAACTACGTTAACAACACAAAATCTTTTTGTTCTTTTTGACAACATATGACACTTACTGAAACACATTATTTTTGGGAGAAATTCTGTTATGGGATCATATCATTCTAGGGTAGACTAAGTTATACTTATCAGCCGCTCATTTTCTTAGACAGGTCTTGGTGATTGCCAATATGTTATCCTTCTAAACTCAAGTCTTTATACTTTAATTGACAAGCAAGCAGTGAATGAATTTATCATGTTTTTTGGGTAATAATTATTCATGACTTAGTGGGTCCCACACTCACATCTCAGAAACCTGCATTTATTTTAATGTGAATTAGATGAGTTTTTGATAAACTGAATGGACCCCACAACTTATCGGATAAACCTTCCCTTCCTCGTGATCTTTTGAGCACCTAAATAATAACTAAATGAGCATAACTAGCACGGGTCTATGGACTGTTCAGGAAATCTCTGCCAAATGTGACTAAGAACATAGCACGACGGACTTACGTATTCAGAAAAGGTAAATGTTCAGGGTCATAGCACTACAGACTTACATGCCTTGATAAGAGATTCCTTCCCTGTCACACTTTCCCAAAAAGAAAAATATTTACAAGTATATTTATATGTACGTCTTTTGACATAAGGCAGGCCCTTAGCTCTTTTTGAATTTTCCTGTAGCACGACATTGGCATTACGTGTCTTTTTGCTCAAATTTCTGCTTTGCAGAGTAGCTTTGCACTATCATTGAGTGTCTTTTCACCTATTGCATGTCATTTCATGTCTTTTATATATATACATATATATACAGACTTGTATCAAGTCAGCTCGCAACCCCTTTGTGAAGGGTCTCAGTTTATGCAATCCAGAGATAGTATGCTCATCCACAGTTCATCAACCTTTATATTTAAGTGCTTGATTATTAACAGGAAATACTTATTCTACCAATCTATGAGATGTTCCCCACTATGACAATGACCTTTATGTTTAAGTGAAACACTATCATACTGTCCTTTCAGTTTTAGCAGAGCCTATCAACTTATCACCCTAAGATCCTGATCTTTTCAACTACATGCCTTATATAAGATGATCCAACCTATAGAATGATGTACTATCATTTGCCAATAGACAGAGTTCTCATTTTTTTTCTTTTTTTTTCACACAAGACACAACATAAATTTTTTTTGGTATTATTCGAATTTTCTCCCCCAAAACTTTTGCTTTTGTACAACTAATAAACAAAACAAAATTTGTATCCTAAGAAAAATATTTTTGGTGACCGAACTTGTGACTCTTTAATCGAAGCAGAACATTTTAAAACACTAAACCAGAAAAGTGAATTTGGTCAGATCAAAGGATTTTGTAAAAAACATCTTAAACATAAAATGTCATCCACAAAGCAAAGAGTACCATTAATGACCATACCTTTCATGTTGATCTTACCTCATTTATCTCATGCAAAGAAAACATACCCTCCATCAAAGTGTTTGATATCATGTCGTAGAGAGATGTCCCGCATTATGTGCCTAGAACAACCACTATCAACGTACCATAGGTTGTTGACAATTCTCCTTGGCTGTTCTTGCATGATTCAAGCAAGTTAGTTAGACAGAGGTACCCAAGCCATAGTGGTCCTGGGTAGGCCCAAAGCATCAATGTAAGATACTTCATGTAAACACATATCCTTATCATTCTCTAGCACTAGTGATTTAACTGTTTTTGATTTAGTTTTCCAAATTGGTGTAGGTTTAACAAACTTTTTAGTTTCTTTAGGAGTACCAACTTTAGGTTTTTCTTCCTGTTTAGGTTTTTCACATTGCTTGTTTTCACAAAAAACCTTTTGTTTGTTCTTAGCAGCATTCCAATCACTATCAGAAGGCTTAACTTTGGGATGCTTATTCTTCATTGCCTTAGGTTTTTCAAACTTCATTGGCTTAGTATAATGGGTTTCCCTTGGTGTAGCCCTCTGATTTTGCAAATAATAGGGCTCATAAGGACGATGTGTGCAGTTTCTTGCAATGTGACCAACTTTGCCACATGTGTAGCATGTCCGTTTCCTAGCATATGGAGCATATCCTGATCTGTCGAACCATGATGGTGACTGCTGAGGAGAGCCTGTGAAGTAACCTGCATTTTCACAGTTCCTAGAACACCTTCTATCAAAGATTTGGTCATCATATCTATCACAGTTTCTATGATTCAATCTAAAACAATTCCTATCATAATTTTTAACATTTTGTTCAAAAACATGATGATGATTATCAAATTTTGAATAAAATTCATTTATTGTAAACCGTTGAGGCAATTGTTTAGAAGTTGACTAACTTGTAGATGGTTTGCTACTTTCTATATTAAGAAACGACTTTTATTTTTGAAAAACTGATGATTTTTACCATTGGCAATTTGTTTTTCTTCCCTTTCTAAAGTACCACTTTCAACAAATGTGGATGTCAAACTCCCTTTCAACTTATCCCCTTTTGAAAAAGTACCATTTTGAAAACAAGACAATCTGTTTTTAAATGATGCAGACTTAGACTAAAAAATGTGACATTCTTCCTCATCATCACTCCCACATTCTTCCACTATGCCCTCTACTAATCCTATTACTGCACAAGACATAGATTGGTTAGTAACGTTCGCACATTCTAATACAAGACTAGCAGTCACAAGCATTGACTGCTTGGATGATGAAGGTTGATCCGGCTTACGGTCCACACTATATTCCATTTCAACATCTTCATGTTGATCACTTAGCCTTGAAGTAAAGTTTCCATTGAACGGATGTTCAATAGCATGATCACTTGGGAATCTATCATGTCATACACCACTGATTTAGAGTGTTCAATTTTCTCGATTGTTAGTTTGGTGTTTGCCAATTGAGTCACAGCATCATTTAGTTTTAAGCTAAGGTCGTCTATCCGTTGTAATGCATTACGATAAAGACATTCCTTATTGCTAAAATCTAATTCAAGTTTTGAAAAACCATTTTTCTTGCTTCAATTGTATCTTTTAAAACCTTTTCTAATCGTTTGTGTTCTGAGTTGGAATATCTAAGCTTTGTTATTTCTGTATATAATGTATTGTTATCATGTTTGTAACGATTGACTTTCTCAATACAAATAGCAGAGCAAAGATCTTTGGTTACCTCAGTGTCGGTGAATTCAACCACGAACACATGATGTTTCATTTATAAATCTTAAATTTTATCACTCCTGTCATGCTGGCTCATAAGTGCCTTTGATTCACATGAAGTAGATGTACTAGCTGCAGCAATTTCAGAAACATCCATTGAATTGATATGATTAAGATGGCACTGTTTATCATCCATATCAAAAGAGTACAAAACATAGATCAACTCACTCAAGGATGTCTGATACATATCATTGGTTCTCTTGATGGTAGTTATGTTGAAATTCCAGTTCAATGGCAACGAATTAAGGAGTTTCTTGTTTACTTCACCATTCGTCATCTCAATACCTTCACTATTAATCTCAGTGATCAAGTACGTGAATTTATTGAGATGAGCTTCCAGACTCTCCCCTTTCACATATTTGAACATATTGAATTTCTGTCTCAGCATATCCTTTCGACTTTCTCTCATGTCAGAATTTCCTTCAAACCTTTCCACCAGTGTATCCCAAAGAGATTTCGCGGTCTTGAATTTTTTGAACCCTTGAGCAATTTGAGTTGACAAGGTCATGGTTAATCCTGCATAAGCTTTCTCGTCCTTCTCAATTTTAAGGATTTCTTCAGCCACATATAGATCAGTATCCTTGGGAATAAACTCATTCTTCTCATTCCTGACCATAGGAATTTAAGGACCATTTTCAAGACTTCCAGATAGATAAATCCTTATATTTGGCGAAGTTCTCATATCAGTATTTCCAGTTATCAAAGTCACGAGCATTAGTTAGACGTAGAGGTCTACTTAAGGTACCAATCTCATTATCCATAGAGTTAGTATTAGTCATTACTTAACCACAGATACTCACACTAACAATTTCTGACATGAAAAATCACAAACATGAGTAGCCACAAACTTCTAAGATTACCGCAAACTTGAGATACTAACCGCAAACTTTAAGTAACCGCAAAGTTCAGTAACCGCAAACTTCTAAGATTACCGCAAACTTCAAAGTGTAAATGACAATACCGCAAACTTGAGATAAATACCGCAAACTTGCTAACCACAAAGTTGATGACCGCAAACTTCCACAGCCGCAAACTTCCAGATTGTCAAATTAACAACAAAACACTTTGATTTTCAGACCAATAATTCACTGATTTGACCGCAAACTCCAACAATAGTGACAAAAACACAATTTCGAAACCTATCACTGTCTAAAAACTCTCCAAAATGCACAAGTCAGATTAAACAAAAGCTAAAACAGTAACTTTGATATCTGTTGCAAGTATCACCAATGAGCGCTAAGGCTCTGATACCAATTGTAAGGTCCGGATTCCTGAGAATCTTCAATCAACGGATTCAACAGTGTGTTGAACATGGCGGAGACAGACTCGACACGTGACTTGTAGGTAGTAACAAAGAGGACGAGACACAATCAACTATCAAACGATTCGTATATTGATTAAATCACTGAAACACAACACAAGATCGTTCAACAACTCGTCTAACTCGTCCACTCTCAGACTATCTCAGTCGTCCAACTTTTCTCTCTAGTTCAACCTGAATATTGTTACAAACACATCTATTTATACTAAAATAGAAAGTATTCGATGGGCCTGGGCCTAGACCGCATACTTCAAGTATGCGGCCGCATACTTCAAGTATGTTGCCTGGACCGTATACTTCAAGTATGTTGCTGACCATGAAGTATGCTGCCAGATGAAGTATGCTGCTGGCCATGAAGTATGCTGTTGCATACTTTCTTGCTTCTTCCAATCTTCATCTTTCGAACTTCTGAACAACTCGTGGATTATTTGATTTCGTCAGCCTATTATATTTTTGGTCCTTACATCATCCGACTTTAATCATTCAGGATCAACTATTGTACTCTATTAGTGATTGTCTTTATTATTCCAATTTTATGATTGTTTCAATCTTATTTTCTTCACCAAAACCAAATGATTGTGTGTTGTTAGGATTGATTAGTAATTATTTGGTAAGTTTGGGACCCAAAATGGTATGAGGGTAGGTCGAATAGTTCATATTCAAGATCTATTCTTGGTAAGTACTTTTTTGAGAAACGTAGTTGTGTATTAAAAATTTTGAGATCTATTGATCTCTTCTTACTATTATTTTTATTACTATTCTTTACTATATTTGTTTTCAAAAGAAAACTAAATTTATTCTCAATGGCAAAAATTTGTGCTTGTTATACTGCTTTGAATATGGGATATATAGCTAAACCACGTACTCTTGTTTGTGAAACATATAAAAATGGAGGATTAGGACGACTAAATTCCTAAATACAATTAATTATGCACTTTATGAGTCAATTTTAGTGATCATTAATGCCATTATGGCGAAGGATAACACACTGTAGATTCTTGTTTACCTAGTACCAACACTCATGAAGTTTTGGGGTGATCGTGATTTAGCCAAGGCAGAAATTGATGCGGAAGCTCAAACTATTCTCATTATAGCTCTTTCTAATATATTTTTAAATGTTTTTAAAGAAGTAAATTGATGTGGGTCGACCGGTAATTCAAATGGCCTAGAAAATAGAAGGAAACTAGAAAGAATTTAGAGGGAATATTCTGAGTCAGTTTTCTTCATTTCATTCATACTCCTAATCCATCAAAGTTACTAGCTATTTATACCCTTACATATGAAAAGTAAATGTGGGTTTGCAGAAAGGAAAATGCATGAAATAACCCAAATGCCACTACTCAATAACTACTAAAAAACTAACCTACAACTTACCCACTACCACATGACTTGAAAACACAATAAACTACTCAAGAAATAACCATATGCATGGACTATGTGGTCGGGAAGGAATGGCACATATCATAAATCTTAATGTTTCTAAAAAGATTAAAAGTGTTAAAGAACTAACTGAAATTTCTAAAAACCAAAATGTATATAAATATGAGTGTGTCAACCAAGTTTCAATCTCAAACACTCACAATTCAACCAACAGACATTTGGAAAAGAAAATTTTTGAAATAAACTTTACAAGCAAGTTTGGAGAAAGAAGACTAGGGATTAATAAAAAAAGACAAATCTGGGTCTAAAACGATGGCAAAAACTTTAAAAAGAAAAGTCTAATTTGTCAAACATTCCAAAAACTCAGCAGATTTGGATTATCAAAGGATCCTTTAAAGGTTCCTCATAATTTCTAAAGTCACATTCAAAACCTCTTAAGTCTATTTCAGAGCCTCAGGTTTTAAAGAAGTCCTTCAATGCTAACCGCAAAGAACCCAATTTAGTTTGGGTACCTAAAACTCTCTTAAACTCTACTACATAACCAACAAGTACATATTTGGTATATGGAGTTTGAAAGCTTAAGGCATATGAATGGAAACAAGGATCTGCTTGGCAATTATACTGAAAAGTTGGGTGGATGGGTAACATTTTGGAGGAGGAAATAGTGGCAAAATTTTGGGTAGGTGAACTATTTCAAAAGGAAATGTTTTAATTCACAAGGTTGCTTATGAAGATCGATTGTAGTACAACGTTTTTAGCATAGGTTAGTTATTTTCATGTATCTTGTTTTGGCTATTTAAGAAGCCTTCTTGTAATAATTATGTTATTTTCAATATTTGCAATTTGTAAATTTGATTAAAACAAGACAAGATAAAAGTTGGATCTTAAAGATCAAGAAATCCAGACATCACAGGGCTAAAGATGGAGTTCTTGAAACAAGTAAGAAAAATTCAAGCTTAAAGAATTTATCTTGAATGTTGTCCCTTTGAACCGTTTGATGTTGCTAATTGGCTTTAGCAATGTCAAAAACTTTAAGGCTTGAATTGCAATTTAATTTCTTGTTGTTTTATTTTGCATGGTTGGATCATATTTAGGTTACAAATGAAATTTCATATGAAACAATCAAGAATGTTGTAAATGGTTTAAAACAAAACAACACATTAAATGACGAGACTTTATACCTCAGTTTATTAAAATAAACTTTATTTAAAAGTAAAATGGTTGTTTTGATGATAAAATTAAGAGTAAAGTGCCATGTTTGTCCCTCTGGTTTGACCATTTTATCCACTTTCATCCAAAAAATTTTTGTTTAGCTTTTCTGTCCCCGACTTTTCAAAATCTAGCCAGTTTCATCCAACTAACTAACTACGTTAAAATTTTAATGTTAAATTAAGGGTAAAATTGTCTTTTTCAAAATTCTTTTTCTAATCCCTTGAATCCAGTGAAAGATCGAATACACACCACCTCAAGAAGTCTAACAAAACCACCACCGTCGGAGATTTTTTATCATCATATCACAACCACATTCTCCTTTCATGGTGCCTTAACGTGCCGGTATGACACCTACATCCTGGATGTCGGCCAGTTGTTGGATTTTATCATGAACATATAGTAAGCAGAGATCATACACAGCGGAAGACTTTAAAAATACTACATTTATTTCATAAAACTTGTCTTAATGTACATTCTAAAGAAAGTACGACATAACTATTCTAATGCCAGTCCATCAGATGATGTCAAATAGCCTGCCAGATGCTTCTACTCTAGCCCCTTGCTTTTACTGTAGGAAGCTACATGTTTACCTGATACACATGCTTAAACATATGTCAGCTTACGCCGGTGAGTTCTAAGTTTTAGTCAAAATATCTTTGACCTCTATCTCATACATAAATGGGTTTATATGGCACGTAGTAAAACATCACATTAACTTCTTGCCCGAACATAATACTTTATACTTGCACACTTGTCTTCCTTCCGAGCTCACGTTAACCTCCAAGTGGTCGTCACCACTTATACATACCCTTGCACAAGGTGTCCATACTATATCCTTCAAAGGAATGCGGTATTGTAGGTCCCTGACTCAGTGTGACGGATCTCTAGACTCGCGGTACGACATGGTGATAACGTGCGGAATCCATGATCAACGTGCAACGTGCAACTCAATCAACAACACGATGTAAATAATCTTCTTTGTATTTCCACTACAAATCACTGTTTACTAGATCTCTCAGTTTCTGATCTACACTGTTCTATGTTCTTGTCTAAGCTACTAAAACTGACATGTAAACCTCTATTTATAGGGAAACCACAAAGACCACAGGCGAACTTGTTAACAAGTTTAGGCGAACTTGACAAGTTCGCGTAGCAAGTTTGTTCTAAGTTCCTTAGGCGAACTTGACAGTTTCGCTAACTTACAACATAGAATTTCAGCGACAGTTACAAAACATGCTCCAACAAGTACGTCTCTACGTCTTAAGTTGCAAGATATTATGTGGCATTTGGCCAGACGTGGCAAAAATTTTCCTTCTTTATAGACTAATATGGTCACATTATTTTATATGACAAAACATGCCAAAAACTCTATCTCTTTCTCTTTATTCTTTGTCAAGACAATAATTGTCAAGACCTTTCCAAGTCATGGTAAAACCTTGACATCTCTGTCATTCCTTATTTGGGCACACCATGATAAGTTCTAAAATGTTTTCCGTGTCAAAACCATATTCTTTCTTAAGATGAAATCCTGTCAAAAGACAAGGATTCCTTTCTTTCTTTCTTTCTTTCAAAATCAATCTTTATCTCAAACCCACGTGAAGGTTTCTCCATGGTATATCAAAGAAATAAAGTGGTTATCTTTCCAGAGTAGTACCTCCAACAGAAATGTTCCCAGGAAATAATGACGGGTCCAGGATGGACTTATACACCACTCTTTTCTTAGACAGGACATTCTGTTTGCCAGATAACTACCTACCGGTTAGATGGTCACCAAACACTTCTTTGATATCTCATGAATACTCTGTTACTTAGTTTTAAGATTTAGACATCATTTATACATAACCTCTTGCAACATGAATGTTAGATCCAAATATTTAAATCAAGGTATATAGCATTTATGTACCTATTTCTAGCATGCATACCGGCACAAAACATTTAAAGTAAAACATTTAACCTCTAACTTCTTTCCAGATCAGATAACCTTTACGTGCTAATGTAAACAGCACAACGACTTGGATCAATGTCCTAAGTCATCATAACATTACTTAATCATAAGTTCCTAGCTTAGTGAAAATAACTAAGTCATTAGGAACTAGTCAGAACCTTACCTCAGAACTTTCTCCTTCGTATTGGAATCGAAAGACTGGAAATTGGACTTCTCTATGCGAATCGAGGCTCCTTGGCATGCTTACCGAGGTAATGTGTGTGTTTCTAAGTGTGTTTGTGTCACGCCCATAACACAGGACATTTATCTAACTAGAGTAGTACCTCCAACAGATATGTTCCCAGGTAAGAGCGACGGGTCTACGAGATATTTATACACCGCTCTTTCCTACACAGAACATTCCGTTTGTTAGATAACTACATACTAGTCAGAAGGTCGCCTTCTAGTTAGTGCGACGTTGATATCAAAAACACACAGCGAAAGATTAAGTCATAACTTCTATTAACATTAGAACATTGTTTAAATCATATTCAACAAAAGTTACATCATCTATTCCTAATAAGGAACAAGTCAATTGGGGCTTATAGTTCCTTGCATGCCTATCATCTGGATCGTTCATCATTTCATTCTAGTCCTGGAATGCCCTGCCTATTTACTACCTGTGATGCGGTCAAAAACATTTGATAAAACATTGGTTAGCACAAAGCTGGTGAGTTCATAAACTAAAATAGTTTATTAAAATGACCCGCTAAAGTATCTTGAACACATTCATAGGCTTCAACACCCAATTGGCTTCAACACCCAAATTCATAGATAACTATGAATAATAATTTAGTATATTTATAACCAAAGAGCGTTCCACGGGTCCTGTCTAACATGCCATTCCACGAGAGAGTGAAATACAATAATCGCTTAGAATACTTTATATATAAACAATTGATACAATCATTTCAAGATAATCAAAATGTTTCATAAATCAATCATGACAGACAAGGTCATGATTTGGATCATGCATCATAGTTTAAGAACTCACCTTGGCAGTATTTCGGCTTAATAATCAGTAATATGACAAACACCTCGGGCAGAGTTCCTAGTTAAGTAAGTACATTACTTAATTATACAAATCTAGCTTAATGATTCATAATCAAAGCTTAATGGGAGATCAGAACCTTACCTCAGCACTATCTACGATAACTTGGAGTTGAAATGTTGGAAACCGAACTCTCGTACGAGAACCGGGGCTCGGGATTGGACTTACAGAGTGTGTGTGTGTGTTTGAGAAGGTGTGTTTGTGTGTGCAAAAGAGTTGAAATCGTTCAACTATATATAGGGTGAAAGTGGGACCCGTAGCGGACCGTTATGCTTGGTGGTAGCGGTCTGCCACCCTTTGTGGCGGTGTAATTGAATTGGGGCACACGTAGCGAACCGTTATGGTCTGGCTTAGCGGTCCGCCACGCTTCCACGCGTCAGCTTTCCATCGGCGAGTCACACGGACACGTGTCAACTCCCGGGGTGTTCCTTAGTCCCCATGTAGCGGACCGCTAAGGCCTTGGGTAGCGGTCCGTTACCCATTTGATTTTCAAAATTTTCATTTTAAGTACCTGAACTTTGATTATTTACATATTCAACCCTCAACTTTGAAATTTGGCAAATTTTAGTCCTTCCTTTTTCTAAGAAATTTCGGGGTGTTACAAATCTCCCGTCGTTTAAGAAATTTCGTCTTCGAAATTAGGCAGTGAATAGATGGGGATACTTGGCTCTCATCTGTTCCTCTAACTCCCATGTTTTTTCGATTCCAATCCGACCTTGCCATTGAACTAATACCATTGGTATAACTTTCTTCCTCAATTTCCATTCCTGAGTATCTAAAATCTTGATCGGTTGTTCAGTAAAGTGAAGTTTGTCGTCTATGTGCACATCATCTAGTGTAATGGCCTGAGCTGGATCAGCTAAACACTTTCGTAAACAGGATACATTAAATGTATTATGAATCCCTTATAAAGTTTCAGGTAGATATAACTTGTAGGCTACTGCTCTGATTCTTTCAATGATTTTGTAAGGTCCGATGTACCTTGGTCCTAACTTTCCTCATTTCCTGAACCTTACTACACCTTTCCAAGGTGAAACCTTTAACATCACATAATCCCCAACTTAGAATTCTAATGGTCGTCAAAGGTGTAACCTTTAACATCACATAATCCCCTACTTAGAATTCTAATGGTCGTCGTCGTTTGTCAGCATAACTTTTCTGACGATCTTGAGCAGCCTTTAATCGTTGTTTAATCTGGACTATCTTATCTGTTGTTTCCTGTAGGACTTCTGGTCCAGATAGTTGACTGTCTCCTATTTCAGTTCAACAGACAGGAGTTCTGCACTTTCTTCCATATAGTGCTTCGAATGGTGCAACTTTGATACTTGAGTGATAGCTGTTGTTATAAGAGAATTAGATTAACGGTAGGTGATTATCCCAATTACCTCTGAAATCTATAACACAGGCTCTTAGCATATCTTCCAAAGTTTTAATTGTACGCTCACTCTGTCCATCAGTCTGAGGATGGTAGGAGGTACTCATGGTAAGTTGAGTTCCCAACTCTTTCTGAAAACTTGTCCAAAATCTAGATGTGAAACGACTGTCCCTATCAGAAATAATAGACAGTGGTATGCCATGGTGGCTCACAATTTCATTGATATAGATTCTATCTAACTTATCCATAGAGTAGGTCTCATGTATGGGTATAAAATGGGCTGACTTGGTCAGTCTATCAACCATGACCCATATGGCATTATGTCCTTTCTGGGTTCTGGGTAGTTTAGTTATGAAGTCCATTGTAATTCGATCCCATTTCCAGACAGGTAATTCTATTTGATGTAATTGCCCTACAGGTTTCTGATGCTCAATCTTAACTTGAAGGCAAGTTAAGCATTTATCTATATACTGGGCTATTGATCTCTTCATGTTTGGCCACCAGTAATGAGTCTTCAAATCTTTATACATCTTATTTGCACCAGGATGCATGGAATATCTTGATTTGTGTGCTTCATCTAATATCTTCCCTTGAATATCTCCAAATTTAGGTATCCAAATTCTTTGCTCGAATCTCATGATTCCATTATCTCCTCTGGATATTAATTTATGTTTCCCAGCCATACGTTCTTTCTTAATGTTTCCTTCTTCTAACGCTTTTGGTTGGAATTTCTTTATCTGTTTCATTAAGTCTAACTTCAAATCTAATCGTAGCGCTTTTACTTTAATCGGTTGGCTTCGTTCTTTTCGACTTAAAGCATTTGCTACTATGTTTGCCTTCCCGGGATGGTATTTAATTTCACAGTCATAATCGTTGATGAGTTCCATCCACGTCCTTTGCCTCATTTTTAAATCCTTTTGATTAAAAATATGTTGGAGGCTTTTATGTTATGAATATATTACACATTTAGTACCATATAAATATTATCTCCAAATCTTTAGAGCAAACACTATGGCAACAATTTCAAGATCATGCGTAGTATAGTTCTTCTCATGAACTTTAAGTTGGCGTGATGCGTAGGCAATAACCTTGTCTCGCCGCATCAACACACAACCTAGACCAGTTCGGGAAGCGTCACAGTAGATGACTAAATCATCATTTCCTTCAGGTAGTGCTAAGATTGGTACATGACTAAGCTTATCCTTGAGAATGTTGAAAGCTTATTCTTGTTTTGTGCCCCATTCAAACTTTGCTGCCTTCTGAGTTAGAGCAGTCAAAGGTGTAGCTATCTTGGAGAAGTCCTTAATGAATCTTCTGTAGTGCCGACTAGTCCAAGAAAGCTTCTAATATCTGTCGGAGTCTTTGGAGCTTCCTATTTCATGACAGCTTCGATTTTACTTGGGTCTACTTGTATCCCTTGCTTGTTCACCACGTGCCCAAGAAATTGTACTTCTTATTTCCAAAATTCACATTTTAAAAACTTAGCGTACAATCTTTCTTTTCTCAGGGTTTTCAAAATGATTTTAAGATGCTCAGCATATTGTTCCTGGCTTCGGGAATAGATAAGAATATCATCAATGAAAACTTATCAAGGAATGGTTCACAAACCCTGTTAATTAAGTCCTTAAATGCTGTAGGGGCATTCGTTAGACCAAATGACATGACCAGGAATTCATAGTGACCATATCGGGTTCTAAAAGCAGTCTTAGGTACGTCCTCTTCTTGTACATTTAACTGATGATATCCTGATCTAAGATCTATTTTTGAAAAGTACTTGGCTCCTTCTAGCTGATCGAACAGATCATGTATTCTAGGTAATGGATATCTATTCTTTATAGTCAGCTTGTTCAATTCCCGATAGTCAATATACATCCTCATGCTTCCATCTTTCTTCTTTACGAATAGTACTGGTGCTCCCTAAGGGGAAGTACTCGGGCGAATGAACCCTTTGTCTAGGAGTTCTTGAATTTGTTTCATAAATTCTTTTAATTCGGAAGGAGCTAGACGATAAGGCGATTTTGCAACAGGCTTTGCTCCAGGAATGAGTTCGATTCGAAATTCAATTTGACGATCGGGTGGAAGACCTGGTAATTCTTCTGGAAAGACATCCGGGTGATCACAGACTACAGGAATATCCGTAATCTATATTTCGGGTTTAATGTTTAAAGCATGGAGTACGAATATACCGTCTCCTTTAATTAATTCTTTCTTAGCCTTTGCTATTGAAATAATTTCAATCTTACTAGATTCACTATCTCCTTGAATTATCAAACTAGTTTCATCTGGTTTCTTAATCTTGACCGTTCTCTAGTCACAATCAATCTGGGCCTGGTATTGGTTTAACCAATCCATCCCTAGGATAACCTCATATTCGTTTAAGTTCATTGGCATTAGTGTAACTAACGCCTTATCATCACCAAAATTGATGACACAATCATGATATGATTTAGTTATCCGAATCTGTTCACCACTTGCCGTTTCAACGACATAGGCATTAATAAGTGGAATCGGTCTTACCCCTTGTTGATGCATGTTTTGTGACAGGCACTCTGGATAGAGCTGAAGCTTTTGTTATTATTTAGTTCAGTCTTGTATGTATGTAGTATTTGTTGTATTTTGCTTATCAAGTTGTATTATGTATGTTTATGTCTGAACGTGTTGTATTTTGATATTGTACTAAACAAATACGCAAGGATGAGTTCATGCGTATTTGCCAAGTACAATGGTCATGCATACTTAGCAAGTACGCATGAAGGATGGTCATGCGTACTTGCCAAATACGCATGGACCAAGTCTATAAATACCATAGGTTGTTTCATTTTAAACACAAATGTACTTTTGCACACACTAGTACGCACATATCAGTATTGTATCAGTCCAGAAGTCATTCAATCTGTTTCTGTACTTGTTTGAAACACTATGAAATCAATAGACTGTGTATTTATTAGTATCATCTCGTGTTGATTGTCATACGATCATTCTTACATTGTTCCACCTAGAACGGGCATTCCGCACCTGTTTACTAGGCTACGTTCTCACACGATATGGATCCGAAACACCCACCCGGAGGGACCTACAAGTGGTATCAGAGCAATTTACTCTTAATTCCAAGTGTTGTGAGAATGTTAGGAACATATGTCATCCATATGTGTTTCTTGTTACATCTGCATTGATGATTCTTGAGTCTTGTTTCATACACTTGTTCATCATGAAAAAAATTCCATATCCATCCTTGTGTTGTTCTTGTTTTGTTGTTACAATCATCATTCTCTGTTTTGAGTCACTAATCTGATCACTGACCCAAACTACATTGTTCATATCTTTGAACTTGGTCATATCATTTTTTAGTCAAGACAAGTGGATACAGTTGTCAAAAAGTGTCTTTCTGTCCTATGCGTACTTATCACAACTCATGCGTACATAACTCATGCGTACTTAATGACATGTGAACTTGTTATTCCTGCGTACTTAACACCATGCACACTTGTACTTGTGACCCTATGTACTTGTGATCTTGTATACTTATATCCTTGTCTAAGTTTCCTGTGTACTTAGTCTCTTATGCGTATTTATCAATCATGAGTACTTAATTGTTTCCTGCGCACTTGTTATTCTGCGCACTTATAAGTACGCACGAACATTCTGTCTCATATGTACTTATAGTCAAATTCCTAAGTTTGAACTTCTGATTTCTGAGTCTTACACAATGGCAAATCTACAAAACCTCAGTAGCCTATTGAATTATGACAACAAAATAGGCACTCCACACAAACCCCCAAAGTTAATAAATGTGAATGACTATTCCAACTGGAAAGCTAGATTTGAGGAGTATGTTTCATACACAGATTCAAACATGTGGATACCTATTTTAGAAGGTTATAAACATCCAAACCATGAATTCCTTGGTGAAACCAAACCCAAACTAATCTCTAGACTTGATGCTGAAGAAAAGAAAGCATATGATTTAGAAAAGAAGGCACATGGTTCTTTAACCATGGCACTAACCCGAGACATATTTCACAGTTTCAGAGGGTATGATTCCTCGAAATACTTGTGGAAAGCTTTGATAAAACGGTTTAAGGGTAACAGTGATGTTAAGAAAAGTAAAAGGGAATTGTTAAGAAAACAACATGAATGTTTCAGATATTTTGAACAAGAATCCATTGATGAACTTATCTCTAGATTCTATCATCTTCAGACTGAACTGAAGTCTTATGAATTAAATTATCCAGATGATGAACTAGTTGAAAATTTTCTTGATGCATTACCCCCCAAATTTGACATGTACACAACCCTTTTAAGAGAAAACTCTAAGTTCTTTGAAATGACCATTGATGAGGTAATAGGTAAAATCCAAGCACATGACATGAATTTAAGAAAGAAAGAAACCACTAGCAAACCGTTAGTGCAAGAACTGTTAATGTACTTTGGAGCCTCTTCGACATCAAAATCCACAGGACCGGGTATTGCTTTATTCTCAGGAAATCCTGCACAAGAAGAAGGTAATGGTTGCAGTAGTCATACCTGTTTTGCTGCTACAAGTTCAAATTCACACCAACTAAGAAGTCCAACATCTACATCGACACCTGCTTTTGCAAAGATTGCAGAAGATCATGTAGCATTGTTTTCATCATGCATGTTGGCATATGAAAACTTCATTGGTGGCAAACTAACTGATCCAGAAACAATTGAAGAGGATTTCAATCAGGTGGATCCAGATGACATGGAAGATATGGATATTTAGTGGAATATGGCCATGATTTTGAGAAGGGCTAAACGGTTTCTGAATAGAACCGGCATAAAGTTTATCGGTGGGCATTCTAATGCTAAAATTGTTTTTTGATAAATCAAAGGCTAAGTGTTACAAATGCTTGAATTTTGGACACTTTGCACGAGAGTGTCAGAAAGACAAAGCACCAGTCTATGGTTTCGCTCAACCAAGTTCAGGAAGCAACCAGAATTACAACAAACAGAGCTTCGGCAACAACCGCAGTCAAAATCAAGGAACTTCATCTAATGCACTGGTAGCTCAACAAGACGATAGTTACGACTGGAAAGTTCATCTTGAAGATGCCATTGTTGCACACACTCAGATGGGTTTGATGGTAGAAATCATAGAGATGATTAAAGCTGAAGAGAGGGAAACAGTTGATGTTGTAGAACAACACAGATCAGCATTTGCTTTGATGGCTATTGGAGAAGTATCACGTTCATCAACTGAGGTAGATTCTAATTCTTTTATTGTTATTCCCTATAATAATTGTTTAAAAATAAAAGGTGAAAATGATAAAATTCAGGATCAACTCGAACCTCTACGTAGCGCAGCTCTAAGCTTTAAAGAAAATGAAAAACATTTTAAAGAATCAATTGAAAATCTCAGAAAAGACAAACATGATTTTTCAATAAAAATAAGTGAACAACAATTTCATTTAGATGTTGCCTACAAAGAATTAGAGAAAAAGAATGTCGAAATAGCCAAACATCAGAATGAAATCCTGAAGTTAAGTGGAAAAATTGAGAAATTGAGAAATTCTCGTTTCGTGGTGGAACATTATGAATCGGTTGTACGGCAAGTAAATGGCATAGGTTTAGGTACTAATGCCATTCCACCACTAGTTAACAGGACATTTGTCAACGGGCCAGTCAACATTGATCTATCCTTTCTTGATGAATCGTCAAGTAAGGATAACATATCTTCAGATGAAGAGTTTTATTCTAACAAATGTTCAGAAAACAACAAAATTGATGGTATTGTTTCAGAAGAATTCTTTAATGAACCTAAAATCAACAAAAAACGTTGTCAACAATCGAGACAATTGTATTTTAACTGAACCTGATTTAATTGAATCAAATGATAAATTGAAAAAGATGTTGTATGGAGATTTCAAAACTATAAAGCAAGCCAAAAAGGAGACGTTTGCTAACAAACTTGGAAAGAATTTTCAATAAAACATTGATAAGCACTACACTCCTAAAATTCAATTAACATCTGGTAAAACTTCACATGTGGTTCATCAAACTAATTCTAACACTGGTCAGAATAAACTTTCTATATCCAAAACCAGTGAGCCTTAAAGGAGACCTTTCAAAGAAAGAAGGAATTGTTTTCATTGTGGAACGTTTGGACATATTCTGATGAATTGTCCTTATAAGAATCAAGAGAAATGACTCGTTGTTCCAAAATAGGTCGTATCCTTGAAAACTCCACCAAGAAAACAATTCAAAACTCAAGTTTCAAAAACTTCAGTCCAGTATATGGTTAAGTCTAAGCCATTTACTGAGAGAAGGAACAAAGAGTCTGTGGTTCCGCGTGTATCTACCTTTAGTAATACACGATCTTAGGAGGTAAGATTGTCTAGACCACAAATGAGGAGAAGGAATAAAAGTTTGAGAAAATTAGGACAACAACTAACAGGTAATCTATCAAGCAAAACTTTTTCTAACCTTAGAACACCTGTTGTTTAACAAAAACAAATTTCGAGAAAGAAAATAGTTGGTTCTCAAGCTTCTAATTCCGACTCACCAAAAGAGTCACCCGTTTTTTTTATCACCATGACTGTGAATTAATTGAAGTTGTGTACTTTGAGAAAAACGGACGACCCAAGACCACAATGGCTTGGGTCTCCAAATCTAACTAATTTGTGTGATATGTGGAGGGACAACCTAGGGGATCGGTTTATAATCGTTGGTATGTTGATAGTGGTTGTTCCCGGCACATGACAGGCAACATGGCCCTTCTACAAGACATTAAACCATTTAGAGGTGGCTATGTGGCCTTTGCAGGAGAGAAAGGTGGAAGTATCACACGTCAAGGCGTGGTTACTAATGGGTGTATTAGTTTTGACAATGTCAACTATTGTGAGCAGCTAAAACACAATTTGTTAAGTGTTTCTCAGATGTGTGAAAAAGAGTACTTAGTGATGTTCAACAAATCTGAATGTCTGGTTCTCAAGCTTGGTTTCGTGATTCCAGAAGAATGGATTTTGATGCGTGCACCAAGAACAAACGACACGTACCAGATCGATATGAGTGTGGCAACAACCACTTCCTCAGTTGCAACTTGTTTAATATCCAAAGCAACTGAAATTGACTCAATCTTATGACATAGGAAACTCGGACACCTGTCATATAGAAAAATGAATCATCTTGTTCGAAACGGTTTGGTAACCGGTGTTCCTAAATTGAGATTTTCCGTTGTAGATGATTGTATGTCTTGCAAAAAGGGAAAACAAAAACGGAAATCTCATAAGCCAAAGACTCAAAACTATATTGATACCCCTTTGGAGCTCTTACATATGGATTTGTTTGGGCCCATAAGTATCAAGAGTATTCGAAGAAAGTCATACTGTTTGGTTGTTACTGATGATTACTCACATTTTCTTGGGTACATTTCTTAGGTACTAAAGATGAGACTGCTGAAATTCTTCAATATTTGATTCTGAAACTAGAATCCGTATGCAAACTAAAGGTCAGAAGAATTCGGAGTGACAATGGCACCGAGTTTAAAAATAATTTGACGGCTATTTTCTGTCTCAAGAAAGGTATTCATCAAGAATTTAGTGCACCGTACACTCCTCAGCAGAATGGAGTTGCAGAACGGAAGAACAGAACTCTAATTGACACTGCACGTACAATGTTGTCATATGCCAAGCTTCCAATCATGTTTTTGGCAGAAGCTATTAATACAGCTTGTCACGTATTGAATAGAGTTCTGGTAGTGAAAAGACACAACAAAACAAGCTATGAACTAATCAATAATCGACCTCCTAAGCTTGACTACCTAATTCCTTTTGGTACACCATGTTCCGTATTATTACAACACAAAGATCGACAATCAAAGTTTCATGCTAAATCAGTAGAAGGCATCTTCTTAGGATATGTTGCCAACTCATCTTGCAAAAGAGTATACAATACTGAAAGTCGTACTGTCGAAGAATGGTTCGAAGTGGATTATAGTAAATACAACAATCCACCAAAACCTGTAGGTCCAGCTTGGGGTTTTGATTATGATAATCTTTTCAAGTCTTTCAATCTTCCTGATTTATCTGCTGAAGATGCTGCAAAGTTGTATCAATACTATAGTGGCGAAGACAACTCCAATTTCTCTATGACAACAACTGTACCTATTCTAAGCCCCTGTTTCGATGTTGCATCTGCATCAGGAACACATGAAAGTGACACTGAAGAAGATACTCATACTAAAGAAGACGGAGCTCAAATCAGAAACAAAGTTCCAGTTGATCATATTTAGAATGAAACATCTTCAGGTGTAAATGATATGGGTGAGATAGGCATGAATCTTGAAACAAATATTCCAGAAACCATTGCACCAGAGACAAGAATTCATAAGAATCATCAAATTGAAAACATTATTGGTGATCCTAATATCGGTGTTTAAACTCGTCACAGAACTGTAACTGAAAACACCAGCCTTTATGCTGAGTTCTTAACACAGGTATCATAGAAACATGTTTAAAGGCTGCCTTCGTATCCCAAATAGAGCCTAAGAATATCAAAGATGCTCTAGCTGACAATTGTTGGATTGAGGCTATGCAAGAAGAACTGTCTCAATTTAGAAAACTACATGTTTGGGATCTAGTTGATTTACCAAGAGGTGTACATCCAATTGGAACCAGATGGGTGTTCAAGTGCAAAACTGACGATCGACACATTGTAGTGAAAAATAAAGCAAGGTTGGTTGTTCAAGGTTTTTACCAACAAGAAGGCCTGGATTATACAGAAGTCTATGCACCAGTTGCTAGACTTGAGGCCATCCGATTATTTATGTCTTATGCCTCTTTTGTCGGCTTCAAGGTCTTTCAACTAGATGTAAAAAGTGCCTTTTTATATGGTAAAGTACATGAAGAAGTCTATGTCACTCAACCACCTGGTTTTGAAGACCCGTTATACCCGAATAAAGTATACAAGCTTGACAAAGCACTTTATGGTCTTCATCAAGCACCAAGAGCGTGGTATGAGACTCTTTCAAAGCATCTATTGTCCAACGGTTTCGATCGAGGACAAATTGACTCGACTCTCTTCATACGGAAAGCAGGAGGTGATATTCTACTTGTACAAGTATACGTTGATGATATCATTTTTGGGTTTACCAATGAAGAGATGTGTAAGGAATTTGAGCAGGTGATGAAGTCCAAGTTTGAAATGAGCAACATTGGTGAAATGTCCTTTTTCTTAGGCCTGCAAGTCAGTCAAAGGGAAGATGGCATTTATCTGCATCAAACAAAGTATGTCCAACACATTTTCTCCAAATACAAATGAATGATTGCACATCTTATGGCACACCTATTCCAGTCAATCATGGTTTACATCCTGATAAAGAAGGAAAGGATGTGGATTATAGATTATACCGGGGAATGATAAGATCCCTTATGTATCTCACAGCTTCAAGACCCGACATTATGTTTGCCGTCTGCTTGTGTTCAAGGTTTCAGTCACAACCGAAGGAATCACATATGATAGTTGTAAAGAGAATATTCAGATACCTGAAATGAAAACCTCGATTAGGTCTATGGTATTCAAAACAGCAGTCGTTTGATTTCAAAGCTTACACTGACTCTGATTATGGCGGTTGTAATCTCGATAGAAAATCAACCTCAGGTGGATGTCAATTCCTAGGAGACAGGCTGGTTTCATGGAAGTGTAAGAAGCAGTCAATAGTTTCTATCTCAACATATGAAGCAGAGTACATTGATGATGCAAGCTGTTGCTCTCAGATCTTATGGATTCAACAGCAATTGAGAGATTACAGCTTAAATTACACTAGCACTCCTATGTTCATTGACAACACAGCCACCATGTCTATCACAAACAACCCGGTGAAACATTCCAAAACTAAGCAAATTGAAAGTCGTCACCATTTCATCCGTGACTGTGCTGAAAAGCATCTAATTGAACTTGTAAAAGTTCACACGGATGCTAATTTTGCTGATCTTTTCACCAAAGCTTTTGATCGTACTCGTTTTGAACATCTTGTCAACATGATCGGAATGTTCAATCCTGAATGATAAACGTTTTCAAAACAAACTTATTTCTTGGAAGTTACATTTATTTTTGTTTTACATTTAATTTATTTTCTGTTAAATTTTTTTTTAAGAAAAATACAAACAAAATATAAAACAAATCGTAGGCTCTCCCCCCACCAAAACAAAAATCAGAACTCCAATCGAAAGCTAAGGGTGGATGTCAGCGGATCTGACGGTTAGAGGGTGTAGGCAGGAGATGGAGATGGTTAGTGGTGGTCTTGGTGCCCCTCTCCAAGAATGAAACCAAATATTTGCAAGTGGAATGAAGGGTTAGTTGCAGAATTACATACGCATATGTGTATGCATTTGTTGCCATTGAAGTAAAAAATAGGCTTCTTTTGAAATCCTGATTTACTACTACATCTTTTTTTTGCTTTACGTTGCGAACAATACTGAGCTTGACCTTGTAAATAGATTGTTGATGCTTTGTTGTGTGAACCTAATTTATGAGTGAATTTATTTTGGATTTATGGATAATCGTATTTGGGTTTAGTATTTGATTTATGAATTCACCATTATTCTTGTTCTTGGTGGGGGTGGGGGTTTGGTGTAGAAGAAGGCAGTGACGATGGTCCAACCGGCTGTGGTTTTTGCCCAGTCATGAGATGGGGCTTAACCTGGATTTAGGTACATGCTAGAGGAGAGAGTGGGAAAGGGGGCCACAATGATGGTGACACCGGTGAAGAGGGGGAGGACGGTGTCGGAGATGAGGAGGGTCCGCCATCGTCAGCGGTAGTATGTCTTGGTGGCCGGTAGATTTGGTGTTGGCCAAATTGGGAAACAGTATGAGTAGGTTTTGAAAAGGGTGAAAAGACCAAATTATCCCTGACTTAATGTTAAAATTTTAATGGAGTTAGTCAGGTGGACGAAAATGACTAGATTTTGAAAAGTCAAGGACGGAAAAGCTAAAAAGGGTTTTGGATGAAAGTGGCTAAAATGGTCAAACCACGGGGATGAAAATGGAACTTTACTCTAAAATTAAATTACATTTAATTAGTCAAAACTCGTAAAATTAATAAAAGAGTTCATTAACAGACAAAATGGTTCGCGATAATCGACACACTTATTAATATATGATATTAAAGTTTAAGCGTTTCGAGAGAGAAAAATATTTTATTAAATCATAAACAGATAAAACTAAGAATTTTATAAACCTATGTAACAATCTGCATCAATACGTTACACATGTGTTTTTTTACCCAAACCGGTAAAGCACTAAATAACTCCTTTTTAAACCGATATGTCTATGTCACCTTATTTTAGGATACTTGAAGTGATATACATGAACCCCTAAATGAATGTGCCCCAACCTTACATTTGGTTCTACGGGTGTCAGAACAAGGTAGTACCGCAAATCCCGAGTGTCTTGGGTTGTTAACCAATACGAAGTGTCTAAGCCAAATACAAGGGAAGAGTGGGCATGGTGGGGTTAAATTGTTTTGTCTTAGACACTCAATGTATATGATAATCGGTAATCATTACTTACATACATAATGTAGAAATAAAGACGGATGGCTACAAAATTCTCTAAGTACAAATGTTGCTGATCTCAGAGTTTGCTGCTGACCAACAAACTGCTGCAGACAAGCTTAACTGCTGCGGATACTTGTTCTCCTGTTGAAGAACAAATCTGCTGCGGATAGCCTTATCTGCTGAAGACCAAAGTTGCTGCGGATAGGCTTCTCAGCAGCATCAACACTTGATGCTGCTGACAGGAAAATCATCAGCAGCTTTGGATGGTCACATCTTGCTGCTGATCCTCATCTTTGTTGCTGACAGCCGTGTGCCTTGAAGACAAATCGTTGCAGCTGACTATCCATGACAAGCGTCACTGACAACTTTCTGCAAAAGCAACTGACACACTCAAAGCAGAAGGAACCTCAATGGCACAACCAATGAAAGACAACAATGCTCTTCTCCAAGCATGCAAGCAATAATGCATAAAGAAGACGCTTCAATAAAGTTAACTAGTTTTAGACTAAACGTGTAATAGTTAGCTATATACAAAAGATCAATGGTCTGTGTTAGATCTGATCCTTAGAATCAAGAGTCTGTCTTGATTCTAAGTAAGTATAAATACTGTGTAAACACTTCATTGTAAGTGTGCTTTTTGATTGAGTTTTCATTTGTAATCATTTATTTGCAAAAGCTTAATACAACAGTGTTCTTAAAAGTATTCTTTCTGTTTACTCGATTATACTTGTGTAGTTGTTATTGTTTCCGCCAATTTCAACTAAGAACAGAACCATCTTGTACTTTCACGATCCTACAAGTGGTATCAGAGCTTTGGCTCAGATTAAACAAACTCACACTTGTTTAATCACTTCTGGTTCTATTCTAAACTCTCTCTTTCATCAAGTCACCACAAAAACAAAGATGACACAGAGCAATGGATTTGAAGACATCGGCAGCATCAATCGACCACCAAGATTGGTATCTGGGGAAGACTACGACATGTGGAAGAATCGCATGGAAAGCTTTTTCTGTTACCAGGAGTACGAAATGTGGAAATCCATCAGGGATGGACCCTACACTCCCATGGTGGCCTCTGTTGACTCTGGAGGACCACCAGTTCCAAAGGAGCCCTCCAAGTACTCAGAAGAGGACATAAAGAAGATGGAGGTGGACTTCAAGGCACTAGGAGTTATCCAAATGTGCCTTCCAAATGAAGTTTTTCATAACTTCAGAAGTTACAAAACTGCTAAAGAGCTCTGGGAGGCTCTTGAGAAGATGTTTGCTGGCTCCGAGGAAGTCAAAGAAAACAGAAGAGACATCCTAAAGCAGCAATACGAAAACTTCTTCTGGAAGTAAGGTGAGTCTCTAACTGTTTTATACAACAGATTTACCTATCTTGTAGGCTAGCTGCAGTGCTCAAAGGTGAAGCTAGAGAATGAAGATATTCTCAAAAAGTTCATCAGGTCTCTACCAAGCTGCTGTACACTTTACACAGTGTCAATCAGAAGAACTGAGAATCTGAAGACTCTCCAGATGACTGAGCTCTTTGGAATGCTAAAAACCTATAAGCTAGAGATGATTCAGGCAAAAGAAAGAAGCTCAAGCTACCAAACAGCCTCAACATCCACCACCACCTCCTCTGCCCTCCATTTTGAGCACTCAGGCCCTAGTTCAAGCAACAATTATCCTCCCATCATCACTCATCCTCAAACTCCAACCTCTCAAACAAACACATCTCCATTCCTCCTAGAAGCTCCTCCTCAAACATCAACCTATGCTGCTTTCATTTCTGAAAACTCAAGCAACATGTCCTTTATCAAGTAGGATATGGAATGCTTTCATCCAAATGATTTAGAAGAAATGGACATACATCACTCGTATGCCATGCTCTCTATAAGAGCAAAAAGGTTCTACTCTAGAACCAGAAGACCCATTCCAAGTAACAACTCCAACACCAGAGTTGGCTTGGATAAAAGCAAACTAAGATGTTACAACTGTAACCTACTGGGTCACTTTGCTAGAGAATGCAAGGCACCAAGAGCAAATCCAGCTACTCCTCAGTCAAGACAAGCTCACCAAGCCCAACCCAGACAACAACAACACCAAGCTACTCCTCCAGTTCAAACTGCAACCTGTGCAACTGTTGGAACTTCTGAGTTTGACTGGAGCTTCCAGTATGAAGAACTGCCTGTCAACAATCAAGCTCTTATGGCAGACACTACAGAGATACCACCTCAGGTATTTGAACATCTTTGCTCTCAAGCCTGTATTGATAAAGTTTTGGGTTATAGAAAGCATAACCAAAACCTTATAGATCAAAATGAAGAGTTTCATCAAATGAAATCTGAGTTCAAAAAGGTTGAAAATACTTATAAAGAAAAGATTAACTGCCTTAAGAAAGAGATTTCATCGCTAAAACACGAACAAACTAATCTTGAAACTCAGATTGATGATCTACTGGTCAAACTAAAAGCTACCAGAGCTGAACTGGCAGAACAGAAAGTTCATGTTGAAAAATATGAATTTTCCTCCAAAAAGTTACAAAGACTTTTAGATATTCAAGTCCATGAGAAGGTAAAGACTGGACTTGCGTATAACAATGATCAGTACAATTCTGTTCCTCCTCCTGCTGACTATATTGCCATTTACGAACCAAGCTTCAATGTTGCAAATCTTGACACTGCAAACTGAAACCTTGATCCTTCAACGGATGAACCTTTCGTCGAAGACTGCACTACCTCATCGGAATCTGAGTCAACCGACTCAGACCATGATGAAACCAGTGCAGCCCCATCTGAAGCTGTTCTGAATGGAGTTGAAGTTTTTGCGGTTCTTCTAGTTGTTCCAGCCCCTGTACCATTCAAACAGATCAAGATTAGCTATCCTCCAGATGGAAGAAAGCTAAACATTGAAAAGGGACAGACATCAGGACCCACAAACCCCAAGCCTCAGTCAAAGCCGATCACAAAGAGGAAGGTATTTTATATATGTCGTAAGCATGAAGAAAAAGTTCCATATGTTCAAAAGACCCTAGAAGAAGCCACTTTTGAACATAACAAAGCTCATCCATGGAACTTCAAGGATCTGTTCCAAAGAAAGGACTATGTCTACCTTTCTAGAGACAAACTGGCAAGATCATGCTTTGTGTGTGGCAGATATAACCATACTGCCAGCACCTGCTTTCATTACCTGGAATACCAAAGAAATTCTAAGCAGCATGCCTTTGAAAAGACTAACAAAAACAAGAAGGTAAGAAGCTACGAGGTCAAAGCAACTAAGTTCAGGGAGTCTCTATCTCCCCCAAGAGTGAAGCTGCCTAAATCTCAACAAACTTGCATCATTTGTGGTGAATCAGACCACTTTGCTGCAAACTGTAAGTTTAACCCCTTCAACCAGATCCTTCATCAAGCCCCTCAAAGACAAAAAGTAAAGAAGGATCAGCATACATCGGTTTTTAGTCAAGTTAAGCCCAAGAAAACAAAGCAGAAGCTTTCAGCAGCAACCAAGTCTGCTGCTGATAAGCTAAAATCCTTCGCAGCAAAATCTGATGCTGATAAGGCAAAGCCATCAGCAGCAAGAGTGTCCACTTCTGATAAGGCAAAATCCAAGGCAAAGCCTCCAACAGCAAAGAATGCTGCCACTTCAACAAAGCCATCAGCAGCAGGATCTACTGTTGACAAGCCAGAAACATCAGTAGCAAAATATGTTGCGGACAATGTGAGGAAAACTAGAAAATCACCAACAAGGCAATGGAAAGCCAAACCATATCCAAGCATTGTCATTGGTTCCATCCTCTCCAACTTCAGACATTTCAATGGAGGATATGTTGCCTTTGGAAGTGATTCAAAGGGAGGATCCATTACTAGACAAGGAACTGTGTCCAACGAAAGAATGAGCATTGATAAGGTCAACTATGTACAAGAATTGGATTTCAATCTCATGAGTGTTTCCTAAGTCTGTGATCAAAAGCATTGGATGCTCTTCACAGATAAAGAATGCTTTGTACTGTCTCCAGGCTTATCCACACCTCCTCCAAAAAGCATTTTACTGACTGCTCAGAGAAAAGAAAATATCTATGTACTGGACATGAATGAAGTCACTCCATCTGGGAGTGTCTCCTGCTTTTTATCAAAAACCTCAGTTGATGAATCAGCTCTCTAGCACAGGAGATTAAGCCATGTTAATATCAAAACCATTAACAAATTGGTGAAGAATAATCTTGTCAGAGGGATTCCTGACAAAGAATTTCAGCTGGAAGACCACTGCATTGCATGCCTAAAGGGGAAGCAACACAAGAGTTCTCACAAGCCCAAGACCTTGAATTCAAATGACACTCCACTGCAACTGCTGCATATGGATCTCTTCGGTCCTACAAATGTCATGTCAATGGGCAAAAAGTCATACTGTCTGGTGATAACAGATGACTACACCAAATTCTCATGGGTATTCTTCTTGAGAACTAAAGTTGAAACTGCTGAAATTCTCAAATCCTACATTATCAGGGTAGAGAATCAAAGCAATCAAAAGGTGAAGATCATAAGGTGTGATCAGGGCACAGAGTTCAAGAACCACACCTTGAACTGTTTCTGTGAAAGCAAGGGGATAGAAAGACAATACAGTGCTCCAAGAACTCCTCAACAAAATGGAGTTGCTGAAAGAAGAAACATAACTCTTATTGAGTCAGCAAGATCTATGTTGGCTGACTCAAAACTGCCACTCACATTCTGGGCAGAAGCAGTTAGCACAGCCTGTTATGTGCAAAACCGAGTTCTAATTATCAAACCCTTCAACAAGACACCCTATGAACTTTGGTTTCAAAGAATTCCCTACATTGGTTTCCTAAAACCTTTTGGGTGTCCATGCACCATTCTCATCACACATGGGGTTCTTCCTAAGTTTGGTGCCAAATCTGATGAAGGATATTTCGTAGGCTATTCCTCTCAATCAAAGGCCTATAGAGTATTCAATTCAAGAACAAGAATTGTAGAAGAATCAGCAAATGTGGAATGCAGAGAACACATTGTCTGTGAGCAGGGAAAATGTCCAAATTGGCTCTTTGACATAGACTCCTTCTCTCAAATATTTGAGCCTCTCACCTTCTCAAATATGGAGTCTACGTCTACACAAACACCTACCTCCACTTCATCCACTGACTACAGACTGGATTTTCCCAAATCTTCTATCAGTCTGAGAAGACCATCAATTGATCCTCCATCAGTTGTGGAAGCAATTGAAGCAAGTGAAGCAGGAACAAGACTGTCTAATGTAACCAGCAGCAGCCTGTCTGAAACTGAAAATCTAAATGAAGACTCTTCGGTAAATGCTGTAGATGCTGATGATGTTGATGATGCTATTGCTGAAAATATTGATGTGGATAATGCTGTTGAAGACTCTTCCACCATGAATGAAGAGACCCCTGATCAAAATCAAAGCAATCTGGAGCAAGGGATACAGCTGGAGGTGGTACCAACACAGAGGATCCACAAAGAACATCCTCAGGATAATATTATTGGCCAAATACAACAAGGAGTTCTTACAAGAAGCAAATCTCACGAGGCCAATATATGCTTGTTTTCATGTTTCCTATCTCAGGTGGAACCCAAGAAGATAGATGAAGCACTCAAACACAGCACTTGGATTGAAACAATGCAGTAAGAATTGATGCAATTCAAGAGGCAGGATGTCTGGAAACTTGTTGATCTTCCACCATGTAAATATGCTATTGGCACATGATGGGTTTTCAGGAACAAGCAAGACGAGAGAGGCATTGTAGTAAAAAACAAAGCCAGACTTGTAGCTCAAGGCTACACTCAGGAAGAAGGAATTGACTATGATGAAGTCTTTGCTCCTGTTGCCAGACTAGAGGCCATCAGAATCTTCCTAGCAAATGCTGCATCCAAGAATTTCACTGTCTATCAAATGGATGTAAAAAGTGCCTTTCTGTATGGGAAGATTGGTGAGGAAGTATACGTCAAACAGCCTCCAGGCTTTATAGATCCTGCACATCCTACTCAAGTGTTCAAACTAGACAAAGCTCTGTATGGCCTACATCAGGCACCAAGAGCCTGGTATGAAACCTTGTCAGGATATCTACTAAGCAACAACTTCAGAAGAGGTGCCATAGACCAGACTTTGTTTATCAAAGATGAAGGGGGAGAAATCTTACTAGTTCAAATTTATGTTGATGATATCATCTTTGGATCAACAAGGAAACAGTTGTGCAAAGACTTTGAGATTCTGATGCACTCAAAGTTTGAAATGAGTTCAATGGGTGAACTAAATTTCTTCTTGGGTCTACAAGTCAAACAGGTCCAAATGGAATCTTCATCAGCCAATCCAAATATGTAAGGAGCATTTTGGAAAGATTCAAAATGACTGACTGCTCTGCTGTAAGAACCCCTATGCAAGTGCATCATCAACTGACTCCAGACAGGGGGATGTCAATTTTCTGGGAGGGAGATTGATTTCATGGCAGTGCAAGAAGCAAACATGTGTTTCAACTTCTACAGCTGAAGAAGAATACATTGCAGCTTCAAGTTGCTATGCACAAGTCATCTGGATACAAAATCAAATGTTGGATTTTGGGATGACTTTCATGGCAACTCCAATTCACATTGACAACATGAGTGATATCTCAATCACAAACAATCCGGTGCAGCACTCAAAGACAAAGCACATTGATATCAGGCATAACTTCATAAGAGATCAAGCTGAGAAAAAGAGGATTATTTTAACCAAAGTTCATACGAATGAGCAATATTCTGATTTGTTTACAAAACCTTTTGATGAAGCCAGATTTAAATATTTAGTTGAATCAATTGGTATGATGAACTTTGATTAAAATCTATCTCTAAAAATTCCATTTTAAAATATGTTTTGTCTTATGTTGTAAATAAAATTTATAAGTCAGCAGCATTTTTGTCCTTCAGCTGCTGACAGGTTTAATCTTCAGCAGCAAAAGATTTGCAGCTGACTGCTTTAAGTTATCAGCAGGAACAGGTTTCCTGCGGATTTCTTTAAGACTGTCAGCAGCAACATCCTTGCTGCGGATTATTAAATCCATCAGCAGCAGATAAGTTTGCTGCTGACAGACTTAACCTTCCGCAGCAACCAAGTTTGCAGCGGACATGCTTATTCATCCACAGCAACCAAGTTTGCTGTTGATGGGTAAATTTAAGTCCAAATTAACTTTTACCCACTGTAAAAATTAACGTCAGTCTTTACCATGACTGCCACGGTGTATTACAACTATAACAATAAAAAGTAAATAAGGTTGTACTGTACAAGTCATTTTTCTTTTTCTCTCCTCTGCCGTTATAAAAACAAATCAAATTTCCTTCCCACCTCTTCACCTTCAATTTCTCCCTAAACCAACATCACTTTCTCTCAAGTCCATCAACCTTCAAACCTTCCCTCCAAATCATACAACAATGGTAGACATCAATAACCCTGACGATAAGCTCTCCCCTTACCATAACCTTACAGCATACCTAACCAAGGGAAAGAATTCCGAAGGATTCAATGATATGATCGACTTCTTATGTCGATCAAATAAATCAGAAGCCACACTAAGAAAACATCTTAAGCTTCAAGATGAGGGAGTAGCCATCTCATACTCAAAGGACGAGTACATGAGGACCTTTGTATCCATAGGGTACATTGGAAATCAAAATGAGTATACAGTAGAGAAGGCGCTGATGGGCCCTCCATGGAAGTATCTCTGCCACACTCTTCTCCAATGCATATCTCAGAAGAGGAGCGGATGGCATCAGGTGAGCTCCGCACTTGCCTTCGCCTTCCATCGTCTTCTTCTTACGCTTCTTCGCGCCACCGCGGAGATGGAAGATAAGGTGGAGAGTTGACTCCTTTTGGATGTTGTAATCGGCTAGGGTTCTGCCGTCCTCGAGCTGTTTTCCGGCGAAGATTAGACGCTGCTGGTCTGGCGGGATGCCTTCCTTGTCTTGGATCTTTGCCTTCACATTGTCGATTGTGTCGGAGGATTCGACCTCCAACGTGATCGTCTTACCCTGTAGGATTTTCATGAAGATCTGCATTTTCGCCGATTTGGAATGATAAGATGAAGTTGTTTCCAAAAAGTTCTCAAGGGTCAATGTTCCATTGTTATCTACAATGCTGAACATACAAAGTACCCCGGGTGACAGTTCAGGAATCCCAGCTGATATTGATCCCACACCCTCCACCTCACATCCTGAACAACAGTCTGCTTCTACCATTCGAACCCCTGTGCATACTACTAAGGATGCACATGCACAAAAATTACTTACACCTCTTTTGGATGATATCGTTCAACCAGAACACAGGGCCCCGGTTGCAACGACATATACTAGGAAAAGGGGCAAGGGAACTCCTTCTTCTCTCCCCTCCAAGGCCCAAACCCAACCTAACATCCCTCACTCAGAATCACAACATTCTGGTGAGAATATCATAAGAGACAGCCACATTATTAGGGAGACTCCTTTGGATGTCTCTCTATTAGGATCAGGATCACTTCCCGGATCCATAGAACATCCCCCTGAGCTTTTCCTTTCTCTTCTGAACTTAAGTGTTGAGGAACCTGATCAAGATGATGTACCTTCTCCAACTACCACTATCTTGGAGGTACTGATTGATCTTGCTTCCAACACACCCAATCCAAGTTCTTCTACCCTGAAGGTCCACTCTAGGAGTTATGAAAGAATGGATGTGGAAGAGGCTGTCACTACTGCTGGTCCATCAAATAACCAAGAGGACAGTGACAACATTGCTAAGACCTCAACCACGGCAACTCACAGTGAGGATGCTTCCTTGGAAACTCCCCTCACTGAGAGGAATCCCAGGTGCCAAGAAACCATGGGTGATGGGGATGAAGAGGCTAGGCCTAAGGCCCCATCTGGATCCAAGGATTCCACAACTATGGATGAGGACAGACTGCAACTTCATATCTTGGAATTGACGGTCAGGGTGGCTATGCTAGAGGCTGAAGTGTCCAAACTAAGACACGAAGTCTCTATGCATGAAGCCAATCAATGCCTAACTTTACCTACTCCCTCCCTTGTATCAGTGCCCAAACTGATGCTTATTTGTCCACTGATGCAACCAAAAAGGGGGAGATGGTCCAAATGGAGGAAGACTCAGATAGTCTTGAAGTGTTTAGGGGGAGGACATAACCTAAAAGATCAATCTATATATCTGTTGATGAGGTACTGCAGCTTCCAGATTCTGATCTAAGAAGAATGATGGAGCTGGGTGAATCCTCTGAGCCTGAGAATGAAGGTGGGAGACATCTATTGCTGGCAATCAGACATTACTTCAACCCTAGAAAAAATGAAATCATTGATGCCAAACCTCGTCAATCCCACTCTCCATTCATCAGCTGGTCCTACAATGCTGAGAAGAATGAATTCACTCTGACAGATGTTAAAGGACAGAAGATGAGGTGTTCAAGCAAAGCTATCTTCAAAATGGCAAGCAAATACATCAAGACTCTATCTGAGCTTCCTCTTAACAATCCCAGCATGGACCAGAGAGGATATGAGGTTGAAAGGATAGTCAGAAACATGCAAAAGCTTCAACAACAAAGGCAGTAAGAGAATTTTGGTAGCATCAGTCTAGGGGGAGTTTGTAGAAATAAAGACTGATGGCTACAAAATTCTCTAAGTACAAATGCTGCTGATCTTAGAGTTTGTTGTTGACCAACAAACTGCTGCAGACAAGCTTAACTGCTATGGATACTTGTTCTCCTGCTGAAGAACAAATCTGCCGCGGATAGCCTTATCTGCTGAATACCAAAGTTGCTGCGGATAGGCTTCTCAGCAGCATCAACACTTGATGCTGCTGACCGGATGGTCACATCTTGCTGCTGATCCTCATCTTTGCTGCTGACAGCCGTGTGCCTTGAAGACAAATCGTTGCAGCTGACTATCCATGCCAAGCGTCACTGAAAACTTTCTGCAAAAGCAACTGACACACTCAAAGCAGAAGGAACCTCAATGGCACAACCAATGAAGGACAACAATGCTCTTCTCCAAGCATGCAAGCAATAATGCATAAAGAAGACGCTTCAATAAAGTTAACTAGTTTTAGACTAAACGTGTAATAGTTAGCTATATACAAAAGATCAACGGTCTGTGTTAGATCTGATCCTTAGAATCAAGGGTCTGTCTTGATTCTAAGTGAGAATAAATAATGTGTAAACACTTCATTATAAGTGTGCTTTTTGATTGAGTTTTCATTTGTAATAGTTTATTTGCAAAAGCTTAATACAACAGTGTTCTTAAAAGTATTCTTTCTGTTTACTCGATTATACTTGTGTAGTTGTTATTGTTTCCGCCAATTTCAACTAAGAACAGAACCATCTTGTACTTTCACGATCCTACACATAACCATTCTCCATGTTAATGCTTACCCATTCATAGGAAATGGTGAACCATGGATCTCAATTCTTAATACACATAATGTTTGATAAAATGGTCATTATTTATTAAGTATTTCAAACATCGAAAAATTAAAATCCATTCTTTTGTTTTGTAACTACAAGCAATCCCCCTCACTCTGATTTGTCTCTTAGGTCTATCTTGGACAAAGAGAAACTTAAGAACTCAAACTTCATTGATTGGTACCGTAACTTGAGAATAGTTCTTAATGCGAACAAAAAATTATATGTTCTTGAGAATTCAATCCATGATCAACCCACTGCAAATGCTACCTAAGTTATTAAGAAAACTTGGGAGAAACATGTGGATAACTCACAAGATATGTCATGCCTAATGTTGGCCACTATAACTCCAGAACTTTAGAAAGATCTGGAATATCACACGACTTATGCCATGATAGAGTAGCGGAAGGAAATGTTTGTCTTTACCTCGCCAGTCCCCTCAAACTTTGTTTGAAGAGCCTTCCATAGTTCATTTGCACTTTTGCAATGCAGAAATCCTTGATAGATGTCATTAGGAATAGCCATTTCAAGAGCACTTTTGGCCTTGAAGTCTCTTTCAATCAACTTATTGTCTTCTTTAGAGCACCTAGATACCTCCTTAGGTACCGGAACAACATGGTTGTCAGCAGCAGTTGTAACATCCATGATTATTTTTTGTATGATTTTTTTCTACAAAAATGATATTTCCATTTCAATCCCGTACATGTGCAAAACAATAGGTCACATTAATTATTATTATAATCATATAGTCATTTAAACTATCATCCTCGCTTTTCCATCTTAGTTTCTACTATATATATATATATATATCATATATGTTTTTAATTATAAACATATGAATACTCATACACTCGATTTTATTAAACAAACCACTTACACAAATTGAAATTTTATTAAAATAAAACTTATCACTTTTATAAATTAGACGTTTATATAAATGATATAAATAAATAAAATAAAAGTTTAAAACAAATAACATTGGTCTTGAACCCCCTCAATCATTCCGAACTCTCATTTGGAAACCTCATCCTTGGAATCGAACCCTTGCAACTAAATTTTTAATCCTTTCATTATAAATCGACATAGGTGGGCTTCAAAAAGTCAAACGAACCGGACCCTTGCAATTCATTGAGAAATTCGATCAAACCCGGAATCAAAGGACTTACCTTAGATACTAGGACGATTATCGGATGGTTCTAAACCCTTTGGACGCGTTAATTTAATCCCTACACGGCTAATTTCGAAATTCAAACTGATTGGGGCGACTTTGACTCCCAAGAGTCAAACCGAGCAAATCTCAATCTTGAATCAAACAATCAATCACAGTTGACACCGCAAATCATGCACTGATTAACCTCGCATGCATCTAACCTAATACACGACCCAATTCATCCCCAACTAATCGAATTAACGCGTAATTCGCCTCCTACAACTGTCACCCGCAAGTCAAAACTGAATTGATCGTTTTAGATGAAATTAAACACTAAAGATTGATCCCACACTTTCGCATACCCTATTTCAAACAATTCTAACTTTCAATTTACCCACATTGCACCTCTGAAGCGCTGTCAAGATCAAATAGCACCGAGCCTGGAATTTCAGTCGTTCATCCTCTATACACAATCATTGCAGGTAATTTTTATACCTGTGTAATCGTCTTGACCGCGACATCGAAAGCCCCATGGTCGGGGCTTCAATCGCTTGCTTTTTGACTCGATTCTAGGGCTAGGGTTTCGGGGTACGTATTGGGGACGAAGGGACTGATGGCCGTAATCATTTTCAAATTTCGAACTCGAGTTTTGTCAAGACATCTGCCCAGACCACTGGTTAATCCGTTTGAGTCCTACGCTTTTGTTCGCGGGTTCGAAACCCACTCCCGCAGCCCACCTCTTGCTTCTGTTAACACAAGTTCCAGCTCCCTTGCAGATATCGCACTAATGCCTTTATTATGCGAGTTCTATCACATCTTGCCATAATGGTCCAGTGGTAAACCATTGGTGCCACCCAGCAGCCACCCGGGTTCGAGATGGGTGGTCTGCTTTCCTTTTTAGAAACCTTTAAACACCCCCTTTTTGGTTATAACATTTATTTTTATAAAAACCCTAATCATTTAGAACAGATTTCAATAATAACTTACAATTTTAAGACATAAAGCAAGTTATTTTAGAACGTAAATGGTTTTAAAATCCCATTTTTATTCTAAAGATTATTTAAGAATTTATTTTTATTTAAGTTATTAAATTCCTGGAACAAAGCATTTAAAATATCTCTTTTATAAAGTTTTGTTAAGATTTTTATAAAAATATTTTTGTCAAATTTAAAGAACTTCATAAGATGTTTTCACCGTAAATCATTTCTATGTAAGATTAAGCATTATTCAAACAAATTTGTTTTGTTACTAAATACATATTAATACATATATATTCTTTGATAGACACACACTATTTCAATAAATAAATAAAAGGAATTAATTACTTTTTAGTAACGCATTTAGAGTTTAAACTATATTTTCCTAAATATGCATAAACTAATACATGTTTTCACCACCCTTTTATGTACACTATTATAATTGTAAATAAATAAATAAGTTATTTATTTAGATTATTCAATTTAAACCTTAAGCCAATTATTGTTTCATCAAATCCGTTTATACTTTGGGATTACAAACACAAAGCTCAACTTACTCACCCATTCCAGGGTATTACACAAACACTTTTGTACTACTGCCCATACTCAAATCCCGTTGAACCCTAATCAGTCTTAGACCTTGTGCGTATTAACTAATTCAAGTTCATACAATTTACTCTAGGTTGGCTTGGTGATTACAAAATCACTTGCGATACCTATTTGCTTGTGCTATCTACACTACTAATACAAGTGAGTTTACATAGCCCCTTTTTCATTTTGTACTTTTGGGGTGAAACATGATTTACTCTTTAAAACTTTTTGCATAGACTTAAATACAATTCAATAATATGATATTATGTGTTATATGCTTTATGTTTGAATGCTATGAGTTAAGACTACATATACATAACATTAGTACAATCATTAACTTCGTACAAGCCAACGGTTAACATTGATAGATCTATTGTGTCTGACAAACCCACCCGGTTATGGTGTTTGTTACCGACTTTACATTAGGGTAACCTGCGTGTTATGCCTCAGTCACAAGGTTTGATTGTACACACTTAGTTTAACTATAGATTCTCCATAAATGCCTTATACACATGTATCGTATGAATTGTATAAAACACTTTAAACTTGGTTGTATGTTAAAACCTATGTATGCTCACCAACTTTTTAGTTGACCTTGTTTTCATCATGTTTCATGTACTAATGTTTGAGAATAAGTACAAGTTGCTTCACTTAGGACCGAGGACCTAGAATCTAATTTAGAGAAACTATTTATGTATTCTCTATTTTTCTTTGTATTGTTGGATTGATGTTTCTCTATTTTTCTTTGTATTGTTGGATTGATGTTTATCTATGATATGAATTTGGTTGTTTAAATATTTAAACTTTAGTAAACCTTGAGCTTTTGAACAGTCTACATGTCCCACCCAGATGTATTCCGCCATCGGTTGGGGTGTGACAGCAGTGGTCGTAGGCACGTGTAGACCTTCTTGAACAGACCTTCGAAGATTGAAATCATAAAAACCAAGAAATTCCTCCATTCTAATCTCCCACGTGTTGAAATCATTAACAAGCAACTTGGGTGGTTTGTTAATGGTTCCAGTTTCAGAATCCATTTCTAAGCGAGACATTTGACTTGTGAAATGATTTTGAATTGAGATGACACAAGATTTAGAACCAGAAAATAAGAACACTAATTGTTAAATTGCCGTTCTTGATCCATAGCTTTGATAAAACTTGTCAGGATCGACTAAAGTGGCTCTACTTGTTTAGAAAGGTCGAATCAATCTAAATAATAACAGTTGATAGTATAAAGGATATGAGTAAGAATTCAATAGAGATACTATCAAACACTCGTATATTGCAATAGAAAACTGAAGATAAATACAATATTTGAGCATGGTACTTATACAAGGTTGATAGTAACTGATTGTGTCACACCCTGACTAGGGCACCCCCGAGACGTTACCGGCTGCGACATCCGTTGGTACCATCTCTACCTGCCTCTCAGAGTTTAGTTTACATAACAGAATACGTTTGAAAATGGATCGTTTCATAAACCATCTCAACCTCAAGGGTTGGTTTCGTAAATATCTAAATCTCGTCATGTAGACAAAGGATTTCTTTATTTAAATACTTGGGTATAAAACCCGTTCATTTGTACATTTGATTTCAGATTAAACTCTCACACAAGTCAGTAAAATTACAAGGAGGTTATCTGCTTAGGGAGATGTAGTCCCACGGTCACCTTAACCTTGTTTTTTCCTAGGTTCTTCCTGTGCATAGCACGAACCTGTAAACATAAATATTCTTGGGTTGCACTAGGTCCAGGTGTGTAGCCTGACCCAGATTTGCAACAAAACTGTCTTCGGGAGTTAGGCCGTAGCCGATCCCGGTATAATGATGTCATTTATTATTTCCCTGAAAGCATTTAAAAAATGAACATCAGCTACTTGCTGGTGAATACTTCATGACCTCAAATCATTTTCATAATTATGGCAAAACAGTTTTGTCACACCCCAACCGACGGCGGAAACGTCGGGGCGGGACATGTAGACTGTTCATGAGCTAAAGGTTGACTAACTTGTAATATATTAATCATTAAATTCAAACAAAAATAGCATAATTCAACAAGTACATAAATGAAAGTACAAATTGTTCTTTGAATTTAAATTAACTAAGTCCAAACTTAAGTGTAACATGTCTTGATCAAACTCACACATTAGTACCTGAAACATGAATAAAATAAGGTCAACTAAAAAGTTGGTGAGCATACACAGGTTTATACATAGATAGTGTATAAATATGAATAAACAAATCCTTACATGTCATGATAAAATAAGGCATTTATGGGGAGCAGCTATTGTGTAACTAAAGTACAATCAAACCTTTGTAACTAGCATGCAAATTGTGTTGTCGGTAACAATCACCCCAATCTGGGTGGGTTTGTCAGACTCAATATAACTATCATTGAAAATCGTCGGCTTGAATAGTTAATGATTGCACATAAGTGTTCACAAAAGTTAGCACACATAGCACTCGGGCATAAAGCTCAAATTGCACACATGAATGTAAATAGGATTTGTACTTGTGTTGTTTGTGTAAATGTAACCAGTAGTTTGAGTAGTGTTCATGTTTCATCCCAAAAAAATGTAAAAGAGTAAAAGGGGCTATGTATACTCACCTGATTCAAAGATGTAGCTAGCACGCGAAACTAGATAGCAAAATGATCCTTGAAATCTCACAACGTTAACCTAACGTGTAAAGTATATGGATTTAAATTAATAATGTGTATAATAGTCTTTGCCTAAGTCTATGATGGAATTGGGCGTGTGTACGAAGGGTTGTGTTTGTGGTTTGTACTTGAAACGGGTGTTGTATAACATGAAAGATTTAACCCAACAGTTTTTAGGATAATTGAATTTGGGTTTAAATAATTTAAACAACATTTATTTATTTAGTTAGAGAAATAGTATGAAAATTATGTTTAAGGTATAAATTAAATAAATAATCTTTCTTTATTTATTCATTTATAAAGTTTATGTAAAAATATTGGTGTATAATTTAAATAAATAATTTCTACTTTATTTATTTATGTTTAAAGATTTGTAAAATATAAAGTTGTGTAAATTATATTTATGTATAAAATCTAACGTTTAACTTTTTATTGTGGATTAATATTTTATAAATTTTATAAAATCAATTGTTTTTATTTTATCATTAAACTTCTTATTGAGGATCATAATAAATAAATTTTATTTATCACCTTTAAAATAAATACTAGTTTGTTTTAAATAAGTTAATATTTTATAAAATTTATAAAATTAATTGTTTTTATTTGGAAATTAATTTAAATACCTAAATTTTGTTTTAAATATTTAATATACTATTTTTTTAGTCATAAATTCATAATAAAATGAATTTATATTGGAAATTCGTAGATTTGATTTTATTTTGTTTAACAATATTGAGAGGTTTTATAAAATAATTTTTATAAAATTTTTGGAGTTTTAGAAACTGTTTTTAAAAATAATACAGACCACAGGGACTCGAACCCGGGTCTGGGGTGTGTGGGTCGGATGGACGAACCGCTTTGAACTACTGATGTTAACTCGCTCTGCATTAGTTTTAGCATGACTTAACTGAGCAGCCGGGTTCAGGTATTAAAGGAAACACAAAAATGGCGGTGATGGTGGGTTTCGAACCCACGCCACCTGGTTCGGCGGCGCAGTGACTTGTCGGCCGGACCAGGTGGTTTCATTGGTTTATTACTGATCATAAGTAATTAAAACACGAAAGTAAGTTGACCCCAAAATCGATCTACCCCAACCCGCCAAGAACTCCAACCCTAATCAATTTCGATTCCCCTTGCCATCACGAATTGGCAAGGGGCTTTCGATAAGCAGGGAATTACGAACCAAACGACCTAAGCGGTACCTGAATTGGTGTAGGGATGAATGAGGACGACAGGGTCAAACGTTCGGCTGATCTTGGTGCTCGACAGGCTCCTAGCGGTGAAATGTTAATCGATTGAGAGTTGAGAGCGTTTGTGTGACAATTCACGAAGGTGAATGAGTGGTTTGATTTGATTAATTTCGTTCAAATCACCCGGTTTGATTGTGATTTGGAAATAATGACTGTCGGGATTGAATCACGCATTTTCGGTTCGATTTTTGGATGAATCGAGTCAGGTATGAGGTCTGGATTCAGTCGGGATCAGTCATGCGTGATTTCCGGGTTCCAATACGCGTCAATTTCATGAATTAAACACGGATTGATATGGTTTGACTTGAGGAGTCATATTTGTTTGAATTTTGAATCATGCCCGCTAAATTGGACGAATTTGCTTAATGTTAGGGCCGAGATTGGGTCGCTTATTGATTGTACACGATAGGGGAGCCCGTAGAAACTGGTTTGGTCGATATTGAGACTTGGATTTTTAAGGTTTCGACCCAAACAGGTGGGTTTTGTTTGGGTTTGATCCAATTTCGCGACTTTGGGTTTAATTCAAGGTTTTAGGGTTCGAAACGTTGTGTAAATAACTTGTCAATTGTGTGTTTGTATATGTGTATGTATTTATGTGGTGTATCAATGTGTATATACATGTATATGTTTAAATATTTATATATATATATATATATATAGATATCGGGATTCTAGAACATGGGTGAATCGAACTTTGTGGATTCGTATTGATAACTAGGGTTTAGTTGTTTGCTCGAATGAATTTAAAACGTTGTACTAGAATCGAATTTGAATTGTGTTACATTGGATAGAAGAACTAATAAAAAAATCAGAAATGTTACAGTATCCCCATGTTGAGGGAATTTCGTCCCGAAATTTAGCTAGTTGTGGCGACTGTATCATCAAAAAGGTGAGGGTACTTGAGCCTCATTTGGTCTTCGCGTTCCCAAGTATATTCAGGTCCACGCTTAGATTCCCATCGTACTTTCACAATAGGGATACGGCTTCGCTTGAGTTGTTTGATCTCGCGACCCATGATCTCCACTTGTCTTTCCACGAAGTGCATCGTTTCGTCAATGCGCACATCGTCAAGAGGTATGGAGATTCTCATCGGCAAGGCATTTCTTCAGGTTGGACACATGAAATGTAGGATGCACATTGCCGAGTGATGGAGGTAACTCGAGTTTGTAAGCCACTTTCCCAATTCTTTCAAGGATCTTGAATGGACCCACATAGCGAGGTGCTAGCTTGCCTTTCTTTCCAAAACGGATCACGCCCTTCCATGGAGACACCTTTAGAAGGACAAGATCATCGACTTGGAATTCCAAGGGTTTTCGTCGTTTGTCAGCATAACTCTTTTGCCGACTCCTCGCTACTCGAATGTTGTCACGGATTTGAATGATCTTATCGGATGTTTCTTGGATTAGCTCGGGACCGGTGATTTGTGCTTCACCAATCTTGTTCCAACAGATAGGAGAATGGCACTTACGACCATAAAGAGCTTCAAATGGGGCCATATTGATGCTTGTGTGGTAGCTATTGTTGTAAGAGAATTCAATTAGGGGTAGATGTGAATCCCAATTGCCACCGAAATCAATTACACAAGCTCTAAGCATGTCTTCAAGAGTTTGGATTGTACGCTCGGTCTGACCATCAGTTTGGGGGTGGTAAGCCGTGCTTAAGTCCAATCGTGTACCAAGGGTAGTTTGGAGGGATTGCCAGAACCGAGAGGTGAATCTAGCATCTCTATTGGAGATTATGTTTAATGGAACACCGTGACGGCTCACGATCTCGTCAATGTAAATTTGGGCCAATTTCCTAACCCGATAGTCTTCACGGATGGGTAAGAAATGAGCATATTTGGTGAGACGGTCAATGATCACCCAGATGCTATCATAACCACTTGAGGTGCGAGGGAGTTTGGTAATGAAATCCATAGCTAAGTTCTCCCATTTCCACACGGGAATTTCCGGCTGTTCAAGTAACCCAGAGGGACGTTGGTGTTCGGCTTTGACTTTGGAGCAAGTTAGACATTTGGCAACATAGAGAGCAATGACTTTCTTCATACCGGGCCACCAATATTGTTGGCGAAGGTCTTGGTACATTTTATCCGCACCAGGATGGATAGAATAACGAGTCTTATGGCCCTCGTTCATGATAAATACACGGAGATCATCGCGATCGGGAACCCAAATACGGTTCAAGTAATACAGTAAGCCATTGGGTCTTGATTCGAGCAGAAGTTCAACACCACACGACATCTCCTCGTACATGTTTCCCTCGGTGACTGAGACGTGTTGAGCTTCTAAGATGCGATTTTGAATGTCGGTTCGAATTCGGACACATTGAAGCATGACATGGTCCTTTCGACTCAAAGCGTCGGCTACAACATTCGCCTTATCGGGATGGTAACGAATCTCACAGTCATAGTCGTTAAGGAGTTCAACCCAACGTCGTTGCCTCATGTTGAGTTCTTTTTTATTGAAGATGTGTTGGAGACATTTGTGGTCGGTGAACACCACACATTTTGTGCCATAGAGGTAATGTCACCAAATCTTCAATGCGAATACCACCGCACCCAATTCGAGGTCGTGCGTTGTATAATTCTTCTCGTAAATCTTACGTTTCCTTGATGCATAAGCGATTACTTTACCTCGTTGCATGAGGACACAACCGAGACCTTGGTTGGAAGCATCACAGTAGATGACTAGATCATCATTCCCGTCGGGGAGAGTCAAAATAGGAGCATCGCACAACTTTTGCTTGAGAGTTTGGAAGGCTTCCTCTTGCTTTGGTCCCCATTCATAGGGTTTACCCTTGTGGGTCAAAGCGGTGAGTGGAACAGCATTCTTAGAGAAATTTGAAATGAAACGACGATAATATCCCGCAAGACCAAGAAATGAACGAACTTCGGTGGGGGTCTTAAGGGCATTCCAATTCTTAACAACTTCGATCTTAGCAGGATCAACATGAATTCCTTTTTCGTTGACAATATGACCCAGGAATTGAACCTCCTTTAGCCAAAATTCACATTTGGAGAACTTGGCATATAGTTTCTCTTTCCTCAAGAGGTCCAAAACCAACCTAAGGTGTTGCTCATGATCGAATTTAGTCTTGGAGTAGATTAAGATATCATCAATGAAGACGATCACGAATTTGTCAAGGTATGGTTTGCACACACGATTCATGAGGTCCATGAAAACCGCGGGTGCATTGGCTAGCCCAAAAGGCATGACCATGAACTCGTAGTGACCATACCTTGTTCGGAAGGCAGTCTTTGGAATATCTTCCTCTTGTACACGGAGTTGGTGATAACCAGATCAAAGATCGATCTTCGAGAAACAAGTAGAGCCTTGAAGTTGGTCAAAGAGATCATCAATTCTAGGCAATGGATAACGGTTCTTGATGGTAAGCTTGTTGAGTTCGCGGTAGTCAATACACATGCGGAATGATCCATCCTTCTTCTTGACGAATAAGACAGGTGCACCCCACGGTGAATGACTTGGACGGATGAAACCCTTGTCGGAGAGTTCTTGGAGTTGGCTTGCAAGTTCTTGCATTTCAGAAGGTGCAAGACGGTATGGAGCTCTAGCCACTGGGTTAGCTCCGGGTACAAGGTCAATGCGAAATTCTACTTGCCGGACGAGTGGAAGGCCGGATAAGTCTTCGGGTGTGACACCCGACATTTCAGGTCAATATCCGTACATGTATTAAACAAGTTTACGTTATAATTATTTTGTGATTTATTTAATTTCACAAACAAGGACATTAAGGTCTAACAAAGACCGTACATGGTCTCATTTTAATTTTTTAGTAATTCTGGGAGTTACCGGTTCACATACCAGTATAAACCGAATTTAATTACCATTTAAAACTCTAATTGATATTAATACCATTAATAAATTAATACTTAGAAATCTAATTATTTGATTTATCAACCCAACCCACCTTTTTGACTTTCTCGGCCGAAAGCCAGAGAAAACCCACACCCCCTTCACTCGTCCCATACCATACCTGAGAAAACTCAGATAAAACCATACCTTCTCAGTCTCAACATCACAATTCCTTTTCATATTTCTCATTTTCATACGGCAAACTTCTTCATTTCTCTCCAAATCGAAGCCAAGTTTTAAGACAAAAACTACCATCATTCGGTGTTTTAAGAAGATTTCAAGTGGTTCTAAAGGAAATTTTACAGAAGAACCAAGATCATTCTCTGTTTTCTCTCATCATTTTCATCTTGGTTTTAAGGTAAAAACTCAATACTATCCACTTTATTTTCTTTAAAACCGTATCTAAGCATACAAAATGTTCAAATCGCAAGTAAGATAACAAGAAAAGTGTGTCAAAATCAAGTTTTAAAACATAAATATGCAGGACTAATTCTGTCAAACAGAAGTCCAGTAATCGAAACTAGAAGTTTCGATACCAGTTAACTCAATCGAAACTAGGAGTTTCGATACCTGTTGATCAATCGAAACTAGGTAGTTTCGATACCTTTTACTCAATCGAAACTAGGTTGTTTCGATAACAACTACTCAATCGAAACTAGGTTGTTTCGACACTCAAATACTCAATCGAAACTAGGTTGTTTCGATACCTGACTACTCAATCGAAACTAGGAAGTTTCGACACCGAACTACACAATCGAAACTAGGAAGTTTTGACACTCAAATTGCCCAATCGAAACTATGAAGTTTCGATACCTGTGTCAGTCTCTTTTGGGCAGTAACTAAGATCAATTTTTATAACAAAGCAAGTGTTGAAAATTTAAGAAGATATTTTAAACAAAAGCAACCAGATTTACAAAGTCGGTGAACAATTTGCAAATATAAGACGATCGGTCTTAACACAATTTACCCTTTGGTATTTAGGGTACGAATAGTCAAGTTTGACTACAACAAGTATCATACAAGTATACACAAACTCAAGGTGAGTTCACGGCCCCTTTTTACTGTTTTCTAATATTTGGGGGAAGAACATACTTTAACTATTTTATGGGATAACAAGAGAATAAGACACGACTTTATGTTTACATGGGATGAGAACAACACATTGGAGGCCGATAAAGTCCCCTGGAACAACATAGTAACCATTAACTGTAGCCTAGGGTCCTATGAATAGTACTATGGAGAGTGACGTCTCCCGGTCATGGTTAGTCGCGCTAACCACAATCTGGAGGATTTATGGCCGCATAGAACCTGAAAACGATTATAGGGGCTCACACATGTCATGGTTTGGTTACACCTCATGTATGAACATATTATTTGTATTCCTAGCTAGTTTACAAATGGGTCAAACACTTCTTATTCTGTTTATCACATACAACTGAACTATTTATGAACAATCGAAGTTTACAAAGAACTATTTGATTAAACCTGTGAACTCACCAACCTAGTGTTGACGATTTTAAGTATGTTTTTCAGGTAACTGAACGTGATTTCAAGGTTAGCAATGTAGATTACATGCATGCACAATGGATACTACTCAAGGAGGATTTCCCCTGTATAACTCATTGAATTGAGTCATATTTGTGAAATCTTAACTTTTGTATACTCAGATTACATTTTTGTAATCTAAAACTTTAAATTTGATTATGTATCAATTTATCATGTATGTGTTTGCGGTAATCATATGCTTTGGAAACCATGAACGTCGCGCCTCGCGTTTCCGCCTTGGCGAGGTGTGACAGATTGGTATCAGAGCCATTGATTATAGTGAACTAGGAATCTAAATTGGAACCTAGTCTATAATCTAAATGACTCACTAAAACGTTTTCATTGCATAAGCATTGCATAACCAGTCATTTTGTCATATGGATATTGTAGTCACAAGCATGTCGTCACATTCACATTCTGATCCCGTCTCTGACTCTGAATCAAACGAGGAACTTTCCGCCTCACGTCCCAAAAATCGAGTACAAACCCGTAGCTCCACACCACCTAATGTCGCCTTGGGAGAACCGCCTATCGTCTACCGAAAGAAAAGCGGAGGACCAGTTAAGGTGCAAAGTGCTAGGAAGAAGTTTTGACTTCCACGCAAAAGGACTCTAGCAGCTCGTGACCCGGAAGACTTGGAGACTGGTGAAGAACCACCTAAGCAAAGACCCTGTTACCACCCTACTGTGGGAACTATCCGTTGGATGCCCAGTACCTTGGCAAGATGGAGGGAGATGGAGAGCATCCCATCTACCTTTGAGCTCGGAGAATCTTCTAACTCCCCAACACCCCTACCCCATAGTGGGGAAGCCATAGAGCTCACTGTGCCTACCTTGGTAGCACGTGTTCGTACGCACGAAGAGCGTCTTGATGATCTCCTAGACGATATTCGGGCACATGGGGATGCAGCCACGCGACTTCGTCAAGGGCTCGGATCTCGAGTTCAGACTCTGGAAGACTACACCCGAGACATACAGGGTGCCACAAACTATCTAGAGTTGAGAGCTGACATGGACTGGCAGTTCACTGTTACGGTCCGAGACATGGTGGAGGCGCTGGAAGAAAGGACCTTGGCTGCAGAATTTGTGGCGAGAGGTAGCTTTGTCATGGCGGGACTTGCCATGATGATTGGATTGTACTCTCACTTCTTCTTTTAAACCTATTACGGGGCGGGTTGTGCCCGTAGTACATTAAGTAGTTTAAAACTTTAGTACTGATGAGGTCATGTGAACCCATCCTTTTTGTATCCTTATCTTTTGGGAACAATGTACTATATATGTTTTAACTATGTATGTGATGGTTTATGTTGTAATGATGGTTGTTTACGTTTGATGTTGTTGTATCCTTATGTCATGCGCTATCATTATTGTCATATAATGTTGTTTCTTTTTAATTGATATGTTAGAAAGAACGTCATGGCACCTAAGCGTAGGACAACCCGTAACACTACTGGTGACAACAACGAGACGATTTCCCCAAACGTGGAACAACTCATAGCACAACGAGTAGCTGCTGCTATGGAGCAGTATGAAGCAAACCGAAACAGTGGAGGAGGAAACGGCAGTGGTACCGGCGGAGGAGGTGCAGGAGGTAGCGGTACAGCTGGAGGTTCCGGAGGTAATAGAATAAATAAGCCGTAACACCTAGTCATGATCCGAATTGATGACGTTATGACTTGTAATTCTACAGATGCTCCAATTAGGAAGTGCTCCTACAAGACTTTTCTATCTTGCAAACCCCGTAACTTCAATGGCACCGAGGGTGCAGTTGGACTAATGAGATGGATAGAAAAGATGGAATCGGTGATTGATATTAGTGAATGCACCGCTGACTGCATGGTGAAGTATTCTACATGCTCACTCACTGATAAAGCTTTAACCTGGTGGAATTCACAAGTAAAGACTTTGGGAAGGCAGACAGCATATGAGTTGTCATGGGAAGACCTAAAAGCCATGATGATAGAGGAATACTGTCCTCGAAATGAGTTGCAAAAGATCGAATCTGAAATGTTGAATTTACAAATGATAGGAGATGATGTTGCTGGTTACACTGACCGATTCAATGAATTAGCAAGTTTGGTTCCACACATGGTCACCCCAGAATACAAGAAAGTTGAAAGATACTTGTGGGGTCTCGCACCTCAAATCCGAAGTCTGGTGACTTCATCGAACCCTATGGATGCCAAGAGCGCCATAACTCTAGCTTTCAAGCTAAGGGATAATGCTGTACGTGATGGTTCGTTTGAGAAGAAGGAGACCGAAGGAGGGAAATCTGGAGAAAAGAGGAAATGGTTTGGAAAACCAAGTAGTCAAAACAAGAATCAAATTTACAAGAGACCTGAAACTATGAAAGCCTTTGTCGCCAACACTGTGGAACAAAATGGATACCTTGGAGCACGACCAAGGTGTGACAATTGTGGATATCATCACAGTGGAAAGTGTACCCAATGTGGAAAATGTAAAAAGTATGGACATCTAGCCCATAACTATTGGAGCAATGCAAATCCTAAGACTAATCAAGTAGCAGGACAGGTCGAACCAGGAACAGAAAGGATGAATCAGGGATGCTTTGAATGTGGAGATCCAAAGCACTTCAGAAAAGACTGTCCAAAGTTGAAGAACCGAAATGACAATCAGGCCCGTGGAAGAGCATTTGTGATGGGAGCTGGTGACGCACGACAAGATCCGAACATTGTCACTGGTACGTTCCTGATAAATAATCACTATGCCTCTATACTTTTCGATACGGGTGCTGATATGAGCTTTGTGTCAAATGACTTTAAGTCCCTACTCGGTATTAAGCCCAGCAAACTAGATCAAAATTATACAATTGAATTAGCAAACGGGAAATTAATTAAAACTGGAGAAGTCATTCAGGGTTGTACCTTATGTTTTAAGAACCACACATTTAGTATAGACCTATTACCCATTGACTTGGGAAGTTTTGATGTTGTTATTGGCATGGATTGGTTGTCGAAGAATCACGCCGAAATTGTTTGTTTTGAGAAGATTGTCCAAATCCCACTCCCGAACGGAGAAGTTCTTTCGATTCAAGGTGAGAAGAGTGGAGTAACATTAAGGATGATAAACTGCATGAAAGCTCGTAAGTATCTACGTAAAGGCTATTGCGTATTCCTGGCTCACGTCGTCGAGAAGAAACCAAAGGAACGTCGACTTGAGGATATACCAATCGTTAAGGATTATCCTGAAGTTTTTCCTGAAGACTTACCTGGATTACCACCACCGAGGCAAGTCGAATTCCGAATCGACTTGGTACCAGGAGCCGCACCAGTTGCGCGATCACCGTATCGATTAGCACCTTCTGAAATGCAGGAATTATCAAATCAACTTCAAGAGTTGCTTGATAAAGGTTTCATAAGACCGAGTTTCTCACCCTGGGGAGCTCCGGTCCTATTCGTAAAGAAAAAGGATGGAACCTTTAGGATGTGTATTGATTACCGAGAATTAAACAAGCTTACAATCAAAAACCGATACCCACTTCCTCGAATAGATGATTTGTTCGATCAACTACAAGGTTCTAGCTTCTATTCAAAAATTGATCTACGGTCAGGGTATCATCAACTAAGAATCCAAGAAGAAGATGTACCGAAGACAGCATTTAGGACTCGTTACGGTCACTACGAGTTCCTAGTTATGCCATTTGGTTTGACAAACGCACCAGCTGTTTTCATGGATCTCATGAACCGCGTGTGCAAGCCATACTTGGACAAATTCATGATTGTGTTTATCGATGACATATTGATATATTCACGAACCAAGGAGGATCATGAACATCACCTGAAATTAATCTTAGAACTACTCAGAAACGAGAATCTTTACGCTAAATTCTCTAAGTGTGAGTTTTGGATCCGAGAAGTGCATTTTCTTGGACATGTCATCAACAAGGAAGGAATTCACGTTGATCCATCTAAAATAGAAGGGATCAAAAACTGGGAAGCACCAAAGACTCCGACAGAAGTGCGTCAATTTTTAGGCTTGGCCGGTTATTACAGACGATTCATTGAGAATTTTTCAAAAATAGCCCTGCCTTTAACCACATTAACCCAGAAAGAAAAGAAGTTTGATTGGAGTAACAAGCAGGAGTCAGCTTTCCAAGTACTGAAACAGAAGCTGTGTAGTGCGCCAATCTTATCCCTTCCTGAGGGAATCGACAACTTTGTCGTATACTGCGATGCATCACACCAAGGACTTGGTTGTGTGTTAATGCAAAGAGACAAAGTCATCGCATATGCCTCACGACAACTAAAAGTGCACGAAAAGAATTATACGACCCATGACTTCGAGTTGGGTGCAGTTGTGTTTGCGCTCAAGATTTGGAGACATTATCTTTACAGTACAAGATGTACTATCTTTACTGATCACAAGAGTCTTCAACATATCTTCGATCAAAAGGAACTTAACATGAGACAATGTCGTTGGGTAGAACTACTAAACGACTATGATTGTGATATCAAGTACCATCCCGGGAAAGCCAATGTCGTAGCAGACGCCTTAAGCCGCAAAGAACGGATTAAAACACTCCGTGTTCGTGCCCTAGAATTGACAATTCATACGAGTCTCACGACTCAAATTCGGATGGCACAACAAGAGGCAATCAAAGAAGAAAACATTCAGAATGAAGCTTTACGAGGAATGATAAAGCAATTGGAGTCTAAGTCAGATGACACTTTATACTTCATTAATAGAATTTGGGTGACACGTTTTGGTAACTTACGGGAGTTAGTTATGGACGAAGCCCACAAGTCCAGGTACTCCATTCACCCAGGTTCAGATAAGATGTATAAGGATCTAAAAGCATTATATTGGTGGCCCAATATGAAAGGAGATATTGCCACATATGTCAGTAAGTGCTTAACGTGTTCAAAAGTAAAAGCCGAACATCAGAAACCGTCTGGCTTGTTACAACAACCTGAAATTCCCCAATGGAAATGGGAACAAATTTCTATGGATTTTATCACGAAATTACCCAAGACATCTAGTGGTTATGATACCATATGGGTAATTGTCGATCGTTTGACAAAATCAGCTCATTTCCTACCTATCAAGGAGACGGATAAAACCGAGAAACTTGCAAAGCTTTATATCAAGGAAATTGTGGCTAGGCATGGAGTGCCAATTTCTATTATCTCTGATAGAGACAGCAGATTCGTGTCTAGAATCTGGAAATCATTACAAGAAGCCATGGGCACACGCCTTGACATGAGCACGGCATATCACCCACAAACAGATGGTCAAAGCGAAAGGACCATTCAAACTTTAGAGGATATGCTCCGTGCATGTGTAATTGATTTCGGAGGTAATTGGGATACTCATTTACCGTTAGCAGAGTTTTCCTATAATAACAGCTACCACACGAGCATTAAGGCAGCTCCGTTTGAAGCTTTATATGGTCGTAAATGCCGCTCACCGCTATGTTGGGCGGAAGTTGGTGAAAAACATGTGACAGGCCCTGAGATTGTCCAGGAAACCACTGATAATATTTTCAAAATTAAGGACCGTCTGAAAGCGGCCCAAGATAGACAAAAGAGCTATGCTGATAACAGACGAAAACCATTAGAATTTCAAATTGGTGACCGAGTAATGTTAAAAGTCTCACCATGGAAAGGCGTTGCAAGGTTTGGTAACCGTGGTAAGCTCAACCCTAGATACGTTGGTCCATTTGAAATACTGGCTAGAGTTGGCCCTGTAGCTTACAAGCTCAAGTTGCCACAAGAACTAAGCAATGTACATGATACGTTTCATGTATCAAATCTCAAGAAGTGCTTGGCAGACGAGACTTTGATCATACCGCCTGATGAGATTCACATTGACGATAAACTTCATTTCATCGAGGAACCGATTGAGATTTCGGATTGGAAGGTTCAAAGGCTGAGACGTAGTCGAATCAAACTGGTTAAAGTACGTTGGAACTCAAAACGTGGTCTTGAGTATACATGGGAAAGAGAGGACCAAATGAAAACAAAATACCCCTCCTTGTTTAAGGATACACCAGTTCAAGAGTACACAATTTGAATTTCGGGACGAAATTCTGTTAACATGGGGAGAATGTGACACCCGACATTTCAGGTCAATATCCGTACATGTATTAAACAAGTTTACGTTATAATTATTTTGTGATTTATTTAATTTCACAAACAAGGACATTAAGGTCTAACAAAGACCGTACATGGTCTCATTTTAATTTTTTGGTAATTCTGGGAGTTACCGGTTCACATACCAGTATAAACCGAATTTAATTACCATTTAAAACTCTAATTGATATTAATACCATTAATAAATTAATACTTAGAAATCTAATTATTTGATTTATCAACCCAACCCACCTTTTTGACTTTCTCGGCCGAAAGCCAGAGAAAACCCACACCCCCTTCACTAGTCCCATACCATACCTGAGAAAACTCAGATAAAACCATACCTTCTCAGTCTCAACATCACAATTCCTTTTCATATTTCTCATTTTCATACGGCAAACTTCTTCATTTCTCTCCAAATCGAAGCCAAGTTTTAAGACAAAAACTACCATCATTCGGTGTTTTAAGAAGATTTTAAGTGGTTCTAAAGGAAATTTTACAGAAGAACCAAGATCATTCTCTGTTTTCTCTCATCATTTTCATCTTGGTTTTAAGGTAAAAACTCAATACTATCCACTTTATGTTCTTTAAAACCGTATCTAAGCATTCAAAATGTTCAAATCGCAAGTAAGATAACAAGAAAAGTGTGTCAAAATCAAGTTTTAAAACATAAATATGCAGGACTAATTCTGTCAAACAGAAGTCCAGTAATCGAAACTAGAAGTTTCGATACCAGTTAACTCAATCGAAACTAGGAGTTTCGATACCTGTTGATCAATCGAAACTAGGTAGTTTCGATACCTTTTACTCAATCGAAACTAGGTTGTTTCGATAACAACTACTCAATCGAAACTAGGTTGTTTCGACACTCAAATACTCAATCGAAACTAGGTTGTTTCGATACCTGACTACTCAATCGAAACTAGGAAGTTTCGACACCGAACTACACAATCGAAACTAGGAAGTTTTGACACTCAAATTGCCCAATCGAAACTATGAAGTTTCGATACCTGTGTCAGTCTCTTTTGGGCAGTAACTAAGATCAATTTTTATAACAAAGCAAGTGTTGAAAATTTAAGAAGATATTTTAAACAAAAGCAACCAGATTTACAAAGTCGGTGAACAATTTGCAAATATAAGACGATCGGTCTTAACACAATTTACCCTTTGGTATTTAGGGTACGAATAGTCAAGTTTGACTACAACAAGTATCATACAAGTATACACAAACTCAAGGTGAGTTCACGGCCCCTTTTTACTGTTTTCTAATATTTGGGGGAAGAACATACTTTAACTATTTTATGGGATAACAAGAGAATAAGACACGACTTTATGTTTACATGGGATGAGAACAACACATTGGAGGCCGCTAAAGTCCCCTGGAACAACATAGTAACCATTAACTGTAGCCTAGGGTCCTATGAATAGTACTATTGAGAGTGACGTCTCCCGGTCATGGTTAGTCGCGCTAACCACAATCTGGAGGATTTATGGCCGCATAGAACCTGAAAACGATTATAGGGGCTCACACATGTCATGGTTTGGTTACGCTTCATGTATGAACATATTATTTGTATTCCTAGCTAGTTTACAAATGGGTCAAACACTTCTTATTCTGTTTATCACATACAACTGAACTATTTATGAACAATCGAAGTTTACAAAGAACTATTTGATTAAACCTGTGAACTCACCAACCTAGTGTTGACGATTTTAAGTATGTTTTTCAGGTAACTGAACGTGATTTCAAGGTTAGCAATGTAGATTACATGCATGCACAATGGATACTACTCAAGGAGGATTTCCCCTGTATAACTCATTGAATTGAGTCATATTTGTGAAATCTTAACTTTTGTAAACTCAGATTACATTTTTGTAATGTAAAACTTTAAATTTGATTATGTATCCATTTATCATGTATGTGTTTGTGGTAATCATATGCTTTGGAAACCATGAACGTCGCGCCTTGCGTTTCCGCCTTGGCGAGGTGTGACATCGGGGAATACTTCGGGAAAGTCCCGAATGATGGGGATATCTTGAATATTCTTCTCTTTGACATCTTTTCGGAAAATATGAGCTAAGAAGGCCACGTACTTCTTTCGTAAGTACTTTTGAGCAGTAGTGCATGACATCAATCTGAGTCCTTTGCAGGGTTTTTCACCAAAGACTCTCAATGTTTCCCCTGACGACAGGGGTATTCGGATGCACTTCTCAAAACAGATTACTTCGGTATGGTGACTTGACAACCAATCCATGCCTATGATGATATCAAAGCTTCCTAGCGGCATTGGCACGAGGTTGATTGGAAATGTATGATCATTGAGTTCTAGAGAACAGTCGTGGATAATGTAGTCTATTGTAAGGGAGTCACCATTTGCTACTTCTACAGTGAAGGTTTTCTCTAATTTGGACCGTGTTTTTGCATGTAAGGGTTCAAAATTAAGTGACACGAAACTCTTATCTGCACCGGTATCAAATAAAATGGAGGCATATTGTCTATTAACAAGGAACGTACCGTTGACCACATCATTGTTGGCTTGAGCTTCATTGGCGTTGATGTTGAAAGCACGCCCACGAGCTCCGCCCTGTCTAGCATTGATAAACTTTGGGCACTGGTCACGGAAATGGTTTGGGTTGCCACATTCATAACAAGCACGCCCATTTGCTATGGCGGGGACACCTTGATTAGTCACTTGTGGATGGGTTCGGGTTGGTGGGTTGGCTTGGCCTGCCAGTGCTTTGGCTCTACAAACATTGACCGTATGGCCATACTTTCCACAGTGAGTGCAAAGGCGAAAAGGAATGGTTTGGGGATGGTGATAATTGCATGTTACACAAAGCGGGTAGGTCCCCACATATGGCTTCTTGACTGGTGCTTGAGCCATGGCAGCAACTTGGTTAACAGGCATACCAGGAGTGACCACAGCAAAATTTCTAGCCTTTCTTTTTCTGTTATTGTGGTAGGGTTCAGTTTTGGCTTCCTTGATGTGTACAGGAGGGGTTGTGGTGTCGGGAGCCTTCTTAGTGCCTTTTCTAGTCAAGGTACCTGCCTTCACATGGTTGTCGGTCAAAGTGACAGATAATCGGATAGCATCTTCGAGTGTGGCGGGATTCCTCCCTAATACAGTATCCTGAATCTGCCTAGGTAGTCCCCCAATGTACTTTACAATGCAACGGGATAGGGGTGTGACCATGTGGGGCACAAGGAGACTCAGTTCATGAAACCGGGTTGTATAAGCCAGACTTTCACTACTGTCTTGGGTAAGATCCCAAAACTCAGCTTCCAACTTCCTTACTTCGTTCCGAGGACAGAACTCTTCGGTCATTAGCCTCTTAACCTCATCCCATGGTAAGGCCATGGTTGCCTCTACACCTCTGGTTCTCTTTTCCCCATTCCACCACATGAGTGCCCATTTTTGAAAGACACTTGTGGCATGGCGGACACGAAGATCATCAGGGCAGTCACTATTAAGGAAAGTGCCCTCAATACTTTCAAACCATTGAAGGAGTCCCGTAGCTCCTTCGGTACCATAGAACTTGAGAGGGTTACATGAATTGAAGTGCTTGAAGGTGCATTGCGGTGGGTTGGCACCACCACCACAATTAGTTCCATGGTTACTGTTTGTGGCACCATTAACTTGGGTGAGTTGAGTTACAAGTTGTGCAAGGATAGCAGCAATATCAGCGTTGTTGTTGGCCACGGTAGCACGACGGGGAGGCATTCTACAGATTTGCACAACACAAGAAGAGATGTAAGAATTTTATGAAGGTTGATTGAATTCAAAAGATAAGATAACAATTAAAATAGTAATTCATAGTTTGGATTGTACTCAAATAATGATGTAATCATTTGAATACTGTGACACATTAAGGTTAATTAAACTCATATAATTTTTCAAGGAGACATGCTTTAGCCTATAAGTAAACACTCATCCCGGGAATTCCCAGGAAAGCATACGGGTCCCTCGGTTGATTGTGATTTATACGAAATGCTTTCTTAGACAGAAAACCCAGAATACAGGTGCCACCCTTCCAGATTGCACGTGTCCTCAAATAATTAACAAAGTTTAAAAGCCTTAACGAGGAAATAAAGAATTTTTTTTTTTTTTTTTAGATTTAACTCCATGAAGATTCCACATGCTATGATGATAATGATAAAGAAGTAGGCAAGAAGGTTATGAGGTTTAGGGTAAGGGTAGGGATATTGTTTTATTTAATTTATTATTTAGGTATAGTCTAATAAGTCATGAACTTTAACAAATAAGGTATCAAAATGAAATAAATATTAGTATAATAAGCATGTAACACATAGCATGTAGCACATAACACATAATCATGAAGCATGGCATAAGTGGGTGTCCTAAAGTTATAGTCTAGGTCAAGGGTGTCTAATAACCTAGTTCCCTATAACCAAGGCTCTGATACCAATCTGTCACACCCCAACCGACGGCGGAAACGTCGGGGCGGGACATGTAGACTGTTCATGAGCTCAAGGTTGACTAACTTGTAATATATTAATCATTAAATTCATTTCCATTCAAACAAAAATAGCATAATTCAACAAGTACATAAATGAAAGTACAAATTGTTCTTTGAATTTAAATTAACTAAGTCCAAACTTAAGTGTAACATGTCTTGATAAAACTCACACATTAGTACCTGAAACATGAATAAAATAAGGTCAACTAAAAAGTTGGTGAGCATACACAGGAGATAGTGTATAAATATGAATAAACAAATCCTTACATGTCATGATAAAATAAGGCATTTATGGGGAGCATCTATTGTGTAACTAAAGTACAATCAAACCTTTGTAACTAGCATGCAAATTGTGTTGTCGGTAACAATCACCCCAATCTGGGCGGTTTGTCAGACTCAAATCATTCTACCATAACCCTACGATCACTTAAAAATTATTATATTTTCAAAACGTATCGGGTTAGAACCCGAAATCCTTGACACATTTAAATAGAGTAACTTGTTCCATAAGTATGTACGATAGTCTCAAAACATTTAAAAACATTTAAAGAGGGGGATTAGAACTCACTTTTACGAAGATCTAACTCCTGCACTGCAACAGTCTTCTTGCACGAAATCCGAACCTGTCAACGTACGATCACATGATCAGAATACATCCTAAACATGTGTCAGTTACGTATAAATATAAATGATCTCGACTCTCGTCTCGTCTGCTCGGTCCTTCCTCCATACAAAAACCCTAGTCCACGTGTCCATCCAAACCGGGTTATTCCGGATCTGTTTAAAACCCGCATGCATGCATGTTTACGTACCATACAAAGCCTTAGTCTCGTAACCTGCATGTACCCGAGCCGAGACCTCCATGCAAGTACAACACTTGACATACAACCTCGTGTTCACCAAACCCTAATCGGGTGCAACTCGGTTCCATGCTCTCCCTCGCTCACCACCATACACCACCACTGTCGGTTATCACTTCCACTCGTCACCATGGTTTCACCATCTCCTCCGACATGCCGACGAGCATTAACTCCAATGGGTCACCCCGTTCCTTACCCTGCCGGCTACCCCGTCGCACCACGTCGGCTGCCACCACGCCACTCCCCATCGTCGTCTTCCTCACTGAACCAAGCCCTAACCGGCCACCACCGGACATCGCCTCCGTCTCCCTCACTCTCCTCGTCGGTCCATCGTTGTCCTCTCACCCTTCTTTGATTACCGTGAACACACCAAAACCCTAACCGGTTTCTCTACCTTACAATTGTAAATAAAAGCGTAAATGGAGAGTACGAGTATACCTTAACGCGTAGCAAAGATCCTTCCGCTTAATGCCGTCGTAGGACTGCCGCACCGGCACCACAGCCGTTGTCCTCATCCCTCTCTCTCGTCTCTTTCTGCCGTCGCAAGCCCCTTTGGCCGAATGGCTTAGGGTTACACACAACAATGGCTTTTAAACACCCACAAGTTTCGTTTCGAGTCCCTTTACTTCCTTCTCACACGCATTGATCTCGATCTTTAACTAAACGACTATCTATTACATTCCTGGTAGTTAAACGCACCGCGTATGAGAATCCTTTAAATTCCTTCTCATTTAATAATGGTTCGGGTCGTCCATTAACCCGAACTAGTAGTTTAAAAATTTTCGGGATGTTACAAGTCTATCCCCCTTAAAAGAGGATCCGTCCTCGAATCCAGTGTCGGTACAAACTAACATAACTCATGCTTCTCCCTCCTACTCGTGCACCAAAATCCTTAGGTGCAACCCGTCCTCTTTCACACATGTATCATGCTAGTCACCACTTTTCAACTTAGCCATTAAACTTGGTGTTCGAAGAAAGTCTACTTTGTCACCCGCTTTTGACTTTGTAACTTGTAGGTTCCGCCTACACGTTCCCTCGTCTCTCGGCTCCCCAACTATTTAGTCAAACAACCGCATTTCCAAGTCTCGCTATCCCGACACTTGCTATAAGTTTCCTTTCATTATTGCCTTTATTACCAATCCTTTCATGAAGGTTTCGTTGTCATTACTCTTAACAATACCTTTTTTCTCCTTAATGTTCTTAACAATAATGCACATACCATCCCTAGTATCGCGTAGCACGACGCTGCCAGTTAACACACTTGCCACATTTCATCCTTGGTTACGGGAACAATTACCCTTATCCCTTGTATGACCCTAATGATCTTATCATATTGACGACCATCCTCCCAAGTAGGATTCGTGTCTTTCATAGACATGAGTAACAGTTGCTTTACTACCGCATGTCCATTACGCTCCTCTCTTACGCTCCAAATGCCACCTTGCGATGATTTCTCAAACTCAATCCCACTGCCCTACCCATAAGGGTATTACTTTCATCCTTTTCAGACGATCTCCATGAGCTTGTGCAAAGCTAAACTGGTCTTCACTAAATTTCTCCACTATAGTATCTCTTTACTTCATTACCACGGATCCAATACGTCCCTTAAGTACGTGCACCCCCAACACTAGGGTCATCCCCACTATCTCTTGATGTTTCTCATGGCTCATATACCTTTGTCTTGTCGGTTTCAACACCCAGACACTTGCCCTCCTTGAATGCTCTATAGGAGCTCACTTTAAGCCAGTCTTAATTTTTGCCAGCGTCGGTATCTCCTTCCCAGTCACTTATGTGCAATTCCGCACTTACCTCTCATGAGTTTCACTTTCCTCATGGTTGCTCTACCAATTCCAAGCGATCACCGACCACGTCTCATGTAACATGTACGAACATGAAGTTCGTCCGCTCACCAGCCTCAGCTATCCATCGTCTCGTTCAGGGAAAGCATCCCTATTTCTCTGGTCTCTCTCCTCGACTGAACTCTTCATATGGAAAGGGTTCCATGAAGACTCTTTCGTCACCTTGTTTACTTCATGCTAAAATCTACAGTGCCATTTCTTTAATTACTAACTCTACAGATTCGCCCATTGGCTTCGTGCTCCGAATTCCCGAGATATAAACACAGGCATCTCTTAAGAGCACCTCACTGGTCGCCTAGAAAGACATCAAAACTCCTCGCAGCACCTCGACGTATCAGCGTCGAGAAAATCGTCAAGATAGAAATACCATACTTTAGCACGTCGACCATTCGTCCTATGCACAACTAAGCGTGTACTACAAAGACACACCGACACAACATAACTACAGAACAAACAATGTTCTACATATGTACTAATACCCAACCTTCTAACTCGCACAAAGTGCACACCGTTATCTAGACCTGAGAAAATCTACAGGCATACAATACAACCTCGTCATTTATCGACACACAAACTCCTGAACTCTATCTTTTGTTCAATATAACGGTAGCCTCTGCCACACGTCATCACATACTTACACAGAGTTTACCCAGTCGTACCCTATATGGGTCGTACCAATGTTTCAAGATGACATACTACTCAGTCTAGACACAAGACATCACTCTACACATTCATACATAATATTTATAATCCTAATTTCCTGTAAGACCTCGTCCTGAACATTCACACCTACTAAAGATGTATAATCATAACTCCCCACAGGACCCTGTCCTGAATACTCACACAAGGTGCCACACACCCATTACACTTCAAACCATCACCTAGACATTAACACATAGGTGACACTATCATACAATTGTTGACACAGACAAATTCAAAATTTATGTCCATACAAGTCTACTCACATCATCTAATCAACCATGCTCTACTATCACACAAAAATCACATTTAATGCTAACTCACATTATTCATAATGCAATCACACAATCACATTATACCGCACATATTCCACTATTGTAAACACAATGATACGTCATCACAAATACAATCATCATTAATTATGTTAAAATCATCATGCGTAAGACTCACAATAATTGTCAAAATCAAATAATAAATATTTGAACTAAACATCACCCCACGTAAACGTCTAATCAGTCACAACTTCGAATCACCTCGAAATCTCTCATGACAACTACCACACAAACTACTTATCAAGCAATCGAGCATCCCAAATACTGCCAACCAAATCACTGCTTGACTACGTCAGGTGCATCTGGCATGTCCTCCTCTAGTTCCTCCCGAAACAAAGCTCTCTTAACTAACGCAAGTGGTAGATCTCTTAACGTGCAAGTCCAGATCCTGGAGGAACATCTGGTACAGCTGGCAGTGCTCTCCTTTTCCATCCCGTCTTTCCAATCATAGCTCCACGCGGTATGTCACCGACCGAAGCTCTAGTTACACTTGGCACGAGAAGTGCCAACACCACCCCACCTCACTGTCAGCTCTATCTACGATAGTCATCGGCTTGACCTGTCAATTTGTATTCCTCTTAGTAGGAGTTCCACGCTTGCCCGATCTCGTACGCTTTGTCTTAGCCACCTAATCCTACTCAAGATAGAACGTTGGGGTGATTACTATGGGCACAAATCCAGAATATGAGAGTAATCATAGATTGCCAAATCACGGTGATCAAATGCAATTTGGTGGTCCACATCACTGCTCGGATTCAAAACATTTCCCATCATACTCACACTAACTTTCTACCTTCACACACCCCTGATGCACATGCATCCCACGCAACTCACATAGAACCACACAATAATCTATCAAGTTCTCATAATAATCACGGTTACACACCACATATGGTTACATCCAAATTTATTAAACCATGCGAACAAACACATAGCTACAATTAATGAAACTCCACAATACCCAACTCACAAAACATAATCCCACCTAATCATACCACATAACTCCACGTAGTAATACACTACACCACTAATGCTCAAACAAATAAATGCATAACTCAAAAGACGTACCTCTTGGCTCGCGGTTACTCGTGGTGGCATTCGTTTCACCCTCGTCCCATTTTCAGTTTAAGTTAAGGTATTTTATTTTAGTAAAAACACCAATTTTCTCTTAAACATGGCTTTGATACCAACTTGTAAGACACCAACCCGGGCATCCTACAGTCGGTTCTCATAACGGGTCATTCTCTTTAAAGAAACATTTATTACTAATCAAACTACAGCGAAAGTCTTTCTAAATTCTTTTATTGTTATTTAATGATATTAAATTACCTCATGAATGGCTGCACACCAATACGAGTAACACCGCTCCCAAGCCAAGATACGTCAACGCCACGCTTACCTGCAAAACAATCTAACATACACACAAAGTCAGGTAAGCTGAGTGAGTTCTAATACTTTAATTTAAATGGAACCGTCACGTCACATTTGTTAGCTTATTTCACTCAGGACCCTCCGGTCCTTAATAAAATAGTTTTTACGTTTCATTAACGAATAGATAACCCCCCCGTTATCCCACGACATCCCACAACCGTTCATCACCTGGGACTCAGCCCGTACTTTCAATAATAATGATAATAATAATCCTACCACCTCGTTGACATAGACTTAACTTATCATACTAATACTTATACCCAAGAACCAGTATTAACCCGTACTTTCAATAATAATGAGGATCTTCAATCAACGATTTCAACAGCGTGTTAAACATGGCGAAAACAGACTCGACACGTGACTTGTAGGTATAATCAAAGAGGACGAGACACAATTCAACAATTAAATGATTCATATATTGATATGAGAACTGAATACACAATACAAATTGTTCAACAACTCGTCTAACCGATTACAATAAACAAAACATCTATTAATACTAATCGGTTGGGCCTGGGCCGCATACTCCAAGTATGCGGTTGGGATCCTCATACTTGAAGTATGCGGCTGGGCCTAAAGTATGCGACCGCATACTTCCCAAAACTTGTCTTCTGTACATCCCGGTAATCACTTGATGCGTTAGCCTATTAGGTTTGATCCTTACAATCTCCCCCTAGGCTAATGCATTCAAGTAACTCAGAGTATTTCAACATCAGCTGAGTGATTACCGCCTCCCGCAAAAAGGCCTTGAACTAACGTTGTGGCTATCACTTTCATGAACGGCTTAGTCTCCTTCTCATTTTCCTCTGGCACAAACAATCTCTACTTGGACAGTCTCATCATATCTTCCTTCCCAAACATCATTAAATCCATAGGATCAGCTATTATGAACTCTCTGTCAGTACAGTGAATGTCTAGAAGACCAGTCACAGCAGCTTACTCAGTGAGTTTTCCGGCAGTCCTTTATGAACAGGGACATAGTCAATCGTTTTGGGAGGAGGATTGAGGTGTTAGTATTTACACATCTTTTTGGCACAGAACTTCGCTCATTTAATGATCAATTCTTGGTTTTATTCAACGTTTAGACACTTATTTGCTTCATTTCTTGTTTTGTAGGTTTTTGTGAAGCTTGGTGAATAAACAAGAAGAATCCAGGATAAACAAGTGAAGTTTTAGGGTTTTTGTGATGGAGGCACGGTCGTGCCCCTATTTGGCACGGTCGTGCCAAGCTCCAAAACCCTAAACACGGTCGCGCCCACATTTGGCATGACCGCGCCAATCCAAATTCCACCACAACCGTGCCTTGGCCGCCCACGGTCGCGTGTCATCTCTTGAGTCTGAACAGCCGTACGTCCTAGATCAGTGGTACCCAATGGAAGCTACGGATCGGTCAAACCTCTGTCACACGGTCGTGCCAAGACATAGACACGACCGCGTCCCTGTCCTAGGCACGGTCGTGCGTTCTCTCCTGGCACGGTCGTGCCTCCCCTTTTCTATTTAAACAGAACTTAATTCTCATTCAGACATTCAGCAACCAAGGGAGAAACCTACAGTTCCAGCTCGAGTTTTCTTTGTTCCAGCCATATTTCAAGATTCTTGGAGAGGATACAACATCAAGAGGATCATCATACATCAACAACAACATCTAGGCTTGGAGGAGTGGTTTGATTCTTGTTTTCATATCATGTTTCCCTCTATTTTTCCCTACTTATTTGTAATTTTGATGCTCATGATGATCTAAAACTCCTGTTCACTTTGGTTTAGATGAATTTTAGATACATTTGACAACATTCATGGATTATTGGCAATTATTGTGTTAATGTTATGACAACCGTATGATTATTCTTTGATGAAATTATGTATTCACGTATTTTGAGTTGTTTACAAGACTTGTATTTGTGTATGTCATATTATGTTGGAAAACTTATGATTTATGCTTATATTCATGGATTGGTGTATGTAATTATACTAGTTTATGGCATTTGACTAGGAATGGTGAATGAAGTCTTGTTTATGAATCATTATATTTGTATGTGTAACCTTATGCTTATGTTTGGAAAGACAAAGTATTTTTTATGATGTGTCATATTTAGTATTGTGTTTATCTAGGAATTGTTGACACATCCTCCTAATTTATATAATCTTTATATGAACATTGTATGTTGAAGAAATGCATATTGTTGTCTAAATTAATCAACTTGAGGTGGATAGTGTGTTGTTCTTATTATCTTTCCAACTAGTTGTTGGATTAGTGTACCTTAATCGAAAGCTAGTTCAATCTTTATAAACATTAACATGATTATTAAACACGTGAGCCTCATTGTATGACTTTAGGTGGTTGGTTTGTGTAATTCATGCTAGCTTTCCGAATAGTCATTTGATTAGATATCTTTGACGAGAATTTAGTCAATTTACGTATTGTGTAATTGCCATGTTTCTATGAATGTATTGAATGTATTCTAAATGGATTCGACACCGAAGTGATATTTTCTCCTTGATTGTTTGATTTGTGACTTTAGTCTAGTTTTATATTCTTACATAATAGTTTAATTAAAAATCAACTTAAACATCTTTTACCCATACTTGATTGAATCTTAGTCCCGGTTTATTATCGCATCCCACCGTGTCCACGGATTGATATCCGACTCTTACCTTTACTATATTTCTATCAGACGGGTACACTGCCCGGTGTGTGTGATTAGTGTTTGGTGAAAACCCTTTTTAAAACTAATTGTGTAAAATACTTATAAAAATATATATATAGTTTACACGCATCAAGTTTTTGGCGCTGTTGCTGGGGATACGGTTTTGCGAGAACGATTGGAATTAATTTTTAGTCATTTAGTATATATATTTTTGTGAGTATCGTGTTTTTCTTGTTGTTATTTGCAATTTTGTGTGTATAGATATTTTTCGCATTTTACTTGTTATTTTTAGCTTCATTTGTATATATATATATATCTTGGTTTTTATCCCAGTTTATTTTTTTATTTTTATTTTTTCAAATTTTTTTTTCATTTTATTTTTATTTTATTTTTATTTTTGTCTAACTTGTGTTTTCTTTGTCCTAAGTTCGCGTATTTAAATCTAACTTGTCGTGCAGATCGTGTATGTTCTCAACTCCCGTCGAGGAGGTTCCTGAGCCGTCTTCCGAGCCGGAGCGTGATCTTCATCGGAGATTGCGAGCCCGTTCCCGATTTGTGGCCCGGTTACTAGAATTTGATGAGGTTATTGTTGACGAGGTTGTTGTTGACGAAGTAGAGGAGATGGCGAACGAGGATGCGGGTTGGACGCTTTCGGATTTTGGCAAACCCACACTTGAGGGTTTGGAGTCGAGCATCAATAGGCCGACGGTTGGAGCACATCAGTTCGAGATCAAATCCAGCATTATACAAATGGTGCAGAACATGTGTCAGTTTGATAGCAAGGATTACGAGGATCCTAATACTCATTTGGCCGGTTTCTTAGAGATTTGCGCCATTTTCAAAATTCGTGACGCTACCGACGATGCTATTCGGGTCCGGTTGTTCCCGTTTTCCTTACGGGATCGAGCCAAGGCTTGGTTACTGTCACTTCCCCCTAGGTCCATTAGTACTTGGGACCAGATGGCTGCTAAATTCTTAGAAAAGTACTTCCCCCAGGAGAAAACATCAGAGTTGAGGGCTAGGATTCTTTCTTTCCAGCAGGACGACGGGGAGACGATCTATGAGGCGTGGGAGAGATTCAAGGAACTAATGAGGAAGGTTCCCCACCATGGATTGTTGAAGTGGCAGCAGTGTGAGACCTTTTACAATGGTCTGGAGATGACCGGGAAGCAGTTGATTGATGCATACGCGGGTGGAGATATTGGAACAAAGACACCCCAGGAGGCGTATGACTTGCTAGAGAAGGTGGCAGCGAAGAGCTACACTCAGCATACTTCCCGAGCGAGAAACCAGAGGCAGGGTGTCCATCACGTGGATGGAATAACCTCTTTAGCTGCCTAGGTGGAAACACTTTCCACCCAGATTGATCAGATGCATGTCCACAAGGCCCAGTCCTTGTGTGAGTTTTGTGGTGGGGCGCATCCCACGAGTGCTTGTCAGGTTGGGGATCAGGGGGCCCACGAGCAGGTTGATTTCATGTCCAACCAGAATCGCCCCCAGAATAATCCCTACAGCAACACATATAATCCGGGGTGGAGGAATCACCCGAATTTCAGTTGGAAGTCTGGCAACAATAGCTAGCAACCACCCGGATTCACTCAGCGCCCCCCATTCCAGCATCAGTCCCACCAGTCTCAGGGACAGAGTTCCTAGTTTCAACCTCAGCAGAGCCAGTTCCAAGGCCAAGGTTCTAGCAGCGGTCCACCACCCGCACCTGAGGGTAAATCCAGTTTGGAGGACATGGTTGCACGGCTACTTGTCAACTCAGAGAGTCAGAATCAGTTGGCAGAGAAGCAGAACCGGTACATGGAGGAGCGTTTCCACACGCATGAGACTGAGTTGAGGAATCAGAAAGCTTCTATCCAAACCATAGAGAACCAGGTCGGGCAGATCGCGAAGCTTCTTTCTGAGAGACAGCCAGGTGGCCTGCCCAGCAACACTGAGCCTAATCCCAATGCTCATGTGAAGGCCGTCACTTTGAGGAGCGGTAGAGACACAGGAACGGATCCACAGGTTCCTGTGCATGAGTCATCTGAGGAGGAGGTTGTGATTGAGATTCCTGATGAGACACCGCCAAGGGGTAAATCGGCGAGCGAATCGCGCCCTCGCGAGCCTGTGAGAGATTATACTCCCGCCATTCCACACCCAGGCAGATTGAAGAAGTAGAAGATGGAGGAGCAGTATGGTAAGTTTCTAGGGTTGTTTAAGCAGTTGCATATCAACTTACCATTTGTGGAGGCTCTGGCTCAGATGCCTAAGTATGCGAGATTCTTGAAGGATATCCTCACGAATAAGAGGAAATTGGAGGAGTTATCTCAGGTGACGCTGAATGAGGAGTGTTCGGCGGTGATTCAGAACATGCTACCGGAGAAGAGACGAGATCCAGGAAGTTTTACCATCCCCTGTTTGATAGGTAGCTTGTCGGTTAGCAACGCCTTAGCTGATATTGGTGCTAGCATTAACCTCATGCCATATGCGGTCTTTGCTAAGCTTGAGTTGGGAGAACCTACACCGACACGCATGAGTATCCAGCTGGCCGATCGCTCGGTCAAGTATCCGCGAGGGATAGTGGAGAATATGTTGGTTAAGGTTGATCGTTTTGTGTTTCCTGTAGACTTTGTGATTCTGGACATGGATGAGGACAAGAATGTCCCTATTATCCTAGGTCGACCGTTCCTGGCCACTGCCAAGGCCCTGATTGATGTGTATTCGGGAGGCTTACACTGAGGGTGGATGAAGAGGAAGTGACCTTTGATGTAGGGAGATCCATGCAGCATACCCAGAATCAGGATGATTCACTCTACTTTGTTGAGGTTGTTTATTCTTGTGTGAGTGATCATCTCCAGGACACAGCGGAGGAGGAGTCCCTGGACACCCAGATTGTAGGGGGGGAGACATTTGATCCAGTTGGTGAGGATCAGTTTGATGAGCAGTTGCATAGCCAGGTGAGCTATGAGTTTCCCCAGTGTTCAGCGATTTTTGCTATGGTTGATAGAGAGTCTGAGCCGATTGAGCGGCCTTCTATTGAGGACCCACCACCTGTTGAGCTTAAGGAGCTCCCGAGCCATTTGGAGTATGCCTTTTTTAGATGGTAAGTCTCGATTACCCGTCATTATCGCCTCTGATTTGACGAGTGATGAGAAGGAGAGGCTACTGGAGGTGCTGAAGCAGCACAAGCAGGCTATTACATGGAGGATTATGGACATTAAGGGAATTAATCCCTCTTTTTGTACCCATAAGATCCTTATGGAGGATGACTACAGGCCCGCTGTGCAGCACCAGTGGAGGTTGAACCCGAACATGCAGGAGGTAGTAAAGAAGGATGTGATTAAGTTACTGGATGCTGGTTTGATTTATCCCATCTCCGATTCTCCTTGGGTTAGCCCGGTTCAGGTTGTCCCTAAGAAGGGAGGCATGACTGTCATCACCAATGAGAGGAATGAGCTGATTCCTACTCGTACAGTCACCGGTTGGAGAGTTTGCATCGATTACCGCAAACTCAATGATGCTACTCGAAAAGATCATTTTCACCTTCCGTTCATTGATCAGATGTTGGAGAGATTAGCGGGAAAGATGTTCTATTGTTTCCTGGATGGCTTCTCAGGCTACTTCCAGATCCCGATTGCTCCTGAGGATCAACAGAAGACGACATTCACATTTCCTATGGCACATTTGCATATCGGCGGATGCCCTTTGGATTGTGCAATGCTCCGGCCACTTTCCAACATTGCATGGTGGCCATTTTCCATGATATGATTGAGGACTCCATGGAGGTTTTCATGGATGACTTTTCTGTGTTTGGGAGTTCCTTTGATCATTGCCTCGAGAATCTGGAGAGGATGTTGGCTAGGTGTAAAGAGGCCAATCTGGTGTTGAACTGGGAGAAATGCCACTTCATGGTGAAGGAGGGCATTGTGCTTGGGCACAAGGTTTCACGTGCGGGGATCGAGGTTGATAGAGCTAAGATTGACACCATATCTAAGCTGCCCCCGCCGACCTCTGTGAAATCTATTCGGAGCTTCCTTGGTCACGCGGGCTTTTACAGGCGTTTTATCAAAGATTTTTCTAAGATTGCCCGACCGATGACCTAGCTTCTTGAGAAGGAAGCCCAGTTCGTGTTCTCCGACAAGTGCCTCAGTGCATTCGACTTGTTAAAGGAGAAGTTGGTGAATGCCCCTATCATGGTGGCTCCTGATTGGAAGCTGCCATTTGAGATCATGTGTGACGCGAGTGACTTCGCTGTTGGGGCGGTCTTAGGACAGAGGAGAGAGAAGCAGTTTCACCCAATTTATTATGCGAGCAAGACGCTCAATGACGCACAGGAGCATTACACCACGACAGAGAAGGAGCTCCTAGCTGTTGTCTTCGCTTTCGATAAATTTCGGTCTTATCTCGTCCTATCAAAGACCATTGTATTCACCGATCATGCAGCCCTTCGGCACCTGTTCAGCAAACAGGATGCCAAACCCCAGCTAATCCGGTAGGTTTTGCTGCTTCAGGAGTTCGACATTGAGATCCGCGATAAGAAGGGCGCAGAGAATGTCGCAGCGGACCACTTGTCCCGTCTTGAGTGCTCAGCTTCATCTGAACTTGTGGGGTCATCCATAAATGACAATTTTCCCCACGAGTTTCTCATGCACATACAGACACAGGATGAGGAGTGTCAATGGTTTGCTAATTTTGCAAACTTTCTTGCTAGTGGGATTGTGATTAAGGGCTTAACGCATCAGCAGAAGCGAAAGTTCTTTGCGGATGTGAAGCACTATCTTTGGGAGGATCCCTATTTGTTTCGAGTCGGGGTTGATCAGATCGTGCGCAAGTGTGTGTTTGGAGATGAGGCACTTCAGGTGCTTAGACACCGCCACGAGGGCCCGACAGGTGGACATCATGGAGCTACATTGACCGCGAAGAAGGTCTTTGACGCCGGTTTCTTCTGGCCTACCATCTTCCGGGATGCTCATGAGATGATCCGAGCTTGTGACGCTTTCCAGAGGGCGAGCAACATTTCATCTAGGAATGAGATGCCCCAGAACAGCATCCAGATTTGTGAGATTTTTGATGTCTGGGGTATTGACTTTATGGGACCTTTCCCAGCTTCTCGTGGCAACCGGTATATCCTAGTCGCTGTCGACTATGTTTCTAAGTGGGCCGAGGCTCAAGCCTTGCCTACTAATGATGCTAGGGTGGTTGTTCAATTTCTGAAGAAGCTGTTCTCTCGCTTTGGTGCCCCCAAAGCCCTTATCAGTGACCGTGGGACCCACTTCTGCAACGCCCAGTTGGAGAAGGCTCTATCACGATATGGTGTGAACCATAGATTCTCCACAGCCTACCACCCACAGACCAGTGGACAGGTAGAGGTCACAAACCGGGGCATAAAGCGGATTCTAGAGAAGACGGTTGGTCAGAACCGTAAGGATTGGTCGGATAGGTTAGATGATGCACTTTGGGCCTTCCGGACTGCCAATAAGACGCCTATTGGTATGGGAAGGCGTGCCATCTTCCGGTGGAGTTGGAGCATAAGGCCTATTGGGCATTGAAGGAGATGAATCTTGACTTGGTGAGCGCGGGAGAGAACCGGTTCACTTAGATTCATGAGCTTGATGAGTTGAGGAATCAAGCCTATGCAAACTCCACGATCTACAAGGAGCGCACTAAGAGTTTACATGACCGACACTTGAAGGACAAGAAGGAATTCCGAGTGGGTGGTCGTGTGTTGCTTTACAACTCTAGGTTGCGATTGTTTCCCGGGAAGTTGAAGTCCCGATGGACGGGTCCTTACACGGTTAAGGAGGTGTTTCCTTATGGGACCGTCGAGATTGAACATGAAGATGGGAGGATCTTCAAGGTCAACGGTCATCGTCTTAAGCCATATATTGACGGACTGGTTGACCCGGCATTAGAGGTAGTTGACCTCCACCCCAAGGACAAATGAATTCGGGGACTTGAGTCTAGCTAACGACTCGTTAATAAACTTAGCCTGTTTCGGTAACAATTCTTAGATTTTGTCTGATTTTTATCTTCTTATTTTTATTTTTATTTTTTTTTGGATTTTACCATTTATTTTTGAGTTTAGGTGATCGGAACGTATTTTGGATCGAGCGGATTTGAGATAATGTTTGGAATGTCTCAGGTATGTCTTCTGAATTTTTAGAAATTTTAGTTTGGAAGAATCGCAGTCGGGTTTGGTAGAAGCTGCATAAAAAATCAGGGTTTTCTATCTGCTGGGCAATAGACACGGTCGTGCCTCCCTATAGGCGCGGTCGTGCCTCTAACCTAGGCGCGGTCGTGCCTAAGCACTTGGCGCGGTCGTGCCTCAGTTATTGGGGGCGATTTAAATTACTTTTCACGGCAGATTTTTCCAAACCACCCCCCCATAACCTCCCAGCAGACGAAACTCCCTCCCCTCGGCGATCTTCTTCCCTGTCTCCACTTCCAGATTCATTGTTTCCGTTTCTTCGATTTCAGGTACGCCCCCGCAATCCTAATCTCTTCGTTTTATGATTAGGATCATCATTTTATGTTGGAATTTCTTCTTGTTTTGAACTTCATTTTAGTTGTAAATAAGTAGAACTTGTGAGTTTTAGTTCCTGTGATTGTTACTTGCAAAAGCCCATTTATAAACGTGTGGAAATTGTGATTTTTGAATTCTGAAAACCCTAAAATGGGTTGAGCACGGTCGCGCTCATGACCAGGCGCGGTCGTGCTCGGCTTTTGGAATCTCAGGAAAACTTGGTTTGGTCAACACGGTCGTGCCTCTTATGAGCGCGACCGTGTTCTCTAGAGTTTGCTTTAGCGCGGTCGTGCCCATTTCAAGGCGTGGCCGTGCCTTCTTTGTTTTGCCTTGGCGCGGTCGTGCCTAGACCAGGTGCGGCCGTGTCTGTCTTGTTTGTGTGCCCGTGGTCGGCCAAGCGCGGTCGTGGGTTTCCCAATTAACCTAGGCACTGTCGTGCTTATTCTTTAGCACGGTCGTGCCCCTTCATAAATTTTGGGCAGAAACTTCATAATTCCATCTAGCGTCTTCATAACCGTTCTGATTTCATCTTTGTTGTTGTCTTGCAGATGGCAGGCAACAGGGACCACCCGTACCTCGAGTTTGATATGAACGAGCATGAGTACGAGGCTCATCTGGATGTGTTGTGGCCTCGTAGAGGCCGGATTCTAGCTGCTCGCCATTTGGAGCCAGCTGCTATTGACGCCATCGGTCAGCGGGACCGGTGGAACGATCTTGTCACCGCCCCCTGGCTCCGTTTGTTCAGGTTCCACGCTATCCAGTACATAGAGCTTGTAATGGAGTTTTTCTCCACATATGAGTTCGATTATCCTTGCGTAGACCTAGAGCAGCCTGAGACGATTAGGTTTAGATTAGGCGGGGAGTGGCGCGTGATGTCGGTTGCCCAGTTTGGGAGACTTTTAGGTTTATACACGAGGCAGGAGCTCCAGACAGAGATATTCACCGACGGTATCACCGAGTTTCCGACAGAGGAGGATAAGGACCAATTTTGGTATGAGTTTGGGTTCGGGATATATGATCCGAGTTTGACAAAGGCTTCGAGCCTTCGTGATCCCTTGCATCGTGTTCTTCACCGCTGCATCGTTTATTCAATTTCTGGGAGAGGTTAGGGGGAAACTGTGACACCCGACAATTCAAGTCAATATCCGTACATGTTATAAACAAGTTTACATTATAATTGTTTTGTGATTTACTTAATTTCACAAACAAGGACATTAAGGCCTAACAAAAACCGTACATGGTCTCAGTTCATATTTTGGTAATTCTAGGAGTTACCGGTTCACGTACCAGGATAACCCGACTAAATACGAACACTAGTGGTTAAATTTACACTTAAATCAAATGGTTTGATTTATTTAACCCCAACCCACTTGCTTGACTTTTCGACCGAAATTCAGAGAAGCCATTCCCCCACTTGCTAATACACTCAAATTCAGATAAAAACCATACCTCCTCAGTCGAAATCCCACAATCCCTTCCATACTTCTCATTTTCATACGACAATTTCCCAATTCTCCTTCTAGTCGAAGTCCAGTTTAAGGCAGAAATCCACCACAATTCGGTATTTTAAGAAGATTTCAAGTGTTCTAAAGAAAGTTTAACAGAAGATTCAAGACTCTTCTCTGTTTTCTTTCATCATCTTCATCTCGGTTTTAAGGTAAAAACTCGATATTATCCACTTTATTTTCTTTAAAACCGTATCTAAGCCTACAAAAGGTTCAATCGCAAGTATGATAACAAGAAAAGTGTGTCAAATTCAAGATTTGAACATAAAAATATACAGGACGAATTCTGTCAATCAAAGTGCAGTAATCGAAACTAGGAGTTTCGATACCTGTTCAATCGAAACTAGGAGTTTCGATACCTGCTGTTCAATCGAAACTAGGAGTTTCGATACCTGTTGATCGAAACTAGGAGTTTCGATACCTATTACTCAATCGAAACTAAGTAGTTTCGATATCTGTTTACTCAATCGAAACTAAGTAGTTTCGATACCGATTGCCCAATCGAAACTAGGTAGTTTCGATACTATTCTTGCCAATCGAAACTAGGTAGTTTCGATACCCAATTTACTCAATCGAAACTAGGTAGTTTCGACATCTGTTCTGTTCAATCGAAACTATGTAGTTTCGATACCCATTCATCAGTCCCATGGGGCAGTAACTTAGAACTATTTTATAACGAAACAATTGTGGAAAAACTAAAAAGATAGTTAAAACAAAAGCAATCAGATCTGTTAAGTCGGATGAACAACTTACGTATAAGACGGGTAGTTTACCACATTAGTACCCTTGTGTGATTAGGGTACGGATATACAAGAACTAGCACAAGTTGGTTTGCTAGGATTTCATCGGACACAAGGTGAGTTCACGGCCCCCTTTTAACTCTTTACTGTTTTGTAAACATCGGGGGAGAAACATACTTACTTGTTATGTTTTGAAAACATGAATTACATTGCTTATACGTTTGACAATATGAACATTTTGGTTTAACTTCTTGTGAGTCTCCCAGCCCCACTTTTACTGCTTGTTTTTAAACAAACGGGGAGAAAACTTTCTCAACTAAACAGCTGGACACAAGTACACACAACGATTGTTCGGATGAACAACACACAACGATTGTTCGGATGAACAACACACAACGATTGTTCGGATGAACAACACACAACGATTGTTCGGATGAACAACACTCAACGATTTAAGGAAAAACATACTTACAACTATTTCATGGGATAACAAGAGAATAAGACACGACTTTATGTTTACATGGGATGAGAACAACACATTGGAGGTCGCTAAAGTCCCCTGGAACAACATAGTAACCATTAACTGTAGCCTAGGGTCCTATGAATAGTACTATGGAGAGTGACGTCTCCCGGTCATGGTTAGTCGCGCTAACCACAATCTGGAGGATTTATGGCCGCATAGAATCTGATAACGCTTAATAGGGGCTCACACATGTCATGGTTTGGTTACGCCTCATGTATGAACATATTATTTGTATTCCTAGCTAGTTTACAAATGGGTCAACAATTCTTATTCTGTTTATCACATACACCTGAAACTATTTACGAACAATTGAATTTAAACAAAAGAGTTTTGGATCCGGTTAAAGTGATCATGTTTATACAAAAGGGTTCTGATTAGTTAAAATGATCAAGTTTAAACATATTTTATGACGGCTAAGTCATGATAATGTTTTCAAAGGACAACTTCATATTTTATGACGGTTAAGTCATGATAATGTTTTCAAATGAAAACTACTTAGTTTTATGACGGTAAAGTCATGAACATGTTTTTTGGGAAAAACTATAAGCACTATTATAACTAACTCTGTGAACTCACCAACCTTTGTGTTGACACTTTCGAGTATGTTTCTCAGGTGACCTCTAGCCATGGCGCGGTTGGAATAGACTAGCTATGTTGGATCAATGCCTAAAGGCTGGAAGGACGTAGAATATCAAGTCTCAAGTCTATCTTTCATCTAGAGGAATTTAAATCATAATATTACTTAGCTTTAGTAATTGTATATTTAATCAAGTCTTAGAAATCATTATTACAGATTCCGCTATCGTGTAATGAACCAATCGTTACAACCTGTATTTATTTAATAAGTAAATAAAATATGGGGGTGTGACAGAAACGGTTGTGAACCTTAGGGATCTATTCTATTTGTTTTGCCTTGTACGCCCGCGCACTTGTAATCTTGCGCACTCTATCGCGGGGTACTTGGTAAACAGCTCGGGTCGCGACGTCACCAGCGCGATCTGTGGAGGTCACTTCGTGACCAAGCTGACGTGACACTTCCAGCTGCTGACAGATGATTTGATAGGGGATCTGACCCCTGTGGCCGAGACCGTCGTGATGAACATGAAGACATTGCGCAACATGCACGTCGCTCGTCGCGGCGCAGGAGGGATTAGATTGGTTGATCGATGGGGACGGACTTGGGATCCAGACCGTGTATAGGCCGAGGCCAAGGCCGTCGCCGCCGCCCATCAGGAGCATGCGGCTCAGCAGGAGCACGAGCAGCACGGGCAAGACCACGAGCACCATGATGAGGTTCTGATTGCTCTTCCACCTCCTCCGCCTCCACCACCACCTCCGGTTACCGTCTCCCATGACTTATTCATGCGCTACTGGGCCTGGCAGTATGAGGTCCAGTGCGCCGCTGCTGCCGCTGGCGAGGCACCATACGTGGTTCCCCTTCCATTCTTTATGCAGCCAGGGCAGCAGCCCGATCAGCCACCACCATCACCACCGCAGCATCAGTCACCACCACAGCAGCCCATCCAGCCACCACCATCGCCACCGCAGCATCAGTCACCACCACCATCACCACCCGGAGGAGATGGAGCCGAGGGTGCCGGCCTGGCTCTCGAGGATTTTGAGATGGAGGAGTAGTGCCCTCCACTGTTTTTGTATCACCTTTTGTGAGTTGTACTTTTGTTGTACTGTACAAACTCTTATTACACGCTTCGGCGTTTGTTGTTGCTTCCTTGTACTTTTGTTTCCATGTACTATTGTATATATTTGTCTTTACATTTATGTTTATCTTTTGGCTTGATGTTACTGATCCTGTTTGATGTGGTTAGTCTTGATTAGATCTTGGAATCGTGGAACGTCATTTTTGTGGGTAGGCTTTTTGAGTGTGCCATGATCGACACGAGGGAAGTTTCAGTTCTCCCTTCACATTCCATTGCATTGCATGTTTTTATATACATTGAGGGCAATGTTTGTTTCTAAGTGTGGGGTTGGATGTTTATTCTTCGCTTTACATTATTTTTTGTTGTACATTGAGGGCAATGTATGATTCTAAGTGTAGGGTGGGAATTTATTCACGCGATGTTTGTCCTTTTGAGCATTTTATCACTTCATTTTTTGCAAAATCTTCCTTCATAATTTTTATTGACACTAAATCAGTTTTATAAAATTGAAAAACACCAAAATAAAATAAAAGTCAACCGTTTAGCATTCACAATTTTTAGTAAATAATAGAGGTTTGATTTTTCGAAAGCAAATGAAATAGAAATTCCATCGAGTCAAACCCAATTTTTTGTGATAACCATGAGTTTTAGTGGGCTGAACGAATGAATTGCATGTAACCTTTTGCTTACACCCATTCCTTTCCATTTCCGTGAGTTTATTTTTGAGCCTTGATAGCTTTAGACATTGTTTGCTCTCGTTTTTGCGGATTTGAGTGTGCCGGATGTTTCATGCTTATTAGAACTTGCTTTTAGTATACATTTCGAAATCATGAACATAAATATTGCATAAAAATGATTGAGGCATTAGGATAAACCACTTTGTTAGCCTTTTATTTTTATTTTCCCTCAACCGAACACATCCACTAGTTAGCCACGTTGAGCCTATCCTGTTCTTTTCTTTAATTACCCACATTACATCGCCATTAAACCTTTATTAGCCTTTTCATTTATTTTTCGCCCGTGTTAGAAATCCGGTCGGCTAATGTTAATTTTATAGCTTTTATTTTGTTGTAATTTTTAAATGCTTGAGAAGTTTTTAGCTAAGGAAAGATGCATATTGACTTAGTTTCCTTCAAAAAAAAAATCACCAAAATCAGGTGAATTATAGCCGATTAGAGCAATTTTGTGAGCAAAGATGGAAATAATTCGGTTGTTAGCTCTTATCTATACGGAAGTATTAGTTAGTTTATTTTTCATATTAGAAGTTGTTTTAGTTTTTGAGTTAGCATAACCGCCGGGTTTTTAGCCATTTAGCCATTTTAAAATTCCACTTCCTCACCCTTAACCATTGCCAAGTTACAACCCATTTAAAGCCCTCTTGATTTGTGCTTTGTTTCATGTTAGTTGGTAGAGATTTGATCTTTTAGCAAGCTTATGATTTATGCATGATTCATTGTCTTGGCATTTGAGTGTTCTATACATACTCCATTACTTGTATGATCATATATATTCCCGAGGGTGTGTGAACATTGTGAGAAGTATAAAGTTGCATGCTAATGATTTCCTAGGCATATTCATTTGCTCATTCGGTTATCACGTCATTGGGCTCATTGGGTTTCATTTAGTTAATTTTGCATTTCTTGGAATCTCTTCAAACCTTTATAAGTTTATTAATGCTTACGGTTTTCCCGATTTGATCCATAGTGTCATTGGAAGTTTTGTTTCATTTTGATTTCTTGCTTGAGGACAAGCAATGTTCAAGTGTGGGGTTGTTTGATGTGTTAGTATTTACACATCTTTTTGGCACAAAACTTCACTCATTTAATGATCAATTCTTGGTTTTATTCAACGTTTAGACACTTATTTGCTTCATTTCTTGTTTTGTAGGTTTTTGTGAAGCTTGGTGAATAAACAAGAAGATTCCAGGATAAACAAGTGAAGTTTTAGGGTTTCTGTGATGGAGGCACGGTCGTGCCCCTATTTGGCACGGTCGTGCCCCTATTTGGCACGGTCGTGCCAAGCTCCAAAACCCTAAGCACTGTCGCGCCCACATCTGGCACGACCGCGCCAAGCCAAATTCCACCACAACCGTGCCTTGGCCGCCCACGGTCGTGTATCATCTCGTGAGTCTGAACAGCCGTACGTCCTCGATCAGTGGTACCCAATGGAAGCTACGGATCGGTCAAACCTCTGTCACACGGTCGTGCCAAGACATAGACACGACCGCATCCCTGTCCTAGGCACGGTCGTACGTTCTCTCCTGGCACGGTCGTGCCTCCCCTTTTCTATTTAAACAGAACTTAATTCTCATTCAGACATTCAGCAACGAGGGGAGAAACCTACTGTTCCAGCTCGAGTTTTCTTTGTTCCAGCCATATTTCAAGATTCTTGGAGAGGATACAACATCAAGAGGATCATCATACATCAACAACAACATCTAGGCTTGGAGGATTGGTTTGATTCTTGTTTTCATATCATGTTTCCCTCTATTTTTCCCTGCTTATTTGTAATTTTGATGCTCATGTTGAGCTAAAACTCCAGTTCACTTTGGTTTAGTTGAAGTTTAGATACATTTGACAACATTCATGGATTATTGGCAATTATTGTGTTAATGTTATGACAACCGTATGATTATTCTTTGATGAAATTATGTATTCACGAATTTTGAGTTGTTTACAAGACTTATATTTGTGTATGTCATATTATGTTGGAAAACTTATGATTTATGCTTATATTCATGGATTGGTGTATGTAATTATACTAGTTTATGGCATTTGACTAGGAATGGTGAATGAAGTCTTGTTTATGAATCATTATATTTGTATGTGTAACCTTATGCTTATGTTTGGAAAGACAAAGTATTTGTTATGATGTGTCATATTTAGTATTGTGTTTATCTAGGAATTGTTGACACATCCTCCTAATTTATATAATGTTTATATGAACATTGTATGTTGAAGAAATGCATATTGTTGTCTAAATTAATCAACTTGAGGTGGATAGTGTGTTGTTCATGTTATCTTTCCAACTAGTTGTTGGATTAGTGTACCTTAATCGGAAGCTAGTTCAATCTTTATAAACATTAACATGATTATTAAACACGTGAGCCTCATTGTATGACTTTAGGTGGTTGGTTTGTGTAATTCATGCTAGCTTTCCGAATAGTCATTTGATTAGATATCTTTGACGAGAATTTAGTCAATTTACGTATTGTGTAATTGCCATGTTTCTATGAATGTATTGAATGTATTCTAAATGGATTCGACACCGAAGTGATATTTTCTCCTTGATTGTTTGATTTGTGACTTTAGTCTAGTTTTATATTCTTACATAATAGTTTAATTAAAAATCAACTTAAACATCTTTTACCCATACTTGATTGAATCTTAGTCCCGGTTTATTATCGCATCCCACCGTGTCCACGGATTGATATCCGGTTCTTACCTTTACTATATTGCTATCAGACGGGTACACTGCCCAGTGTGTGTGATTAGTGTTTGGTGAAAACCCTTTTTAAAACTAATTGTGTAAAATACTTATAAAAATATATATATAGTTTACACGCATCAAGGATAGACTTCCATTATAAGCGGCTTCTGGGTGATCCTGTCGATCATGTACTTTGATGTCACCCTCTTGCACTGAGCCATCTTCATTACCTTGAAGTCATTGTCACATTGTCTTCTAAGAAATTCGTCGAAGTTACTTGCATCTCCATCGTTCCCCAAGTTGTAGAAGGGAACCATGATTAAAGTTCTGAGATCATATTTGGGCAAGGATTAAAAGTCGTGCTTATCAACAAAATACTCGACCCTTACATTTTTCCTCTTGATCAGGTAGAGATGCTTCTCACGGTCATACATCCAGCTTAAAATGAGAGAACGATCATTCTTCTTTGCAAGTGTGTTGAATGCTGTGACATAATGAACTTCTGGTGGAGGAATGAAGTTGAACAAACTTTCTTTTTTGTCTGCACTGCCTGTGGAAGATGTCGCTTTAGAGGCGTCTTTATGTTTAGCCACAGGGTCAACAGTTTCCTCTATTTGGGGAGGTGAATTACCTTCGGCGAATATATCGCTGTCAATGCCGGTAATCACCTTTCCCTAAGCATCGATGTATGTAGGAGAGGTAGGCATATTTAAGTGAAAGAAATCTTTGGCCTCAAAGATATCCTCTCCTGCAAAATCATCATCCAACACAGCTGAATCCCTTTCATATGAGAACGCAGAGTCTGATTTAAGAAAATCATCCAAACCCTGTTCAAAGTCAAATGAAAGATCATTTTCAAACTGTTGTGCTCCCTTATCTTCTGACACAGGAACGTAAACGACCATTGCTCTGGACATATCTTCTTGTGAGCTTGGTCTTTGGTCTTCCTGGTATTTACTTTGATCATTGTCATCCTTTTTGCCTTTATTATCGTCACCATCACCATCACCATCATGATCATGACCTTTATCATTATTATTGCCACTGCAGCCATCTTATTTTTTTCCTTTTCTTTTTCTCTTTCAATTTCTTCAACTCTTGAAGCACATACTTGATGTTGTCTCTGAGACTTTGGATCTGACCACTTTGGATGTTGATGGTAGTCCTGAGAGTGTTGTTGTCAGTAGAGAGCTTTTCAATCCTTGAATCTTTTGCTAGAGAGTCTTGTTCCAGGCTGAAGACTCTTTGCTGCAGGGCTTGAACATCTACTGGTTCATAGGCACCCTTTTCTTTACCTTTGTTAAGCTTTGCTGGAACGGTGGGTGTGATGATGGGTGTGGAATTCTTTGGGAGTTGTACAGAAGCTTTTGCTCTCTTCCTTGGAACTAGATCAGCTTCATAATCATAGTCTTCGTCGGAAGTATCACTCTGTTGTTTAGATCGGTTGATGAGAGGAGGTTTCCCAGCAGCCTTTCTTTTAACCAGTAAGCTTCGGTGATATTTGTTAGTGGGCAATTCTTCTTTCTCACTCTCTGTTTCTGAGGAATCAATGCCATCTGATCCATCTTCAGACTCACTTTCCTTTTCTTCCACATTGGTCGTACTTGAGCTCTGAGCCTCATCTCCCTTTTCACTGGCAACACTCTGAGTTGCAGTGTCAGAGAACATCAAGTCATCTAAGTTAAGATCGGCCATATATTTTGTATTCTCTTAATTTTCAAAATAAATTGGCCCTTCAATGTTGAAGTTTAGATCAGCCTCATGTTCATCAGCAAGTTGTACATTTGGAATCACAGGCTCATTTACGATTGGAACTTCAGCTTGATTTTGAGCCTGTTGACGCACACGTCTCTATCTACGACGAGGCTGAGGTGGTTGTTGTGGGTGTGGAGGTGGTGGTGGTGGTTGTTATGGATGGGGAGGTGGTGGTGGTGGCTGTGGGTGAGGCTGCTGAGGCTGGTTACCGTTGGTCTCTGGAAAGGCACCGAATTTCTCCAACGGTCTCAGGCCGACATAGAAACCTTTCTTGTTCATGCATATATAGGACAGAATGCTCTTGTCCATCACTCTTACGTGCAGCCTCCTTTGAGTCATAACCAACTCCGGATGTTCTCTGTTAATGATCATCTGTAGGAATCGAGGATACATCAAGAAGACAGACTTCTTCTTTCCAGTTAAATTACTTTTCATTTCTTCAAACACCACCCTTGAGAAATTAAAGTTCTCCCCCGTGACAAGTGCATATACCATTGATGTCATGTTGGCACTTAGCTCATCATAGCCTCCTTTTCTTCCCGAAATACATTTATTTACCACATGTGCCAAATATCTCCAATACGGCGGAAGATATCTCTTTAAAACCGAAGGTAGTTCTCCTTCATAACTCATCCGTTGAAAGGTTTCAGTCATTTGTTCAGTAGTATAACTTGTAGGGTGTTCGGGATTATCACCAAAATTCAAACAAGTTCTTATCACAGCTTCAGTTATTACAATGCGCTTTCCAGCCACTGTACTAGCTATCCCTTCCACATCATTCTCTGTGACAATATCTGCGGTGCTCCAGAAATCTCTGATGAAGTCTTCACATATGTCTGGATGTTGAGATAGAGCATAAAACACCCTAGACGCCCGTAATCCCATAATCATGGATCTAAACACAATGTGATTCTGTGGTGGGTCCTCCAAATAAGTCGGTTCATTATGATCCTTTACAAATTTCAAGTTTGCCATTGCCTACAATAAACAAGTCAAGTTAGATCACGAAAACGAATTAACACATTTGAAGTATGCGGCTAAGTGGTTCATCCGCAGACTTCAAGAATACCGCAAACTTTTATTGACCCGCAAACTTTGTTTAAAACTGCAAACTTCGTTTCAAAACGCAAACTTTGAGTTTACCGCAAACTTCGTTTAAAACCACAAACTTTGAGTTTACCGCAAACTTTGATTTTAACCGCAAACTTCCAAAAAAACCGCAAACTTTAAATTTCAACCAATTTCTTGAATTTAATAAGTTTTTTAGTGTTGAATTTGGGTGTATCAGGATCGCCTGTTCATTTCGACCATCGGATCAATTTCAGTTTTAAAGTTGATTTTAAGGTTCAATTTGGTCCAAAACTCCAATTCTAGTATCGGTTTCAAACAAGAACATCACACACACTTGATTTGCATGAATCCACGGGTAAAACCCTTACCTTGATTGTCGCCAACACTTCTTGAACACAAATATAGCAAAGAATTCACAAAGGCATCAAGTAAATGGTCGATTTAGAACACAGTTGGGGTATGCGGCTGAGGGATTTTTGAAGTATGCGGCTGATGTAAAGCTTTAGCCGCAAACTTCGAGCCCTTTTATAGAAGACCTTCAAGTATGCGTCTTCGCATAAAGTATGCGGCCGCATACTTCTGTATCATTTTAGGGACTGGTTTTTCCTTTTGAATTGTCGGGTCAAGCAGGTACAGTCATTTTGATATTTATAAAACACAAATAAAGAAGAATAAAAATAACTTTAACTAAGCTAAAAACACAAAATCTTTTTGTTCTTTTCAAAATAACAGACTGCCTTGAAACAATAATTTTATAGAAACTCTGTTATGGGATCATATCATCCTACGGTAGACTACACTATACTTATCAGCCGCTCATTTTTTTAGATAGGTCTTGGTGATTGCCAATATATTATCCTTCTAAACTCAAGCCTTTATACCTTAGTTGACAAGCATCAGTGAATGAATTTATCATGTTTTCTGGGTAAAATTTATTCAAGACTTAGTGGGTCCTACACTCATATCTCAGAAACCTGCATTTATTTTAGTGTGAATTAGATGAGTTTTTTATGCACTGAATGGACCCCATAACTTATCTGATAAGCCTTCCCTTCCTCATGATCTTTAGAGCACCTAAATATAACTAAATGAGCATAACTAGCACGGGTCAATGGACTGTTCAGGAAATCTCTGACAAATTTGATTACAAACATAGCACGGCGGACTTACATGTTCACAAACAGTAAATGCTCAGGGTCATTGCATTACGGACTTATATGCCTTGATAAGAGATTCCTTCCCAGACCCACGTTCCCAAAGAGAAAAATATTTACAAGTATACTAATATGTAAGTCTTTTGACATATCTTTTTGTATTTTCCTATAGCACGACAATGACATTGCGTGTCTTTTTGCTCGAATTTCTGCATTACAGAGTAGCTATGCACTTTCATTGAGTGTCTTTTCACCTAACGCATGTCATTGCATGTCTTTTATCTATATACATATATATACGGACTTGTATCAAGTCGGCTCGCAACCCCTTTGTGAAGGGTCTCGGCTTGTGCAATCCAGAGATAGTATGTTCATCCACGGTTCATCAATCTTTATATGTAAGTGTTCAATTATTTACAGGAAATAAATATTCTACCAATCTATGATATGTTCCCCACTAAAGTAATGATCTTTATGTTTAGCAGAGCCTATCAACATATCACCCTAAGATCCTGATCTTTTCAACTACAGGCCTTACATAAGATGATCTAACCTCTAGAATGATGTACTATCATTTCCTAATCAATAGAGTTCTCAATTTTTCTCAATAGAATGACTTTCTTAACAACCACAATATTTTTGTTTAAAGATGAAACTAAAAACTTAAACCGAAAATCTTTTTGGCGTTTTTAGGAAATTTCTCCCCCTAAACTTTTGCATTTAAGAAATAAATCAAAATTTAAACAAGCTAAAAACTAAGAAAAATATTTTTGGTGACCTAACCTGCGACCATTAATCAAAACAAATCATTTTCAGACATTCAACCAGAAAGTTGAATCTTGCCAAATCAAAAGCCTTTGTAAAAATGTCAGCGACATTCTTATCAGAAGATACCTGCTCCAGATGCATGAGTTTTCTTTCAAAACAGTCACGAATATGATGCACTCTAATGTCTATGTGCTTAGTTTTAGAGTGTTGGGCCGGATTCTTAACAATTTGCAATGCAGCCTCATTATCATAGAAAATAGGAGAGCCACAAAAATTCAAATTGTAATCCAGCAATTGGTGTTGCATCCAAATAACCTCGGAGCAACATGCGGATGCGGCGACATTTTCAGCTTCGTCAGTAGAAGTCGAAACGGTGGTCTGTTTCTTGCAATGCCATGAGACGAGTCTCTCCCCCAGAAACTGACACCCTCCAGATGTGGATTTTCTATCCAGATTGCATCCTCCATGATCACTGTCAGTAAAAGCAAACAAGTTAAATTCCGAATCTTTTGGATACCAAAGGCCTAGCCGAGGCTAGCCCTTCAAGTATTTAAAAATTGTTTTGACAGCATTAAGATGAGAAAGTTTTGGATTAGCCTGATATCGTGCACACTGGTAAACCGCAAACATGATGTCTGGACGGCTAGCGGCCAGGTACATTAACGAGCCAATCATTGACCTGTAGAGATGTTGGTCAATCCCTGGTTCACCAAGATCTGGAGTAAGAACAGGACGTGTTGCCATAGGTGTTGAGGCCAGTTTGGAGTCAGTAAAATTGAACTTGAATAGAATGTCATTAACATATTTTTCCTGATGGATTAGGATGCCATCATCATTCTGTCTAACCTGCAACCCCAGAAAGAAAGCCATCTCTCCCATTGAACTCATTTCAAACTTTTTCTTCATAACTTCTTCAAACTCTTTGAACAGTTCAGCATTCGTTGATCCAAAGATGATGTCATCAACGTAAATTTGGCCAAGAATAAGATCGTCCCAGCTTCTTAATGAACAGTGTTTGATCTATGGCTCCCCGAGTATAACCATTTACAAGAAGGTGCTCTGTTAGAGTGGCATACCATGCACGTGGTGCTTGATGTAAGACATACAAGGCTTTGTCTAGTTTGTAGACATGATGTGGATGATTTCGGTCTTCAAATCTCAGTAGTTGACACACGTAGATTTCTTCTTGAACCTTTCCGTATAAAAATGTTTTCTCCACATCCATTTGAAATACCTTGAAGTTCATATACGAGGCATAGGCCAAAAAGATTCGGATGGCCTTGAGTCTTGCAACCGATGCAAGCACTTCTTCATAATCTATCCCTTCTTGCTGGTAAAATCCTTGCACAACCAGTCGTGCTTTATTCCGAACGATAATATCACTATCATCTTTCTTGTTTCTGTAAACCCAACGAGTACCAATGGGCAACTTGCCTTGTGGTAGTGGCACAAGTTCCCAAACCTTCAATTTTTCAAACTGCATCAGCTCTTCTAGCATAGCCTCCACCCAACTCGCCTCACTCAAAGCCATTTTAATGTTCTTTGGCTCAACCTGAGATATATAAGCTGAGTATAGGCAGATATTGATTACCCCAGATTTGCTTCTTGTTCTCACACCACCAGAGAGAGGACTAATGATGTCCTCTATAGGGTGATCTTTATGAATTCTTGATTGTGGAATATCCTCTTCCTGTAACGTTTCAGGTAAGTTGGTGATATGTTTATCTGCTTCATCAGATATGGCAATCGGCTCCTCAATAACATTTGATTCAGGAAGTAAGGCTTGTGATGAATGATCGCTACCGGATATATCATCTTCCTGTGAAGCAGTGCTGCTGCCAGATGCAACAGTCTCTTGAGAGGCAGGATTACTCCCAGATGCAACATTTTCTTGTGAGTGTGATTCGGAAGCTTTAGAAAATGAAGGTGATGCATGATCAGGGTTTTCATATATTTTGTAATCTCCTGTGTTGTATTTGTAGAAGCTATCATCTGTCACGTCACAAGCATCAGAATAAGCATTAAACAGCTTAAATACATAATCATAATCAAATAACCAATTTGGACCAGAATCTGCATCGGTTTGGTTGAGCTCCTGCTAGTCAATGTAGCATGATTCCACAATCTGCTTTGTTCTTTTGTTGTACACTCTGTAGGCTATCTTGCTGGATGAATATCCAACAAAATAACATTCATCGGCCTTTGCATCAAACTTGGACCCAACAGTACCATTATGCAACAGTGTGCATAAGCATCCAAATGCTCTAAAGTGACCAACTTTCGGCTTTTTTTTAAACATGATCTCATAAGGAGTCTTCAATTGATGCTTGTTGAACAGCACCCTGTTCTGCACATAACATGCAATGTTGATTGCTTCAGCCCAAAAGAATACTGGCAATTTGGAGTCGGAAATCATTGTTCTTGTAGCTTCTATGAGGGTACGATTTCTTCGTTCAGCAACTCCATTTTGTTTAGGAGTTCTAGCTGTCACACCCCAACTTACGACGGAATACGTCGGGACGGGACATGTAGACTGTTCAAAAGCTCATGATCTACTAAATTACATAATTTTATTAAAATGGTTTAAATGTACAATACATATTGATCAAACAATCAAAAACTAACAAAATTCTAGTTAAATTGTCACTAGATCCAGTGGTAAACCTTGATGTTTCACACAGAAACCACCCGGGTTCGAACCGGGTGGTCAGTTTTATTTTTAAAATCAGTTTTAATCACCCAAACTTTTTATAAACATTACTTTTATAAAACATACATCATTTAAAACAGAATACTATAAAAGTTTGCAAATTTAACATACAATATCTATTTTTACAAATTTATTGTTTAAAACCCCATTTAAATTATCTAAAAATATCTTTTAAATAATTAAAACAAAATAATCAATTTCCTAATTTATAAATATATGGACAAGATATGTTATAAAATATGCATTTTTGTAAATCATTTATTTATCCCATATATACATACATATATATATATATATATATATATATATATATATATATTTGAGTAAAAACCCTTTATATATATATATATACACACATTATATCGTTTATTTATTATATTAAAATTATTATTACAATGCACCTAGGGTTTTCTTTAATCCATATTAGTATGTTTTTGACACTTTTCATAAATAAATAAATAAATGGATGGAATTATTAAATATTTTATATAAAAATCATATTACTTTTAGCAATAATTATTATTTTAATTAAATAAATAAAAAGGGTTTTATTTATTTAATCTTAAACCCTAAAGACACATAATATTTTCATATAACATTTTGAACTCCCAAAGTTACACCAAACTTTTGATAACTTATATTTTCTTACATAAAATAATACAAACTTTATATATAAGTTCTCACATAACAAAACCCGATGAACTTTTGACCAAGCCTTAGACCTTGTGCATATTATTAATTCAAGATCATACTTTCCACACTAGGTTAACTTGTGATTTGAGAATCATTTGTGCTTCATATTTGCTCGTGCTATCCAAACAACATATACAAGTGAGTTTTACATAGCCCCTTCTTATATTTTGCACTTTTTGGGGGGAAACATGATCACACTTTGAACTCTTTGCAATTTACTCATATACAATTCAATAATATGACGCTATGTGTTATTTGTGCTTTATGCTTGAATGTTATGAGTTAAGACTACATATACATGACATTAGTACAATCATTAACTCAGTACAAGCCAACGGTTAACATTGATAGATCTATTGCGTCTGACAAACCCACCCGGTTAGGGTGTTTGTTACTGACATTACATTAGGGTAACCTGCGGGTTATGCCTCATAACAGTCACAAGGTTTGATTGTACACTTAGTTTAACTATAGATTCTCTATAAATGTCTTATATATCATGTATCGTATGAATTGTATAAAACATTTTCTTTAACTTTATTTGTGATGTCAAAACCTATGTATGCTCACCAACTATTTATAGTTGACCCTTTCATTTTAATCATGTTTCAGGTTGAATTATTTGAAGTACAAGTTATTCACTTAGGAGCATATGGACCTAGTGACAATTTAACTAGAATTTTGTTAGTTTTTGATTGTTTGATCAATATGTATTGTACATTTAAACCATTTTAATAAAATTATGTAATTTAGTCGATCATGAGCTTTTGAACAGTCTACATGTCCTGCCCCGACGTATTCCGCCGTCGGTTGGGGTGTGACAGATTGGTATTAGAGCCTTGGTTATAGGGAATTAGGTTATTAGACACTTTTGACCTAGACTATAACCTTAGGACACCCATTTATACCATGCTCTATGATTCTATGATATGCTACATGCTATGTGCTACATGTTTAATATATTATGTGTTAAATTATTTAATGACTTATTTGGCTCTGTATATATAATAGGTTAAGAACAATAATACCTATACCCTTACCCTAAACCTCCATCCTTCCTCCATGTCATCATCATTATAGCATATGGAACGTCATATTCATAGGCATAAGTCTATTAAATTTCTTTTTACACCTCGTTAGGGTTTTAAACTTTGTTAACTAGTAGAGGGCACGTGCAATCTGGAAGGGTGACACCTGTATCCTGGGTTTTCTGTCTAGGAAAGCATTTCATATAAATCTCAATCAACCGAGGGATCTGTATGCTTTCCTGGGAATTCCCGGGATGAGTGTTTACTTATAGGCTAAAGCATGTCTCCTTGAAAGTTATATGAGTTTAATTAACCTTAATGTGTCATAGTATTTAAGTGATTATGTCACTATTTGAGTATAATCCAAACTATGATTAATTACTTTATTATCTTATCCTCTTTAAATTCAATCAACTTCCATATTCTTACACCTCTCGCGGTTTTGTTTAAATCTATAGCATGCCTCCTCGTCGTGCCAATGACACCAACAATGACCTTGCTGCTCTTCTCACTCAACTTATGAACCAACTCACCCAAGCTATTGGTGGCTCTAGTGGCAATGTTAACGGTGGTGGTGGTAGTGGTGCCAACCCACCCCCATGTACTTTCAAGCACCTTAACTCGTGTAACCCTACTAAGTTTTATGGAACTGAAGGAGCCACAGGTCTTTTACAGTGGTTCGAGAGCATTGAAAGTACCTTTCTCAACAGCGACTGTCACGACAACCTCCGGGTCCGCTATGCCACCAGCGTCTTCCAAAAACGGGCGCTCACTTGGTGGAATGGTGAAAAGAGGAATAGGGGCATAGATGTGGCAATGGCTTGCCATGGGACGAGGTCAAATGGCTCATGACCGAGGAGTTCTGTCCTCGCAACGAAATGAAGAAGTTAGAGGCCGAATTTTGGGATCTTGCCTAAGATAGTGGTGAAGGTTTAGCCTACACCACCCGTTTTCATGAGCTAAGTCTTCTAGTACCTCACATGGTCACACCGCTGGCTCGGGGTATTGAAAAGTACATTGGTGGTTTGCCTATGAAAATTCAAGACACCGTCCTAGGGAGAAACCCATCTACTCTTGAAGACGCCATCCGCCTATCTGCCACGTTAACCGATAATCAAGTGAAGGCGGGTACGTTGACAAGAAAGGGCGCCAAGAAAGTCTCTGACACAACAACACCTTCTGAGCCCTCCAAAGAACTCAAGTCTGAACCCTATCACAACAACAAGAAGCGAAAGGCTAAAAACTTTGTTGTTGTTACTCCAGCCACTCCAGTCAACCAGGTTGCCGCTATGACTCAGAACATGGCCAAGAAGCAATATGTAGGCAACAACCCTTTGTGCAGCACATGTAATTTCCATCATGTCCCAAATGTAGCATGTCGTCTATGTGCTAGTTGTGGAAGGTATGGTCATGTAGCCAACTATTGCCGCTCTAAACCACCGGGTAATCAAGCTGACCAGGGAAGCAGAGCCAATCAAGTAGTTCCGGCTATTACTAACGGGCATGCATGTTTTGAGTGTGGTAACCCAAACCACTACCGACACCAATGCCCAAAACTTGCCAATACTAACCAAGGTGGAGCTCGTGGGCGTGCCTTCAACATAAACACCAATGAAACCCAAGCCAATACCGAGACAGTGAATGAGACCAATTAAAGATAGTACATGATGGAGTCGAATGGAGATCTAATCTAGAATAAATTATGCATTGTAATCATTTACGTTATCTTGTCATTGTTCGAACTGTTTATATCTATTACGGGTTGTCACTATGAATTTGAGTTTGCTAGCCAATTTCAGAAAGTGAATCATTTCGCCATCAACCATCCATATAAACACTGACGAATTTAAAAGTTAAAACTCATCTACCTACATCATACATGAACGCAAAGTAACGCACTCGATCACTGTAACATCCCAAAAATTATAAAACGAACCGGTGATTTAGTCGGAATATTTGAACAAAAAGGGAGCGGGCTTGGGCTCGGCTTCAATGGGCCGAGGGAAGCCCAGGTATATAAGAGGCAGGGCAGCCCTCTTCTCTGCTCATTCCCCCACTCACGCAACTTCTAGAGAGAGAAATGAGAGCTCGGGTCTAGAGAGAGAAAGTTGACGGATCATCCCGGAATTGAGGGAACACGTTACTGCTAAGCTCGTGAGAAGAACCTCCGGATCAGAATCTCGATACAGGTAATGATCTTGCCTAAATCTGAGTTTTTGTTCGTTTTTGGGATTTTCGGGTTTTGGCTAAAAAGGTAACGATTTTGCGGATGGAACTTGAAAATGAGCTTAGGTATAGCATCTAGAATGAAAATCGAACGTTTTGATCTAAGAAAAATTGAGGTACTGACTCGATCAGACTCGCATGCAAAAAACTTCAGATTTTTGGGAAGACGATCTGTGCAGGCCCATCGAAACTACCTAGTTTCGATATGTGCAGGCCCATCGAAACTACCTAGTTTCGATGTGTGCAGGCCCATCGAAACTACCTAGTTTCGATGTGTGCAGGCCCATCTAAATTACCTAGTTTCGATATGTGCAGACCCATCGAAACTACCATAGTTTCGATATGAGCCCACGATCCGAAGTTAAGATTACACCTAAGTTACTTATCGAAACTACCAAGTTTCGACATACACAACCTATCGAAACTATCAAGTTTTGATATAAGCAAATCCATCGAAACTACTAGGTTTAAGCATAGGGATGTCTAGTGTCATCTAGGAGCACCACCTTACACGTATGGCTTTATTATAACAGATCGTGAGTGACATTAGTGACGCGCAGTAGCCAGCTAAGAGTATTTCAGAAACTACTTATCCGGTGAGTTCTAGAAGCCCTCTTTTAAATGTTTTAATAATGTTTTTGGGCTGGTGTGCATACGTAACGATGTAACGATTTTATAAAACGATGTTTATGAAGGTTGTATGTAACGTTTTATAAAATGATGTTTATGAGTGATGTTTTAGAAGGAAAGGTTATGAAGGAAGTGTTTATGAAATATTTTGCCAAAAGAAGTTTATGAAGTGTGTTAATGAATGAATGAATGTTTTTAATAAAACGTACGAATGCTTTAACTGAAGTTTTTGAAGTGAAAGAAGCGAAGGTTTATGAAAGTCACAAACGAACGAATCTGCCAATATTCCTTAGGGAATGAAGGTTAAGGGATGGGAAGTATGTTATGTGCCTTTACCTTTTAGGGGCCTTTGTGGCTGGCTAACTGTTGTACAACTAGGGCGATGACGGTCGTCAAGGGGATTATCGTGATCCTTGAAGTTGGTACGATTTACCTTACGGGGTAGTCGTGCTTGAAGTTTGGTACTTGCGCCCTACGGGGTGCAGTGCTTGAAGTTTGGTACGCGCTATCCTTTGGGACGCCGTGCTTGAAGGGTTGGATGACCTAAGTATCGGGCCCTAGGAGTTCCTCACCTGAAGGACAGTACGGTGATGATGGGCCTAGTGGTGGTGATCCTTAGTTCATTCAACCAGTATGTAACGTATGGATTTGACGGTTACGAGAAGGCGCAGATTCGATATGTTCGTTGACTAATGTTTATGAAGTGTTATGTTTTGTTATTGCATTACTTTACGTACGCCTTTTATTAAATGAAGTATGAAGTTATGTTTTTGGCAAATTATTCGAAGTTAAAGTTTTATGTTAAAACTAGAACTCACCAGCGTAGCTGACTTTTTAGTATGCACATTCAGGTTAAGGCAGGTTATGAGGATGGACGGTGATGCTTGGCTAGCGAGAGGAGTTACCCGACTGACTATGAAGACTGGCATCTCGTTATGTTTAGTTATGATGTATTTATGTTTTAAACAATGTTTACGCTTCTGCATGTATGAACAATGATGACGTTATGTTTTAATGAAGTATTTTCTGCTGCGTTAATTGATATTCATGTTTAAGAATTGTTTGTGAATGAGTAAATCCAACAAGTGAGGCCTCCCGGGTTTGGGGCCTTACAAGTTGGTATCAGATCAATAGTTTGAGAGATTCGGACACTCCTAGTGTCTGAACTTAAACTGTGAATGGGACCGAAAGCGGATGTCAGTACGGGTAACTCGAGCCACAGCATCAGGTATGAAGGTAGTATATATATTTACATATATAGTATGCCTTAGAAAGGGTTAGGTAAGGACTTGTGTTCTGATGGAATCACAAAGGTGGTCAAATAGAAATCGAAAGCTAGTGTAATGGTTAATTGCAGATGGCCAGTGTATATTAACATCTTACAGTACTTATTGAATTTTATTTGTTAACTAGCATGATAACATTGGATTCTTGTCTTATAGAACAAAATGGCAAGAAGAGGAAACGGAAGGCGTGGTGGCCGTATCGGTGGTCGTACCGGCGGTCGAAATGGTGGGCGTGGCAGGATCCCTACGCGCCAAGAGAATAGTGAAGAAGGAAGTGTTCACACTGAACCGGCGGTTAGTGTGCATGGAACTGAGCAGACGCTGGTTGAAGAACAACCTTTCACTTTTGAACCAGAAGTGAGAGCAGCTATAGCTCGAGAGTTCACAGAATTGATGAAGACTTCTCTACCAGGTCTGTTGGCAGAAGCATTGAAGCAGGTTAATGGGATGGGTGGGTCCAGTGCGTCAATAGGTGCTCAGAACAATGAGACCGACAACGCACCGCCTGCTCGCGGATGCGACTACAAGTCATTTAAAGCATGTGACCCACCGGTCCTCACTGGAAAGAAAGACGCGGTGGCTACGTTTGATTGGGTGATCCGTATGAGAAGGTGGAGAGAGAATTTCTGGGTTTGAAGGCCGGGAACATGACGCACCGGCAATACACAACCCAATTCAATGAACTAGCACGTCTGGTGCCACATCTTGTCACTACTGAAGAGAGAAAGATTGCCTGCTATATTCAAGGGTTGTTGGACCAAGTCCGCACCTTTGTTAAGGCAAACGCCCCTACTACCTATGATTCGGTAGTAGAACTGAGCGGCGTGGTATTTGATGATCTGGCACTGAATGTCATTGCAATTGAAGAGCCTAAGAAAAAGTTGAGTTTTCCAGCTAAACGATCGGGTGGGAAGTTGTTTGGGGCTTGGGACAAGCAGGCCAGGGTAGGTGGGACGACAGTCTGTGGGAAATGTGGGGTAAGACATGCGGGTGAATGTCGGTTAAGATCGAATCTGTGCTTTAAATGCGGCAAGACCGGGCATTACTCCCGTGAATGCCCGCAAGGCTACAAGTGCTACAATTGTGGGGAAAATGGTCATATGAGTCGGGAATGCACCAAGCCCAGGATGAGTGAAGCCGGGAAAGGGAAAGGCCCGGAGAAGAAAGAAGAGAGGCCCCGAGCAAAGACTCGTGCGTACGCGCTGACGCAAGACCAAGCCAAGGCAGAACCCGACGTGGCGTCCGGTACGTTCATCCTTGACAACACTTTTGTTTCGGTGCTATTTGATTCGGGTGCCAGTAAGAGTTTTATATCTGCGACTTTTTGTAAACGAGTGAAGTACGCTGCCAGTAAGCTAGAAAGGGCCTTTAGCGTAGAAACCGCTGAGGGTAGAACCGCGAGAGTGACCGATGTAGTTGACAACTCCAAGATAAAAATAGAAGGTCATAGGTTCCCTGTCAGATTGTTTGTTATGGTTTTGGAAGGGTTTGATGTCGTGTTAGGTATGGATTGGCTAACTGCCAATGAAGCGCAAATTATATGCAAACGAAAGATAATCCGACTCAAGGCTCCGGATGGTAGCAAAGTCGAGGTTCTTGGAGATCGGGACGCCCCGATGCCAAACGTCATCTCGATGATTAAGGCAACAGATTATTTGAGGCGCGGATGCGAGGCGTATCTGGTGTACGTGATTGACAAGTGTAAGGAAGTGAAAGAACTAGATGATGTACCCGTGGTATGCGAGTACCCGGAGGTGTTTCCAGAGGATTTGCCTGGGATACCACCCGACAGAGAGATTGAATTTCGAATCGACTTAGTACCAGATGCCCAGCCCGTGGCTAAGGCTCCATATCGACTAGCACCAGTGGAGATGAAGGAACTTATGGTCCAACTAGACGAGTTACTTGAGAAAGGATTTATCCAACCGAGCATCTCGTCGTGGGGTGCTCCGGTGTTGTTTGTGAAGAAGAAAGACGGTTCGATGAGAATGTGTATTGATTATCGCGAGTTGAACAAGCGTACCGTAAAGAACAAGTACCCGTTACCAAGGATCGACGACATGTTCGATCAATTGCAAGGCGCAAGTTGGTTCTCGAAAATCGACCTTCGGTCCGGGTACCATCAGTTGAAGGTAAGGGAGGAAGATATACCGAAAACTGCATTTCGCACGGGTTATGGACATTTCGAGTTCCGCGTAATGACTTTCGGATTGACAAACGCCCCCGCAGCGTTCATGGATTTGATGAATAGAGTTTGTCGACCAATGCTGGATCGATCGATAATCGTGTTCATCAATGATATCCTTATCTACTCCAAGAATGAGGGTGATCACGCGTGTCACTTGAAGGAAGTATTGGAAGCTCTGAAGAAGGAAAAGTTGTATGCTAAGTTCTCCAAATGCGCGTTCTGGCTTAGGGAAGTCCAATTCCTAGGTCACGTCATTAACCCGAACGGCATTATGGTTGACCCAGCAAAGAGAGTGACGATAAGAGAATGGAGTATTCCTAAAACGCCAACTGAAATCCGTAGTTTCTTGGGATTGGCAGGCTACTATCGGAGATTCATCCAGGATTTCTCGAAAATAGCTTCGCCGTTGACAAAGTTGACTCGGAAAGGGGTTAAGTATGAATGGGGTTCGACCCATGATGAGGCGTTTAAGGAATTGAAGAAGAGGCTAACCCAAGCTCCAGTCTTGGCCCTCCTCGAGGGCAATGAAGACTTAGTGGTATACTCTGACGCTTCGGGTCAGGGATTGGGATGCGTGTTGATGCAACGCGGAAGAGTGATCGCGTATGCGTCACGGCAGTTGAAGATTCACGAAGCTAATTATCCGACTCATGATTTGGAACTTGCTGCTGTCGTATTCGCATTGAAAATATGGAGGCACTACCTTTACGGGGTGAAGTTTACTATTTACTCCGACCACAAAAGTTTGAAATACATCTTCGAACAGAAAGAACTTAATATGAGGCAGAGGCGATGGTTGGAACTGTTGAAAGACTATGACTGTGAAATAATGTACCACCCTGGAAAGGCAAACGTGGTGGCTGACGCTCTAAGCCGAAAGGATGTGCCTACTCCTATTAGGGTGAAAGCTTGCCAGTTGGTGGTAACATCGGATGTGATGAGAGAAATTGAAAAGGCTCAAGATGAGGCACTTAAAGAAGAAAACATAAAGAAGGAAAGGATGGTTGGCCAACAGGACAAGTTGGAATATAACACCCTTGGTGTTAGGACACGTTTTGGACGGATATAGATACCTATGGGTGGCGAGCTTAGAACCAAAATCTTGGATGAGGCTCATAAGTCTCGGTACTCTATCCATCCTGGTACCAATAAAATGTACCAACATCTGAGGAAGGAATACTGGTGGCCTGGGATTAAACTTGAGGTGACAAGGTATGTAAGCAAATGCTTGACTTGCTCACAAGTAAAGGCCGAACACCAGAAACCGTATGGAAAGGTTCAACCACTTGATATACCGGAATGGAAGTGGCAACACATTACCATGGACTTCATAACCAAGCTACCTCGCACAGCTAAAGGTCATGATACCATTTGGGTAATTGTGGACCGTTTAACAAAGAGTGCTCATTTCCTACCTATTCGCGAGACGTTCTCGTCGGAAAGGTCAGCAGAGGTGTTTATTAACGAAGTAGTAGCACGGCATGGGATGCCTTTGACGATAGTATCCGACTGGGACACACGATTCACATCGAGGTTCTGGAAAAGATTTCACGAGGCGATGGGCACGAGACTTAATATCAGTACGGCATACCACCCGCAAACGGATGGTCAGTCCGAAAGGACCATTCAGACATTGGAGGATATGCTTCGTGCTTGTATTATCGATTTTGGCGGCAGTTGGGACAGTCATCTACCATTAGCCGAATTCTCCTACAACAATAGTTATCACACGACGATAGGCATGCCGCCTTACGAAATGTTGTATGGGAGAAGATGCAGAACCCCGGTTTGTTGGGGCGAGATTGGACAGAAGGAATTAGGGAGTCTGGAAGTAATAAGGGAAACGTCGGAAAGGTTTGATCAAGTCAAAGCACGAATGAAGGCCACACAAGATCGTCAAAAGTCCTACGCGAATAAACGGCGAAGGCCTATTGAGTTTGATGTTGGGGACAGAGTAATGTTGAAAGTGTCACCCTGGAAGGGAATCATACGATTCAGGAAGAGAGGAAAGTTAAGTCCGAGGTTTGTCGGACCGTTCAGGATAATGGCACGGGTTGGTGAAGTCGCTTATCGGTTAGAGTTGCCTGATGAGTTAAGTGGAATTCATCCTACCTTCCATGTATCACACTTGCGAAAGTGTTTGGCGGATGAATCGGCTCACGTACCACTTACTGACATCGAGGTAGACAATAGCCTTAACTACATCGAAGAACCCGTGGCCACCCTAGATCGAAAGGAGAGACGTTTACGTAATAAAGTTATCCAATTGGTTAAAGTCCAATGGAAACATCGAAAGGGATCGGAAGCCACTTGGGAAACGGAGACAGAAATGAGGGAGTCGTACCCTCAACTATTTGACTTATGATAGGTTTCGGGGACGAAACCTATTGTAAGGGGGGTAGACTTGTAACATCCCAAAAATAATAAAACGAATAAATATAGCGAGACCGGTGATTTAGTCGGAATATTTAAACAAAAAGGGAGCGGGCTTAGGCTCGGTTTCAACGGGCCGAGGGAAGCCCAGGTATATAAGAGGTAGGGCAGCTCTCTTCTCTGCTCATTCCCCCACTCACGCAACTTCTAGAGAGAGAAAGGAGAGCTCGGGTCTAGAGAGAGAAAGTTGACGGATCGTCCCGGAATTGAGGGAACACGTTACTGCTAAGCTCGTGAGAAGAACCACCAGATCAGAATCTCGATACAGGTAATGATCTTGCCTAAATCTGAGTTTTTGTTTGTTTTTTGGGATTTTCGGGTTTTGGCTAAAAAGGTAACGATTTTGCGGATGGAACTTGAAAATGAGCTTAGGTATAGCATCTAGAATGAAAATCGAACGTTTTGATCTAAGAAAAATTGAGGTACTGACTCGATCAGACTCGCATGCAAAAAACTTCAGATTTTTGGGAAGACGATCTGTGCAGGCCCATCGAAACTACCTAGTTTCGATATGTGCAGGCCCATCAAAACTACCTAGTTTAGATGTGTGCAGGCCCATCGAAACTACCTAGTTTCGATGTGTGCAGGCCCATCGAAACTACCTAGTTTTGATATGTGCAGACCCATCGAAACTACCATAGTTTCGATATGAGCCCACGATCCGAAGTTAAGATTACACCTAAGTTACTTATCGAAACTACCAAGTTTCGACATACACAACCTATCGAAACTATCAAGTTTTGATATAAGCAAATCCATCGAAACTACTAGGTTTAAGCATAGGGATGTCTAGTGTCATCTAGGAGCACCACCTTACACGTATGGCTTTATTATAACAGATCGTGAGTGACATTAGTGACGCGCAGTAGCCAGCTAAGAGTATTTCAGAAACTACTTATCCGGTGAGTTCTAGAAGCCCTCTTTTAAATGTTTTAATAATGTTTTTGGGCTGGTGTGCATACGTAACGATGTAACGATTTTATAAAACGATGTTTATGAAGGTTGTATGTAACGTTTTATAAAATGATGTTTATGAGTGATGTTTTAGAAGGAAAGGTTATGAAGGAAGTGTTTATGAAATATTTTGCCAAAAGAAGTTTATGAAGTGTGTTAATGAATGAATGAATGAATGTTTTTAATAAAACGTACGAATACTTTACTTGAAGTTTTTGAAGTGAAAGAAGCGAAGGTTTATGAAAGTCACAAACGAACGAATCTGCCAATATTCCTTAGGGAATGAAGGTTAAGGGATGGGAAGTATGTTATGGGCCTTTACCTTTTAGGGGCCTTTGTGGCTGGCCAACTGTTGTACAACTAGGGCGATGACGGTCGTCAAGGGGATTATCGTGATCCTTGAAGTTGGTACGATTTACCTTACGGGGTAGTCGTGCTTGAAGTTTGGTACTTGCGCCCTACGGGGTGCAGTGCTTGAAGTTTGGTACGCGCTATCCTTTGGGACGCCGTGCTTGAAGGGTTGGATGACCTAAGTATCGGGCCCTAGGAGTTCCTCACCCGAAGGACAATACGGTGATGATGGGCCTAGTGGTGGTGATCCTTAGTTCATTCAACCAGTATGTAACGTATGGATTTGACGGTTACGAGAAGGCGCAGATTCGATATGTTCGTTGACTTATGTTTATGAAGTGTTATGTTTTGTTATTGCATTACTTTACGTACGCCTTTTATTAAATGAAGTATGAAGTTATGTTTTTGGCAAATTATTCGAAGTTAAAGTTTTATGTTAAAACTAGAACTCACCAGCGTAGCTGACTTTTTAGTATGCACATTCAGGTTAAGGCAGGTTATGAGGATGGACGGTGATGCTTGGCTAGCGAGAGGAGTTACCCGACTGACTATGAAGACTGGCATCACGTTATGTTTAGTTATGATGTATTTATGTTTTAAACAATGTTTACGCTTCCGCATGTATGAACAATGATGACGTTATGTTTTAATGAAGTATTTTCCGTTGCGTTAATTGATATTCATGTTTAAGAACTGTTTGTAAATGAGTAAATCCAACAAGTGAAGCCTCCCGGGTTTGGGGCCTTACAATCACCTACAAAATCCGATAGTTTTTTTGATACGCATAAGACTCAATGAACATTCACAATATACATAATACTAGAGTGATCACATTATACATATTTTCTTGTAAATGAAAACATGTTTGCTTACAATATACATGATACCAAATTGCTCACACTATACATGAAACCTATTTGTGTACAGTGTACATACACTAGATCGTACATGAAACATGAATGTTTACATATAAATAGACTGTTTATAATTGCTACAAGTGACTTATCACATTATATATTCCTTGTAAATTGAAAGCTATAAACTCTAAATCTACTCGGGTTTTGGCGTATTCTTGTCCAAACACGAGTACGCTATGAAACCCTAAATTGTGCCACGCTATTACTCTTTAGTACCTGATCGACTCTATTATCTATGAACATAGTTGTTTGATTAGCAACACATACGTGAAAACAATAGTTATGAATTATGTGATTTGGTGTTACCCCCCCCCCCCTGCCCACATACACAATGGGATGAACTATACAGACCATGCGATGATTTGGATAATTACGGGTGCACACGTAATTATAAAAACCAGCGCATGGAAAACATAGCAAATTTTGTCACGTGTTATGACGTAAAACCTATCGTGATATATAGTAACGAAACTAATGTGATATAATAAGGGCATGGTGGATACGCCGCTGGTACTTCCTATATATAAGTGTTCCTATCATATTATCAGAAGTAGCGTTATTCATGTCCCGTAAGGTTTTTATGTTGTATGACGGACCAATGTTTGTGAAATCTCTTACCCTCTAACAATTCCTTAACATATAAGACTACGTCTTAAGCAAACCCTGATAGTCCAGTTCTCATCAATTCCCTTCCATGTAATTCATTTCACCTATAGAACCTAAATGCTATTCAACAGACTTTATCCGTAAGTTTGATTCAAAACTAAATCCCCTGCCATCCTTCGTACCTGACCTTTAGAAACAGACATGAATCTTAATATCAAATGTACTCCTTAAACCGATAGTCAAAACACATTGGAAATCCAAACCCTAATTCTTTCTGATTTAGTAGCATCCATTAGCTAAATTTCGGGACGAAATCCCCTTAACACGGGGAGACTGTAACATCCCTAGTTTTCCGATCCTATTTTAGTTTTTACAAACATTGCATTAAATCCGGTATTTGTTCAAACACATTATGTCACATAAATTATATTTTTTTTTCTCTTTTTACTAAAATTTCTATCTAAACTTCATGGTACATACTGATTTTCTATAACACACTTTGTGTGCGCGCACACACACACACATATATATATATATATATATATATATATATATAATATTGTGGCATTATAATTATTTTTCTTAAAACTATGAAAATAATTACACATTTGGAATTATAAATTTAAACCACATGTTGGTTAGTTTTAGACAATATATATTAATATATATAAATATATATATATATATATATATATATATATATATTCAACACTTTTAAGTAAACCATTTTAAAAGGGTATAAAATAATTAGTTTTATTAAGTTTTATACAAAACATATATATATATATATATATAAATGTATACATAATTTCTATTTTAATAAACCTAACTTGGACCCCAAATTGATTCTTTTAAACCCTAAACATGAACCCCCCAACCCTTGCAATTGAACCTTTGAACTAGGCTTAATCCCATATGAACTGATTTTGACCTTCATTGTGTCAACTTTGACTCTCAAAGTCAAACAGGCCCAAAAACAATAAAATTTAGCATACAAACTCGATAAACCTGTTGTTATGGGCTTTCACTATGCACGAAATCAATGATCGACCATAATTCGATCCATATATTAGCCCAATTCGATCAATTGCGCGGATGATTTGAATTTTTGAATAGTTTGACCTCCTGGGGTCAAACCTTCAATCCTTTCCAAAACCAGAAATTAAATGCAATTAATCCACGTAAATCATTCCATGACAGACCGTGCATGTACCTAAACCCATTACACGACTCGATTCATCCCATTACAGTCGAAATAATGCGAATTGGAGTCATAGCTGTCACCCGTAAACCTCTCAATCGAATAATACGTTAATAATAAAATTAAACGGATTAAATCACTATGGACCTTCGTACGACTTCATATAATCTCCCCCAACCATCATTTGAGTCTCATTCCATCCCTGTTCGTCGATCTAGCACCCAAAACATCGCCTCTGTCCGTTTAGTCGCCAGGCTTCGTTACGCAACCTTTACATGTAAGAATTACATCATTAGTTTCGTTTGTTTCCACTCATCGAATGCCCCTTATCAAATTATAAAACACCAATCTAAATCGGGTTCAATTTCTAGCAATTTCTCAACCTGTTCATACGGTTTTAAAAAAAAGGGGATTCGATTCGAGTCGGTTAAATGATTTAAGTTTTCACATTCCAGTTTATAGCAGCGAACCCACTCGGTCTAACTGGTTTAATCATTGAACCAGTGGACCGAGTGGCGTGGGTTCGAAACCCACCCAGACAGGTCTTTTTGCGCGTGTCACCGGGCCAAACCCGACCCCCTACCCGGAACACGCTATATGCAAATCCAACCGGGTATTAAACACGAAATAGCCACTGGTCTAGTGGTAAACCTCGATGCTTCACATAGAAACCACCCGGGTTCGAACCAGGTGGTCTGTTTTATTTTTAAAATCAGTTTTAATCACCCAAACATTTTATAAACATTATTTTTATAAAACATACATCATTTAAAACAGAATACTATAAAAGTTTGTAAATTTAACATACAATATCTATTTTTACAAATTTATTGTTTAAAACCCCATTTAAATTATCTAAAAATATCTTTTAAATAATTAAAACAAAATAATTAATTTCCTAATTTATAAATATATGGACAAGATATGTTATAAAATATGCATTCTTGTAAATAATTTATTTATCCCATATATACATATATATATACATATATATATATGAATAAAAACCCTTTATATATATATATATATATATATATATATATATATATATATATATATATATATATATATATATATATATTGTATCCTTTATTTATTATATTAAAATTATTATTACAATGCACCTATGGTTTTCTTTAATCCATATTAGTATGTTTTTGACACATTTCATAAATACATAAATGGATGTAATTATTAAATATTTTATATAAAAATCATATTACTTTTAGTAATAATTATTATTTTAATTAAATAAATAAAAAGGGTTTTATTTATTTAATCTTAAACCCACATAATATTTTCATATAACATTTTGAACTCCCAAAGTTACACCAAACTTTTTATAACTTATATTTTCTTACATAAAATAACACAAACTTTATATATAAGTTCTCACATAACAAGACCCGATGAACATTTGACCTAGCCTTAGACCTTGTGCATATTATTAATTCAAGATCATACTTTTCACACTAGGTTAACTTGTGATTTGAGAATTATTTGTGCTTCATATTTGCTCGTGCTATCCAAACAACATATACAAGTGAGTTTTACATAGTCCTTTTTTATATTTTGCACTTTTTGGGGTGAAACATGATCACACTTTGAACTCATTGAAATTTACTCATATACAATTCAATAATATGACGCTATGTGTTATTTGTGTTTTATGCTTGAATGCTATGAGTTAAGACTACATATACATGACATTAGTACAATCATTAACTCAGTACAAGCCAACGATTAACATTGATAGATCTATTGCGTCTGACAAACCCACCCGGTTAGGGTGTTTGTTACCGACATTACATTAGGGTAACCTGCGGGTTATGCCTCACAAAAGTCACAAGGTTTTAACTATAGATTCTCCATAAATGTCTTATATACCATGTATCGTATGAATTGTATAAAACATTTTTTTAACTTTATTTGTGGTGTAAGACCCCAAACCCGGGAGGCCTCACTCGTTGGATTTACTCATTCACAAACAGTTCTTAAACATGAATATCAAATAACGCAGCAGAATCATTCATTCAACATAACTAAAAACTTGTTCATACATGCGGAAGCGTACATTGTCAATTACATAAACTTAACATAAACAACTCATAACGGGATGCCAGTCTTCATGATCGACCGGGTAACTCTTCTTGCTTGCCAAGCATCACCGTCCATCGTCCATACCTGCCTTAACCTGAATGTGCATACTAAAAAGTCAGCTACGCTGGTGAGTTCTAGCATTTCATAAAAACTTTAACATCAACATTTGCCAAAAACATATCATTCATTCATTTAGTAAAACCTTTCACAAAAGCATGTAATAATAACATCTTTAAAAAGGTTTCGTACCCATATCATCATCAACATCATAATCATAAACACCGTTAAACGGATCGTTCATTAAAACTTTTAACATTCATTTAAGTCATACATTATCGTTATCTAATTCTGTATCTTACTTTACGCGTCACAGTGTTCCCGAAGGAACCTTTGGTGTTGTGGGAAACCGTTACGTATCGCCGTCATTGCCACAACCATACACTACGTGGGTCAACCGTTACGTATCGCCGTCATTGCCCAACCATTCACTACGTGGGGTCAACCGTTACGTATCGCCGTCATTGCCCAACACGCATCTTTCCTTTGGGAATCAACCGTTACGTATCGCCGTCATTGATTTCCCATACCTTATTCACTTAGTATGATCGTCATCACCCGAGTAACCGTCGTTACACCCTTACTAGTTGTACAACATCAAAACCATTGGCAGGCCACTAAGACACTACCCCTGTTGTTCTTATGGCAACTATGGCTCGCTGTCCATAATCTACCACAAGGCTGGGAATCACATTCCCAGACTTCGTTCGTCAATTCCATTCATTCGACATTTTAGATTTGTAATGACTTCTTTAAACCTTTACCTCTTTCCCTTTTCATTAAACATTTCCTCATTTAGACCGTTCATAAACATTCGTAAACCTTTTTGGCAAAAACACTTCATAACCTTTCCTTTCGTAAACCTCGTTTCGTTAAAACATCATTTCGTTAAAACATCATTTCGTTAAAACATCATTTCGTAAGTATGCACACCAGCCCAAAACATTTAACAAAACATTTAAAAGAAGGCTCTATAACTCACCTGATACGCTAATATGGGTTGTCCTAAACGAAGGTCCAACAACGTCACTTCCGATCTGAATTGACTAATTAAATACACATCAGACCATTCCCGACTCTAACGGTTTAACCATTCTAACATACTGACTTCACTTAATCAGTTCTGATGTCTGCGCACTTGCCAAGTGCGCAGACCCTGCTGCCTACGCACTTAGCAAGTGCGCAGACCATGCTTCCTGCGCACTTAGCAAGTGCGCAGGTCCTTCCTCCTGCGCACTTAGCAAGTGCGCAGGTCCCTCCTCCTGCGCACTTAGCAAGTGCGCAGGACCTGCTCCGTGCGCACTTAGCAAGTGCGCACGACCTGTTCTTCGCGAAAAACCCTAACTTTCGCATTCGGGTCTGATCATGTCAAGATCCCAAACCTGTTGCATTCAAAACGTTCGTTTTCCATTAAGGAACTCAAATCCATGATTATCTTTCAATTTCATCCGTTCAAACCTTACCTTTTCACCCAAAACCTGAAAAACCTAAAAATGAACTAAAACTCAGATTTAGGTCGGATTGTTACCTGAATCGAGTTTCTGATCCGGAGGTTCTTCTCACGAGTTATGGAGTAAAACTTTGCTGAAGTCTCGGGTCGATCCGCCAACTTTCTCTCTCTACAGTTTCTCTCTCTAAAAGTTGCAAATGAGAGAAAAAGGGTGGCATAGGCTATTTATAGCTAGCTGACCCATCCGACCCGACCCGCCATGCCTCGTTCGTTTATTCCGTTATTATAACTGTCGTTTTATTTTTGGGATGTTACAAGTCTACCCCCCTTACAATAGGTTTCATCCCCGAAACCCATCGTAAGTCAAATAGATGAGGGTACGACTCCCTCATTTCCTTCTCCGTTTCCCAAGTGGCTTCCGATCCCTTTCGATGTTTCCATTGGACTTTAACCAATTGGATAACTTTATTACGTAAACGTTTCTCCTTCCGATCAAGGATGGCCACGGGTTCTTCGATGTAATTACGGTTGTTGTCAACCTCGATGTCAGTAAGTGGTACGTGAGCCGATTCATCCGCCAAACACTTTCGCAAGTGTGATACATGGAAAGTAGGATGAATCCCACTTAACTCATCAGGCAACTCCAACCGATAAGCGACTTCCCCAACCCGTGCCATTATCTTGAATGGTCCGACAAACCTCGGACTTAACTTTCTCCTCTTTCTAAATCGTACGATTCCATTCCATGGTGACACTTTCAGCATTACTCTGTCACCAATTTCAAACTCAATAGGCCTTCGTCGTTTATCCGCATAGGATTTCTGACGATCTTGTGCGGCCTTCATTCGTGCTTTGATCTGATCAAACCTTTCCGACGTCTCTCTTACGACTTCGAGACTTCCTAATTCCTACTGTCCAATCTCACCCCAATAAACCGGGGTCCTACATATTCTCCCATACAACATTTCGTAAGGCGGCATGCCTATCGTCGTGTGATGACTATTGTTGTAGGAGAATTCAGCTAACGGCAGATGGATGTCCCAACTGCCACCGAAGTCGATAATACAAGCACGGAGCATATCCTCCAATGTCTGAATGGTCCTTTCGGACTGACCATCCGTTTGCGGGTGGTATGCTGTGCTGATGTTAAGCCTCGTGCCCATCACCTCGTGAAATCTTTTCCAGTACCTCGATGTGAATCATGTGTCCCGGTCAGATACAATCGTCAAAGGCATCCCATGCCGTGCTACTACTTCGTTAATAAATACTTCCGCTAACCTTTCCGACGAGAACGTCTCGCGAATAGGTAGGAAATGAGCACTCTTCGTTAAACGGTCCACAATTACCCAAATGGTGTCATGACCTTTAGCTGTGCGAGGTAGCTTGGTTATGAAGTCCATGGTAATGCGTTCCCACTTCCATTCCGGTATATCCAGTGGTTGAATCTTTCCATACGGTTTCGGGTGCTCGGCCTTTACTTGTGAGCAAGTCAAGCACTTGCTTACATACTTTGTAACTTCATGCTTCATTCCAGGCCACCAGTATTCCTTCCTTAGATCTTGGTACATCTTATTGGTACCGGGATGGATAGAGTAACGAGACTTATGAGCCTCATCCAAGATCTTGGTTCTAAGCTCGCCACCCATAGGTATCCATACCCATCCAAAACGTGTCCTAACCCCAAGGGTGTTATATTCCAACTTGTCCTGTTGGCCAACCATCCTTTCCTTCTTTATGTTTTCTTCTTTAAGTGCCTCGTCTTGAGCCTCTTTGATTTCTCTCATCACATCCGATGTTATCACCAACTGGCAAGCTTTCACTCTAATAGGAGTAGGCACATCCTTTCGGCTTAGAGCGTCAGCCACCACGTTTGCCTTTCCAGGATGGTATATGATTTCACAGTCATAATCTTTTAGAAGTTCTAACCATCGTCTCTGTCTCATATTAAGCTCTCTTTGTTCGAAGAAGTACTTCAAACTTTTGTGGTCTGAGTAAATAGTAACCTTCACCCCGTACAGGTAGTGCCTCCATATTTTCAATGCAAATACGACAGCAGAAAGTTCCAAATCATGAGCCGGATAGTTGACTTCGTGGACTTTCAACTGCCGCGACGCATATGCAATCACTCTCCCGTTGGTAGATTCTTGTGTAGTCTTGACTATACCTCTCTCGTTCTTGATAGACGTTATCTTTTCCAGCATCGTACATCCCTAGTCGGTCTTTCACATCTAACCGTTAAGGTTCTTATATCGTCATTCTATGTGAAATGTCTTATCAAACTCAGAGTCGTCCATAGAAGACTCCATGGTCATAATTTCAACTCCTCGTTAAGGTTATCCACCTTGCTATCTGGACGGTTACTATCGATCGTCTCTCAATTATTTGGATCATTATGTATACCTCATAAGCTGTCCAGGGTGCATTCGTCCTTGAAGGACTATACCATGCCGTTCTCGAATGAATCATACCATCCCGTTCCCGAATGATTCCTACTATCAAGTTTCCGAAGGTACCGTACCATCTCATTCCCTAAGGAACCACATCGTCTCGTTCCCTAAGGAACCATATCGCTTCATTCCAGAAGGAACCGGATCGCTTCGTTCCAGAAGGAACTGTGTCGCTTCGTTTCCGTAGGAACCGTATCGCTTCGTTCCCGTAGGAACCGCATCGCTTCGTTCCCGTAGGAACCGCATCGCTTCGTTCCCGTAGGAACCGTATCGCTTCGTTCCCGTAGGAACCGTATCGCTTCGTTCCCGTAGGAACCGTATCAGGTATCCCTTATCAGGTATCCCTTATCACACTCAACTTGTCGGGAAGGTATTCATTCAGATGGCACACCAGTCACTCGAACTTTCCATTCATGTTTTTTTTTTATACACAATCTCTTTCCAGTCTTTCTTTCAAACGTACTTGTCAGGTTTTACATTTCACATCGTTGGTTCATTGAACACCATTCTTCCTACATATCACTGGATGGTCTTAGGGATTGGCATCCCATCTGACCGACAATATATATTTTCTAGCTACTCGTTTCCGTTAGCCTTTTCTGCATGCATTTCTTCTAAAGTCACATTCGTTGGTCTTACTATGGAAATGACACGTACGGTGACACTTGTACTTTCATTTCCTTTCTAGTTTCAGTGGGTCCCTCAACGGCCTTTCCAATTCTAGCAACACTCGCAGCTATTGATTAGACTTAGACATAGTAGAGCGTTCTCTAAGTCGCCTTGAATTTCTTCTTAGTGCCCATGCCTTGCTTCACATTGTTAGTCAAAACTTGTGCTTCACATTCATTCTAGACAAACAATAGGTTTGGTTTAGTCTACACGCCCTAATTAACATCGCGGTTCCCGTCTCTTGTTGTTGTTGGTATATCTATTTTCTCATTTCAGCAGATACTCTTATTAGTTGTCTTGGACTGTCTTCTACATGGAAAGATGCCATTTGTGCATTCGTGCACTCATATATTCTTTGGACATACACTTGTGTGGTTATTTCTTTCATGCTCATGCATACTTCAACAATAGACCGATTCTTATTCATCATAACGTGTTTGTGCTAAGCGTAGCCCACCCTAGCTCCTTGGCATCCTTCATACGTATGCTCGTCTAACTTAGGTAAACCAAAGTTTCATTCCTCCTCATCTTGTCTGTGGCTCGTACTTGCTGACATCATTCACCGTTGTAAGGTACACCATCTTTGACATCGTTATCATTACTAATGATGTTCATCAATCTCCTTAATCGCTACTCGGGTGACTAACATCTCGTAGTCGTGGTTGAGTAATTGGATCAACTCTGATACGTAAGCATTAATCAACACCATAAAATTCGCTATCATGCACGTGCACCTGTAAATTCACAATTTCGCGGATCCAAACGAAATTGCCAATTTACCTTACTCGAGCATTCTAGTTCCTCTTATAACACTTCATAATACTCACGTCTCTTCAAAGTTGAGATTTTGTCCCGGTATTCTCCTCGACACCTCTTACCACTTTCGCGCTAAGTCAACACAATGGAGGACATCTTGCATCACACTTGTACGTTCTCATGCACACTACCTTCCGGTTCCGCAAGAACTCTTGCCTTTTTACTATAAACTTGGTGGGCAGGAATCCTACCGTGTCATCCGGTACGACCCTCACCACGCCTTTCGCCTATTCTACCCTCCATTTCGTTCTTAAAAGACAAGGAATCTAATGTAATCACGCTAGTTAACAAATAAAATTCAATAAGTACTGTAAGATGTTAATATACACTGGCCATCTGCAATTAACCATTACACTACCTTTCGATTCCTATTTGACCACCTTTGTGATTCCATCAGAACACAAGTCCTTTCCTAACCCTTCCTAAGGCATACTACATACACATACTCTACTTTTCATACCTGATGTTGTGGCTCGAGTTACCCGTACTGGCATCCACTTTCGGTCCCATTCACAGTTTAAGTTCAGACACTAGAAGTGTCCGAATCTCTCAAACTATTGCTCTGATACCAACTTGTAAGGCCCCAAACCCGGGAGGCCTCACTCGTTGGATTTACTCATTCACAAACAGTTCTTAAACATGAATATCAAATAACGCAGCGGAATCATTCATTCAACATAACTAAAAACTTGTTCATACATGCCGAAGCGTACATTGTCAATTACATAAACAACTCATAACGGGATGCCAGTCTTCATGATCGACCGGGTAACTCTTCTCGCTTGCCAAGCATCACCGTCCATCGTCCATACCTGCCTTAACCTGAATGTGCATACTAAAAAGTCAGCTTCGCTGGTGAGTTCTAGCATTTCATAAAAACTTTAACATCAACATTTACCAAAAACATATCATTCATTCATTTAGTAAAACCTTTCACAAAAGCATGTAATAATAACATCTTTAAAAAGGTTTCGTACCCATATCATCATCAACATCATAATCATAAACACCGTTAAACGGATTGTTCATTAAAACTTTTAACATTCATTTAAGTCATACATTATCGTTATCTAATTCTGTATCTTACTTTACGCGTCACAGTGTTCCCGAAGGAACCTTTGGTGTTGTGGGAAACCGTTACGTATCGCCGTCATTGCCACAACCATACACTACGTGGGTCAACCGTTACGTATCGCCGTCATTGCCTAACCATTCACTACGTGGGGTCAACCGTTACGTATCGCCGTCATTGCCCAACACGCATCTTTCCTTTGGGATTCAACCGTTACGTATCGCCGTCATTGATTTCCCATACCTTATTCACTTAGGATGATCGTCATCACACGAGTAACCGTCGTTACTCCCTTACCAGTTGTACAACATCAAAACCATTGGCAGGCCACTAAGACACTACCCCTGTTGTTATTATGGGAACTATGGCTCGCTGTCCATAATCTACCACAATGCTGGGAATCACATTCCCAGACTTCGTTCGTCAATTCCATTCATTCGACAGATTAGATTTGTAATGACTTCTTTAAACCTTTACCTCTTTCCCTTTTCATTAAACATTTCCTCATTTAGACCGTTCATAAACATTCGTAAACCTTTTTGGCAAAAACACTTCATAACCTTTCCTTTCGTAAACCTCGTTTCGTTAAAACATCATTTCGTAAGTATGCACACCAGCCCAAAACATTTAACAAAACATTTAAAAGAGGGCTCTATAACTCACCTGATACGCTAATATGGGTTGTCCTAAACGAAGGTCCAACAACGTCACTTCCGATCTGAATTGATTAGTTAAATACACATCAGACCAATCCCGACTCTAACGGTTTAACCATTCTAACATATTGACTTCACTTAATCAGTTTTGATGTCTGCGCACTTGCCAAGTGCGCAGACCCTGCTGCCTGCGCACTTAGCAAGTGCGCAGACCATGCTTCCTGCGCACTTAGCAAGTGCGCAGGTCCTTCCTCCTGCGCACTTAGAAAGTGCGTAGGTCCCTCCTCCTGCGCACTTAGCAAGTGCGCAGGACCTGCTCTGTGCGCACTTAGCAAGTGCGCACGACCTGTTCTTCGCGAAAAACCCTAACTTTCGCATTCGGGTCTGATCATGTCAAGATCCCGAACCTGTTGCATTCAAAATGTTCGTTTTCCATTAAGGAACTCAAATCCATGATTATCTTTCAGTTTCATCCGTTCAAACCTTACCTTTTCACCCAAAACCCGAAAAACCCAAAAACGAACTAAAACTCAGATTTAGGTCGGATTGTTACCTGAATCGAGTTTCTGATCCGGAGGTTCTTCTCACGAGTTATGGAGTAACACTTTGCTGAAGTCTCGGGTCGATCCGCCAACTTTCTCTCTCTACGGTTTCTCTCTCTAAAAGTTGCAAATGAGAGAAAAAGGGTGGCATAGGCTATTTATAGCCAGCTGACCCATCCGACCCGACCCGCCATGCCTCGTTCGTTTATTCCGTTATTATAACTGTCGTTTTATTTTTGGGATGTTACATGTGGTGTCAAAACCTATGTATGCTCACCAACTATTTATAGTTGACCGTCTCATTTTAATCATGTTTCAGGTTGAATTATTTGAAGTACAAGTTATTCACTTAGGAGCATATGGACCTAGTGACAATTTAACTAGAATTTTGTTAGTTTTTGATTGTTTGATCAATATGCATTATACATTTAAACCATTTTAATAAAAATTATGTAATTTAGTCGATCATGTGCTTTTGAACAGTCTACATGTCCCGCCCCGACGTATTCCATCGTCGGTTGGGGTGTGACGACATGCAGACTGTTCAAAAGCTCATGATCGACTAAATTACATAATTTTATTAACATGGTTTAAATGTACAATACATATTGATCAAACAATCAAAAACTAACAAAATTCTAGTTAAATTTTCACTAGGTCCATATGCTCCTAAGTGAATAACTTGTACTTCAAATAATTCAACCTGAAACATGATTAAAATAAGAGGGTCAACTATAAATAGTTGGTGAGCATACATAGGTTTTGTCACCACAAATAAAGTTAAAAAAATGTTTTATACAATTCATAGGATACATGGTATATAAGGTATTTATGGAGAATCTATAGTTAAACTAAGTGTACAATCAAACCTTGTGACTTTTGTGAGGCATAACCCGCAGGTTACCCTAATGTAATGTCGGTAACAAACACCCTAATCGGGTGGGTTTGTCAGACACAATAGATCTATCAATGTTAACCGTTGGCTTGTACTGAGTTAATGATTGTATTAATGTCATGTATATGTAGTCTTAACTCATAGCATTCAAGCATAAAGCACAAATAACACATAGCGTCATATTATTGAATTGTATATGAGTAAATTGCAAAGAGTTCAAAGTGTGATCATGTTTCACCCCAAAAAGAGCAAAATATAAAAAGGGACTATGTAAAACTCACTTGTATATGTTGTTTGGATAGCACGAGCAAATATGAGGCACAAATGATTCTCAAATCACAAGTTAACCTAGTGTGGAAAGTATGATCTTGAATTAATAATATGCACAAGGTCTAAGGCTAGGTCAAATGTTCATCGGGTCTTGTTATGTGAGAACTTATATATAAAGTTTGTGTTATTTTATGTAAGAAAATATAAGTTATCAAAAGTTTGGTGTAACTTTGGGAGTTCAAAATGTTATATGAAAATTATATGTGTCTTTAGGGTTTAAGATTAAATAAATAAAACCCTTTTTATTTATTTAATTAAAATAATAATTATTGCTAAAAGTAATATGATTTTTATATAAAATATTTAATAATTCCATCCATTTATTTATTTATGAAAAGTGTCAAAAACATACTAGTATGGATTAAAGAAAACCCTAGGTGCGTTGTAATGATAATTTTAATATAATAAATAAAGGATATAATGTATATATATATATATATAAAGGGTTTTTACTCAAATATATATATATATATATACATGTATATATGGGATAAATAAATGATTTACAATAGTGCATATTTTATAACATGTCTTGTCCATATATTTATAAATTAGGAAATTGATTATTTCGTTTTAATTATTTAAAAGATATTTTTAGATAATTTAAATGGGGTTTTAAACAATAAATTTGTAAAAATAGATATTGTATGTTAAATTTGCAAACTTTTATAGTATTCTATTTTAAATGATGTATGTTTTATAAAAATAATGTTTATAAAAGTTTGGGTGATTAAAACTGATTTTAAAAATAAAACAGACCACCCGGTTCGATCCCGGGTGGTTTCTGTGTGAAGCATCAAGGTTTACCCTAGACCAGTGGCTATTTCGTGTTTAATACCCTGTTGGATTTGCATATAGCGTGTTCCGGGTAGGGGGTCAGGTTTGGCCTGGTGACACGCGCAAAAAGACCGGTCTGGGTGGGTTTCGAACCCACGCCACTCGGTCTAAAGGTGCATTGACTAAACCAGTTGGACCGAGTGGGGTCGCTGCTATAAACTGGAATGTGAAAACTTGATTCATTTAACCGACTCGAATCAAATCCACTTTTTCTAAAACCGTATGAACAAGTTGAGAAAATGCTAGAAATTGAACCCGATTTAGATTGGTGTTTTATAATTTGATAAGGGGCATTCGATGAGTGGAAACAAACGAAACTAATGATGTAATTCTTACCTGTAAAGGTTGCGTAACGAAGCCTGGCGACTAAATGGACAGAGGCAATGTTTTGGGTGCTAGATCGACGAACAGGGATGGAATGATAATCAAATGAGGGTTGGGGGAGATTATATGAAGTCGTGCGAAGGTCTATAGTGATTTAATTCGTTTAATTTCATTATTAACGTATGATTCGATTGAGAGGTTTACGGGTGACAGCTATGACTCCAATTACACGTTATTTCGACTGTAATGGGATGAATCGAGTCGTGTAATGGGTTTAGGTACATGCACAGTCAGTCATGGAATGATTTACGGGGATCAATTGCATTTAATTTCTAGTTTTGGAAAGCATTGAAACGCGGTTTGACCCCAGGAGGTCAAACTATTCAAAAATTCGAATCATCCGCACAATTGATCGAATTGGGCTAATATATGGATCGAATTATGGTCGATCATTGATTTCGTGCATAGTGAAAGCCCATAACAACAGGTTTATCGAGTTCGTATGTTGAATTTTATTGTTTTTGGGCCTGTTTGAATTTGAGAGTCAAAGTTGACACAATGACGGTCAAAATCAGTTCATATGGGATCAAGCCTAGTCCAAAGGTTCAATTGCAAGGGTTTGTCAAAAGAATCAAATTGGGGTCCAAGTTAGGTTTATTAAAATAGAAATTATGTATACATATATATATATATATATATATGTGTGTGTGTGTGTGTGTGTTTTGTATAAAACTTAATAAAACTAATTATTTTATACCCTTTTAAAATGGTTTACTTAAAAGTGTTGAATATATATATATATATATATATATATATATATATATATATATATATATATATATATTGTCTAAAACTAACCAAGATGTGGTTTAAATTTATAATTCCAAATGTGTAATTATTTTCATAGTTTTAAGAAAAATAATTATAATGCCACAATATTATATATATATACATATGTGTGTGTGTGTGTGCACAAAGTGTGTTATAGAAAATCAATATGTACCATGAAGTTTAGATAGAAATTTTAGTAAAAAGAGAAAAAAATATATAATTTATGTGACATAATGTGTTTGAACAAATACCGGATTTAATGCAGTGTTTGTAAAAACTAAAATAGGATCGGAAAACTAGGGATGTTACACTAGCAGCAATGAATTGTCTTGCAATTCCCTTTTCAGCACAAAAGCTATCAAGGACTTCATTACGAAATTCTGTCCCGTTGTCGCTTCTGCCAATCTTGATCTTCAAGTTCAGTTGATTTTCAACAAGTATCATGAACTGCCTAAGAATTTTTGTAGTCTCAATTTTCTAACTCAAAAAGAATACCCAAGTAAATCGTGAGTAATCATCAGTAACAACAAGACAATAAGATTTCTTCCCAAGACTCATCACACTTACGGGACCAAACAGATCCATGTGAAGTAACTGTAAAACAGATTCTATTGAATTAAACAGCTTGGGCTTGTGTGGTCGTTTATGCTGTTTGCCTTTAGCACAGGAAATACATTTTTCAACCTCACAAAACTCTTTTAAAGGCAAACCAACCACGTGTGCTCCTTTAGCTATTCTATTTAGGTTTTTCAAATTTATGTGACCTAAACGACAATGCCAGAGCATGGAATCATTTTCAGACGCTTTTGAAAACAAGCATGTATTTGTTAAAGCTGACTCACTATTCATATCTAACAAATATGAGTCCTTACACCTCGGTGTTCTCATTAAAATCCACTCCTCAGGGGTGACAAACCCTGGTTTTAGAATCAGACATTCTTTATCAGTAAAATGAGTTGAAAACTTTTTGTCACAAATTTGAGACACACTTAACAAGCTGTGATTCAATTCAGATACATAATTCACATCTTCAAAACAGAGAGTACCATTAGTAACAGTACCTTTCATGGTAATTTGCCCACCTTTATCGCCTGCAAAGGAAACATACCCTCCATTAAACATTTTAATATCGTGAAGCTAAGAGATGTCTCCTGTCATGTGCCGGGGAACAACCACTATCAACATACCAAAGGTTGTTGATAGGCCTCCTAGGTTGTCCTTGTACAGTAGAACACATTAGTTAGTAATTGGAACCCAAGCCATGGTTGTCTTGGGTTGCCCTAAATCATTCAGGTATGAAACTTCTTGCAATTTCATATCTCTTTTGTTTTTAAACTCAATTGGTATTGTTTGCACAATAGATTTTCTTTTCCAAACAGCCTTTTGTTTTTGAAAATTTGGGCTTACTGTTGGAGTGACTACCTTTTCTTTACCCTTTTCAGATTTTATGGGTTTCTCAACTTTCTTTTGTTTATGTTTGAAAGCATTATTTTCTTTAACAGGACGTTGAGATTTGTGCACAAAACCAGTTCTTTTATTCGATTGTTTATCTTTGGGCCTTTTGTAAGGTTGGGCCATGTGTCCTTTAGACATCCGTGGCCTTTTAAGATTTTTATCCCTTTGATTAACATTCGGACATCTACCAGAGTGTTCACGATTATGAACGCGGTTTTGAGCAAAGTGTCCAGGATTCCCACAGACATAACACGTTTGCCTTCTTGGATACGGGGCATAGTATCCGGTGTCCCATGATGATGACCATTGAGGAGAACTGGTGAAGTAACCTTCAGTTTCACAGTTCCTAGAAAACCTTCTATCATGCATTTGATCATCATTATAATTTCTATGATTTGACTTGAAATTACTTCTATCAGCATTCCTAACATTTTGTTCAAAAGCACGATGATGATTATCAAATTTAGCATAAAACTCGCTTTTGGTAAAATGTTGAGGACTTTTCTTTGAATCAGACTGACTTGTGGATGGTTTACTGCGTTCACGGTTTGATGAGAAGTTTTTGTTTTTGATAAATTTTTTATTATTACCATTCACAAACTGTCCTTTTTCATTTTCTAAAGTCCCACCATTCACAAAGATGGATTTTTTGTTGTTCTTAACAGCATAATTTTCAAAGCCAACATTCAAACTAGAGTTATCAAAAGTGGCAGACTTAGAAAAACCAGACAAAGTATTTTTGAAAGACAAAGACTTTGAATTAAAAACACGATCCTCCTCCTCATCATCACTCCCACAATCCTCCACTATGCCCTTTACTAATCCTGTTGCTGCACAAGACTTAGATGGGTTAGAAACGTTCACATGTTGTACTGAAGGACCACTATTCACGGGAGTGGACTGTGTGGATGAAGAAGATTGAACTGGTTTATAGCCTACACCATACTCCATTTCAACATCTTCATGTTGAACACTTGGCATGGGAGTAAAATTACCATTGAAAGGATGCTCAACAGCATGATAGCCTAATCCTGGATTTCCTGCTTTCCTAACTTGAGAGTATATCATGTCATAGACTACAGATCGAGAGTGATCAATTTTCTCGATTGTCAACTTAGTGTTTGCCAATTAAGTCACAGCGTCATTCAGCTTTAAACTAAGGTCGTCTATTCGTTTTAGTGCATCACGATAAAGACATTCCTTATTGCTAAAATCCATTTCAAGTTTTGAAAAATCAGTTTTTCCTGCATCAATTTTATCTTTAAACAATTTTTCAGAACGCTTGTACTCAGCATTGGCATACGTAAGTTGATTTATTTCTTTTAAGAGCAATTCATTATCATACTTATATATGTTTACTTTTTCAACACATTTATTAGAACAGAAATCAGTATGTACCTCAGAGTCTTCAATCTTTGCCATGAGAGCATGATTTGACACTTTCATCGACAGCTCATGAATCTGATCTCCCCAATCATATCCCGCGGTCTGCTGACTCACCAATGCTTTGATATTTCCATCTGCAGCTTTTCCTTTTTCTTTCTCCTCAGAATTGCTTGACGAGCTCCCCTTCTCCACTTTAGGCTCTGGGCATTCCCTAGCGATGTGACCAGGTTTGCTGCAATTGAAGCATCTCATATTGGATTTGTCAAAACCTATCTGCTTTGAACCAGACTCCATCCCTTCAAACGAATTTTGCCAGCTCTCTTGATAAACCTCTTAGCACGTTGCACAGCCATTGCCATGTGACACTTGATATCCATCTCCTCCAAGTCATCAGGATGTATCTGATCAGCATCATCTTAAATCAGATTAGCAGGAGCAAGTTTTCCAGCTAGCAGACAATTGTAACTACTCATGAAAAACTAAACAAGGCAACAGGCATTTCAACAATCTTGGCATCATTTGAGCTTTGTGATTTACTTTGTTGGACTGATGTAGCAAAAGCTGTCTGATTTGAGACAGTAGACAAGTTTGGTGTGTATGCAGAGGACATACTGGAGAGTAAAGCATTCCCTTGAGACATTATGTGATCTGTCTCTGATGAAAACATCATCATTCTTTGTTGACCGTCCATCTCATATGACCTTAGGATGGATATAAGTTCACTCAGAGGAGTGGTATACATGTCCTTGGTTCTCTTGATAGTAGTGATGTTGAAGCTCCAGTTCAATATCAACGAGTCAAGTAATTTCTTGTTTATTTCTCCGTAGGTCTTTTCAATTCCAGCACTGTTCATCTCAGTCATCAGGTGAGTATACCCGTTTATCTGTGCCTCTAGAGTTTCACCTTTCACATACTTAAACATGTTGAATTTTTGTCTCAACATGTCCTTTCGACTCTCTCTCATGTCTGCATTTCCCTCAAATCTCTCCACTAAGGCATCCCAAAGAGATTTTGCAGTTTTTAATTTTTTAAACCCTTGAGAAATTTCAGTAGACAAAGCCATGGTTAACCCAGCATAAGCTTTTTCATCTTTTTCAATTGAAGGATTTCTTCAGCCACATATAGATCAGGATCCTTGGGAATAAATTCATTCTTCTCAGTCCTGACCATGGGAATCTTAGGACCATTTTCAATAGACTTCCAAATAGACAGATCCTTATACTTGGCGAAGTTCTCATAACCGTACTTCCAGTTATCAAAATCATTTGCATTTGTTAGACGAGGAGGTCTACTTAAAGTACCAATCTCATTATCCATTGAGTTGGTATCAGTCATGACTTAATAACACTTTTAACAGAAAATACCTCAGATTTGGATTCACGGCCGCAAACTTCAATAGTAACAGTAAACTTGGAGTGAACCGCAAACTTGGAGTATGAATCGCAAACTTGGATTATAACTGCAAACTAGAAGTAAGAACCGTAAACTTGGATTATAACAGCAAACTTGAAGTAGGAACCGCAAACTTGGATTCAACCGCAAACTTGAAGTAAGACCCGCAAACTTGGATTTCAACCGCAAACTTGAAGTCTAACCGAAAGTTGGATTCAACCGCAAACTTGAAATAATGGAAAGATTTAAAACAAGGAAACCCCAAACTTTCTAATCGCAAAGATGATGACCACAAACTTTACAGCCTCAAACTTCAAAAATCCACAAACTTCCAGAACCGCAAACTTGCAGATTTTGAAATTAACAGCAAATTACCTCGATTTTCAGGCCAAATATCCACTGATTAGGCCGCAAACTTCAATACTAGTGACGAAAACACAATTCTGAGTCCTGTCACTGTCCATAAACTCTCCAAAAAGCACAAGTCAGTTTAACAAATTCTAAGAACAGTAACTTTGATACCTTACGAGTCAAATAAATCTGTTGCAAGCTTCACAAATGATCGCTAAGGCTCTGATACCAATTGTAAGGTCCGGATTCTTGAGGATCATCAACGATTTCAACAACGTGTTGAACCTGGCGGAAACAGACTCGACACGTGACTTGTAGGTATAATCAAAGAGGACGAGACATAATTCAACAATCAAACGATTCGTATATTGATATGATTACTGAATACACAATACAGATCGTTTAACAATTTGTCTAACCGATTACAATAAACAAAACATCTATTAATACTAATCGGTTGGGCCTAGGCCTGGGCCGCATACTCCAAGTATGCGGTTGGGATCCGCATACTTGAAGTATGCGGCTGGGCCTAAAGTATGCGGCTGCATACTTCCCAAAACTTGTCTTCTGTACATCCCGGTAATCTCTTGATCCGTTAGCCTATTAGTTTTGATCCTTACAATCTACCCCTAGGCTAATGCATTCAAGTAACTCAGAGTATTTCAACGTCAGCTGAGGGATTACCGCCTCCCGCAAAAAGGCCTTGAACTAACGCCGTGGCTATCACTTTCATGAACGGCTTAGTCTCCTTCTCATTTTCCTCTGGCATGAACAATCTCTGCTTGGGCAGTCTCATCATATCTTCCTTCCCAAACTTCATTAAATCCATAGGATTAGCTATTATGAACTCTCTTTCAGTACAGTGAATGTCTAGAAGACCAGTCACAGCAGCTTACTTAGTGAGTTGTCCGGCAGTCCTTTATGAACAGGGACACAGTCAACCGCTTTGAGAGGAGGATAGAATTCCATTATAAGCGGCTTCTGGGTGATCCTGTCGATCATGTACTTTGATGTCACCCTCTTACACTGAGTCGTCTTCATAACCTTGAAGTCATTGTCAAATTCTCTTCTAAGAAATTCGACGAAGTTACTTGCATCTCCATCGTTCCCCAAGTTGTAGAAGGGAACCTTGATTAAAGTTCTGAGATCATATTTGGGCAAGGATTGAAAGTCGTACTTATCAGCAAAATACTCGACCCTCCCACTTTTCCTCTTTATCAGGTAGAGATGCTTCTCACAGTCATACATCCAGCTTAAAATGAGAGAATGATCATTCTTCTTTGCAAGTGCGTTGGATGATGTGACATAATGAACTTCTGGTGGAGGAATGAAGTTGAACAAACTTTCCTTTTTGTCTGCACTGCCTGTGGAAGATGTCGCTACAGAGGCGTCTTTAGGTTTAGCCACAGGGTCAGCAGTTTCCTCTATTTGGGGAGGTGAATTACCTTCGGCGAATATATCGCTGTCAATGCCGGTAATCGCCTTTCCCTGAGCATTGATGTATGTAGGAGAGGTAGGCATATTTACGTCAAAGAAATCTTTGGCCTCAAAGAGATCCTCTCCTGCAAAATCACCATCCAACACAGTTGAATCCCTTTCATATGAGAACACAGAGTCTGATTTAAGAAAATCATCCAGGCCCTGTTCAAAGTCAAATGAAAGATCATTTTTAGATTGTTGTGCTCCCTTATCTTCTGACACAGGAACGTAAATGACAATTGCTCTGGACATATCTTCTTGTGAGCTTGGTCTTTGGTATTCCTGGTCTTTACTTTCATCGTTGTCATCCTTTTTGCCTTCATTATCGTCATCATCACCATCATCATCATCACCTTTATCATTATTATTGTCACTGCAGCCATCTTTTTTCTTCCTTTTCTTTTTCTCTTTCAATTTCTTCAACTCTTGAAGCACATACTTAATGTTGTCTCTAAGACTTTGGATCTAACCACTTTGGATGTTGATGGTAGTCCTAAGAGTGTTGTTGTCAGCAGAGAGCTTTTCAATCTTTGAATCTTTGGCTAGAAAGTCTTTTCAATCATAAACTCTAGACATTAACACACCTGGCCTTAACCAAGGCTCTCACAATTAACTGACACGACACTTGTCACGTCATAATTCCAACACAACGATCAGTTTGACTCTACATATCACAATGATAACATCTACAGATCACGCTAACATTACAACATTAATATCACCGCTTGCATAATCAATGTAACTCAACATTTACATACAATACTACACGTATATAAACACCCACGTAAACACATACCTCGTCACTGCACCCTCGTCAGGGTTACCCTCGTCAGGGTTACCCTCGTCAGGGCGTTTGACACACCCCGAGCTCATCATTAACCTATTAATGACATCCCGACGAACCTCATCCTTCACGTTCCCGTTTGCTATGCCATAATGACACAATGCAAACATACACCGACGAACACATATCATAAACAATATACTAGCAATTACATGACCCATTAATTATACTTGCACCTAACGCATAACCTTATAATAGCATATTTCTTACACAATATGTCGTAAGCATTTAATGTACGACACGACTCTTTCCGTGCGGCCTTTAACACAACATGCATCAATAACTCATACCCTTAACTCACACATGTCCATCATTCTACCATAGCCCTATAATCACTTAACAATTATTATATATTCAAAACGTATCGGGGTAGAACCCGAAATCCTTGACACATTTAAATAGAGTAACTTGTTCCATAAGTATGTACGATAGCCCCAAAACATTTAAAAACATTTAAAGAGGGGGATTAGAACTCACTGTTACGAAGATCTAACTCATGCACTGCAACGGTCTCCTTGCACGAAATCCGAACCTGTCAACGTATGATCACATGATTAGAATACATCCTAAACATGTGTCAGTTACGTATAAATATAAATGATCTCGACTCTTGTCTAGTCCGCTCGTTCCTTCCACCATACAAAAACCCTAGTCCACGTGTCCGTCCGAACCAGGTTATTTCAGATCCGTTTAAAACCCGCATGCATGCATGTTTACGTACCATACAAAGCCTTAGTCTCGTAACCTACATGTACCCGAGCCGAGATCTCCATGCATGTACAACACTTGACATGCAACCTCGTGTTCACGAAACCCTAATCGGGTGCAACTCGGTTCCATGCTCTCCCCCGCTCACCACCATACACCACCACCATCGATTATCACTTCCACTCGTCACCATGGTTTCACCATCTCCTCCGAGCACCGCTACTTGCGCCCCATGCCCCGCCACGCCATGTCAACGAGCATTAACTCCAACGGGTCACCCCATTCCTTACCCTGTCAGCTGCCCCGTCGCACCACGTCGGCTGCCACCACGTCGCGCCCCATCGTCGTCTTCTTCGCGGAACCAAGCCCTAACAGCCTCCTTTTTCTTCCGTCGAGTACCGCTAACCGGCCACCACCGTACATCGCCTCTGTCTCCCTCACTCTCCTAGTCAGTCCATCGTCGTCCTCTCAACCTTCTCTAATTACCGTGAACACACCAAAACCCTAACCAGGTTCTCCGGGTTCTCTACCTTACAATTGCAAATAAAAAGCGTAAATGGAGAGTACGAGTATACCTTAACGCTTAGCAAAGATCCTTCCGCTTGATGCTGTTGTAGGACTGCCGCACCGACACCACAGTCGTGGTCCTCCTCCCTCTCTCTCATCTCTTTCTGCCGTCGCAAGCCCCTTTGGCCGAATAGCTTAGGGTTACACACAAAAGTGGCTTTTAAACACCCACTAGTTTCGTTTCAAGTCCCTTTACTTCCTTCTCGCACGCATTGATCTCGATCTTTTAACTAAACGACTATCTATGACATTCTTGGTAGTTAAATGCACCGCGTATGAGAATCCTTTAAATTCCTTCTCATTTAATATAGGTTCGGGTCGTCCATTAACCCGAACTAGTAGTTTAAATATTTCCGGGATGTTACACTTAGGCACTTCCTGCGTTATACCCAATATACAAGCCAACCCCGCCCGACCCAACTGGATCCGAAGCGAGTATAAACATTTGATCAAACTTTACGTACACTTCTGGGGCGATCACATCCCAAGGGTAAAACCCCTAATTCTGGGATTAGTATGAGTAAATATTTAATTATCGTGTTTTGCCCTTTTCGTAAACGTAAATTGTTTGGTCTTTTGCGTGAAGGTGCCAATAGCACAATCACGTATTATAAGTCGTTTTGACATACTTTTGTTCAGTGTGAACGAGTATTCACCTTTGATTTGAAGCTCGAAAAGATAATAATCTTAGTGCTACGTAGCTCTTAGAGTTCACTCTACGGCTCTAGCACCGTAAGTTGCACTTCTATGTGTTCCTCGGGTTCCTTCGGATCTAAACTCTCTGAGTCCGGTAATTAAATGAAAGTTAGTCAAACTGGAAGGAGCGGCTCAGGATTCGGGACGACAGGAAGGCTCGGGATCAGAGAAAGGTCGAGAGGGAGACTTGTTGTGGTGTGGAAAGTGAGGAATGAAACTCCTCTATGTATAGGCCTGATCTGACCCCGTAGCGGACCGCTAGCCAGGTCTCTGGCGGTCCGCTACCGGCCAGCTTTGTCTGCATGCGCGACGTGGCGGCTATGCAAGGCAGGTACACCATGCGTCTGACATGCTGACGCATGCCCTACACGTGTCAAGTGCAGAGGTCCCTAAGGACCTGCGTAGCGGACCGTTAGCCTTGGTGCTGTCGGTCCGCCAGCCAAGGTTCACAGGTAGCAGACCGTTAGCCAAGAATCTGGCGGTCCGCCACCCTTTAGTGGCCAGTTTCCAGGGCATGATAGCGGACCTTTAACCAGTATGTAGCGGTCCGCTACCTTCTCAAAGTTGGAATTCTTAGTAAATCTTCTAACTTACGAGTTTCTAAATATTCATGATGTTTTTATAAAATATACCGGGTAGAATTCGAAGTCGAAAAATGGTAGGTGTTATAGATTGTGAGGTATTCTCCACAATCACATCACTAGCTATAAATAAACAAACTATACTATAATTACATAGATAGACAGCTACATTCAAAAGGAATTGTCAAAGATAGGATCCCATAATCTTCTCTCTCTATGATCTTCAGTATCTTTGACCTGGAAACACATCGGAACCAAACCTCGACAACAACTATACATAGACTTCGGTAGTAAGCATGCCTTGGTAGAAAGTTGTATCTTGTGGACTTCAGTATCTTTGATAGTGCGATAGCAATCTGTCTTTAGCCATATCCCAATAAAATCCAACAACAGTTTCAACGTAATGTTGTCGAGATAAAAAGTTAGAAAGGCATGATGATTAGACTGGAATAATTTATGTGTTGTCTTATGGTAAGTTAAGAACGTAGTAACTTAAAACAATTAAATGGCTATTATAAGAGAAAAAAAAAGGTAAGGTGGTATGCGAATGGTTATTATTATTATTATTTTAGGGGTGGTGTTTATGACATTTTTTCATGGTGAAAAGTGTAATATGAGGTTGACGAGAATGTGTGGCCAACACATAAGCCATCCACTAGTCATGCTCTCATGCGTGTCGAACCATCCATAAGCATAATGCATCAACTTATGTCCAATATTGTCTCTAGTAAGTTATGAACGGTGTAATATGAACTTCTTGTAGTTTTTACGTTGTTGAAGAGGGTAAGCACTAAATTGGGTGTATCCTCCACCATTTTTCTGTCAGGTGTCATTAAAATCTGCATCTATGATGCTGCACTAATAGTGCTCTCATCTTATGATATGTTTAATAATTTTGTATAACACCACTTACATGAGTAGTTTTTCATACATTGTGAACCAACCACGACCAACATTTAATCTTTTTATTTTAAAGACTTTCAATATGTCACAACCCTTGGTAAAATCCTCATGTACATTAGGACCCGTCTCCCTTTCTCTATTTGTTTAAATAATACTAATGATCAAAATCATGTACCTTTAAATGACAAAACAAAGCATTATGTTGTCATTTTCGTATAAGATACACGAAATTGTGATTGGATGATTTGGTTCCGAACCGGGATTAGCTTGATCTTAAGTCTTATACATTAATGAAGCAATCTGACTTATATGATCCTCTCCCATTGCTTTATTACGTCGATAACTCAGATCTAAGCTACGACTCTCTGATAGAGATCAAATATGTATTATACGACTTGCAGTCACTTATTCATTGAAGAGATGTGCGAGGATGATATGTAAGTGAAAAATTAACACATGACAGTGCGGCATGTAAGATCCAACTTTAACTACTTGTGACGTAAGAAAGAGAGATACATGTGTAGAAGTAAATAGTATAAATTTTATATATGTTATATGAATTATGATGAAATAAGATATAACAAGAATTAAAATTTGACTTTGTCTTAATTTAAACCATGGATAGATAGATCCTTGTAAAACTTTCATGCATTTATCAACATTAACATTGGGAGGGTAAGATTAAGCCTTTGTTCCTGAGATCACTAAAGGAGAGAAAAGAAAAGAAGGGATTTCTTCCCCTTCTTTTCTTTTCTTTTCTTTTCTCTTCTTTTTTTTTCTTTTCTTTTCTTTTCTTTTTTCTTCTTTTCCTTTCTCTCCAAATCTTTTAAATTTAAAAGGATAAAAATAAGTCCGTTTTTCTTTCATTTCTCTTTATTTCCCTCCATAAAAAAACTAAAGAACACACTCCCCATAATTTCCTTTTATTTCCTTTCCTTTCTTTAAAATAACTTTTAAAACGATAAACCAACAGCTAAACCCTAATAAAAAGAGGGCTATTTACTTGCCAATTAAACACGACACACCTTTCTAGAATCTGCATTTCGGTCTTCCAAAATTTCTTCAAAAACGAAACCAAATTCTACTTCATGTTTGATCGTCTTAGTTTTTGGTTTCTTTGTTCGCACACCGTAGCTTATAATTTTGGCTTCTCTTCCTTCGCGTTGTTATTTTTCTTGTTTTGAATATTTTCATCCTCCTGACGGTTGTTTTTATGTGCTGCTGAACTTAGGGTTTCATAATATTACGCATACCAAACAGCTACTAAATTCAGTGCATCGAATCAAATATCATTGTGAGTATTCTACTATGCGTTTAGTTGATTTAATTATTGGTATTAGGTTGAAGAATATTTACACCATTTATGCTCATTAAAATGATGAATATTTGAGAAATAAATTTATTATCGCTTTCTCTTTGATTATGTGTATTATGTGAGATGTTGGACTGTTTTGTCTGTGCCAACTTAGCTAATAAAACTAGGGTTAAATTTTTAATGGGTGTAATTCAGAATGCCTTAGTGTTTAGGCACTTAGAAATTAGACATGTATTGACCCTCATTGAAACAATTTTCCTTGCATTACATATTATGATTACATATGCCATGATATTTGATGCCAATTTTCCTTGTCTTATAGTTATGCTGTTTTTACCCATGAATTGTGCCTACCGGTAACCTGTTTCATATTGGGCAAGTCACTCATCTGAAGTCTATGTTGGATAGGGTCAAGCCATCAACGTTTCTTCTGGCTTATCCTGTCCACCTTTACACGACTCACGTTGACATATGAATATTTGACACACTAGTCTAATGCACATGTTTCTTTTATGTGTGTGCGTATGCATGTATATGTATGACTGTAGACGTACTCTTTATGAAATGTTGATGAATGCCTGTGGGTCATCATGAAAAATAAAGGTTTATATTTTCCATTAACTTTATTTGCATTTTGGGATGGAGAGAATTTTGGACAAGATTGAAGGACGTCCTTTAGAATTGTGCACCATGACTTTAATGTAGCTAGTTATATTGAGTTTGCCTTATTTTCTTAAGATCTCTTTTTATTTGATTTTGGTAATCGATACTTGGTAGTACATCAGTACATTGTAAACAAAGAATTGTGTTCTGCCATGATGTATGATGTACGGGTAACATGATAAGGTAGATGTACTTTTCTGTTGATCAGGTAGGACCATATTTATGATAAATACTGAATCTGATATTTGACCAGGGTTGGAGGAAGTCAGATAGCAAAAAGATGTCTTCGCCATATGTTGTCCTTGAAAATCGTCCCCTTGATCAGTGGAAAGTAACCGAGCTAAAAGAAGAACTCAAGAAAAGGAAACTGGTGACCAAAGGACTGAAAGATGATCTGATTAAGAGGTTGGATGAAGCAATTCGTGCTGAATTGGAAGAGGCTAACCAAACTCATTACAATGGTGTTAGTGAAATTGACCAGACTGATGATGCAACATTAGAGCCAATTGTTTCAGAGCAAATCACAAGCATCATGGATGACACCAGTGCCAAAAATGAGAGTTTAGAGAAAGATAACATGACTGATAAGTTGGATATCAATGAGAGCTTAGAGAAAGATAACTTGACTGAGAAGTTGGATTTTAATGAGAGCTTACAGCAAGATAAGATGACTGAGAAGTTGGATATCAATGATAGCTTAGAGAATGATAACATGACTGAGAATTTGGATGATGAAAACATGGATAGAGTTCATGGTTTGCACTCATTGGACACAAAGCTATCTACAAAAGGGGATCATGGCACTATTTCCACAAGCATGGAGGGCTCTCAGGTTGTTGATGAGGTTTCTGTGGAAACCAGTGTTATAGTCAGTGAGGTTATCGTATCTAAAGAAGTGGGACAGCAGGAGTTGCAGAAGGTTGAAATCAACACGGTAGAGGTGCAAGCAGAGGATGAGCCGAAGCCTGAATTAACATCACCTTCTGATATTGGCAGCCAGGCAGTTGAGGTCAGCCAAGTGAAATCTGATTCTATTTCTATTGATACCATGTCAGTTACTGAAAAGGTTGAACTAAAGGATAATGTAGTTGCTGATGATGATGGCAAGTTAGTACTTGATGTTCGCCCTGAAATGTCACTCAGCAAAGTTGTCTGTCATGATGGCAAAACAGAACCAGTTGTAGTTGATGACATGGTCACAACTGAAGAGAAAGATGTGGGTTCTCTAGAGAAGTTAAATTTAGATCAAAGTTCTGGTGATGATTCAATGGATGAGGATGCATTAGAGAGTAAACAAATTGATTCCATATCAGAGACATCAGAAGCGCCTCTCATAAAGGAGGGTGAGCCTGTTGATGTTATGGTTGAGGATACACCTGCTGCCAACGTTGCTGAATGTACTAAAGATAAAAGTGATCTTGCTGTGGGGTCCATGAAAAGAAAGCTTCATGGTAAACTTTATTCTAATGAGCATCTTTCCTTCCCTTGCCATGATATTTAATTTTATTTTCTTGCATATAGTTGGCTTAAGTCTAAATCATTTACTTTTTGACCTGCTTATTTGAGTGATGGTAACTTTTCTCTACCCTGAAATTGTTTTTGCCTCAATGCCACCTAAGATTTTTTTTCTTTTTTTTTATTTTGGTATATTTTTTTGTAGCATGTGTTTGTCATTCATCTGTTCCAAATAGAATATACTTGTTGTCTTCTTGAATATTAATAAATCACTCACATAACAGATCAAGATGCAGTGACAAACAGCAAGGAAGTAAAGCGGCAGTTCAGGTGGAATTCTCAGCAGCAAACTACTAATTCTTCTGTTCCTACTACACCTAAGGATTCTTTCCAGGCTCCTATGAGACATAGGTTTTTGAAATCTGATTCTTCAGTTGGCCATGAGGAGCCCAAGGAACGTGTTGGTGAGCTATTTTACTTACTTTTTGTTTACTGAAACGTGGTATTATGATTCATTTCACATTTTTCTTGTTCATTTGGCAGTTCCCCTGTCATCAAAGCCTCCAACCACTTCCCTTAGAATTGATCGTTTTTTGCGTCCGTTCACTTTAAAGGCTGTGCAACAACTTCTTGGCAAATCGGGTACAATTGTTAGTTTCTGGATGGATCATATTAAAACTCACTGTTATGTTACTGTAAGTTCACCTCTCTGTCTCTTACTGCAATACCATTATACGATTGAGGGTGCTTGATAGTGCATAATATGGTGACCTATTACCCTTTAATGTTAGTCTATTGTTCCTGAATTTTTTTTTTTTTTTTTGGGGGGGGGGGGGTTGAATTTTAAATATTTACCGAGTTTATTAGGGGAATCGAAATGGATCGGTATTTGTGTCATATATGTATGCGCATGTGTGTTTGTATGATAATGGTTCCTTGTATGAACCAAGCAGCATCGATGCAATGAGAATATCCATTCCCATCCTCCAATATTACCCAAGCTCCTCTTAATGCATTTTAGGAAGCAGATAAGAATCTCTTTGTACTATTTTGTTACAAACATTTTGAGTAACATAAACTATCATTTACATGGAGGAAAAATAAAGTGATCACAGTATACTTTCTAGTCGATTCAATATAATTTTAAGTGGGGTTGCAAGTCTCGTGACTAGGACCATGACAGCAGCAATATCTTGGGTTCTCATGGTGTATATTATTTTTGTATATTTTGGTCACATTCTTTTCATTGACTTGACACATATTTTAATGGAAGTATTTTTCTACTATTGATTAAATACCTATAATATCCCTTAGCAGGTAAAACTTGCACATGAGATTTTTGAACTGTCTATTGGTGTAAGTTGAAATTGATAACATTGTGGAAGTTATGAATTTTGATTTTTGTCTACTTCTCTCATGTTCTCCTGCAGTATTCATCAGTAGAAGAAGCTGTGGAGACTCGAAATGCTGTGTACAATCTGCAATGGCCAGCAAATGGAGGGCGTCTGCTTATAGCTGAATTTGTGGATCCATCAGAGGTGAAGAGTAGAACTGAAGCTCCTTTGCCATCTCCAGTAACTCCTGTCAGCAGTACCACCACACCTCCACCCACCACCAAACTACCACCACAGCAGCAGCTTCCTCCACCACCCCCGCTCCCTCTTCCCCCTCCACCGCCCTTGTCTCATCCACCACATTCAAGAGAAGCGGCTCTTCCTCCACCTCCCCCACTCCCGGTTGTGACATTGGATGATCTGTTCAGGAAGACGAGAGCAACTCCCCGCATTTACTACTTGCCATTATCAGAGGAGCAGGTTGCAGCAAAACTGAAGAGGACTGCAAAGCAGTAGGGATTGGATTGATTAGAATATGTAAAGATAATGAATGGTGACAGGTATCATACAATTACATGTTTGCAGGTCTGCAGGTGTTGCTTTTAGGAAGGAAGTCTTGGAGCAGAGAAGGAAGAAGTCATTTTGTGAAAGATTTAGAACTTATGGAGGACTCCCAATTTTATTATTGCTTTTAAGGAACCAACTGCCTTGACTCTTTTCATTTTCTTTTTTCTGAGATTGTTGAGATTACTTGTGTTTGCCTAATAGAATTGGGAAAGGGAATGTCTCATCATCTGTGCCCATTTGGGCTAAACCCTAAAGCCTTTAGCAAAATTTAACATCAAAAACATATTTCCTTAAGAAATTAATAACAGCAGAAAACAACTAATCAGAAAACAAATAAATCAGCTTATATTGAGCAAAAGAGAAACAACTAAAGAGGCATGTATAAAGAATTGAAAACATGAATGAGTGTTTGGTGTGTGTTTTTTTAGCTTTATTCGACAAACTAGTGAAACTGAGCACATTTTCTAGGCGGACCCTGACCGACCCACAACCGAAACTGAAAATAACTGGAATCTGAACCGTACCATACAGTATTAATGCTGGTCAGATATTTGACACTTGACAGGTCTAGTGGTTCTCAAATGGTTCCTATAGAATCGTTTTGACAGAAATTGATAGTGCGCCTGATGTTACCTTATGGCCGGGTATTATCCCACTGATGGTTCAACAGACATACATATTTAACAGGAATTGCTAGCCGAACATATATACTAATAGGATCGGTTCTCACAGTATCTTGCACACTCCTACTGGCTATACTTCCATAGGGCAGCTGGGGTTCGATCCTCCTTTCATCCTGTTTGTCATTTTTGTTACCTTAGAATCAAAAGTCAAAACAAAACTATGAAAATTAGTGGAAAGCTGGAGTGATGAGATTGCAAACACCTATGCTGACATGCACCATCTCATGTAAATCCAGGCACCGATCTGTTAAAGACAGTCCGGTGTATAGATTACACGAGCTCCTATGAGTAGCCGAATGGGGGTAGCTTCTACGAACCTCGATCAAGTCCTGCACAAGCTAACAACGCGTTAGGGCGTTACAAAGAGGGGATAATCCCTGTATCGGCCCTCCGGCGTGAGAATCAGTATCTAGAACGGGAAGAGGTAAGTTAATGTGTTAAGAGAGATCCCCATACTTGAAATGTCCTCTGCTATTTATAGCGAGGGAGTACTATGATGTCCCTTTCATATGGCTGACCTGGCATGCATGTGATTAGTGAAGAGGTCACTGTCAAGGATACACTTTTTGTCCCCTAACCGTCAACCGTTAGTGGGAGCCTTGTCCTATGTGCCAGGACAACTAAGATATCCGGTGGGGTCTCCTTCGTGGTGACCTTCTCTGATCCTTCCGTACCAGGTCCCTTGGTGCGCGCATGTATCCTTGCTTTCTAGCGAAGTATTGTCCCCTATGTTTCCCCTATGTTTCCTTCTTTCTTCCTTATTGCCTTCATCCTTTCTATTTTTCTCTCGCCATTTCTGCATTCTTCTTCCTTTCTCCCACTCGTAATTCATAGCGTTAGGTGCTCATCGAGGCAAAGGTTCTAACATGTCTCTGATTAAGAATACTCCGATTAAGTGGAACCGAGAGGAGTTTGAGAAGGTATGTGAAACTTACTAGTTTAGACCGGGAATGGGAGCTGGAGTTCCCCGCCTCCGGTATATCTGCTACCGACGTACCCGACAGCAAGATTGCCCTTTATGCCGCCTTTTTCATTCACTGCATATTTCGCTTGCCTACAACGACGTTTATCGGGAAGCTCCTAACCTTCTACCAGGTCCATATTTCTCAGATGCATCCCATGGGCCTCTACCGTGCCACTCATTTTGAGTTTAGTTGCCGTAGCCAAGACATTGAGTGCACCTGTGGTCGATTCAATGTCTTTTACAAGATGGTGCAACGCGATAGCTGGTTCTTTTTCGTGGGGCGCAGTGGAAAGGTGAAGAGTCATATCACCAAGGCTCCTTCCAGCTTTCATGATTAGCGCACCCGTTTGTTCTTCATTAAGAGAGAGGTGATCCTTTTAGTTATGAATTTCCACTCTTCCTCCGACTCTCTCGTGGAGCCCGATATTGAGGATTTTGAGGGTAAAGATTGGTATACTACCCTTATTTCCAGCCCTGCGGAGATCCAATCTCTTCGTGAGAGTGCTCTTGTCGTTGTGGGCATGAGTCGCATCTGGAAGCGCATTGATAAGACCCCTTACTACTCCATTGACGGGCAAGGTACGATGCTTGTTGTTTACTCCTTTTTATCTTGCGCCTTTCCTTACATGCTTTTCCTTTTCTTTTTCACAGCTGTAGATAGCGTGTATGGTACTCTTTTTGATAATCCTCAGGGGAAGATAGTCTTGGCGCCTGGGGAGCCCAACATTTTGGACAGATGGGCAGACAACTTTTTGTTTCCCCGCTTCCTGGATAGCGACACCAGTCACCAAGGGACCTTAAGTGTGGTTTCTGTTCTTAACCATAGATCCCTAAACGCTGTTAATTCTGCCGATGAGGCCTTTGTGATGTTGTCTAGCGATGAGCCTTCAGGTCCATCTAGTGAGGAATACCTATTGATTCGTCGTAAGCGCCGTGCAGGTCCAGATCCAGAGAAAGAGGCTACTGGCGGCTCTTCCGCCGGAGATTCTGGCGCGGGCCATAAATTGAAAAGGCTGGCGAAGAGGAAGTCTCCCTCTTCCGCCGAGAGGATGTTACACTCCCCTCCTGGGAAGAAGCAAAGGTTGTCCGACTCTCTAAAGTCCGCGGAGGAGGCTGCCCTTAGTGAGTATTGTTTTCCGCAAACATTGTGTAACTTTATTGTATGTTTTAGTGTATTGCCTTTGTTTTCTTTTCAGCGAGCTTGGTGCAACAAGCCCCCGGCTATTACCTTGGATGGCCCACATCAGGAGGCTCCTCGCTCTCCTCCTTAATCAACACAAGTTGATGCTTCTGCCCCTCCCCCCAACCAAACTTCTGTGGCTACCACTATTATTCCACAAGTTGTAGATCTTGAGGATCATGTTTCTTCCAAACCTTCTGCCCCTTCTCCCCCTTCGGGTGCCAATGTTTCGACCGGTCAGACCTCTAAGGGGAATGCTCCCTCAGCAGATCTCATTCATGTTCCCAATTGGCGCCTTACTCAAGATTCCCGCCTGACGGATCCTACTATCTGTAACAACTTCCTCCGCCTTTCCCTTACCCCACAGAGCGTTTCTTTCAAAGGAATCGCAACCGCGGTCATTTGAAAAATCAGGTGTCTAGGGATGTTGTTAGCACCTTGGCGTCTGTGTCAGAGTTGCTGGGAGACTGGGAGGTTCGCTACACCCAGCACGCTGGTTATGATGACATGAAACGTGAGGTTGAGGAAAGTAGGCATAGCGCTGAAAAGGTAAAGAAGCTGGAATGGGGGTTGTCTTCCACAAAAAAGGAAGTGGCGCGCGTCCGCGAACTCCACTTAAAGGCGGTCGCGGACTGGAAAGTTGCCTGTGACAATTCCAATTTAAAAGTTTCCCAGGCCGTGGAGTCTGGGTGCCAGGCTATGGCTAGGGTGAGTGCATTGAAGGCGGCTATGGCTTGTGTCAGTGAATTGGAGGCGGCTAACCAAGAGCATCTGTGAAGGATTCTGAAATTGCTTCTAGGGATGCTGAGATAGCCGACCTCCGCTCTCAGCTGAAAAGTGTCCAAGAGGATCGGGATAGCGAAGCTGTCACACCTCGGATTTAGCCTACCCGGGCGTGTTACCAACGATTGGTACCTATCTTTATTATTTTATATTATCAAAGTTTCATAAACACAGCGGAATATTTTAATAACTCATGATCTTTTCAAAAGACAAGGAATTTCCCGTTTCATTTCATAAACAGGGATAAACCCTGATATTGTTCCCAAACGTTTAAATTACAAAACCAAGGTTTAACATGAGCCATTCCTTTCAACTGATGTCTAGGGTGTACATTCCCTTTTTCATGACATCATACATCTGATCATTTCTATGGCTAATCAATCATAATTCATCCTTGGTTACCTGTAAAACGTTTGAAAATATTTTATAAGTATAAACGGGTGAATACAAGTATATTTAAAATCATAATCTAACAAACTTGAATAAATAGAAAATTTTGCCCATAGTTTTCGTTCAATTTACACAGTCAACTTTCTAACCACCAGCCACACCAGAGACCTTGGATATATTTTTACGTCTATTCAATATTCTGCCTCTCGCCTCAAGCGACAAGTATTTCACAACAACCAAGGGTTCAACCCCTAGCCATGTTATAGCGTCTCATCTGTAACACGTGTATGCATACGTGACTATATGGACTGACTGCTATATAGTAAATCACCTTATGCAACAAATGGTTGTATAAATTCCTTCAAGTCAGATTATAATCAAAACCATTTTCAGTTTTGAAATCATTTTATAAAAATACAAGTATTCACCTTGACAGAGTCTTGGCTTAATGAGCTTCTAGAGTGGGAGTCCTAGTGTGCAGCGTCTCTTCTTAGGTCGTCTAGCTTGGATTCTCCGAAGAGCGTTTCCTAGCTTCTCGGCTTTCTCCTATGATAACCGACACCTCGGGAACTTAAACGTACGAGCGGGAATGGGTTTGGGAGAGTGGAATTAGTGGAACTTGCTCTGGAATTCGAGTTTGGTTGTTTGGAATTTGAACGGCAATTGATTTCTATTTATAGGTTGAGTTTGGGTCCTTAGCGAACCGTTATGGTCAGGGATAGCGGTCCGCTATCCGACTTATGTTGACGTCAGCCCTACGCGTCCACATCCGATTGGACCGCACCTCGTATTGCGGCTAGCAGACCGTTATGGAGTTGGGTAGCGGTCCGCTATGGGTGACACGCGTCAGATTCTAAGGCTGAGTCATAGGACACGTGTCAGCTTGAGATTTTTGCGGCTGAAGGCGGTTGTCAGACCGTTATCCAATTGATAGCGGTCCGCTATCCAACCCTTTACCCTTTGCGGACTGCTATGGAATCTGATAGCGGTCCGCTATCATCGAGAATCAAATTTATCACTTTAGTCCTTGTTCTTTGTATAGTTATATTTTTAGTCCCTAGATTTTATGTTTTACAATAATTGGCACAAAAATTTTGGGAATGTTACATTCTCCCCACCTCTTGAATAATCTCGTCCTCAAGATTTACTGGAACAGGTGTGAGTATTTCTTTTTCAATTCTGATTCTAGCTCCCAAGTGTATTCTGGACCCCGTCTAGAATTCCACTTGACTTTGACGAGCTTTAATCTATTATTTTTTAGAAATTTGTTTTGATGGTCTTCTATTTATAGAGGTTGTTCTACAAATCTTAATTTTTCATTTACCTCTATGTCCTATAGAGGCATTATTAAGGATTCATCAGCTAGACATTTGCGAAGATTTGATACGTGAAATACATCGTGTATTCCACTCATCTCCTCCGGTAAGTCTAACTGATAAGCTACTGGTCCAATCCGCTTTATGATTTTGAAGGGTCCAACAAATCTAGTACTTAGTTTACCCTTCTTTCTGAATCGAACAACACCTTTCAATGTGAAACTTTCAATAACACCTTATCTCCAATACTAAATTCTAGTGGCTTTCTTCTTTTATCAGCATAGCTCTTTTATGTATCTCTTGCTGCTTTCAATTGTGCTTGTATTTGAGCTACTTTTTCAGTGGTTTCCTGAATAATTTCAGGACCTGACAATTGATTTTCTCCAATATCAGCCCAGCAAACAGGCTTTCTACACTTTCTTCCATATAGGGCTTCAAATGGTGCTGCCTGAATACTTGTGTGATAACTATTATTGTATGAGAATTCCATTAGGGGTAGCTGATCATCCCCACTACCACCTAAGTCTATCACACAGGCTCGGAGCATATCTTCTAAAGTCTGAATTGTCCTTTCACTTTGCCCATCTGTTTGTGGATGATAGGCAGTGCTTAAGTTTAGACGAGTACACATGGCTTTCTGGAAACTTTGCCAGAATCGAGATGTAAAACGACTATCTCTATCTGACACTATGGATAATGGCACTCCATGTAATGATACAATTTCATTTACATAGAGATGAGCCAATCTATCCATACTAAAGGTTTCTTTCATTGGAAGGAAATGAGCAGATTAGTTAATCTGTCAACAATAACCCAGGTAGTATCATGCCCTCGACTAGTTCAGGGAAGTTTAGTGATAAAATCCATTGTTATCATTTCCCATTTCCAAACTGGTATTTCTAGTTGTTGCAATAAACCAGAAGGTTTCTGATGTTCTGCCTTAACTTGAGCGCAAGTAAGACATTTTGCAACATATATAGCAATATCCTTCTTCATGCCAATCCACCAGTAATTATCCTTCAGATTTTTGTACATCTTATCACTTCCTATGTGCATCATATGTTTAGATTTATGTGCTTCTTCGAGTATTCTTTCTCTTAGATTTTCGGTGATCGGAACCCAGATTATTTTATTCATATGAAGTATTTCATCATCTACTTTTACTAATTTTTCAATCATACTTGTCATTCCTTCTTGTTTCGGATCTTCTTTTGTCTGAACATAATGTTGAGCATCTTTTATTTGAGATAAGAGATCAACATGAAGTTCAAGTCTGAGAGCACGAACCCGTTTAGGTTTCTCTCTTTCTTTTCTACTTAAGGCATCTGCAACAACATTTGTCTTACCTTCGTGGTAACATATTTCACATTCATAGTCACTTAAGATCTCTAACAATCTTCTTTGTCTCATGTTTAGTTCTTTCTAACCAAAGATATACTTTAAACTTTTGTGGTCAGTATAAATTGTGAATCTAATTCCATAGAGATAGTGTCTCCATAATTTCAGGGCGAAAATTATGTCACCTAACTCTAAATCATGAGTTGTATAATTCTTTTCATGAGTCTTTAACTGATGGGATGCATAGCCAATTACTTTGTTTCTTTGCATCATATAAGCCGTTGTGTGATGAATAACAATAGACTACAAAGTCTTCATTGCCATCTGGCAAAGACAATATAGGAGCATGAGTCAGGTTTTCTTTTAATGTTTGGAATGCTTCTTCCTATTTTATTCCCCATTCATACTTTATGTTCTTTCGAGTTAAAGTAGTCAGAGGAACTGCAATGTTTGAGAAATCTTGAATAAATCGTCTATAGTATCCTGCAAGACCCAAGAAACTACAGATTTCGGTTGGATATTTTGGGATCTCCCACTTAGATATAGCTTCTATTTTAGATGGATCAACTTGAAGACCTTCTGTATTCACAATATGACCTAGAAATTGTACTTCTCTTAGCCAAAATTCACATTTAGAGAATTTTGCATACAATTTCTCTTTTCTCAGAAGTTCAAGTATCGTTCTGAGATGATTTCCACGATCTTCCGCATTTTTAGAATAAATAAGTATATCGTCAATAAAAACGATAACAAATTTATCTAGATAGGGTTTTACAGATACGATTCATCATATCCATAAATGCGGCAGGAGCATTAGTAAGTCCAAATGGCATAACCGTGAACTCATAATGTCCATATGTGGTTCGAAAAGCAGTTTTAGGAATATCTTCTTCTTGAACCTTCAATTGATGATATCCCGATCGAAGATCTATTTTAGAAAAATGGCATGCGCCTTGTAATTGATCAAAGAGATCATCGATTCAGGGGAGTGGATATCGATTCTTGATGGTTACTTTATTTAGCTCTCGGTAGTCAATGCACATTCGCATTGTACCGTCTTTCTTTTTAACGAAAAGAATTGGGGCACCCCAAGGAGATGAACTTGGGCGAATGAATCCTTTCCCCAGTAATTCATCCAATTGATTCTTCAATTCTTTCATTTCGGTAGAAGCTAAACGATACGGATCTTTAGCTATAGGAGTTGTTCCAGGTACAAGATTGATCTGAAATTCTACTTCTCTTTCGGGTGGTATACCTGGTAATTCATCTGGAAATACATCCGTATACTCTACTACTACCGGTACATCTTCAATCTTCATTTCTTTTGTACTGGTAGAAATTTGAATCAAATATGCTATGCAACCTTTCTGAAGATACTTGGTTGCTTTTATCATCGAGATGATTGCTAGAGGTCGATTTTGTTTATCATCATAGATTATGATTGATTTTCCAGAAGGAACATGGATTTCTATGGCTTTCTTATCACAAAGGATATGGGCTTGATTATTGGCTAACCAATCCATTCCTAAGACAACATCAAATCCTGCTAATGTCATAGGCATTAATTGCACTGGTATGACGTGTCTAGCTATTGTGATAGTACAATTTTGTAGGAATTAATAAATTTTGACTAAATTTCCTTCGGTTGTCTCTACTTCATAAATCTTATCTAATGGAACTAGAGGCTTGTTTAATAGATTACCAAATATATAATCTATAAAACTTAAATTTGCACGAGATTCAAATAATATTCTGGCATAAATATTGTCAATGAGGAATGTACCAGTGACTGCATCTGGGATATTTGCAGCATCACGAGTATTTAGTACGAAGGCTCGTACATTTTTCTTGTTTCCTTCATTGGCCTTTGTTCCACTAGATCCTGCTTGGATAAGCTTTGGGAAGGATGATTAGTCTCTCGACAATTGAAACAAGCGACGTTTCTTTTCTTTGGGCAGTTTTCAAACACATGCCCAATCTGCTAACAAAATTGATAAAATGTTTTCTTGAAGAAACACTCTCCTGTGTGCTTCTTCTTGCAGCTTTTACATTCAAAGATGGAAGAATTGAATCTTCCTTTGGCAGGTTGATTCCTATTCTTCCAAGGAGAGTTGCTTTTTTTGATTTTCGGTTGCTTTCTTGGCCAACTCTCTTACCTTCCCTTTTTCTTGTTTTCTAATCATTCCTTCAGTCACGATTCCTCCTAACTGCACGTCAGAAGCAATGGTCTGAGGCATAGTAGCCTTGACCATATCTCTAATTTCTTCAGCCAAATCCCAAATGTATCTTTTGATTAAATTGGATTCAGGGGTTGAGAGTTATGGAACTAAACGAGCATATTCAAACATCTTGGAGACATACTCCTGATGTTTATTTCCTTCCATACGAAGATTTAGAAATTTAGTTTCAATTCTCTCTCTTTCATTGATGGGACAAAATCTTTGGATCACCATTTCCTTAAATTCTTCTCATTCCATGGCATAGGCTCTGTACCGGCCCATGACTTGAATTATGGAGTTCCACCACTCCAATGCCTTGTCTTTAAATAAATTTGATGCATATAGCACCACATCTTCATCAGCACATTTACTGATGGAGATAACATATTCAGCTTTCTCCAGCCATCTTAAAGTTGTTATTGCACCTTCACTTCCAAAATACTCCATAGGTTGACATGCTCGGAATGTACGGAACGTACATCCTTTCTTCTTCTTTCTTTTCTTACTTGATTCCTCGTGATCGGAATCAGAATTAGAATTATCTTCGTTTGAACTATAATTCTCTTCTCGATTGTTTTTAGATTCAGCTAGTTTATTTTTCGCTTTATCTTCTTTCATAGTCTTCAAGACTCAAGGAAGGGTTTCCTCGATTCCTTCCACAATAAGCTTTTTCATTTCAGCTTTCTGTTGAATTTGTTCAGAGGTTTCATTTGGAATTTGCTTCCTTTTTCCTCTGGTATTATGAGAAGGACATTGTCTCGACATTCTATTCATAAGAAGAGGTTTATTAATATTTTGGATATGTATTACAGAAACAGGAAAGAAGATTTTACATATAACCCTGATTACGAGCTTTTTCTAGCATTTGCCTTAACGCTCTATTCTGGGCGTCTACAAATGTTAGTCTATGATTTTCTCTTTCTAATTCTGCTACTCGTTCCTGAAGAGCTCTTATATGATCATCATTAGAATTTTCCTCATTTTCTGGAGGGATTTGTATATTAGTAGGCTCATAATATTCATATGGCGTATTTGAATCTTCTCTTTCTTCTCCTTCAGGATTATTATCATAAGGAATTTCGGGTAGTCCCTGATAATAGTATGGATTATAATATGGATTTTCTCCATAATTAGGATTCCGGCTTGCTGTCATTAGAGCAGAATGAAAACTGATATAAGGTACATATGGTTGAGAAGGAGGTGTTAGTTCTCCTAAACTTTGATATGTACTTCAAGTATTTCATAAACTTGATCCAGGTTCTATATCAGTTTCATTTGTTAGCTGAAATTCATATCCAGGAGGAGTGTATTTCTAAACGAAAGAAAGACCTTTTCCTTTTCCCGTCATCTATACATAAATAAAATACTTTTATTTATATATTTTATTACATAAGGCTAATCCAGTTTATTTTTGTTTTGTCACATAAACGATGATGGTTATCTTTCCAGAGAAAAGAACGGGTTCAGAAGGGATTTATACACCATTCTTTCCTAGACATAACACCAAGTTTGTCATATATCTACATATTGGTCAGAAAGTTACCTTTGTTTATCATGACATTTATTATTTCTTTTTATCTTTTCTTTTATTTTTCTTTTCTTTTTCTTTTTCTTTTTCTAGTTGACGAACTCTTCCTTTTAGCTGCCTTGCTTCCTTCTTTACTTTGTCTGTCTCTCTCAAAGCACGATCAAGGAATTCTATTGGTGTTCCAAGATGAGCTGAAGCATAGTTATATTGAGGAGTTGGTTCACGAATACCAAATAATATGTCATCAAACACATTATGGTAGGGATCATCGGGTTCATCAGTTGGTTCATTGATATATTCTTCCAACATTGACGGTAGAGTATAAGGATGTTCTTCACCCATCGGATAAAGATATGGATCCCGCGCCTCTATTTCTTGTATCTCTTGGTATACCTCCTACATTTCCTCATCTGATAGGTGTAAATGTTCCATAGGAGTTCATATACGCATCCTAGGATTGCTAGGTCCTGCTTCATTATGTGATGAAGGCGCAGTTCCTGTACCCCAATTATCAAAATTTGATGTTCCCATCATCTAGGAAGAAGTTGAACCATTAAGGTTCTCAGAGTTTGTTTGTGGCATAGGTGAATCATAAAAAATGACTATTATTTCCTCATTATCTGAGATAACTGCAAGCTCTTCTGTTGATCCTGTTGGATGGTATTGTCCCCCTCCGGTTTGTCCGAAAATGTAATTATAATAATTATCTCCTGACATGTGTAGGTTCATTTATAAGAATCTACCTACTATACTTTAGAAGGCAATATATCCTAGTTTTAAGCTTAGATACCTTACCTGAGTATCTTATCAGCTAAAACCAAATCAATTCAAGTTACAGCTTAGATACTAATCTATAGTATCTAATATGCTGAAACAAATGGCTCTGATACCAACCTGTCACAACCCGGATTTAGCCTACTCGGGCGTGTGACCAACAATTGGTATGTGTCTTTATTATTTTAAATTATCAGAGTTTCATAAACACATGGGAATATTTTAATAACTCAGGATCTTTTCAAAAGACGGGGAGTTTCCCGTTTCATTTCATAAACAGGGTAAACCCTGATATTGTTCACAAACGTTTAAATTACAAAACAAAGGTTTAACATGAGCCATTTCTTTCAACTGATGTCTAGGGTGCACATTCCCTTTTTCATGACATCATACATCTGATCATTTCCATGGCTAATCAATCATAATTCATCCTTGGTTACCTGTAAAACGTTTGAAAATATTTTATCAGTATAAACTGGTGAATACAAGTATATTTAAAATCATAATCTGACAAACTTGAATAAATAGAACAATTTGCCCATAGTTTCCGGTCAATTTACACAGTCAATTTTCTAACCACCAGCCACACCAGGGCCTTGAATATATTTTTACGTCTATTCAATATTCTGCCTCTCGCCTCAAGCGACAGGTCTTTCACAACAACCAAGGGTTCAACCCCTAGCCCTGTTATAGCGTCTCATTTGTAACACGTGTATGCATACGTGACTCTATGGGCTGACTGCTATATAGTAAATCACCTTATGCAATGAATGGTTGTATAAATTCATTCAAGTCAGATCATAATCAAAATCATTTTCAGTTTTGAAATCATTTTATAAAAATACAAGTATTCACCTTGACAGAGTCTTGGTTTAATGAGCTTCTAGAGTGGGAGTCCTAGTGGGCAGCGTCTCTACGTAGGTCGCCTAGCTTGGATTCTTCGAAAGAGCGTTTCGTAGCTTCTCGCTTTCTCCTACGATAACCGACACCTCGGGAACTTAAACGTATGAGCGGGAATGGGTTTGGGAGAGTGGAATTAGTGGAACTTGCTCTGGAATTCGAGTTTGGTTGTTTGGAATTTGAACGGTAATTGATTTCTATTTATAGGCAGCGGACCGTTATGGTCAGGGATAGCGGTCTGCTATCCGACTTATGCTAACGTCAGCCCTACACTTCCACACTTGATTGGACCACACCTCGTATTGCGGCTAGCAGACCATTATGGAGGTGCATAGCAGTCCGCTATGGGAGACACGCGTCAGATTTTAGGGCTGAGTCATATGACACGTGTCAGCTTGAGATTTTTGCGGCTGAAGATGGTTGTCGGACCATTATCCAATTGATAGCGGTCCGCTATCCAACCCTTTACCCTTTGCAGACCATTATGGAATCTGATAGCGGTCCGCTATCATCAAGAATCAAATTTTGTCACTTTTAGTCCTTGTTCTTTATATAATTATATTTTTATTCCCTAGATTTTATGTTTTATAATGATTGGCACGGAAATTTTATGAATGTTACAGAAGCTGCGCGACGGATTGCTAACGAAGAAGATCTCGGAGTTACTTACTGCGAACAAGTTTCTTGGTCGACAACAGGGTTTCGACGAGGGTTCTCACTTTGCGGAGGAGGGTCTTCCCAAGACTGCCTTTGCTTTGTTCAACGTCAACTACCAGGAAGGACTTTAGGAGAAGTCGGCTGAGTTTGATGACATGTCTTTCCCTATTGTCAAGGAAATCGCTGGTTTTGCCAATGAAGATGACCTGTCTCAATTGCGAGCAATGTTTACTGAGGATGAAGCAGGTACCTCGCACAAGGATAGTGATAATGATAGCGATGATGGTAATGCGGAGACTAGTGGTGCTTGATATATATTTATTTGATAATTTGTAACTTTTGTGGCCTGTGTGCCTCCCTGTTCTGGGCCGTGCATTGCACATTTTGAGGCCTATAAATAAGAGGCTTGAGTTCTTCATTACAGACACCAATCCAGACCTAAAGAACACTCAAGAAGAGAGCATTCTCGTAGTTAGAGTAGAGAGTAGATGGGCTCTTCCTCCTTGTTCCACAATAGGGGAGCCTACGAAACTCATCATTACGCTAGTCGTTATGGCCATTCGTAGCTAAAACTTCTTTGTATTGCTAAGGTGAAGATGATGTTTGGTGCATGTTAATGTTTAACCTATTAATGAAGTGGTATGTTTATATCTTTAACTAATTCGTTCTCAAAAACCATCTTTTGATGGCTTTTATTATTGTCTAAATCCGTCTTTATATTTATGAGTGTCTTGATTTTAAAGAGCAAGATCGTAAAACCATTTTTAATCGAACTTCCTTTGAAACCCGTACGTCTTTATATGAGCAGAGATTGATAAGCCAAGGTCTGGTCTATACTTCTAAGATTGTACGTCTTTATACGATATTACTATGCGACCAAGAATTGGTGAACTCATGTTGGGAACGGTACGTCTTTATACTTGGTCCCATTGTTACACCGTCTCCCGGTGAGCATAATATAATCACCTATTTAACTTTAATATAAAGCATTTTAAGTCTTATATCTTAAGCCAACCCAAAGATGACCATTCGATGGGTTGAGGGTAAATGTTGTCCCTAACGGGAGACACTACTACTTTTTAAAGAATATAATTTGCAAATCAAATGTAGTGAATACGAGGCTCTAGCGGTGACTCGGGTCACAAGTTTGTAGTAGTCATACCACTGAATTAGTTAACTTAACATTATCATGTACCAATCTGATTCGAATCCCAAAGCAATACATTTCGTAATCTGGTCATTTTCGCTTTATTTACTTTTCTGTTATTTACTATTCTGCTAGTTACATTTCTGCTACACACTTCACGCACATTTTTACTTTTATGTTATTTACTTTACCGTCATTTACTTTTCTGCTTCATAAGCACACAAAACCCACTCACTAATTAATCCGGCTAAACGATAACAAAAGTTGAGTATTGAAACTCGACCGTGTCCATTGGTTCGATACTTGTTTCTTACCTAACTATATTACGATGCGATAGGTACACTTGCCTATTATGTGTGTTTTAAGTTAACTTAATTATTATTTTAATTTATAAATTTAAAAGCTGATCTTGTGAAATCAGGCTAAAAATATATTTATTATATTTTTATATATTTAAACACACGACATCACGTACGCACCAAAACTAGAAAAAACATGCAAGCTAATTTTTACGATTCTTTGACTTTATGTTAACCCGCCATGTCGTCAAAGGTTAATTTTTTATTTCAGTTAATCTAAATTAGTATATAAAAAAATTAAAAATAAATAAATAACACAGTTGGTACGTATATGTAACACGGTTGGTGCGTATATGTAACACAGTTGGTACGTATATGTAACACGGTTAGTATATATATGTAACAAACTTTGACTTGAATTTTATGCTTTAGTATATTTTTTTTTGTATGATTGTAATGTAAAACTAAAATTTTTTATTGATTTTTTTGGTTTTAAATTGATTTTTATGTGTTTTTAGTTATTAAGTTTGAAATGGTAGTAGAAAGAGTGTGGTACGTATATGTAACACAATTGTTATCTATATGTAACAAAATTTGACTTGAATTTTATGTTCTAGTATTTTATTTTATTTTTTGTATGATTGTAATGTAAAATTAAAAAAAATTATTGATCTTTTTGGTTTTAAATTAATTTTTATGGGTTTTTAATTATTAAGTTTGAAATTGTAGGAGAGAGAATGTGGACTAATTAATAACTATCTAAAATAAATTATGTTGTTTTACCCAAATTACCCTTTTGCATTAAATATAATTAATTTTTTCTTTTAATAATTAAAAATTTGTCATTAAATGAAATCAACCATTGATCAAACTCAATCAATGGTGGATATGTGGTTATCATTGTTAGCTTATAAAATAAGGTTAGCAATCCGCTAAAAAGTAAAAAAAGTGTAAAAAGTCGTTTAAAATGCTTATAATCGGCTCATACGAACTCCGATTTTACCCATTTCGGCGGCGTTGGAACCGTCTCGTCGAACCCTACAATCTTAGCTTATAGGTTTTAGGGTTTAGTTTTTGCCTTAGGGTTTAGCCTTAGGGGTTTAGCTTTTAGTATTTATGCTTTTGAGGGGGTGGGAGTTTTAGGTTTTTAAGGGTGGGGTGGAGGTTAGGTTTTGGGGGGGGGGGTTAGGTTGGAGGTTTAGGCTTTTGGAGGGGTGATGTTTTTAGACTATTTTTTTGGCTTTTTAAGATTTTTTTTATTTGTTAGGATTTAGGTTTTTTGGTGTGGGGGGTTTTAGGTTTTTACGGGTGGGTTAGGGTGGGGGTTAGGTTTTGGGGGGGTTAGGGTGGGGGTTTTAGGCTTTTGGGGGGTGGTGGTGCGGTTTTTAAAATACTTTTTACACTTTTTAGGTTTCTTAGAATATCCCTCCCCTATATATATATATATATATGGGAGGGTTCCAGAGAAAACCATATAGCTAGGCGAAAACCGAGAAAACCATAAAAAAATCAATTTTAATCAATAGTATAATAATATTTATTTTTTATTTTATTTTATTTTTATTTTTTATAAGAGTATCAATGTAATATTACACATTTTTACCAAAAAGTCATTTAAATATTGGCTTACGTATACGTAACCCATAGTGTTAAGCATACGTAAACAAAAAACAAAAAAATTGAGGTTACGTATACGTAACACATAGTATTACACATTATTTTAGTGGTTTTCTCGGTTTTTGCCTAACTTTGTGGTTTTCTCTTGATCCCTCTCCTATATATATATATATATGTATATATATGTATATATATATATAGGGTGGGGTTCAAATGCTAACCAATATTTATGTGATAACCATGACACTCTCAAACATAGTGTTACGTATGTGTAACAATTATCATTTTGTTAATGTTACATATATGTAAACACTATGTGTCATGTATATGTAACATTATTTGGTACGTATACGTAAAACTCATCGTTTCCGTATTTACGTTCAAAATATTTATTTAAGATACTTAAATACTATTTTAATAGTTACAAGAAAAAAATAATTTATAAATTATGTAATTGTTTTATAGTGGTTAGTAGTGTTATCACATAAAAAGTTGGTTAGTATTTGAACCCTTCCCTATATATAAGAGCATTCACACCTCTCTATATACATCTCTATCTTTATTATTTAAAGTTTTCTTTTATTTCTAACCTGCATCAGGATATGTATCTTTAAATTTTATAGTTTAGTAAAATAGAGGTTCTCTAAATATATAGATTCATTTTCATAAATCTCTATATATTTTTGTGAGTGTGTAGGAAAGAGAAAAAAATAATAAAATATGTTTTTGTGAGTGAGATAGAGAATGAGAAATAGGATGTTAAAACAAATTTAAAGATAAATTTTAAAAAAATGTGATATTTAGTTAAATTATTAGGGCATTTACATATATCTCATTTCGAAGTTCATTTATTACATATTTACCCAACCCTAAAATTTAATTACATATTTCACGTTCCTAAAACCTATATATTACATATGTATCCAATTCATTTAAAATAACATATTTTATTATCATTTTACCCTTAATGAACCAATTAAAGTACCATTTACATATATCTCTTTCCTAAATATTTGTGATGGACAATTGGGTAATTTTAAGTTAATTGAGGAAATATGTAATTAAAGTTAGTGATTGGGATATATGTAATTTAGAAGTTTAATAGGGGGAAATATGTAAAAATCAAATTAATAAATATGAAAATGAAGAAGCTAATGTGAATGCTCTAAATTGAATCAAGCCTTTATGGGGGTGGGAGTGGTACCCTACCAAACAAAGTACCCTACCAAATTATCTCAATCATGAGATGACACCTCAATTAGCTAAAGTACCCTCCCAAAGTACCTTCTTAGGTGGGAGTGGTACCCTCCAACCCTCTTATTTAAAAAAAAATAAAACAAATCAAATTAATAAACTAAAACTTTAATTAATTAATTAAAAATACATAATAAATTAAAAGACAATAAATAAAAAACACAATTAATACATACATGTACTTGTATTTGTTTGTGTTTTTTTTTCATATTTGGGCTGGAATAGGTCGGATGAGCTGATGACTGATGTGTTGGGCTTAATAGCTGGGCTGTTTGGATTCATGGGCTAGGGCTTCAAGTGTGCGCCTCTTTCTTCTGTTCTCGTTCATATTCTATCATTGATCTTAAGTTGTACAACAGGTACTTTGCATTGTTTGAGCGGGTATATAAACCCGCTGGAAGATACCCTCTGAAGCCGCTGGGGATGCGGCGGTGTTCCACCCAACCCGCCCACTATCCGCTTGGTACCCGCCTTCCACTCGCACCCCCCTTAATGTAAGTAGGTTTGCGCCATGGTTGTAAACGCGCACGCTCTTCACCTGGTAGACCCAGGTTCGGATCCCCCTCCCTCCGAGTTTTCGGATGACGTCAGCAATTCCCAAGGATGACGTCATAATTAATTTTTTTAACATTTGTTTAAAAAAATAAAACTTTTTTTTACATTTTAAAAAAAATATGTTTTTACTTTTTTTCTTAATAATTTATATTTTTGTTATTAACTTTGGGCTAAAAACTTTAAAATATTATATTTACTAGTTTAAAATCCTGTGTATTACACGGGTTAAATAAATATAATGTTATATAAGTAGTAATAAAAAATTAAGTTTTTAAAAACCCGTGTTTTACACGGGTTGAATAAAATATAATGTAATATTTTAACCCATACACTCGTCAAAATATGTCAATTTAACGTGACATTTATAAATTATATTAAGTTAATTTTTAAAATAGTTTTTTAACTTGGTATTAATTTAATTAATAAATGGTAATCCATATTAAATAATTTGTTAAATGATATAATAACAATCCATAATTAAATAAAAAGTATCTATAATTATATTGATATTAAATATTTAAAAATATATTCATTTAATAGGAGAGAGACGAGAAAATTATGCTAAGAATGTATCAGAATGTGACACGTGTCCCATATTTTTACTTGTTTATTAAGTAGTATAGATATAGATATAGATTTAAAATAAATGTGTTTTATTAATATAATTAATAATTTGTTTAAAAATATATTATTATTAAAATATAAAAGTGTATTTATTATGAGAGAGAGACATGTGACATTGAGAAACCTTTATCTATCTAACCTAATAAATAAAAATAATTCAGGACACGTACTCTTTTCGTAGGCCATTTCTCCTTGCTTTTTCCGCCCATTAATAATTCAGCCAAAAAAAATAGCACGCGGACCTTATTGGATTACCCATACCCGTTTTATTTCCACTTGCTAACCCGTTGTATTGATGAAAAGGTTCACCCCTTTTTCCTCATTCTACCCTAATTCCTCCTCTCCTAATGTCGCCGCTTCCAAGATCTTCATCATCAGATCAAGGATTAAAATGATAACCTACAGGTATGTAGTCCATAAACGCTTCTTCGTGTAGTCTCATAATCATAATCCTTAATCGATTACTTAATTTATTTATTTTTTGTTTTTTGTATGTTGATACAGATCTTAATCGGACCAAATTGATCTGTGTTCTTATCCGACTTCGTTTCCTAATCGTATAAACTCCATCACATAGGTATGTTTTTTCACATCCAAAACCAAATCGCAACAGCGATTTTCTGTTAATAAATGTTTTATTTTTATTTTTTTATTCTATATGTAAACTTAATATGATGGATTACATTTGATACTAACTATAGTTGATTTTACATATTAATTTGAAAATAACTTTTTGCTTAATCATTTTTTTTTTCTATTTTTAAGCTTTAACACAATCTCTGATTTTGAATGTTTTTTGTTAGTTTTACTATTTTTGAATCTCTCCAACAGACACAAATTTCACTACGAATTTGTTAAATTAATGTTTTCAGTTTCAAAAGGACTTTATTTTGACCATCACTAACATTTGAATCGAATTCACTATATGAACTTGCAGATTGCGCAACTACAAATGCGGTAGCAGCAATGGAAATCAGTACGGATAGTGCTTGAGAGAGCTTTCGGCATCACTTCTAGCACTTTATCTCCTGGAAATAGGCGTTCCACATTAACTTGCATGATCTCCTTTTATTCAATTTAGCACTATATGAACTTGCATGATCTCCTTTTATTCAATTTAGCAAAAATTCAATTGAATTCACGATATGAACTTGCAGATTGCGCAACTACAAATGCGGTTGCAGCAATAGAAATCAGTGCGGATGTTGCTTGACAGAGATTTGGGCATAACTTCTAGCACTTTATCTCCTGGATGTTAAGGTATTGCTTGCACTGACATGCATGATCTCCTTTTATTCAATTTAGCAACAAGTATGATGGCTATAAACCACTTTATTCATATAGGATTTAAGTAATGTGGTATGCATGGTGACAACACTTTGAGGTGAACAACCCGGTGAAATGAAGGCCACTGATAATCTGGAATTCTTGCAATGAATGAAACGATACCGCGATTCTGTTAGTGGAGGCAGTCATCATAAGTAACTTCTTTCCTTGACCTTATAGCATTTACCATTTTCTTTGCTCTCGTATATGTTACTAATCATGTTTTCTTTACTATAATCACAACTCATATGATAAATGTAAAATTAAATGGATTGAGTTAACTGAATGCTTTAATTAGGATGGAAGAGAAGTAAGGATAATTGGTCTGGACCAGACCGAACTGATTTTTATTTTTTTTCGATCATAAAATGACATTGTTTTAGTTTTATATTTTCCAAATAACTGGTTCGTGGTTCTAAACTGGTAACAAACCGCTTCAACCTAACAAAACTCAAGTACCAGAGCGGAACCCGCTATTATTAGTTTGGTTCCCACAGTTCCAAGTTTATTTTTTTACAAATGTTTTTTTTAATCAGTCCAGTTTGGAACCAAAACCAAAATACTTTTCTAAAAGTTCCATTAGATCATTTTAAGGAACACTCAACATTACCTAAAAAATGGCACAAGTTGGTTATGCCACTCTGGTTCCTAATCATGTTCCAAACACACCCACTTAAATCAAGTTTTTCAAGTTGTTTTATCAGTGATCTCAATTATCAAGCTGTTAATTGAAAACCAAGTTTTTAATCAAGAGCCCGGACCAGTAAATGAAGATTTACCTAAAGATGGAAAGGTTAGAACTAACAGTTTCCTTTGATCTTTCTTTAGGTGGATGTTATTATGCCTTTATCATGTTAATGATAAATGTTCCTTTTTTTTTCCTTTTCTTATGTGGGTTAAGCATTTCTTAAAGTATTGGTATGAGAAGTTGAAGCTAAAGCAAATAGTCAAACCCCCCTATTGTTGCATCAGTAAGTACTTATGCTTGATAATGTGAGAAAATAGTTAATCACATTTTTAATTCGTTTATTTGAAATACACATGGCAATCATGACCCATTGTTTAATAAATGGGTTGATTTGGGTAATTTTTGTTAGCTAAATGGGTTGATTTGGGTCGCTCAAATTATACTATGCGTCACTCATATGAAACTATCTGACTTAGTATGGTTCCAAATAGGCCAATACCACCCGCTGCCACTGTTTTCTACCACCTACCGGTCGTTGAAAACACCATCACCGCGGACCTTTTAGGCCACAACATATTTTGACCCGAACCAAATTAATACTTTTTAACACGACTCATTTTGACCCTTTTGTCGGGCTTAATTTGAATCATGTTTGTATTTTTTTTACATCAACCCTAACACATGTTAATCTTTGTAGATATTGCCCATTTTGATAGGATGCATACCATTTTTGAAGCAGTTGATGTTCACACCTAATACACCACTGTACTTTTTCACTCATAGCTGCTTGATGGTTCTTGGTTCTTATGTGTGTATACATGTATAATCAATGCCAAGATATGTATTATCAGACATCCACACAAAGTCATGAATTTTGCATTCATTGACAAAAAAATTCAAACTTGATTCTTATGTTTATATACATGTACATGCAGGTTATGGGACACACTAGCAATAGAAGCACTTCATTTCTCATTGTGTTAGTATTCGACCTGTGAAATGTACTATTAATTTTGTAATATATTTAGAGATTTATGTACACAGTTTTTCATTTACATTGTTTTTATGTTTTCAACCCTTGTAATACACGGGTAACTAACTTAGTTTATTATAACTGTGTAATACACGGGGTTTTATAATAGAAGTTTATATAATGTGTAAAAAAATTTACATAACTAAAGTATTTTTACTACATACAACGATAAAAAAATGAAATTAGAGTTCCAATTTTCCCCAATCCCTTTTAGATTATGTCTTGTTAATATACTTCATGAATATTAACATCCCTTTACAATTTTCCCCAATTCGTACACATGTTTGTCAATCTAATCTTCCTCCACCGAATCTCATATCCAGGTAACTGCAAATCTCACACCAAATTTCATAACCTCGTAACTACAATATACCGGGAAAATGTATATAGAAGAGTTTTATTTACAATAGTGAATATAAAAAAATCATTTAAGAAAGAATTAAGGTTAATTACATATAGAAGAATGAGTTTGTGGGAAAAGATTGGCCACCGTCACCGTTCTTGCCACCTATCAATAGAGGGATGCTTCCTCCTCTTTCGGTACCGGATTTACTCGGTTGTTATGAACTTAAAATATGAATAAATAAATTAAAAAGTAGTTAGAGAACTCAATAATCCAACTTATTTTGATTCACTGTAATCGTTTATTGTGATTTTGATCCAAAATTAACCCGAGCCTTATTATTTATTGGCTACAAAGAAATTATAATTGCATTTCAGTTTTGAGAAGCATTTCTAGGTTATAGAGCCGTGTTGTATAATAGAAATTATATGTTTATATAATATGTCGGACCGACATCATCAGTAAGAATGACATCCACACCTACTCTTGCATCAACTAAACCAAGCAGAGATGTTCGAGCCCTAGCTGCAGACACTTCAGATTTTTCTTTGTACAAATAATCTTTCAATATATACATGATTTGGACATGCATATCATTTGTTTTCTTCACGTGTTTAAGATGAAAATGGCAACACAATACTCCGATACGCTATTTAAGGTGTACATATTTGAAAATAAAGTTTCACTAAAGCATACTTATTTAATCATATACGGAGAGATATTTGTGTATTTATGGTTTATTAGCGAGGACGGTGATCCAAACATAACGGATGTCATTAGAAGCACTAGATCAGTTGATGTTCATGGTTAATTCGTAACAAGTGTCGTAGCTACATGTATATTGATGACGTGGGTAAGCTAACACCCACTTTATAAGCCCAACATATTATAGTGATGACCCATTAAGCTATGTGATGACGGAGGTAGCTCCGGGAAGCTAACCACGCAAGGACACCGCTAGTTACGAAGGAAAGGCAAAAGAGCGAACCAGAGAAGGTCAGGCCGTAAGCCAAGCCAAGGATAAGTCAAGATACCATCGGGTAATAGGAGGAGATCTGAATTGACAAGGCGACACCACACTTCCCAACATTAGCTGAATAAGGAAAGTGCAGGAGACTCAGAGCCAGAACAGTAACCTCCTCATATAGCAATTTGAGGATAAAGCAGGTCAAACCCTAGGGTAGGTTTCGGCGAAGCAGGTATTGGGAAAGGTAGAAGTCCAATAGTTACACCGTTTTGGGTGTCCCTTACACTATCGAGAAGTTGTCTCTCGGTCAAAGGAGCTCAGGAAGGCCCGAAAAGGAAGGTAAGGATCTGTCAAAAATTACCACCATTGCCCCAAGGGATGACACTATAAATAAGAGGTCACCAACAGGTGTGCATTCATTCACTTCCAATTACTCTCATAATATACTACTCTCATACTTCCTAATCTTATTTCCCTAAGACTCCCTCACCTGATTCTCACGTCGGAGGTGGATCGCAGGGGACCCTCCCCTTCGGTGAGCCTAACGGTTTGTTCTTCTTAGCAGGACCCCAAGGATTGAACTCCGGTATCCGGTGCAGCAACAAGTGGCGCCCACCGTGGGGCCCGACTTCGTGTGAACCACAAGTTGAGCTCCTCAACTTCATTATTTTTCTTTTTGTTACCTCTAGATACCATGACGTCCAAAGGTAAGGAACCAGTCGACGATGTACACTCAGAAAACACAAACTCTGATTCTTGTTTTTCACTCCCCTTATGAGATACACGGATCTGCGTCTTCATCTCCTCTCGCTATCTTAGTGGTTATGTCTTTCTCAACTGGTGATTTCACCAAACGATTCTCCACCGGATCTGTGTTTTCTGAGTTTACGATAATCATTCTTCCTTCCTCTCCTGGTGTAAGGTACACATGTGCTCTCTACGTTAATATATACTGAAATTTAAAGGAGCTAAAACTACTGATGCAATATGTTAAATATATCTAAAGTGTTTTTCTTTTAGAAATACTAGATCCTCCGTCACTTCACCTAAATTAAGGTACACCTAATGATGCATGAAGGTACATGTAAATAATAAACCAATGCTATCTAGCATCACCAAGTTTTGTCCCTCATCAGTAAATATTTTTACTCATACTGATTTTCAAAAAAAAAAATGAAAAGCATCACTGAAACCATTGTTGCTATCTTTGTCCTCCATCAAAAGCCTGTACATATAAAAAAAAGTGTTGGAGAATGTTCAAAAGGTCAAATAACAACTCAAAAGGGGATCATATTAATTTTAATATTTGGTATAAATAGGAACGCATGATTTACACAAGTATCATATAGATCACTTTTTCTGCAATGACCATATCTCTGGCGTGTGTCAATATCATTTAGTTACTTGAAAAATCTAAAAGATCAACTATTGCCTATTTCCAATAAATTTGAAAATAAAATCTCTATTTTTCCCCTACTGAAGTTTAAAAAATAAATACCATACTCTTTGCTTTAACATTTGTAAATTGTGGTAAAGGCTTAGTGTAATTCAAAAATCCAAGCAATACTCATGCATAAATTACACAAATATTTTTGATATATTGATGTTACGTAACCCTATTTATCCTTTTCCTTAATTGCTTGTGAACAGTGGCGGATACATAAATTTTTTATAGGATGGGCAAAATACGGGTGAGTAAAAAAGGAACGGATGAAAAAAATGAAATGACAATAAAATAATATAGTTCATCAAATATTCAAACACAAATATAAAAATACCTAGATTATAATTGTCCTCTACGTGTTTTCATCTTTTGTAACACTGAGAAGTTCATCTACTTCTACCGCACAAATTACGCAAGCGTTCAAGAAATCATCACCAATACGATTGCGCAAACTTGACTTTACAAGTTTCATCGCCGAAAAACTTCTCTCCACAGATGTGGTTGCAACACGCAAAACCAATGATAACTTTAATAGTCGATAAACCAAAGGATAAGATAAATGTTTCCTCGTCTCCACCATCACTTTAGCAAGTTCGGCGATACCATTCAAGTTAGCAAAATTCATGTCTTTTAGAACACTATGATGATACAAAGGAAGTTGAGGCTCAAGCCTATCCTTTTCTCCATCATCAAAATCATATGGATAGAACTCACTCAACCGAAGTAACTTGGATGTGTCGAATTGATAGAAAGAGTCACGTGGACTCAAAGCCGCCATATTTTTAAGTAATTCCATGTTAGCCTCACTAAAACGGTCACCAAATTCTTGAAGCAACATATCCACAATAGTGTTAAAGCAATCAAACTTAAAATGATGTTGATTGGTGATTTTGTTCCTTTGTTTTCAAGATCTTAAGTGAGCATAATCTTCTGTCATGCGTACCATTTGAATATCATGCTTTCTACAAAAAGTAGATACTTTTTCTAAAATTTGATCAAATCCAGATTCTCTAAAATTTTACAAGACTGCTTTGGTTGATTCCACCAAAGAAACTACTTCTACCAAAGAAACTGCTTCTAACATCTCTTGATCTCTCTTTTGAAGCCCTCTTGATAAACAATTCGTGAGGCCTAAAATGTGCAAAATCAAATGCAGATAAAACACAAATTCAAATGATTCGAAGTATTCCAAAATACCATTAGCTTGACTTCTACTAGAATCATTAGGGCATTCGTTTACAATATATTCAAGCAAATTAACAATAGATGGAAACAAATCAACCAAATTAACCTTGGTGGGCTAGGCTATTGGGCAAGTTTACAAAAACCCTAGGTTACTCGCTAGGCCTTTTACGGATGTGGGCTCGCTGGGCTTTAGACGGTGGGCAGTGACCCGCCCTCACAAACCACTGAATCCGCCTCTGCTTGTGAGTTAACTTGAAACGGTTGCATGACAACACGTTTACTTTCGTTATTAAACTTTTTTTTACCACTTAATACATAGTACACGTTACAATGCGTAGATTACACGTACTAACTTGTAGTAAAACTTGCATCACAACTCATAATACCTAACTATGTTAGGGTCATGTAAACTAGCTTTTCATTTCACTAGACACTTCAAGAAAATTGAATTCATACATGTGATGATAAGAGTAAAAACCAATAACGAGGTCAAACCCTATAAGTGTATAACCTGTTGGCTCTTGCTAATAAAATAAAAGAGATATTGTGTCAGACAACTTTTTTAAACTTGAAAAAATACAAATATGTCAGTACTTTAGCTCTTCTTTATGGTGAAGGGGGCACCTTACCCATTTACTTATTTACTAATTAAAACTGCACAATAGAATTCTGTCACCTCAAAACTACTCATTTTACTTATTTACTCAGATTTAATTGGAAACACCCTACTCATTTAACTCATTTTACTCACCAACATTAAAAAAAATAACATTTAAATAAAAAAACATATTTTTTTCTTAATTAAAAATAGATAAGATAACTAAAAATAACAAAATACAAAAAAAGTTACAAATTAAAAAAAAACCCAATAAATTAAACATAATCGTCTTCCGAATCACTGTTGGCCAACTCCGGTAGTGTAGCAAAATGTTCAACAAGATCATATTGTAGTCTAAAGTGTGTCTCTTGATCCCGCAATTCATTAATTACACCATCGTCTACGACTTCATTGGTTGGAGGGTCCATCACGTAGCTGGGTGAGATTGCATTTCCGTCATGCTTTAAAATCATATTGTGCAATATGATACATGCATAAACCACATTTTGTATTTTTTGACGTTTATGTGACCGTTGCGGACGATTAATTATCCCCCATTTAGATTTTAAAACACCAAACCCGTGTTTGACATCTTTTCTAGCCGACTCTTGAACTTCCTTAAACCTTTTTTCTTTCGGATCGACAGGGAATGGAAAGGATTTCACAAAAATAGACCAAGTGGGGTAAATCTCATCCGCAAGATAGTAGCCACGTTTTTATTCACGGCCGTTAACATGGAAAGGACACTTCGGGGCAGTTCCATGCATTTCGTTATTGAACAACGAAGATTGATTAAGAACATTTATGTCGTTATTCGAACCGGCAGGACCACAATACGCATGCCAAAACCATAAGTCATTTGACACCACTGCTTCCATCATGATCGTAGGGTATTGGTGATCACCTCTCATAAATTGGGCACGCAAACTAGTCGGACACATCCTCCAAACGACATGCGTACAATCGATGATATCGATAATCCCTGGAAGGCCCCATCTAGTTTCATGCACATTATACAAACGTGCAATGTCGTGGCTTGTAGGTCTACGTAAAAACTCTTTGTCGTATAACATAATAATAGAATTGCAAAAGTATTCTAAACATTCACGAGAAGTCCTAGCAGACATGGATAAATATTCATCATATTCGTCGGGAGAGTTACCTGTAGCAAGTTGGCGAATAGCAGGCGTCAAGCTCTTCTTTAACCTCTCGTCATATCCTTCGTGAAACCAACAAAATCTTGAATCCATACTTATATCCCTGACAATGTTTAAAAATAAATCTTTCGGTAAGCGAAATCTTTCTCTAAACGTATTTGCGTCGTACTTGGGGCGTTCGACGAAGTAATCATTCAACAGAACTGTGTTAGCAAGATCACGATGTACAAATTTTTTCTTTGATTTTGCCGTATCCTCAAGTTCGCTAGCCGCAACGGAAACTTTGGACAGAAACTCAATGCCACTTGATTCGAAAGTGTCAGAAAGAAAATCATCAAAACCACTAGAATCGGATAAATCCGAAGGCAAATCAAGAATACTAGAATCAGATGAAGACATTTTGTTAAAAAAAATTGAAGTTTTATGATATAAATGAGATGAAAATTATTTTTTTAGAGTATGGGTATATATAGGAAAAAATTTGTTTTTTTTTAAATAAAAAAATCTCAAACGGCTCTCTCTCTCTCTTCCAAGAGCTCGCTCTCTCTCTCTCCCACATCCGAGTAATTTTACTCGATTAAGCTACTCGATTTCCCTAACCCGACCAACTTGAATTGAAAGGGGCAATGTACCCCCGGGTAGTCGGCCTACTCGGCCAACCCACTCCTCACCCGGGTTAGGTGCCCCTTTCACCCTTATCTTATTATTATATTTGCAGAAAAACTTACCAACCACATCAAATCATGAATGACACACCCACTTTTTCTTAGAATAAAAAACTAATTTTGTGAGTTCCCATAAACTTTTCACCCTCGTTCTACTATATGACTTTCATCCTCTTTTGATATCATCATAACAATCCATATGTGTTTCAAGATTATGGTCTTCACTAGTCCATGCATTTATGACTTGCAATAAACAAACGGGTAGAGTTTAAAATAGCTCCACAAACTTGATTCCCCCATCACGCATATATATAGAGATTATTTATGATTTTCAAATTCTAATAAATTATTAGAAAAAAAACTATCGGTGATATTTTAGCTTTATCTTTTTACATATAGACAAAGAAGCAGTTGTAAACATGAATGTAAATATATTTAACATATACATTTTTATTTCAAGTATAGATAGGTTGTATCATAATTTTTCTTTCGTTTAAAAAAAAACGGTGCATCTCAGTTTTATATTTTTACAACAGAAACTTAAAGATACTCATGTATTTCAAAAAGATATGGCACTTCTAGTTCCATTTTGTCCCACCAAAGACTGCGTATATTTTGTCAAAAATACACAACATGTCCCACCAAAGACTGCGTATATTTGTGTCAGCTATAAAAATATAAATTTTGTACCCTATGTTTCTTGTACTGTTTGATAGGTTAAACATGTGAAGAAGAGAAAATTTAAAAAAAAACCTATCATCTTTTCTCTGGCACATTTAAAGGCTTCATGTAACACCCCAATCCAGCTAGGGCTGACGTGTCACTTATACAATAGTCAGAATCCAATACATCGATCTATTAATGATAAAAACATTACATTTAATAAAAGAAAATACAAAACATTACAATTTATTTACAAAAATTCTTTTGATCCTTATTCTCTAAAACACTCTCGCCAAGTCTTCCCAATAAGCCATGCAACCTAACGTACATAAACAAAAATAATGTACGCCTGAGTAAAATTCGCTTTTACTCAGTGGGAAAACAACTATATAATATGCAATTACTTAAAAATATCTATCAAACAATATATATACATACACATTCGGTGAGTCACATAACGTTAGTTCACATTCGATGAGTCACATAACACATTCGATAGTTTAGTGCGCACAAAGCGACATTTCAATAGTTCAATGCGCACGGAGCGACATTTCAATAGTTCGATGCTTTCGATGGGCCATATTCGGTAATTCAGTACTTTCGAGGGACAATATTCAGTAATTCAGTGCTTTCGAGAGACCATATTCAGTAATATCTATCAAACAATATATATATATATATATATATATATACATACACATTCATTACACATTCGGTGAGTCACATAACGTTAGTTCACATTCGATGAGTCACATAACACATTCGATAGTTTAATGAGCACAAAGCGACATTTCAACAGTTCAATGCGCACGAAACGACATTTCAATAGTTCGATGCTTTCGATGGGCCATATTCGGTAATTCAGTACTTTCGAGAGACAATATTCAGTAATTCAGTGCTTTCGAGAGACCATATTCAGTAATTTAATGCTTTCGAGGGGCCATATTCAGTAATTCAATGCGCACGAAGCGTCATCTTCATTAGTTCAATTCTTATAAACAATATATCTATAAATATACATATAACACACGTAACAACGAATTTAGGTCCCAACAATGGAGTATTGGGAACCAAATCCGTACACATAAGTTGTTCGAAAGCCCGTACCTTAATGACGATAAGCGATAATCGGGAGCGAAAATAAACGATGCGGAGGCCTACAATTATTATAACAACTTAGATTTTTAAAATCTCATTTGGTGACCGTGAACACAATTTAAAACGTTTAGGAAAAATATATTTATAGCACTATTAATTATAGTCAAGTAAAATACATGATTTCAATAACTTTTAAAAGATTATACATTTTATTTTTAATTAAACAGATTATACATAAACACATATTTTAGTATGTGAATTGTATTAAAACCCCAAACAGAAAAAAGAAAAGAAGGTAGGGAGCAATAACCAGGTCTAGAACCTGAGACCTGTGTTTTGTTTTGAAAGGTTTTACCACTGGACTTACCATACAATTTGGATAAGATTTCGAAAGTAATGCTATTAACAAGAAATTCACTGTGTCTTCTCCTCCAATTAACAAACACAGAAGTAAAAGTGACTCCCTCCAAATACATAACCCAAATTCGATTTCCATGATTAGATATTGCAAATCAAAACCTTAGGGCTTTTATTCAGTAGCTCAAAACGAGTAGGTAGGATTATAATTTACCTGGAAACGGTGCTTAAATCAGAGATGGCGGAGATTGGTCGGAGTTCCCGTGGTGGCGGCGGCGAAACTTCACACAGAGGGGAATCTTTGAGTATGGGGAAAGGGCTATAGACTGCGGTGTGTATGAAAACGAACGAATTCCATTGAAATTATAGGCTTAACAACGCGTTTCGCAAATTTGGAAATCCCGTGATTTCGGGGCGGCGATAAATGTCCGAATTGCTGGGATTTGAATTCTTTAAACTCGTGCGCGATTCTCGGTTTACGAGTACGATTCTTTTGGCAACGTTTCCATGCATTAATTTGTAGGTTTAAAGGCTGGTACGAATCACCGGAATTCAACGGTGGTGGCCGGATTTCGGCCGAAAAAAAAAAGAGGTGAGGATGAAGTGGAACAAAATGGTTTTGCAGTTTTTACCGTTTTGCGCTTGTACTTTCTGAAATTACCACTAGGTCCCTTCCTTTTAAAAGACACTTTCTTTTAAACATTTTTAACTTTATAAAAACCTAAATTTATTTAAAAATAGTTACAGTATCCAATTTGAAAGAAAATAGCTGAAATATTTAAAAATTAATTTAAATCTCATTAATCATATAGATCTTTAGTCTAAAAATATTAAATTAAACTTTCGAAAATTCGGGTTATTACAATATATCCCCTAAAAATAATTTCGTCCGCAAAATTACACACTAAAACATTTCTCAAAAATTCGGGGTGTTACACTCCAAGCATAAGATGCATGTTTGAAGAAGTGACAAAAAGTCAATGTGAGACAGAGCCTCCAACAAGACATGTTTCTTTCTTTAAACAAAGAATAAGCTACCTTGCCTAGCCAGAGTATTAAGTTACACTTCCTTACCTAGGAAGATGTCCAGGTCAAGCTACTTTGCCTTATCAAAACGGATGTCACCTGGCCTTGCTAAAGCACGAGACACCTTATTTAATAGAGTAAATAAAATAAAAAATTATTAGGCATTAGGATTGTAGTGATTAAAGTTCTGAACACTACATATTTTATGACATGTCTATCATAGTTTATTAGGCATGATATTTAAGATTAAAAGTACTTTCTTATGACTAGATAAAAATTTGATAGACATAATGAGTTGTCACTATCAAAACTTTTTTTTATATATATAAAAAGTATAAAATAATAATAATAACATGTCATCTTTTTCTAAAATATTCAACAATTTTTTTTGATGAAAAGACATATTATCTTTATCTGACACACTTTGAAAAGTGCATGTTTAAAGGGGGTGATTAAAAAGTCACTGTATTTATGAGGGGGAAACCTTTGACAATGATCAGTTTTCCTTTCATTCAACTAATGATTTAGCAAATGTCAACTTGCCCAGCTAGAACCTCAAGTCAAGCCACATCGCCTTGCCAAAGCTTCAAGACAAGTCTTATAGCCTTGTTAGAGTCTCAAGTCAGATCACAATGTCATGCTAAAGCTCCAAGTCATATCAACCTGATTTTCGAAATCTCCAGGCTCAGATCACCTTGCCTTCTCAAAGCGCAAGTCAACTATCCTCACCCTGTTTGCCAAGGCCTAGATCACCATGACATGTTACTTAAGGGTGAGCACCTCATAATACCGCTCCATGAGTTCCGAACTTGACCTTCTCATGTAAAGGGTGAGCTCCTAATACAATTTGGCTCCAGGGATCCGGCCTTGACCTACCCATGCATAAAATCGCGCGATAAACAAAAAAAATCCCTCACTAACAAGGCAGCAGCAAAAAGCCCTCACTAAAGAGGCAACAATAATAAAGCCCTCACAAGCGAGGCAACAATTTTTTCACCAACAGCAAGCAAACAACATAGCAAAACAAAGATGCATAAAGGATAAATGGCACAAGGCCAAACTAGGGAAGCTCTTTCCTTTTCAGCAGCAAGTCATGACATATTACTTAAGGGCGAACACCTCACCTGATGTTCCATCATGAAGTCTAGCCTAAACTTATATATTTTCTAAAGGCCAAGCGGCTAGCCTTATGTCGCACCATGAGACATGATGTTCATGACTAATACCTCCCTTGATGTTATACCATGAGGACTGAACTTCACTTATCATTTGCTCTAGTCGAGTGCATTGCCTCGTTTTACTTGCAGTTCTACTCCGCCTCATAACATGGGCACTCAGCATGAGAACTTACCCTGCTGCTAGGAGAACCTTACTCGGCCAACTGACAAGTCAACATATCCTAGACAAACATGTCATGGCCACACTTTTCATGAGATATTATAGCCACACTTGTCCTGGCCAAGCGTGTCAAGGCTAAACCTCAATTGCTTTTTAAAAATTCAAAGTTTGACCTAAAAGACCGGAATGGCCTTGTCTTCGCCAAACCGCGTACATCAGGAAAAATAAGGGAAACTCAGGCTAAAAATTATTGATCAAGTTAGGCACAACCATGATCAGGATCATGCTCGCACCTAACTAGGGGCTGATGACATAAGTAGGAACCCTGCCAAGGACGACTTAACTATTTAGAAAGGCCAATTTTCCAACAAGGAGTTCCTAGCTAGTTGACAAAGTCATTTTCTCAACAAGGGCTTAAGATAAATATCAAAAATAAAAAAGCTTAGAAAGGAACAACTCGTAGAAGGGAAATAGAAGGAGGTCAAGATTACATCAAAGGATTCTCCTTTCCTTATTCACCACAACATGTATATCAACACACATGGCAATGAGCAACAGTATTGAACAACGAAGTCAAGGTGCTCCACTTAGAGTCAAGGGAAGTCAATGTATTGCACCTAAAAGAGAACCTTCGTATCCCCAAGACAAGTCACACATACCAAGCCTACATCATTTTGTTCTATATATAATACGGAAGACCAAACAAGATCTGGCAAGGACTGATGACGAAAAAAACCTTACGACTACGAAGAAACTCAGCCTATATGGCATGAGCTGACGTTACCAAAGCATGCATGGCTTCTCTTTTTACTTGCCTTACCTCAGCGTACATGGCATTACCTGACGTTACCTAACCTAGCCTTGCTTTTCTTTTCCTCCCCTTACCATAGTCTACAGGAGTTGGCTTGGCTTTACCTGATTCTCCAAGCCTTACGTGACCCCACATCTGGATATATGCTAGCTGTCTTGACCCAACATTACCCTGCCTTGCTAGATCTTTCCACCTAGCATAGTCTTGCCCAACTTTGACTTTGGAAGCCTCACATGATCAAAGGACAAGATTCTTATATGGCCACTGGCTACAAATCTTACCTGGCCACATGCCAAGGAAACCCTACCTGATCAAAGACCAAGAACATTACCTACATGATTTCATGCTATGAACACTACTAGACTGCATGTTGTTGGAACTCTACTTTTCTACACAAGATGACAACTTCACATGTGAGGGGAACCCTATCTTGACCCATACTTGAAACTAGACTTCAACACATGTCCTGGTTACCTCAATTGACCATATGTTACGAAAACCTCAATCCGAGAGAGGTTTAGCCAAACTGTCGGAAATTGCTAGCCACTTACTCCCCGCCTCATTAACGGTTATTTTACATTAACCCCCACGTCATGAACCATATATAACTTTGAAAGGAAATGTGGGGCACTAGGGGCGGATAAAGGTGTAGATTGAGTCAGGCACAACCACGCTTAGGATCATGCTCGCACCTGACTGGGGCTGTAGGATCGTAAGATTACAAGGTGATTCTATTCTAGTTGATATTGGCGGAAACAATAGCAACCAACAAAGTAAACAAGTAAACAGCAAGAATACTGATAAATGCACTGTTGTATTAAACTTCTGAGATTACAAGATTACAAGTAAAACTCTATCGAAAAGCACTATCAAGGCACTAAAAAGACACACTTAAAAGCACACTTGCTATGAAGTGTTTACAAGGTATTTATAGTAACTTAGAATCAAGACAGACCCTTGATTCTAAGGATCAGATCGAACACAGACCGTCGATCTTGTTTATTAATCTAAATTACACGCAAAGGCTAATCTAGATAACTTTATTGAAACGTCTTCTTTGGCATCATTGTTTGCATGCTTGGAGACGCTCGACATTGTCCTTTATTGGTTGCACCACTGAGGTTCCTTCTGCTTGGAGTGTGGCAGTTGCTTTTGCAGAAAGGTGTCAGAGGCGCTTCACATGGATAGTCAGCTGCAACGTTTGGTCTTCAGTGAATAAGGCTATCAGCAGCAGAGATGAGAATAATACTGCTGATAAGCCCATCAGCAGCACCTTGTGTTGAACGCTGCTGATAAGCCTATCAGCAGCAACAAGTGTTGAATGCTGCTGATAAGCCTATTAGCAGCAACAAGTGTTGAATGCTGCTGATAAGCCTATCAGCAGCAACATGTGATGAATGCTGCTCATAAGCCTATCCGCAGCATTTGTACTTAGAATAATTTGGTAGCAATCAGTCTTTGGTTCTACAAACTCCCCCTAGACTGATGCAACCAAAATTCTTCTAATTACTTTGCTGCTGAAGCTTTTGCATATGGCTGACTATCCTTTCAACCTCATAGCCTCTTGGATCCTTGCTGGGATTGTTTAGTGGAAGTTCAGACAGAGTCTTGATGTCTTTGTGTGGCATTTTGTAGATTGTTTTGCTTGAACATCTCATCTGCTGCTTCTTTACATCAATCAGAGTGAACTAATCCAAATCAGCATTGTAGGACCAAGATACAAATGGAGAGTGGGACTTGAGAGGTTTGATGTCCATGAATACATCTTTGCTAGGGTTGAAGTAATGTCTGATTGCTAGTATAAGATGTTTCCCTCTCTCATTTGCAGGCTCATGAGCTTCACCCAGCTCCAAAATTCTTCTTAGGTCTGAATCTGGTAGTTGCAGAACTTCATCAACAGACCTGTATGTAGATCTTCTTCTTTCAGTTCTCCCCCTGAAGATCTCAAACCTTTGATCCTGTGGATTGTAGACCCATTCAACTATGTTTCTTGAGTCTTCAGGTTCAGATGAGGATTTAGATTTCTTTAGGGGAGGCTGTTGATGAGTGGGAGCTGGGTGGGATGATTTGAACTTGTTGGGTGGAGGAGTGGAAGGTTTGGGGAGGAGAGTGGAAGGATGATGGACTGAGGAAGAGGTAGGTGAGGGAGAAGGCTTGGGTTTCTTTGTATTTGGTTTTTCTTCTTCTTTGATAAGTACCCTTTTCTTGGAGCCCTTCTTCCCTAGTCTTTCTTCCTCATCCTTTTTAACTTTGAAGTAGAGGGCTTGCAGGTTCATGAAATTCGTGGGACCTAGCCTCTTTCCACTATCTCCTCTAGCCTTAAGGAAGTCAATCATGACCTTCCTTTCTTCATGGGTTCTTTTATTCAGTGCAATGGTCTTCTTGGACTGTAGCTTGGCTTTTTCTTCTTCTTCAGCCTTTTTCTTGCTAGCCAATTGACCCTGCTGACCCATGAAGGCTCTGTAGACTTCTTTAGTTGATAGTTTCTCAAGGTAGTCTGCATCCTCACCTTGAGAGACTAGAGTCTTTACCCACTCCTCCCTCATTTCTTTAGCTAGTTCAGAATCGGTTATTCTGAACTTAGCTTCTTCTTTCTTCTTTTTCTCCAATTCTTTCTCCTCTTTATTGAACTGTTCCTGCAGTTGACGAGTAAGGGCTGCATCTTCTTCAATCTGGTCAACTGCAGGAATCTTTCTTTTCAGCTCATCCAGCTGTCTAGCATACAGCTGGATGGTTTGTTCTCTTAGGAGAATGGCTGCTTTTCTTTCTTGAGCCTTTTTCATGTCAGCCATCTCCTCTTCTTCTCTTTTTCTTCTTTTCTCTTCTATCTCTCTTTTCTCTTTTTTACAACCTCTCTTCATCTTCATCAGTCATGATTCCCTTTCCTTTGTTTACATTGGATGCCTCTGCTTCAGCTTCACTGATCTCAACAGCAGATGATGATGCTGCTATTGGGATCTCTGCCTCAGCTTCATTGGCAAGTTGAGGGATTGACAAAGGATGATCACTTTCTTCATCAAGTTGATACTCAGGACCTTCTATTTCCCTCAGTTGATCCCTAAGAGAAGATCTTGTGCCAGATGCTGCAGATGTGGCTTCAACTTGTGGAGTATCTGAGTTGGAGTCAGCATCAGAAGTTGACACAGACTCTTCCTGAGGAATCAGTCCTTCTTCTTCAAGATGGGCTCTGACAGTAGCTATCATTGCCTGGCTTTCAAGAGAGTTGACGTTGCAGATGTTTGCCCTGAGCTGAAAAATCTTGAATAGGAAGTCTGAGGGCAGCTGAAGGATGTTCCTGGTGTTGATGATGAGAGAGGTGCCGTTGCTGAGCAGAAAGGTGTGGTCAAGGGACTTAGTGCTCACCCAAGCTAGCACGTCCAAGTCCTTGACCAGGAAGGCATACAGGAATCTTCGAAGGCCCAGAACTTCTTCTTCAGGGAGAAGACTGCTCCTTGTTATTTCAAGATTGCTAGGAGTCAGTCTTCTTTCTGCGGCCGCCGAGGATTCAGGATAAGCTACCCGATGTGCTGCTTGTAGGAATCTTTGGAACCTGGGTAGATTATCCTCCATCAGGTCATGGAACATGCCAATGGCAAGTTCTGCTGAGAGATCTGTTGAGGTGTTGATGCAGTTAGTTAAATACAGATGTAGGACTTGGAGGGCATTGAGAGAGTTCCAGTTCAGCTCTTCTACTCCGCTGAACTCCCATCCAATCCAAAACCTCTCAGATGATCCATCATACCCCCAAGCTAGAATGGAGTCAAATTCTAGCTTCTTTGATGATCTGAGTAGTTGGGGGGTAGAGGATTGACCAATGATGGCTGCTGCTTCAGGGATGATGCTGAATGGTGTATTTGGTTGTTCTGTGTCTTCAGTACCATTCAGCATTTCATCGACAGCCCTGACGACCAACTTCCAGTCTTCAGATTTCTCTTCGTCTTCGTTATCTGTGGCTGGCAAGTCATGAATTTGTACAAACGCAGGCTTGAATAGTGAGCTTTGAAGTACAACCTGCTCTTGAATCCAGTCGTCAAGACTGTCTTTATCTTCTTCCATAGAAACCATCTCCCCCTTTTTGGTTGCATCAGCAGACAGGTAAGCATCAGTTTGGGTACCTACTGATACAAGAGAGGGAGTGGCTAAAGTAGGGCATTGATGGGCTTCATGCATAGCGACTTGGTGTCTTAGTTTGAACATTTCAGCCTCTAGCATAGCTACCCTGGCCGTCAATTACAAGTTATGAAGTTTCAGTCTGTCCTCATCCACAGTTGTGGAATCCTTGGACCCAGATGGGGCCGTAGGCCGAGCCTCAGCATCCCCATCACCCGTGGTTTCTTGGCGCCTGGGATTCCTCTCAGTGAGGGGAGTTTCCAAGGAAACACCCTCACCATGAGTTGCCGTGGTTGAGGTCTTAAAGATGTTGTCACTGTCCTCCTGGTCATTTGATGGACCAGCAGTAGTGACAGCCTCTTCCACATCCACTCTTTCATTACTCCTAGAGTGGACCTTCAAGGGTGAAGAACTGGGGTTGGGTGTTTCGGAAGCAAGACCAATCAGTACCTCCTTGATAGTGGTGGTTGGAGAAAGTACATCACTTTGGTCAGGTTCCTCCACACTTAAGTTCAAAGAAGATAGGAATGGCTCAAAGGGCTGTTCTATGGATCCGGGAAGTGATCCTAATCCTAATAGAGAGACTTCCGAAGGAGTCTCCCTAGCAATGTGGCTTTCCCTTATGATATTCTCACTAGAATGTTGTGATTCTGAGTGAGGGATGTTGGCTTGGGTTTGGGCCTTGGAGGCAAGAGAAGAAGGAGTTCTCTTGCCCCTCTTCCTTGTATACTTGGCTGCAATCGGGGCCCTGTGTTCCGGTTGAGCAATCAAACTGTGGGTGAGTAATGTATGTGCCTGTGCATCCTCAGTAGAATGCACAGGGGTTCGATCAAGGGAAACAGTAGTTTGAGTTTGTGGCAGTGAGGTGGAGGGTGTGGGATCAGTATCAGCTGGGTTTGCTGAACTGTCACCGTGGGCACTTTGCGTGTTCAACATTGTAGATAACAATGGAACATCGGCCCCTGAGAACTTGGATGAAACTGTTCTCATGCTTTAAAAAATGTTGTTCTTATGACCCAGCATAACGTAGATTCTTGCAGTTTTTGAAAGATCTTGGTGCTCAATGTTGAACACTTCCTGCAAGAATCTTGGGTACATGAAGAACTGAGATTTCACCCCTTCTTGAAGGTTGTATCTCAAACCGTCAAGAATGAGGTGGGAAAAATTGAAACCCTCCCCAGTTATCATACCGTGAATTGCCGACGCAAGTCCGGAGCTAAGTTGGTTCCAGCCGATCCTCTTCTGGGATATGCATTGGAGAAGAGTGTGGCAAAGATACTTCCATTTGGGACCCATGAGTGCCTTCTCTATCGTATACTCTGTTTGATTCCCAGTGTACCCTATGGATACAAAGGTCCTCATGTATACGTCTCTGGGGTAAGAGATGGCGTCCCCTTCATCTTGAAGCTTGAGGTGTTGGCGGAGCTTTGCTTCAGTGATAATCATCTCCTTGCCGTCTACTGTGCCACTGATTTGGGGAGTGCCCTGGTCAGTAGAATATGCGGCTGAGCTCCACGCTTAGGATCATGCTCGCACCTGACTGGGGCTGATGACGTGGGTAGGCTAACACCCACTTGATAAGCCCAACATATTATAGTGATGGCCCATTAAGCTATGTGATGACGGGGGTAGCTCCAGGAAGCTAAACACACAAGGACACCGCCAGTAACGAAGTAAAGGCAAAAGAGCGAACCTACGAAGGCAAGGCAGCAGGCCAAGAGACCATCGAGTAATAGGAGGAGACCTGAATTGACAAGACCGCACAAGTAAACAATGCCAGGTTGGGAAGTGAACCTATAAAGCCTCAAGACGACACAACACTTCCCAACATCAGCTGAATAAGGAAAGTGTAGGAGACTCAGAGCCAAAACAGTAACCTCCTCATATAGCAATTTGAGGATAAAGCAGGTCAAACCCTATGGTAGGTTCAGGCGAAGCATGTATTGAGAAAGGTAGAAGTCCAGTAGTTACACCGTTTTGGGTGTCCCTTGCACTATTGAGAAGTTGTCTCCCGGTCAAAGGAGCTTAGGAAGGCCCGAAAAGGAAGGTAATGATCTGTCAAGAATTACCACCATTGCCCTAAGGGATGACACTATAAATAAGAAGTCACCAACATGTATGCATTCATTCACTCTCAATTACTTTCACAATATACTACTCTCATACTTCCTAATCTTATTTCCCTAACACTCCCTTACCTGATTCTCACACCAGAGATGGATCGCAAGGGGCCCTCCCCTACGGTGAGCCTAACGGTTTGTTCTTCTTAGCAGGACCCCAAGGATTAGACTCTGCTATTCGATGCAACAACATATATATTCTTGACACTTGGCTGAAAAGGATGAGGCCTACACCCAGTTTAGTTACAATTATAGTCACTCAAATTTAGCCAACATATATCTCTAAAAGTGGGTATCTTCTCAACATTATATTGAACATGTTCTTGGTGTTCACACATTCTAGTCTTTTGCTGATTAAAAATTTCTACAAGTTATCACACCTTAAGAATTTAGTAACTAATGTTAACAGCATAAGGCAATACAAGTGGCCTACTATGCTTATTATTGGATCTATGTACCCAAGAAACAATATATGACAACATTTCTTTTGGCATATGATCCTAAAGTGTGCACACTAAGACGTTAATAAAGTTTGTGTTTAAAAGGGGTTTAAACGCAATATCATGTAAGGCAAGATTAATCGTAAACACGTTTGGTAAAATAATCAATATAAAAGTGATAGAAATGTTAAACATTATCATTTAGAGAAATGATAATAAATACTTAATATTGAATATTAAATATTAATAAAAGTTTTATTGCAATTAATAAACGTTTATTTAATCGGTTTAACATTTATGAGATGGATGAATATTATATTTGGCAAAATATAAATTATATAAGATGTATATTACGGTTGAAAATAATAAAGGGTTATGTTTAATCTTTTATTACTATTTTAATTCTTTTAATATATTATTATTATATTAATATATTATTATAATCCTTGATAGGGATAAGGATTCCTAATATCTCTAGGATAGTTATATTCAAGGACCAACGGATAAACCTAAGGTAGTGTTTGATATTTATGAATGAATGATGGAATGGAATGTGTCACTACGTTGGAATTAAGCAAAACATGTTTGGTATCATATAAAAATGGAATGAACCATTAAAAAAGAAATGTAATTCTTCCCTTTCTAATGATTTTTATTTCTTGGGGAATGTGTGTTTTTTTCATTCCTTCAACGAATGAAATTATTTTATTTAATTAACAATCGACCATAACTAGAACCATGACCCGACCCATGGCCCGAACCAATGTCTGACACATGACCCATCCTGTGACCCGACCCATGACCTGAACCATGGACTGGCCATGCCCCGAAACATGACTTGACCCGTGACCTGGCCCATAACCTGATCCATGCCCGGACCCAAGACTTGAACCATGACTCGTCCCATGGCCCGAACCATGCCTCGAACCATTACTTGTGCCGTGATCCGACCCATGACCCAACCTATGCCCTGACCCATGACACGTCTTATGACCCGACCCATAGTATAAATTTAGTAATTAAAAATATTTTGTTAAATAAAATATTTTCCCGGCTACCAAAAATTACGAAATAATGATTTATTTCATTCTCATAGGGTAACAAAACATGACAAGGGAATCTAATGGTCCACTTCTTTCCTTTGTCAATTCCGTTCACTCGTTCATTCCATTTATTTGTTTATTCCATTATCGCATACCAAACAGATCCTAAAGATTTATTCAAGATTAGTTAATTAACACAGGATTAATATAAATAGGGGCCTAAAGGTTTAAGTTTTTTTTTTATACTATTCTCATTATGAAGGAGGAATTTCATATATCCCTCTAAGAATATGGGTATATATATATATATATGGGTCGGTTATCATACAAAGTGTTTTAGCGTACGAAGTCACCAGTATGACACACGTGTTCAGTGGGCGAGGGGTAAATGCGTCCGCGTTATAATCACGCATGATTTATAATAACGTATGACCATAATCACGTAATCACGCATGTTATAATTATGACCATAATCACGTAATCACTCATGTTATACATATGACCATAATCACGTAATCACGCATGATATACGCACAGCACATCGAACTTTAAAAAAAAGTCTTTTTTTTAATAAAAGTATAGCAAGAGTATACACAAATTAAAGAAAATAAAATGCTCGAATTTATGGTGTAATTTCTTTTTTAAAATAATGTCGTATAAAAAAGTTATGCTTGTTTTAAAAAAAATGGGGGAACTTGTAAAAAGTCAACAAAGGTAGGTTATTCCAATCTTACATTTTTCGGAATATTTTTACACTTAAAACAATTACATTTGATCTTAACCATTGATTTCCTAGATCAACGCTTCAAAATACTTCCTACGCTTCTCACCAAAAAACACTTTGTATTTAAAACTTCATATATATATATATATATATATATATATATATATATAACCAATCAAAACTAAAAACATTAGATATACATAATTTAAATTATTTTTTTACTTTATGACCATTCTACTCATATCCATCATATAGATTTTTTAACCTAATTTTAGTTTTATTCTATACGTAAAAAAGACGGTGACCATTTCGATTATCCCAACCTATTTAGAATGCATCGTCGATTGCGAGTTCCAATGCTAGTTCGATTGCGATTTTGGTAGTTTTTATAAAGATAAACGGGTTCTTTCATATATGATATATAAATGTTATAAAAGAAAATTTATAAATTTATAAAAGAAAGTGAGAAAGTTAAATAAAATATTTTGAGAAACTATTGTTTATAAGTAAATATAAAATTTTAAAGTTAAAAATGGGTAAATATGAAACTTTAAAGTTAAATATGAAATTTTAAAGCTTTAGAAAAATAAGGGAAAAATGGTTATTTCTTAAATTGTTTTTAATAAAATGGGTATATGTGATATTTTTATATATTTGTAAGGCTATATATTATATTTTTAGTTTTGTTTGGGTATTTATGATATTTTTCCTAGGCTGATTTCGACAGCTAGGCAAAAGGGAGAACGAGTTCTCTTTTTGAGGCTCGGTTTCCGATGTCGTGAGTTGGCTAACACCCATTGAACCGGCTTGTTTTTTTTTTTATACCATTAGACATGTCGGGAAGTCGAAATCCCACAAGTTAGAGTCCACCTTGCAAGAAATTAGATATTGAGGCAAGTATGAGCTTGAAGATTAAGATCCAGATATTTTGGAATGTCACTGGTCCTACTAGTCTTTGTAAGCTCACAAAACATGAGACCCTGATGGCTTAGTTTTGCATTTATTTTATTTCGTGTGGTTGATAAATATACATTTTTATATGCAAAATATTTTTATAATACAAAATAACTGAGTTTCGGAAATTAGAGATTTTATTACTTACTCTCAATTACTAAAGTCGGTGAACAATCGTGGGTCACCAATTCAAGGCTCGTCTATAGTTAATAGTATTGTTTTTCAAAGTTGCAAATTGTTTTGGTTGAGGCGGTAAGATGTTGTGTCTTTTATCTTTGTGTCATCGGTTCGATTCCCATTGACCTTGTTTTAGGTTTCTATTTTTTTTCTTTTTACCATTTTTTAAAATTATACTCTTTTCAGTCTTCTATCCTTTTTTGGTTTCTATTTTTTTTACCTTTTATTTATGTTATATTCTTTTCAATTTTATATCGAACCGTCGTAAGTTCGTAGGTTTCTTTTATGTCTTTAACCACCTATTTACGCTATACTCTTTTCTATTTATACAAACCATCGCAACTTTGTATGTTTCATTTATGTGCTTAACCACATCAAATAGCTTTTTTAACATTTTTTTGTTTATGCTATACTTTTTTCTATTTATACTGAACCGTCGCAAGTTCATACGTTTTTTTATGTGATTGACCATGTTAAATATTTTTTTTTTACTTTTTTTTTCTACTAGTTTTTTTAGCGATTTTGTCATTTCAATGTTACGTTATGTTTACGCTATACTCTTTTCTATTTATACCAAACCGCCGCAACTTCATATGTTTCTTTTATATACTTAACCATGTCAATGTTACCGCCGTATCACACATAACTAGGTTCGGCAATGCGCCACATAACGTGGTCTAAGCAACCACGTTAATGTCACCGTACTTGCCCGCCGTAACGCGCGAGTCTTAATTTCTAGTTTTTTTTTCATATTAAATTACAAGGTTTTAAAATTAATATTTTCATATTTTTGTAAACGAACTTTAAAATAAATATTATTTTTTATTTTGTTGAGTTTTGCAAGATATTAAGAATTGAGAATATAAATTTTATTGAAACTCAAATAGACACAAAATACTAAAACATTTTATTAACATCTAAAATTGGTTAATGCGTTTAATATCAACGTACTAATATAAGATATTAAAATAAATAGTAGCAATTAAATATGGATTTTATGAAACGAAAAAACCAAAATGTAAAATAAGGTTTTACAAACAAATGTAAAGAATTTCAATGCATGCAATTTTCGTTACATAAAATGTTTTTTCACATACATTATCATCCTTGTTCGAAACGTTAAGTCAATGACAAACATCCTCGATGATGACCCTTGCACGGTGCATGGATATCCATGTGGAGAGAGCATTAGCCAAATGCATGGGTAAACGCAATGTTTTAAAAACCGATTTTTAAATTGTATCGGGTTTAGTTTAGAAATGGTTTAACCAATTGTACCAGATTATACCTAGCTGTTCAACCGGGTTGACTAGTTAACCCTATAATTCAATAAAATTACAAGTTCAACTCAAAAAATAATCTAAAAGTACATGATTCCTTAATAAAAAAAATAATTCAAAATTCAATCTATAATAAAAAAATAATCCAAAATTCAATCCATAATAAAATTACAATTTTCCAACAAAGCCAATTTAAATAAACATGTACAGTTGTTTAATGTCATTGGAGTGTTGAATGCATCACAAGTTTACGATCGCTTAAAATATAAATTCACTATCATCGCTATCCACATCACTATCAGGCTGCTAAAACTTAATTTTTTTTGTTTAAATCTAAAATTTTACTTTGGCCTAAAGCCGGTACAACGGTCTAACCCGTTATTACCGGTAATACCTGTTGTTCAAGTTACAAACCGTTCTTCCAATTTACCGGGCTCAAACTTACCGGGCTAATGACCGAGATCCGATTCAACTGGTATTACCAGCCGGTTTGAACCGTTTTTTAAAACATTGGGTAAACGTCTATCAGGGTATGGTGGAATCACAACACTTATGAGTCTCGGGGATTAGCCAATTTCAAAGGATAGTTAGCATATATGTGATAAAACATGCCAATTTATCAAATGCTATCTACCGATCCAATAAACATCTAAGAGTTGCAAAGAGATGCAATTGGTTAACGTAATCTATCAATCAACTTGATTTTTGTAAACAACGATCAACCACTTGTGAAAAATTAATAGTGATATGGATCTTAGTTTTTAAACAAATTAAGGATTTTTATAATCAAAATCAAAGAAAATTAAATGTTAAATGATTAAAAACAAAAAAAAAACAAATTTTGGATTTTAACTATGTGGATATGTAATTTTACATAAAATATTAAACGTCTATCGTTGCAATCTATCCTAGGATAGAATAAATGCTACAAATGTTTTCGATTGGTATCATACTTTGAGAAGCATTCTCAAAAGACAAGAGGAGATTGTATATCCTTGATTGGCCTATACCTTCAAAACCAATAGGCACAACTTTATCAAGTAATCATGATGCTTTTCAAAAGCATGTTGATGAGTCAAATTTTTTTTTGAACGACAAATTTAGATCACTGACGGACCACTAGAGTATCATCGTGTCATCAATAGGACTGACCCATTAGTATTATTGGGCCAAGCTAAGGCTTGTGGCAAAAAAAACCAGGGCCTCAAATTTAGAAAAAAAAAATATATATAAAACCTTGGCCAAGCAAGGATTCACGCGTAAAGACCTTGGCAGTTGGGTTGGGACTTCATTGATCACGCTTCTTTAATCCTACTACCTTCTTCACATGTCATATGCACATTCATACTACCTTCCTCACATGTCATGTGTACGTTCCTCACATGGTGGTTTTCTAAGAAAGTATGAATTCAATTTATTATTATTGTATATTATTATTATTATAATTAACTTAGCTTGTATTTCGTCTTTATAGACAAGTTCCTCTCGCCAACAACGGTTCCACGTGATGGAGACACAAACTGGATGTGGGATGCAATGGTGACGATAATTACTCAAGCATCAAAAGAGTCTCTAGGGGTTACAGCGACAAAGAATGGTGACCAAAAGGAGTCCTGGTGGTGGAATGAGTGTGTGCAAGACAAAATAAAGGTTAAGCAAGGAAGTTTTCAGGAGCTTGTGAATTGTACAGACGAGGAGGAGCGAGTGAGTTTAAGGGAGAGATACAAAAAAGGCCAACAAGGAGGCGCAGAAGGAAGTGTCAGAGGCTAAGACCACAACCAATAAAGAGGGAGAACATGATATGTTCAAGATCGCCACAGCTAGGGACCGTAGGAGGCAGGATCTTGGAGTGGTGACGTTTATAAAGGGAGCGGATGGACGGGTTTTAGTCAAGGAGCCGGACATCAAATCTAGATGGTAAATCTACTTTCACAATCTGTTCAACAGCGGGAGGGCTTACTGTTGGAGCACATTTGTGTGACAGACACTCTGGATGTTGTCTTATGCTTTTGTACTTTACTTTCTGTATTTGTATTTGTATTTAGTATCTGTATGTATTGGTTTATTGAGTTGTAAACGTGTATGTAGGTACTTGTACTTGTTTAGTCTTAAGTAAGTGTTGTACGCACTTAACAAATGCGCAGGATGTATATCCTGCGTACTTAGCAAGTACACAAGAACAAAGTCTGCGTACTTAAGCACTGCGCACTTGTTAAGTACGCATGCATCAGTCTTAGTATATATAGCTGGTCTTGACAGAAGTTATGTACGCATTCATTCATACTCTGTAACCAGCTGTGATTATCAATAGACGAAGTTTAAAAGTGACTCTTGTTTATTGTCGGTTTACTTTGTGTTGTCTGATACTCCAACTAGTCACGAGCATTCCGCACCCGGTCCGACTAGTCACACACTCGCATGTAACGATCCGAGACACCCGGGGGACCTGCAAGTGGTATCAGAGCATTGGCTCTTGATTTAGAGTGTTGTGAGTGTGTTAGGAGCATTTTCTACATAATCTACAACCTTATACAAGGAAAAGTGACCGATTTTGGTAATTTTTGTGATAAAATAAAGGTAGCTCTTGAGCGCTATTTTAGAAGCAAAAATCCTTCAAAATCCGATCTTTTTGTTGTTTGTTTGAGTGGTTTGATCACCAAGGGTTTGTTAGAAACAAGTTTCTAACGTTTTGGCTTTATCAATTTGTTCAAAACTTCAATTTTTGAAGGTTTGAGCATTTTTCGGCGACCGAAAAAAGTTAGTGGAGCAGGTTCAAAAAGTGAACTGTGTACTTACCATTTTTGGTAAAAAGTACAGTGTTACTGCGTACTTGTCAAGTACGCAAGACCAACTTTGTGCGTACTAAATTTTCTTTCCTGCGTACTTAACCTTACTCCTGCGTACTTGCTAAGTACGCAAGAGCAAACTTTAAATGCGCAAGACCAGATTTCTAAGTGCGCAAGGCCAGTTCTAAGTGCGCAAGTTGTGCTGATTTTTCTGATTTTTGACTAAGTGTTTCACTATGGCAAATCTTCAGAACCTAGGTAGCCCGTTTAACTATGATAATGAGATAGGGACTCCTCAGAAACCACCAAAGCTGCTTAATGTAAATGATTATTCGAATTAGAAAGCACGCTTTGAGGAGTATATCTCGTATACTGATTCCTCCTTGTGGATACCTATTCTAGAGGGATATAAGCATCCAACTTATGTGTTTCTTGTAGAAACTGTTCCCAAACCTATCTCTAAGCTATATGAAGAAGAAAAGAAAGTTTATGACCGTGAAAAGAAGGCTCATGGTTCTATAACAATGGCATTGTCTAGAGATCTATTTCATAGCTTCAGAGGATACGATTCTGCTAAAGATCTATGGAAGGCGTTGCAGAAGAGGTTTGAGGGGAACAATGATGTCAATAAGAGCAAGAGAGAGCTTCCGAAGAAACAATATGAGTGTTTTAGGTACATGGAGAATGAATCAACTGATGAACTTATCTCTAGATTCTATCATATTCAGACTGAGCTGAAGTCGTATGAGCTCAAGTATCCTGCTGATGAGTTGGTGGAGAAGTTTCTGGATGCCTTACCACCCAAGTTTAACATGTATACCACATTGCTGAGAGAGAACCCAAAGTTCTATGAGATGACCGTTGAAGAAGCTATAGGCAAGGTTCAGGCACACGATATGAACCTGAGATAGAAAGAGAGTTCTGGTAGACCTCAAATACAAGATCCCTCCATGTATTTTGGGGTGAATTCTACCGCAAAGGCATCTGGTTTGGGAATTGCCTTATTCCTTGGGAGACCTCAGGAAGAAGAACATGCACTTGGTGGTGGTAATTATACTGGTTTTACTACATCAGGATCTGGTCAACTTCATCAACCTTCATCAAGAAACATTACATCTACCTCTTCAACCAACCAGACTGCCATAGCCAAGATTGCTGAAGATCATGTGGCTTTGTTCCCGTCGTGTATGCTTGCCTACAAGAACTTCATTGGTGGGAAGCTAACGGATCCTGAGACCATTGAGGAAGACTTCAATTAGGTGGATCCAGATGACATGGAGGACATGGATATTCAGTGGAATATGGCCATGATCTTGAGAAGGGCTAAGCATTTCCTGAACAGAACTGGCAGGAAGTTCATTGGTAGGCATTCAAATGCCAAGGTGGGATTTGATAAATACAATGCTAAGTGCTACAAATGCAATAATTTTGGACATTTCGCAAGGGAATGTCAAAAGGACAAAGCACCAGCTTCTGGCTTCACCAGACCAAACCAGGGAAGCATCCAAGGAAACAACCAAGGGTACAACAATCAGAACAACCGTAATCATCTGGAAGATGCCACACTTGCTTAGACTCAAATGAGTCTTATGGCTGAGATTGTTGAGATGATGGAAGCAGAAGGAAGGGAAGCAGCTGAAGCTGACCAAAAAGAATCTACATATGCATTTGCCCTCATGGCTATTGGAGAGGCATCCATTTCGACAACTGAGGTATATTCTAATTCTTTTGCTGTCATTTCTTGTACCAAAAATTGAGAGAAGAGAATGATCGTATTCAAGATAAACTCGAACCCCTTCGCATTGCAGCGTTAAGTTATAAAGAAAATGAAAAACGCTTTAAAGAATCAATTGAAACTCTTAAGAAAGAAAGACATGATTTTTCAATTAAAATCAGTGAACAACAGTTTCATTTGGAAGTTGCATACAAAGGGTTAGAGAAAAAGAATATTGAAATTTCCAAACTGCAAAATGAGATCCTGCAGTTAAGTGGCAAGATTGAGAAGTTGAAAAATTCTCGTTTTGTGGTGGAACACTATGAATCTGTAGTGAGGCAAGTGAATGGATTGGGCTTAGGCACTAATGCTATTCCTCCACCAGTGAGCGGGAAATTTGTCAACGGTCTAATTGACATTGACTTGTCATGCTTAGATGAATCCTCAAATCAGGATGATTCCTCTAACAAAGATGATTCCTCAAGCAAGGTTGATTAAGCTTTTGATGAGTTCTTCTCAGATGAGGGCTTTGAGAACACCAATTTTAAGGGTGTGGTCTCAGAGGAGTTAATTGGTGAACATAAAGTTGTGAAAAACATTGTCACTGATCGTGATAATTGTATTTAACTGAACCTGACACTGTTGAATCAAATGAGAATCTTAAGGTATTGCTTTATGGAGGTTTCAAATAAAGCCAGTCCCAGACCTTGATGACTTGGGTAAAAATTTTCAGAAAAACATAGACAAATATTATGCTCAAGGTAATAAATCTGAATCAGGATAAGCACAAGGTCCTTGTTATGTTCACCAAACAACTATAGGTACTCCTAAAGCTGAGTCATCTGCTTCCAAAAGCAGAGAGCCTTACAAGAGGACTTACAATGAAAAGCGTGCTTGCTTTCACTATGGTATGGTCGGTCACATTCTCGTGAACTGTCCGGACAAGAACCAAGGGAAACGACCAGTTGTTCATCAACAAGCTGTTTCTCCCAAGACACCATCAGTGAAGCAACCACAAAATCCCAAATCAAATGTTGTGAAACCACCAGTGAAACCTATGGCGAAGCCAAAGACACCATCTGAGGCTAAACCATCTGTTCCAAAACGGGAAAATCAACCTGCTAAACCCAGTGTATCTACCTCTGGTAGTACACAAACTAGTGAGAAATCTGTGGTGAAACTCTCTAAGCCACAAAGAAGAAGAAGGAACAAAAGGTTGAGAAAACTTGAATAGCAGCTAGCTGGTAGTCAACAAGGTGAAGCTTCTACTAGTTCACCCAAAGTTGAGACTAGCAAGCCTGATGTTTAGAAGGCTAAAAGGAAAAGGTCCTGGACCAAGAAAACCAAAAGTTCTCTATCTTTTGATCCTATGTCTTCTAAATATTCACCCATTTTTGACAGTCATGATTTTGAATTAATCAAGGTTGTATACTTTGAAAAAGACGAACGACCCAAGACCACTATGGCTTGGGTCTCCAAATCTAACTAATTTGCTTGTGACTCGTGTAGGGACATCTGAAGGGAACTATCTCTAACCGTTGGTATATGGATAGTGGATGCTCCCGACACATGACATGCAACATGACCTTGCTTCAAGATGTTAAACCATTCAGAGGCGGCTATGTAGCCTTTGCAGGAGAGAAAGGCGGCAGTATCACTTGTCAAGGCGTGGTTACGAATGGATGCATTAGCTTCGACAACGTCAACTACTGCGAGCAGCTGGAGCATAACCTATAGAGTGTTTCTCAGATGTGCGACAAAGAGTACTCGGTTATGTTTGACAAGTCTGAATGCTTGATTCTTGTCACACCCCAACCGACGGCGGAAACGTCGGGGCGGGACATGTAGACTGTTAATGAGCACAAGGTTCACTAGATTTCAATATTTAATCATCAATTTCATTTCAAACCATTCAAACACAAATAGCAAAATTCAACAAGTACATAAATAAAAATACAAATTGTTCTTTGAATTTAAATTAACTAAGTCCAAACTTAAGTGTAGCAGGTCTTGCTCAAATTCACACGTTAACACCTGAAACATGAATAAAATAGGGTCAACTAAAAAGTTGGTGAGCATACATAGGTTTGTACATAGATAGTGTATAAATATGAATAAGCAAATCCTTACATGTCATGATAAATAAGGCATTTATGGGGAGCAGCTATTGTGTAACTAAAGTATAATCAAACCTTTGTAACTAGCATGCAAATTGTGTTGTCGGTAACAATCACCCCAATCTGGGTGGGTTTGTCAGACTCAATAGATCTATCATTGTTAACCGTCGGCTTAAATAGTTAATGATTACACATAATTCGCACTCAAAAGTTAACACACCTAGCACTCAAACATAAAGCTCAAATTTGCACACATGAATGTAAATAGGATTTGTGTTTGTGTAGTTTGTGTAAATGTAAGCTATTGTTTGTATAAAATTCATGAATCACCCCAAAAAGTGTAAAAGAGAAAAGGGGGCTATGTAATACTCACTTGATTCAAGAGTGTTGCTAGTACGCAAGACTAGGTAGCAAAACGGTCCTTGTAACTCACCACGTTAACCTAGTGTGTAATGTATATTGAGTTAATAGCGGGTACAAAAGTCTATGTCTAAGTCTAGGGTTCAACGAGTTTTGATGTGTGTGGATTTGTAAAAAGGTTTGTGTTATTCCATGTAAGGCATGCTATGCTTGTATAAGAATTTAATGTATACTATGAGTTCAAGGTATATATGTATGAACTTAATAGTCATTGACGTAGGGTTGGATTTAAATAAATTAAATAAATAAATAATTTTATTTATTTATTTGTGAAAAATATGTTAAAATATATAAAACCTAAATATATGTTTAGAAAAAGTAATTCTACTTATGTGGATAGTGTTTAATTTAAATAAATAAAATAAATAAATAAATTTAATTTTTTATTTATTTAAATAAATTAAATAAATAAATATTTTTTTTTATTTATTTATTTGTGAAAAGTATGTTAGGATATATAGAACGTAAATATATGTTTAGAAAAAGAAATTCTACTTATGTGGATAGTGTTTAATTTAAATAAATAAAATAAATAAATAATTTTATTTATTTAAATAAATTAAATAAATAAATTTTTTTATTTATTTATTTGTAAAAAATATGTTAAAATTTGTAGAATGTAAATATATATTTATATTTAGAAAAGAAATTTTTATTTGTGTATTATAATAAATAAAATTTTATTTATTTATCATCTTTAAAATAAATACTAGTTTGCTTTAAATGAGTTAATATTTTATAAACTTTTATAAAAACAATGTCCTTAGTTGGAAATTAATCTAAATATTTTTAAAAATTTTGTTTTAAACCTTTAATATTCAATTCAAATCATAAATTCAAAACAAAAATGGATTTATATTGAAAATTAATGAATCTGGTTTTATTCTGTTAGAAATATGGTGAGGTTTTATAAAATAATTTTTATAAAATTTTTGAAGCTTTAAAAATCGGTTTAAAAAAATATATGCAGACCACCCGGTTCGAACCTGGGTGGTTTCTGTGTGGGTAATGCGTAATACCACTAGACCAGGAGGACTGATGCTGATACTAATCGGTTCACAATTGTATTAATGTGGAATCGGGAAAGAGCTTGAGTTTGGTTATATGAAACACGCCAAAAAGGGTTGCTGTGTATGGGTTTCGAACCCATGCCACTCGATCCAATGGTGCAACGACCTAGCCAGTTGGACCGAGTGGTTCACTGGTATAACAGATAAACCCGAAATACTTAAACGATCAAGAGGTCGAACGAAATCCCCAAATTTAAACCCGTATGAACAGGTCACGAATTCCACCTTCAATTGAATCCGATGGAACCTGTTTACACGAATTGGTATGGGGCTTTCGATGTGTGGTCAAAAACGAATTGAATCATGTAAAACTTACTTGGAATGGTTTGGGCACAATTGCAGTCGGCTACGGCTTCAAATTCGGTGTTTTTGAGTCTCGATCGACGACCAGAAGTGTATTGGGTATCAATTGAGTGCTCAGGAAGTTTGGAGTGAGGCGTGCGAAGGTGAGATATAGGTTTAATTGAATTGATTCTGACCTAATTGCTCAATTCGATTACGAGTTTGCGTGTAACACCTGTTGGCTGAGATTACGCGTAAATTCGATCTGTTGTGAATGAATTGGGACGGGAATTAGGCTCTAAACCGTGCGAGGTCAATCATCGAGTGATTTGCGGGTGATAATTGCAATAAATATTTTGATTTGGAAGGGATTACACCTGGTTTTGACTATAGGGAGTTAAATTATTTGAAATTCAATTGAACCGCGCATGGAAGTGGATTGGGCTAACAAAATGGGTTATAGCATGATCGATCAGTGATTTCTAAAGTCCTGGGAAGCCCATGGATTCGTTTTGATCTAGATTAGGAGGCTTGAATTTGGTGGATTCGGCCATGTTTGACTTTTAAAAGTCAAACAGGTGACTTTGGTTTGAACTAGATACAATATGGGGTCCTAGGGTTCCAACCTAGTCGTAGTTCACGGTTTGAAGGTTCAAATGGTTGAAGGTTAGATTCCAAGCTATTTAAACGGTTAGGGTCCATACCATCGTATGTTTATATACTTGTATGTAAATATATATATATATATATATATATATATATATATATATATTTATATATATATATGTGTGTGTGCATATATAAGAAATTTAAAATGAATGAGAATTGGAATTCGTGAATTCGTATCGATAATTAGGATTTAGTTGTTCGCACAAATAACTTTAGCCCATTGCACTAGATTTGAATTTTTTTTTTTGAATTGTGTTACATTGAGTTGAAAATAAAGATAATAAAATCAGAAATGTTACAGTATCCCCATGGTGAGGGAATTTCGTCCCGAAATTTAGCTAGTTGAGGCGACTGAATCAACAAAGAGGTGAGGGTACTTGAGCTTCATTTGGTCCTCACGTTCCCAAATAAATTCAGGTCCACGCTTAGATTCCCGACGCACTTTGACAATAGGGATACGGCTTCGCTTGAGTTGCTTGATCTCGCGACCCATGATCTCCACTGGTCTCTCCACGAAGTGCATCGTTTCGTCAATGCGCACATCGTCAAGAGGTATATGGAGATTCTCATCAGCAAGACATTTCTTCAGATTTGACACATGAAAGGTAGGATGCACATTGCCAAGTGATGGAGGTAATTCGAGTTTGTAAGCCACTTTTCCAATTCTTTTAAGGATCTTGAATGGACCCACATAACGAGGTGCTAACTTGCTTTTCTTTCCAAAACGGATCATACCCTTCCACGGAGACACCTTTAGAAGTACTAGGTCACCGACTTGGAATTCCAAGGGTTTTCGTCGTTTGTCGGCATAACTCTTTTGAGAACTCCTCGCTACTCGAATGTTGTAACGTATTTGGATAATCTTGTCGGATGTTTCTTGAATTAGCTCGGGACCGGTGATTTGTGCTTCACCAATCTCATTCCAACAGATAGGAGAACGACACTTACGATCATAGAGAGCTTCAAATGGAGCCATATTGATACTTATGTGGTAACTATTGTTGTAAGAGAACTCAATTAGGGATAGATGTGAATCCCAATTGCCACCAAAATCAATTACACATGCTCTAAGCATGTCCTCCAGGGTTTGGATTGTACGCTCGGTCTGACCATCAGTTTGGGGGTGGTAAGCCGTGCTTAAATCCAATCGTGTACCAAGAGCAGTTTGGAGAGATTGCCAGAACCGAGAGGTGAATCGAGCATCTCTATCGGAGATTATGTTTAATGGAACACCGTGACGGCTCACGATTTCGTCAATGTAAATTTGGGCCAATTTCCTAACCCGATAGTCTTCACGGATGGGTAAGAAATGGGCAGATTTGGTGAGGCGGTCAATGATCACCCAAATGCTATCATAACCACTTGAGGTTCGAGGGAGTTTGGTAATAAAATCCATAGCTAAGTTCTACCATTTCCACACGGAAATTTCCGGTTGTTCAAGTAAACCGGAAGGACGTTGATGTTCGGCTTTGACTTTGGAGCAAGTTAGAGATTTGGCAACATAGAGGGCAATGTCTTTCTTCATACCGGGCCACCAATATTACTGACGAAGATCTTGGTACATTTTATCCGCACCAGGATGAATAGAATAACGAGTCTTGTGAGCCTCGTTCATGAGAAATGCACGGAGATCATCACGATCGGGAACCCAAATACGGTTCAAGTAATAAAGTAAGCCATTGGGTTTTGATTCAAGCTGAAGTTCAACACCACACGACATTTCCTCGTCCATGTTACCCTCGGTGACTGAGACGTGTTGAGCTTCTAAGATGCGATTTTGAATGTCGGTTTGAATTCGGACACATTGAAGCATGACATGGTCCTTTTGACTCGAAGCGTCGGCTACAACATTCGCTTTGCCTTGATGGTAACGAATCTCGCAGTCGTAGTCGTTAAGGAGTTCAACCCAACGTCGTTGCCTCATATTGAGTTCTTTTTGGTTGAAGATGTGTTGGAGACTTTTGTGGTCGGTGAACACCACACATTTTGTGCCATAGAGGTAATGTCTCCAAATCTTCAATGCGAATACAACCGCACCCAACTCGAGGTCGTGCGTCGTATAATTCTTCTCATGAATCTTAAGTTGCCTTGATGCATAAGCGATTACTTTACCTCGTTGCATGAGGACACAACCGAGACCTTGTGTGACACCCGACATTTCAGGTCAATATCCGTACACATTATAAATAAGTTTACATTATAATTATTTTTGTGATTTATTTAATTTCACAAACAACGACATTAAGGTCTAACAAAGACCGTACATGGTCTCATTTTAAATTTTTGGTAATTCTAGGAGTTACCGGTTCGCATACCAGTATAACCCGGCTAAATACGAACGTCACTTTTAGGTATTTATACCTACAAATAATCACCTCAACGGATTATACAATCCAAGATTTCAATGTTTTTCTTTAACGAGCCATAAACGTGTTAAATTTATAATACCGCGGAGAACTTAACCAAATTAAATTACCCTTTTGAAACTCTAAGTAATATTAATACACTTAAAACTAATTGTTTGAAAATTTATCCCAAACCACTTTTATTGACTTTCTCGGCCGAAGCCAGAGAAAGCCCACACCCCCCTTCACTCGTCCCATACCATACCTGAGAAAACTCAGATAAAACCATACCTTCTCAGTCTCAACATCACAATTCCTTTTCATATTTCTCATTTTCATACGACAAACATTCCAACTCTCTCCAAATCAAAGTCGAGTTCTAAGGCAAAATCAACCATAATTCAGTATTTTAAGAAGAATTTCAAGTGTTTTGAAGAAAGTTTAGCAAAAGATTCAAGATCATTCTCTGTTTGCTTTCATCATCTTCATCTCGGTTTTAAGGTAAAAACTCAATACTATCTACTTTATTTTCTTTAAAACCGTACCTAAGCATACAAAATGTTCAAATCGCAAGTAAAATAACAAGAAAAGTGTGTCAAATTCAAGTTTTAAAACATAAATATGCAGGACTGATTCTGTCAAACAGAAGTCCAGTAATCGAAACTAGGAGTTTCGATACCAGTTAACTCAATCGCAACTAGGAGTTTCGATACCTGTTGATCAATCGAAACTAGGAGTTTCGATACCTGTTGATCAATCGAAACTAGGTAGTTTCGATACCTTTTACTCAATCGAAACTAGGTTGTTTCGATAACAACTACTCAATCGAAACTAGGTTGTTTCGACACTCAAATACTCAATCGAAACTAGGTAGTTTCGATACCCAACTACTCGAGCGAAACTAGGTAGTTTCGATAACCATCTACTCAATCGAAACTAGGAAGTTTCGATACTCAATTGCCCAATCGAAACTAGGTAGTTTCGATACCTGTGTCAGTCCCCTTTTGGGCAGTAACTAAGATCTATTTTTATAACAAAACAAGTGTTGAAAATTTAAGAAGATATTTTAAACAAAAGCAACCAGATTTACAAAGTCGGTGAACAATTTGCAAAATATAAGACGATCGGTCTTAACACAATTTACCCTTTGGTATTTAGGGTACGAATAGTCAAGTTTGACTACAACAAGTATCACAAGTATACACAAACTCAAGGTGAGTTTAACGGCCCCTTTTTACTATTTTCAATATTTGGGGGAGAAACATACTTACAACTATTTTATGGGATAACATACTTACAACTATTTTATGGGATAACAAGAGAATAAGGCACGACTTTTATGTTTACATGAGATGAGAACAACGATTTGAGGCCGCTAAAGTCCCCTGGAACAACGTAGTAACCATTAACTGTAGCCTAGGGTCCTATGAATAGTACTATGGAGAGTGACGTCTCCCGGTCATGGTTAGTCGCGCTAACCACAATCTGGAGGATTTATGGCCGCATAGAACCGGATAACGAAATTAGGGGCATGTACAATTGTCATGGTTTGGTTACGCCTCATGTATGAACATATTATTTGTATTCCTAGCTAGTTTACAAATGGGTCAACAATTCTTATTCTGTTTATCACATACAACTGAACTATTTATGAACAATCGAAGTTTACAAAGAACTATTTGAGCAAACCTGTGAACTCACCAACCTAGTGTTGACGATTTTAAGTATGTTTTTCAGGTAACTGAACGTGATTTCAAGGTTAGCAATGTAGATTACATGCATGCACGATGGATACTACTCAAGGAGGATTTCCCCTGTATAACTCATTAAATTGAGTCATATTTGTGAAATCTTAATTTTTTGTAAACTCTGATTACATTTTTGCAATGTAAAACTTTAAATTTGTTTATGTATCCATTTATCATGTATGTGTTTGCGGTAATCATATGCTTTGGAAACCATGAAGGTCGCGCCTCGCGTCTCCGCCTTGGCGGGGTGTGACAGATTGGTATCAGAGACATTGATTATAGTGAACTAGGAATCTAAATTGGAACCTAGTCTATAATCTAAACGACTCACTAAAACGTTTTCATTGCATAAGCATTGCATAACCAGTCATTTTGTCATATGGATATTGTAGTCACAGGCATGTCGTCACATTCACATTCTGATCCCGTCTCTGACACTGAATCAAACGAGGAACTTTCCGCCTCACGTCCCAAAAATCGAGTACAAACCCGTAGCTCCACACCACCTAATGTCGCCTTGGGAGAACCGCCTATCGTCTACCGAAAGAAAAGCGGAGGACCAGTTAAGGTGCAAAGTGCTAGGAAGAAGTTTCGACTTCCACGCAAAAGGACTCTAGCAGCCCGTGACCCGGAAGACTTGGAGACCGGTGAGGAACCATCTAGGAAACGACCCTGTTACCACCCTACCGTGGGAACTATCCGTTGGATGCCCAGTACCTTGGCAAGATGGAGGGAGATGGAGAGCATCCCATCTACCTTTGAGCTCGGAGAGTCTTCTAACTCCCCAACACCCCTACCTCACACGGGGGAAGCCATGGAGCTCACAGTGCCTACATTAGTAGCACGAGTTCGTACGCACGAGGAGCATCTTGATGATCTCCTAGATGATATTCGGGCACATGGGGATACAGCCATGCGCTTACGTCAAGGGCTCGGATCTCGAGTTCAGACTCTGGAGGACCACACCCGAGACATACATGATACCACAAACTATCTAGAGTTAAGAGCTGACATGGACTGGCAGTTCACTGTTACGGTCCGAGACATGGTGGAGGCGCTGGAAGAAAGGACGTTGGCTGCAGAATTAGTGGCGAGAGCTATCTTTGTCATGGCGGGACTTGCCATGATGATTGGATTGTACTCTCACTTCTTCTTTTAAACCTATTACGGGCGGGTTATGCCCGTAGTACATTATGTAGTTCAAAACTTTAGTACTGATGTGGTCATGAGAACCCATCCCTTTTGTATCCTTGTCTTTTGGAACAATGTACTATATATGTTTTAACTATGTATATGATGGTTTATATTGTAATGATGGTTGTTTACGTTTGATGTTGTTGTATCCTTATGTCATGTGCTACCATTATTGTCATATAATGTTGTTTCTTTTTAATTGATATGTTAGAAAGAACGTCATGGCACCTAAGCGTAGGACAACTCGTAACACTACTGGTGACAACAACGAGACGATTTCCCCAAACGTGGAGCAACTCATAGCACAACGAGTAGCTGCTGCTATGGAGCAGTTTGAAGCAAACCGAAACAGTGGAGGAGGAAACGGCAGTGGTACCGGCGGAGGAGGTGCAGGAGGTAGCGGTACAGCTGGAGGTTCCGGAGGTTCCGGAGGTAATAGAATAAATAAGCCGTAACACCTAGTCATGATCCGAATTAATGACGTTATGACTTGTAATTCGACAGATGCTCCAAATAGGAAGTGCTCCTACAAGACCTTTCTATCTTGCAAACCCCGTAACTTCAATGGCACCGAGGGTGCAGTTGGACTAATGAGATGGATAGAGAAGATGGAATCGGTGATTGATATTAGTGAATGCACCGCTGACTGCATGGTGAAGTATTCTACATGCTCACTCACTGATAAAGCTTTAACTTGGTGGAATTCACAAGTAAAGACTTTGGGAAGGCAGACAGCATATGAGTTGTCATGGGAAGACCTAAAAGCCATGATGATCGAAGAATACTGTCCTCGAAATGAGTTGCAAAAGATCGAATCTGAATTGTGGAATTTACAAATGTCAGGAGATGATGTTGCTGGCTACACTGACCGATTCAATGAGTTAGCAATCTTGGTTCCACACATGGTTACCCCAGAATACAAGAAAGTTTAAAGATATTTATGGGGTCTCGCACCTCAAATCCGAAGTCTAGTGACTTCATCGAACCCTATGGATTCCAAGAGCGCTATAACTCTAGCATTCAAGCTAAGGGATAATGCTGTGCGTGATGGTTTGTTTGGAAAGAAGGAGACCGAAGAAGGAAAATCTGGAGAAAAGAGGAAATGGTTTGGAAAACCAAGTAATCAAAACAAGAATCAGGCTTACAAGAGACCTGAAACTATGAAGGCCTATGCTGCCAACCTTGAAGGACAAAGTGGATATCTTGGAACACGACCAAAGTGTGACAAGTGTGGATATCATCACAGTGAAAGGTGTATCCAATGTGGAAAATGTAAAAAGTATGGGCATATGACCCATAACTGTTGGAGCAATGCAAATCCTAATAAGACTAATCTAGTAGCAGGACAGGTCAAACCAGGAACAGGAAGGATGAATCAGGGATGCTTTGAGTGTGGAGATCCAAAGCACATCAGAAAAGACTGTCCAAAGTTGAAGAACCGAAACGACAATCAGGCCCGTGGAAGAGCATTTGTGATGGGAGCTGGTGACGCACGACAAGATCCGAACATTGTCACTGGTACGTTCCCGATAAATAATCACTATGCCTCTATACTTTTCGATACGGGTGCTGATATGAGCTTTGTGTCAAATGACTTTAAGTCCCTACTCGGTATTAAGCCCAGCAAACTAGAACAAAAGTATACAATTGAATTAGCGAACGGAAAATTAATTAATACCGGAGAGGTCATTCAAGGTTGTACCTTATGTCTTAAAAACCACACATTTAGTATAGATCTGTTACCTGTTGATTTAGGAAGCTTTGACGTTGTTATTGGCATGGATTGGTTGTCAAAGAATCATGCCGAGATTGTTTGTTTTGAGAAGATTGTCCAAATTCCACTTCCGAACGGAGAAGTTCTTTCGATTCAAGGTGAGAAGAGTGGAGTAACATTAAGGATGATAAACTGCATGAAAACTCGTAAGTATCTACGTAAAGGCTATTGCGTATTCCTGGCTCGCGTCGTCGAGAAGAAACCCAAGGAACGTCGACTTGAGGATATACCAATCGTTAAGGATTATCCTGAAGTTTTTCCTGAAGACTTACCTGGTTTACCACCACCGAGGCAAGTCGAATTTCGAATCGATTTGATACCAGGAGCCGCCCCGGTTGCGCGATCACCGTATCGATTAGCACCTTCTGAAATGCAGGAATTATCAAATCAACTTCAAGAGTTGCTTGATAAAGGTTTCATAAGACCGAGTTTCTCACCTTGGGGAGCTCCGGTCCTATTTGTAAAGAAAAAGGATGGAACCTTTAGGATGTGTATTGATTACCGAGAATTAAACAAGCTTACAATCAAAAACCGATACCCACTTCCTCGAATAGATGATTTGTTCGATCAACTACAAGGTTCTAGCTTCTATTCAAAAATTGATCTACGGTCAGGGTATCATCAACTAAGAATCCAAGAAGAAGATGTACCAAAGACGGCATTTAGGACTCGTTACGGTCACTACGAGTTCCTAGTTATGCCATTTGGTTTGACAAACGCACCAGCTGTCTTCATGGATCTCATGAACCGCGTGTGCAAGCCATACTTGGATAAATTCGTGATTGTGTTTATCGATGACATATTAATATATTCACGAACTAAGGAGGATCATGAACATCACCTGAAATTAATATTAGAACTACTCAGAAACGATAATCTTTACGCTAAATTCTCTAAGTGTGAGTTTTGGATCCGAGAAGTGCATTTTCTTGGACATGTCATTAACAAGAAAGGAATTCACGTTGATCCATCAAAAATTGAAGCAATCAAAAATTGGGAAGCACCAAAGACTCCGACAGAAGTACGTCAATTTTTGGGTTTGGCCGGCTATTACAGGCGATTCATTGAGAATTTTTCATAAATAGCCCTGCCTTTAACCACATTAACCCAGAAAGAAAAGAAGTACGATTGGAGTGACAAGCAGGAGTCAGCTTTCCAATTACTGAAACAGAAGCTGTGTAGTGCACCAATCTTATCCCTTCCTGAGGGAATCGACAACTTTGTCGTATACTGCGATGCATCACACCAAGGACTTGGTTGTGTGTTAATGCAAAGAGACAAAGTCATCGCATATGCCTCACGACAACTAAAAGTGCACGAAAAGAATTATACGACCCATGACTTGGAGTTGGGTGCAGTTGTGTTTGCGCTCAAAATCTGGAGACATTATCTTTACGGTACAAGATGCACTATATTTACTGATCACAAGAGTCTTCAACATATCTTTGATCAAAAGGAACTTAACATGAGACAACGTCGTTGGGTAGAACTACTAAACGACTATGATTGTGATATCAAGTACCATCCCGGGAAAACCAATGTCGTAGCAGACGCCTTAAGCCGCAAGGAACGAGTTAAAACACTCCGTGTTCGTGCCCTAGAATTGACAATTCATACGAGTCTCATGACTCAAATTCGGATGGCACAACAAGAGGCAATCAAAGAAGAAAACATTCAGAATGAAGCTTTACGAGGAATGATAAAGCAATTGGAGTCTAAGTCAAATGACACTTTATACTTCATGAATAGAATTTGGGTGACGCGTTTTTGTAACTTACGGGAATTAGTTATGGACGAAGCCCACAAGTCCAGGTACTCCATTTACCCAGGTTCAGATAAGATGTATAAGGATCTAAAAGAATTGTATTGGTGGCCCAATATGAAAGGAGATATTGCCACATATGTCAGTAAGTGCTTAACGTGTTCAAAAGTAAAAGCCGAACATCAGAAACCGTCTGGCTTGTTACAACAACCTGAAATTCCCCAATGGAAATGGGAACAAATTTCTATGGATTTTATCACAAAATTACCCAAGACATCTAGTGGTTATGATACCATATGGGTAATTGTCGATCGTTTGACAAAAAGCTCATTTCCTACCTATCAAAGAGACAGATTAAACCGAGAAACTAGCCAAGCTTTATATCAAGGAAATTATGGCTAGGCATGGAGTGCCAATTTCTATTATCTCTGATAGAGACAGCAGATTCGTGTCTAGAATCTGGAAATCATTACAAGAAGCCATGGGCACGCGCCTAGACATGAGCACAGCCTACCATCCACAAACGGACGGTCAAAGTGAAAGGACTATCCAAACATTAGAAGATATGCTCCGTGCGTGTGTAATTGATTTCGGAGGAAATTGGGATACTCATTTACCGTTGGCAGAGTTTTCCTATAATAACAGCTACCACACGAGCGTTAAGGCAGCTCCGTTTGAAGCTTTATATGGTCGTAAATGCCGCTCACCGCTATGTTGGGCGGAAGTTGGTGAAAAACATTTGACAGGCCCTGAGATTGTCCAGGAAACCACTGATAAGATTTTCAAAATTAAGAACCGTCTGAAAGCGGCCCGAGATAGACAAAAGAGCTATGCTGATAACAGACGAAAACCATTAGAATTTCAAATTGGTGACCAAGTAATGTTAAAAGTATCACCATGGAAAGGCGTTGCAAGGTTTGGTAAACGTGGTAAGCTCAACCCTAGATACGTTGGTCCATTTGAAATACTGGCTAGGGTTGGCCCTGTAGCTTACAAGCTCAAGTTGCCACAAGAACTAAGCAATGTACATGATACGTTTCATGTATCAAATCTAAAGAAGTGCTTGGCAGACGAGACATTGATCATACCGCCAGATGAAATTCATATTGATGATAAACTTCATTTCATCGAGGAACCAATTGAGATTACAGATTGGAAAGTTCAAAGGCTGAGACGCAGTCGAATCAAACTGGTTAAGGTACGTTGGAACTCAAAGCGTGGTCCTGAGTATACATGGGAACGATAGGATCAAATGAAAACAAAATACCCATCCTTGTTTAAGGATACACCAGTTCAAGATGACACGAATTGAATTTCGGGACGAAATCCTTTTAACATAGGGAGAATGTGACACCCGACATTTCAGGTCAATATCCGTACACATTATAAACAAGTTTACATTATAATTATTTTTGTGATTTATTTAATTTCACAAACAAGGACATTAAGGTCTAACAAAGACCGTACATGGTCTCATTTTAAATTTTTGGTAATTCTAGGAGTTACCGGTTCGCATACCAGTATAACCCGGCTAAATACGAACGTCACTTTTAGGTATTTATACCTACAAATAATCACCTCAACAGATTATACAATCCAAGATTTCAATGTTTTTCTTTAACGAGCCATAAACGTGTTAAATTTATAATACCGCGGAGAACTTAACCAAATTAAATTACCCTTTTGAAACTCTAAGTAATATTAATACACTTAAAACTATTTGTTTGAAAATCTACCCCAAACCACTTTTATTGACTTTCTCGGCCGAAGCCAGAGAAAGCCCACACCCCCTTCACTCGTCCCATACCATACCTGAGAAAACTCAGACAAAACCATACCTTCTCAGTCTCAACATCACAATTCCTTTTCATATTTCTCATTTTCATACGGCAAACATTCCAACTCTCTCCAAATCAAAGTCGAGTTCTAAGGCAAAATCAACCATAATTCAGTATTTTAAGAAGAATTTCAAGTGTTTTGAAGAAAGTTTAGCAAAAGATTCAAGATCATTCTCTGTTTGCTTTCATCATCTTCATCTCGGTTTTAAGGTAAAAACTCAATACTATCTACTTTATGTTCTTTAAAACCGTACCTAAGCATACAAAATGTTCAAATCGCAAGTAAAATAACAAGAAAAGTGTGTCAAATTCAAGTTTTAAAACATAAATATGCAGGACTGATTCTGTCAAACAGAAGTCCAGTAATCGAAACTAGGAGTTTCGATACCAGTTAACTCAATCAAAACTAGGAGTTTCGATACCTGTTGATCAATCGAAACTAGGAGTTTCGATACCTGTTGATCAATCGAAACTAGGTAGTTTCGATACCTTTTACTCAATCGAAACTAGGTTGTTTCGATAACAACTACTCAATCGAAACTAGGTTGTTTCGACGCTCAAATACTCAATAGAAACTATGTAGTTTCGATACCCAACTACTCGAGCGAAACTAGGTAGTTTCAATAACCATCTACTCAATCGAAACTAGGAAGTTTCGATACTCAATTGCCCAATCGAAACTAGGTAGTTTCGATACCTGTGTCAGTCCCCTTTTGGGCAGTAACTAAGATCTATTTTTATAACAAAACAAGTGTTGAAAATTTAAGAAGATATTTTAAACAAAAGCAACCAGATTTACAAAGTCGGTGAACAATTTGCAAAATATAAGACGATCGGTCTTAACACAATTTACCCTTTGGTATTTAGGGTACGAATAGTCAAGTTTGACTACAACAAGTATCACAAGTATACACAAACTCAAGGTGAGTTTAACGGCCCCTTTTTACTATTTTCAATATTTGGGGGAGAAACATACTTACAACTATTTTATGGGATAACATACTTACAACTATTTTATGGGATAACAAGAGAATAAGGCACGACTTTTATGTTTACATGAGATGAGAACAACGATTTGAGGCCGCTAAAGTCCCCTGGAACAACGTAGTAACCATTAACTGTAGCCTAGGGTCCTATGAATAGTACTATGGAGAGTGACGTCTCCCGGTCATGGTTAGTCGCGCTAACCACAATCTGGAGGATTTATGGCCGCATAGAACCGGATAACGAAATTAGGGGCATGTACAATTGTCATGGTTTGGTTACGCCTCATGTATGAACATATTATTTGTATTCCTAGCTAGTTTACAAATGGGTCAACAATTCTTATTCTGTTTATCACATACAACTGAACTATTTATGAACAATCGAAGTTTACAAAGAACTATTTGAGCAAACCTGTGAACTCACCAACCTAGTGTTGACTATTTTAAGTATGTTTTTCAGGTAACTGAACGTGATTTCAAGGTTAGCAATGTAGATTACATGCATGCACGATGGATACTACTCAAGGAGGATTTCCCCTGTATAACTCATTAAATTGAGTCATATTTGTGAAATCTTAATTTTTTGTAAACTCTGATTACATTTTTGCAATGTAAAACTTTAAATTTGTTTATGTATCCATTTATCATGTATGTGTTTGCGGTAATCATATGCTTTGGAAACCATGAAGGTCGCGCCTCGCGTTTCCGCCTTGGCGGGGTGTGACACCTTGGTTGGAAGCATCACAGCAGACAACTAGATCATCATTCCCATCAGGGAGAGTCAAAATAGGAGCATCACACAACTTTTGCTTGAGAGTCTGGAAAGCTTCTTCTGGTTTTGGTCCCCATTCATAAAGTTTACCCTTGTGGGTTAAAGCGGTGAGAGGAACAACAATCTTAGAGAAATTCGAAATGAAACGACGATAATATCCCGTAAGACCAAGAAATAAACGAACTTCGGTGGGGGTCTTCGGGGCATTCCAATTCTTAACAGCTTCGATCTTAGCAGGGTCAACATGAATTCCTTTTTCGTTGACGATATGACCCAGGAATTGAACCTCCTTTAGCCAAAATTCACATTTGGAGAATTTGGCATATAGTTTCTCTTTCCTCAAGAGGTCCAAAACCAACCTAAGGTGTTGCTCATGATCGGACTTAGTCTTGGAGTAGATTAAGATATCATCAATGAAGACGATCACGAATTTGTCAAGGTATGGTTTGCACACACGATTCATGAGGTCCATGAAAACCGCGGGTGCATTGGTTAGCCCAAAAGGCATGACCATGAACTCGTAGTGATCATACCTTGTTCGGAAGGCAGTCTTTGGAATATCTTCCTCTTGTACACGGAGTTGGTGATAACCAGATCGAAGATCAATCTTCGAGAAACAAGTAGAGCCTTGAAGTTGATCAAAGAGGTCATCAATTCTAGGCAATGGATAATGGTTCTTGATAGTAAGCTTGTTGAGTTCTTGGTAGTCAATACACATGCGGAATGATCCATCCTTCTTCTTGACGAATAAGACGGGTGCACCCCACGGTGAATGACTTGGACGGATGAAGCCCTTGTCGGAGAGTTCTTGGAGTTGACTTGCAAGTTCTTGCATTTCGGAAGGTGCAAGACGGTATGGAGCTTTAGCCACTGGGTTAGCTCTGGGTACAAGGTCAATGCGAAATTCTACTTGCCGAATGGGTGGAAGACCAGATAAGTCTTCGGGGAATACTTCGGTAAAGTCCCGGATGAAGGGGATGTCTTGAATATTCTTCTCTTTGACATTCTTTTGAACAATATGAGCTAAGAAGGCCACGTACTTCTTTCGTGAGTACTTTTGAGCAGTAGTGCATGACATTAATCTGAGTCCTTTGCAGGGTTTTTCACCAAAGACTCTCAACGTTTCCCCTGACGGAAGGGATATTCGGATGCATTTCTCAAAGCAGATGACTTCGGCATGGTGATTTAACAGCCAATCCATGCCTATGATGATATCAAAACTTCCTAGTGGCATTGGCAAGAGGTTGATTGGAAATGTATGATTATTAAGTTCTAGAGAACAGTCATGGATAACGGAGTCTATTGTAAGGGAGTCACCATTTGCTACTTCGATTGTGACAATCAGGACTTTTTCCAGTTAACTCAGTTAACAAATCCTGTTAAAACCTAACCTAAACCTGACCCAGTTAACTCAATCCTAAACCACAGGGACTGATCCTATCAATATTTAATCTTAAATTACAGGGACTAGTTGTGTAATAACCCTAAATTCAAGTTATTGACTTCGGAAAGTCAAAATTAATGAAAACTGGTTTCTATTGACTTTCTAAAAGTCAAACTCTTTGATTTTTAATCCAAATTCGCAAATCCTTAACGGAAATTAGTGCAAATTCGTAACCGAAAAGGATGATTATGACAATTATGTTCATTATTGCGGCGGTTAATCCCATCATTGATTCGAGTTTAATCCCAATTATGGGAGTTCTAGTTGTAACCGTCGACCATCACGTTCTACACCTCAAATTCGTTAATCTCAATCAAAATTCTCACAAATCAATCGTTTGCGTAGCTAAATCGAACTTATTTGAGCCTGTTTCATCACCCAATTTGACGGAAGACATGCCGGAGAGGTCAGAGACCAAGATCACCGAAGTCGGAAAACGTTTCAGTCAATCTCCATCAATCCGTCAAGCATTCTGGTAAATATTTACATCAACATCTTGTTTTAACATCTAAATCATTAACCCTATGTTGATTGGATCATATATCATCGAATTTATCATGATCCTAGTCTAGGGTTTATTCATAAAAACGAATTGGGGGTTTCGACCCTAAACCCAACCTCAATCAAATTAAAATACATCAACAGTTTCGAAATCATGCGTTCATTGAAAACCTTCTATCAATTTCTCCTTTTAACATTGAATTATACCCGGTCCGTAATCTAGGGTTCGTTCTAAAATCGATTTGGGGTTTTTGATTCTAGACTCGATTATAATCCAATTAATTCACACGTTTAGCTTCGAAACCAGTCACTAATCAAAAGCCCTATATTTATTTTATCAATTAACATCGAATTGATCACAAACCGTAACCTAGGGTTCGTTCATACCTCAGTTTGGGGGTTTCGATATTAAACACTGTTTCAATCAAATTAAACCACATGGTTGGATTCGCAAACCCCCGATTATCAAAAGCCCTATGAATCTAACCATTCTTAATATCGAATTCATTAGATTTGATTACATGTTCATAACTAGGGTTTCAAAATTTCCACGGGGTAATTGACGACTTTAAACCTAATAATTTTGCAATTAAACCTTAACACAGATTCGTATGAAACCAATGAACAAAACCATGTTTTTATTTTAAATAATCGCGATTAAAATTAATGGATTTGGGACTGGATTGTATTCGGTTTCGAAAGGGGAATAGAACACAGAAGCCGTAGATGTTAAAACCAATCGGAACCAGATAGTATCGCGATACCCTAGCGGGCGGGACTGGTTAAGGCAGTGTGCGTGTGTGGGAGAGACTCGGGTTCGAGTCCGGGCTCCCACATTTCTTTTTAAACATTTTTCTAAACAGATTTAATTAATAAAAATCATTCTTAATATTATTATATTAATATATAAAAGTGTTTTAGCCCCGGAAAACACACGAAGGCTCGGGTGAAATTTTATAAATAGCATGTTCATTTATAAAATTATATATTTATATCATTTTCAAACCATGACTCTAAATAAAATAATATATTTATATTATTTCCAACCCGTGACCCGTATTAATAAATAATATATATATTATTTCGTACCGTTTTGTAACCTCGTATAACACTTGAAACTAAATAATAATAATATAATTAGTTATATTATTTACCCGCATTTATCACGTTCATAAAAATAATATACTTATTATTTTGTACCACGAATGAGTAATTAGATTATCATTTCGAACCTAAACATAATATATTAAATTATATTATTTTTCTAATTTTTGTAAATGACAAAACGCTCGAATATAATTATTATTATTGTTGTCATTCGTCGCGCAACGTTTATATATAATCTACTTACAAATTAAAGAATTTCTATTCCCGTGGACACGTTCGTCTACTCTCGGTTACTAGAGCGTTTCGTTAGGACATTTCTCATTCCGTGTCATTGTCACAATTCCCATTTTTATCCCTAATTTACGTGTTTATAATTTTAGGGCATTCGTAAGTCGTTTGAGACTTACACTCGTGGTTCCAACTTGTCCATTGTGTGATACTACCTACAACGCAACGCAGGTGAGTTTTCACGGCCCCTTTTACTGTTTTAACTTGTGGGAGAAAACATGACTAAACGATTTTGGATTTTTAATTCGTATGATATCAATGTTAAATGCTAAGCGTAACACGCTATCACAGAAAGTCCTCAATTAATATCGGACCGTTAATATGGATCTTAGCGAGGTAATATTTAGTAGTACTACTGGGTTTGACAAATCCCACCTGCGTTAGTCGCGCTAACTCGATTAGATATCGAACGGGTGAAATGTTAGCCTACTCACACCGCCAGTGTTGATAGACCTGGCAGGAGGCAATAAACAAACAGTCAACTTCGGTTGCGAGCGCTTGAGCTGAACATGAACATAGGTTAGCTACCTATAGATACGTACTGAATGAACATAAATCCGGTAAACGCTTATTTACATATATTAAAACCTGTGAACTCACCAACCTCGTGTTGACATATTTTCTTACATGTTTTCTCAGGTCGCTAAGCTAAGACACAGGTGCACGTTAGGGCATGCATGGGATTCAACTGCTTGATTTTGATTTAATTATGTTTGCTTGAGTTATGCTATTGTACTTATTTTGATTGGACGTTTGGACTTTTGAACTTTGGTTTTGGGCGCGTGTATTTTGCGCATTTACTTTCTTACGTTTCCGCATTGATACTCTGATTTAAAAGATATTTTCATTTTGAGTCCCATGTAGAGTCGTTCAAAGTAACTAATGTCTGAGATCCTGGTTCGTCACTTCCCAAACGGTAAAACTCCGTTAGTTGAAATTGGGGGTGTGACAGATTGGTATCAGAGCCATTGGTTATAGAGAACTAGGATTGCATACTAGACTATAACCGCACATATGCATTAGTTACACGGCACAGACACTCATACATGTTACACACAACATCCAGACATACATCGCATTACAGTCATGTTGACATCATTCATATCACCCACTGCTGATGAGGAACACATCATTCACATTGCACCATCATTCCCAGTGGCAACACCCGGGGAATCACCAGAACATCATCCACTCACGTCCGAGGGCAACGAGACGGAGCCTTCGGAGGAGTCACTTACATCACCATCACCCGTTGGGTATGGTGGGCTTTCTCAAGTCCATGTTATGGACGACACTCAGCACTAACGCATATCTCTTTGGGAATTGGGATCGTCGGAGGCGAGTCCCTACTGTAACCACTAGCAAAAATACGCCGACTGAAGGCAGACCGTTACACGCTTTATTGCAGAATCCATTGACACGTAGATGTCATCACTTTCCCGAGCCATGGGCTCGCTTCTTTGGTCGATATTCTATTGAGAATAGATTGACCACAAATCTGAGAACGCATTGCTCAATGCATACTCAAACCCTATCTTGACTAAGTTGAAAGGACGTCTACCTTGCTGCTTCCTGTAACTTGTATTCATGAATTAGTTTCATTTCTCGAAGTCACATTTCATGTACATGTTTGTTACATGTTCTCATTTACAATCCGCTGGATTGGACTCCTGTATTGTGTTTCACTCAAGTGAATACTCGGATTAAACCATCCTTGACAACTCATCCTGATATAAGTCCTAGTTGATCAACTTATGATTGATGACTAAGCTTCTCAATGACTTCTCACATCTGACAACACTCTATACTCATCAATACATGCTAAAGGACATTATGACACAGGACAAGGAGAACTAGGGTGAGCATGCAAAGCAAATTATCATTACGGGTGCACACGTAATAGTAATTTGAGGTGCATGTAAGTCCTGGTGAAGCCTAGTGTGTGGATAAATGGTCCTAAGTAGTAATCTACAAACTTAAGTTTCCACTATCTGTAGAGACTCTCATAACTCACTCAATGACTAGTTGGTATCGTTAAACTCGTTTAACAACTGATAGACGCGACTGTCAGGTTGAAAATGTTTACGGACACACTGAATTATCATCAATGGGATCCATCAATGTTATTTTCACCCATGTAAGAGTCTTAGTGATCTTACGACTCTCATTCAAACTTAATCAATAGAACCACCTAGAGTGAAACTCTAGTAGAACCTCGGAGTAAAACCACCGACTCCAACTATGTACACAGAATTTGAGGAATTCTTTCTATGCTAACGCGTTATTCCTTACACTCCTACAATAGATCCCACTTGAACTTGTTACCTCATCCTGTGACTAATCCTTAGTCTAACTTCGAATTTTACTCCAGCATATTCAATCCTGTAAACGGATTTCTTTCTTCACGAAATGATCCCATTGATCCAATGACATTAGGAAACGAAGATTTAACCTATCCAACCATCAGTTGAACGCAACTACTTAAACATACATCCTATCTCTTATGCTACTGGAATCTATATCTCATTAGACTTTTCTTCCTTACATGTGAACCTCTTTCCTTAGCCTATGCATTGGCTGACACTTGCCTTATAAGCGCAGGTCTCACTATAAGTCTCAGCACGATTTCACAAATTCCATATTAGTGTGTCGTGCTCTAACTCTATTAAAAGCCAAGTATACTATTGAGATAACAGACTGTAATATCCCGCATCGGTTGAGGGGGAGAACGATACGTTCCTTATTAGGAGGTGGATACCTTCTCTATTGAGACGCGTTTTGCTTGGGCGAGCAACTCGTCGAGTAAAAACAAAACCGTGAGTTCCTGGATGGGCAACCCATCGGGGGCAAAGCGGACAATATCTTGGTACGGTTTGCTTGGGATGTTACACAGACGCTCAGAAAATCAAAACAACTCGCATTCTTGCGGATGTAAACTAGCATTGGTTAGTAATAAACTTGACATTGACCGTCTGCCAGTTACACTTGGCAGTTTCGACCTTATTGTCGGTATGAATTGGTTATCCGAGAACCAACCTGAGGCCATCTGTTGTGAGAAAAATGTTTGCCTTCCTCTCCTTAGAGGGGAAATCCCTCCTGTCCAAGGCAAAAGGAGTGGTGCAGTCGTTGGCATCATATCCTTCATGAAAGCACAGAAATGTCTTCGAAAAGGTCATACTACTATTTTGGCACTCGTTGCCGAGCAGTCATCTGTGGAGAAGAAAATTGATGATATACCAGTCGTACGTAACTATCCGAAAGTATTTCCCGAGGAATTGCCTAGTCTGCCACCGCATCGTCTAGTAGAGTTTCAAATCGACCTAGCACCCGCAGCAGTGCCGATTGCTCGGGCACCTTACAGACTGGCACCTAGTGAATTACAAGAGTTGTCCACTCAATTGCAAGATTTGTTGGATAAAGGTTTCATCCGACCTAGTTCATCGCGTGGGGAGCTCCGGTACTATTTGTCAAGAAGAAGGACGGAACTTTCCGTATGTGTATTGACTACCGGGAGCTGAATAAAGTCACAATCAAGAACCGCTACCCTTTACCTCGCATAGATGACCTCTTTGATCAACTCCAAGGATCAAGTTTCTATTCCAAAATAGATCTTAGGTCCGGTTACCATCAGTTAAGAGTCCGAGAAGTGGATATCTCTAAGACTGCATTCAGAACAAGGTACGGTCATTACCAGTTTATGGTCATGCCTTTTGGATTAACCAACGCACATGCGGTATTCATGGATCTCATGAACCGTGTGTGTAAGCCTTACCTTGACCAATTCATTATCGTTTTCATCGACGACATCCTCATTTATTCCAAGAATAAGGAAGAACATGAGGAACATCTACGCCTAATTTTGGAATTACTTAAGCGAGAGCAACTGTATGCTAAGTTTTCCAAGTGTGAATTCTGGATCCGGGAAGTTCAGTTTCTAGGACATGTGGTTAATGAGAAAGGAATACATGTCGACCCATCAAAGATAGAAGCCATCAAAAATTGGGCAGCACCGACAACTCCGACTGAGGTGCGACAATTCCTGGGATTGGCTGGATATTATCGACGATTCATCGAAGGATTTTCAAAAATTGCTCAACCTCTCACTGCTTTAAACCAAAAGGGTAAAGCCTATAACTGGGGCGATAACCAAGAGTCAGCATTCCAACATCTTAAACAGAAACTCTGTAGTGCACCTATTCTAGCTCTTCCGGAAGGAACCGATGATTTTGTAGTGTATTGTGATGCATCTATTCAGGGTCTGGGTTGTGTCTTAATGCAACGCGAAAAGTTGATCGCATACGTTTCACGTCAACTAAAGGTCCACGAGAGAAACTACACCACTCATGACTTAGAGTTGGGAGCCGTAGTTTTCGCACTTAAGATATGGAGACATTACTTGTACGGTACCAAATGCACCATCTACACCGATCACAAGAGTCTTCAGCACATCTTCGAGCAGAAAGAGTTGAACATGCGACAACGTCGTTGGGTCGAACTCTTAAACGATTATGATTGTGCGATCCGATACCACTCGGGCAAAGCTAACGTTGTAGCTGATGCCCTGAGTCGAAAGGAAACAAAACCCAAACGAGTTCGAGCATTACAACTTACTATTCAACCTGGATTACCTGGAAAAATCCATAGTGCTCAACTCGAAGCCCTAAAAGAAGAAAACCTATCACTGGAAGGTACACGCGGTATGGAAGCACAACTTGAAGTCAAGTCTGACGGTATTCGCTACTTTGCCTGGCGAATATGGTTCCAGTATTCGGAAACCTAAGGGAACTAGTTATGGATGAGTCTCATAAATCTCGTTACTCGATACATCCAGGTTCCGACAAAATGTACCATGACCTAAAGGTGATATATTTGTGGCCGAAGATGAAGGCCGATATAGCCACCTATGTTAGTAAGTGTCTGACTTGCGTGAAGGTCAAAGTTGAATATCAAAAACCATCCGGTCTTCTGCAACAACCAGAAATTCCTATGTGGAAATGGGAACAAATATCCATGGACTTCATCACCAAATTACCATGAACTCCTATCGGATGTGATACCATCTGGGTAATTGTTGATCGATTAACAAAGTCCGCTCACTTCTTAGCAATAAAGGAAACCGACAAAAGGGATAAGCTCACTCGTACTTACTTGAAAGAAATAGTCTCTCGGCACGGGGTACCAATCTCTATTATTTCGGATCGTGATGCACGATTCACTTCTCGTTTCTGGCAGTCGTTACATAAGGCCTTAGGCACGCGTCTAGAAATGAGCACAGCATACCATCCTCAAACTGATGGCCAAACGGAACGTACAATCCAAACTCTGGAGGACATGCTACGAGCTTGTGTGATTGATTTCGGTAACAGTTGGGAGTCTCACCTACCGTTGGTGGAGTTCTCCTACAATAACAGCTATCACACTAGCATCAAGGCAGCTCCATTTGAAGCACTTTATCGACGGAAATGCCGTTCTCCCATTTTTTGGACCAAGGTTGGAGATAGCCAACTCACAGGTCCTGAACTTGTATTTGAAACTTCCGAAAAGATCGTTCAAATTAGAAACCGTATGGCGGCAGCTCGTGATCGTCAAAAGGCCTATGCCGACAAGCATCGTAAACCTTTAGAGTTTCAAATAGGTGACATGGTCTTACTCAAAGTCTCACCTTGGAAAGGTGTCATTCGTTTCGGGAAACGAGGCAAACTGAATCCTCGTTATGTTGGACCATTCAAGATAATGAAGAGAATCGGACCAGTAGCGTATCAACTGGACCTACTTGAAGGACTTAGTGGTATACACAACGTCTTTCACGTCTCAAATTTAAAGAAATGCTTAGCAGACGAATCACTCGCAGTTCCTCTTGAGGAACTACACGTTGATGAACAGTTACGTTTCATTGAAGAACCTGTAGAAATTATGGATAGGGAAGTTAAAACGTTAAAGCACAGTAAGATCCCTATTGTCAGAGTTCGTTGGAACTCGAAACGCGGACCGGAATTCACGTGGGAGCGCGAGGATTAGATGATGCGCAAATATCCTAATCTGTTCAAGCACTCCGTGTCAAATTCCTAAGGTACTATTTAATTTTCGGGACGAAAATTCTTTCAACTAGGGGATGATGTGATATCACGGGAATTTTTTTTTTTATTTATTCTAATTTTCGGGACGAAAATTCTTTCAACTAGGAGATGATGTGACAATCCGGACTTTTTCCAGTTAACTCAGTTAACAAATCATGTTAAAACCTAACCTAAACCTGACCCAGTTAACTCAATCCTAAACCACAGGGACTGATCCTATCAATATTTAATCTTAAATTACAGGGACTAGTTGGGTAATAACCCTAAATTCAAGTTATTGACTTCGGAAAGTCAAAATTAATGAAAACTGGTTTCTGTTGACTTTCTAAAAGTCAATCTCTTTGATTTTTAATCCAAATTCGCAAATCCTTAACGGAAATTAGTGCAAATTCGTAACCGAAAAGGATGATTATGACAATTACGTTCATTATTGCGGCGGTTAATCCCATCATTGATTCGAGTTTAATCCCAATTATGGGAGTTCTAGTTGTAACCGTCGACGATCACGTTCTACACCTCAAATTCGTTAATCTCAATCAAAATTCTCACAAATCAATCGTCTGCGTAGCTAAATCGAACTTATTTGAGCCTGTTTCATCACCCAATTTGACGGAAGACAAGCCGGAGAGGTCAGAGACCAAGATCACCGAAGTCGGAAAACGTTTCAGTCAATCTCCATCAATCCGTCAAGCATTCTGGTAAATATTTACATCAACAGCTTCGTTTTAGCATCTAAATCATTAACCCTATGTTGATTGGATCATATATCATCGAATTTATCATGATCCTAGTCTAGGGTTTATTCATAAAAACGAATTGGGGGTTTCGACCCTAAACCCAACCTCAATCAAATTAAAATACATCAACAGTTTCGAAATCATGCGTTCATTGAAAACCTTCTATCAATTTCTCCTTTTAACATTGAATTATACCCGGTCCGTAATCTAGGGTTCGTTCTAAAATCGATTTGGGGTTTTTGATTCTAGACTCGATTATAATCCAATTAATTCACACGTTTAGCTTCGAAACCAGTCACTAATCGAAAGCCCTATATTTATTTTATCAATTAACATCGAATTGATCACAAACCGTAACCTAGGGTTCGTTCATACCTCAGTTTGGGGGTTTCGATATTAAACACTGTTTCAATCAAATTAAACCACATGGTTGGATTCGCAAACCCCCGATTATCAAAAGCCCTATGAATTTAACCATTCTTAATATCGAATTCATTAGATTTGATTACATGTTCATAACTAGGGTTTCAAAATTTCCATGGGGTAATTGACGACTTTAAACCTAATAATTTTGCAATTAAACCTTAACACAGATTCGTATGAAACCAATGAACAAAACCATGTTTTTATTTTAAATAATCGCGATTAAAATCAATGGATTTGGGACTGGATTGTATTCGGTTTTGAAAGGGGAATAGAACACAGAAGCCGTAGATGTTAAAACCAATCGGAACCAGATAGTATCGCGATACCCTAGCGGGCGGGACTGGTTAAGGCAGTGTGCGTGTGTGGGAGAGACCCGGGTTCGAGTCCGGGCTCCCACATTTCTTTTTAAACATTTTTCTAAACAGATTTAATTAATAAAAATCATTCTTAATATTATTATATTAATATATAAAAGTGTTTTAGCCCCGGAAAACACACGAAGGCTCGGGTGAAATTTTATAAATAGCATGTTCATTTATAAAATTATATATTTATATCATTTTCAAACCATGACTCTGAATAAAATAATATATTTATATTATTTTCAACCCGTGACCCGTATTAATAAATAATATATATATTATTTCGTACCGTTTTGTAACCTCGTATAACACTTGAAACTAAATAATAATAATATAATTAGTTATATTATTTACCCGTATTTATCACGTTCATAAAAATAATATACTTATTATTTTGTACCACGAATGAGTAATTAGATTATCATTTCGAACCTAAACATAATATATTAAATTATATTATTTTTCTAATTTTTGTAAATGACAAAACGCTCGAATATAATTATTATTATTGTTGTCATTCGTCGCGCAACGTTTATATATAATCTACTTACAAATTAAAGAATTTCTATTCCCGTGGACACGTTCGTCTACTATCGGTTACTAGAGCGTTTCGTTAGGTGATGAGTGACCAAAGTTTCATGTATTAAGAGGTGCAATATGTTAGATTTATGCATTTTGATATGTGGAATACAAAGGTTTTGTGTAGCCATGCATGTGCAGGTGTTGGAAGCTCAAAGTATGATTTTGGAAGATATTAAGCGAGTGATGCAAGAGTCGGAAGAGACACGGAGAAAAAGGGGCAAAATGCAGGGTCAGCGTAAGCCTACGCCGAAGGCAAATTGCAAACAGAAGCATCAGAGGGTCAGCGTAAGGCTACGTCATATCAGCGTAGGCCTACGCCTAAGTAATTTCTTCACAGCAGCTTCCAGTGGACCGGCGTAGACCTTCGCCCTCCCAGCGTAAGCCTACGCTGGGTGCGTTTCAGACGCGGGGTTTGGGCGAAACAGCCGAATTTCAAAGGTTATTTAGGTTTTTCTTCCCCAAAATTCGAATCCATCTTTTACACCACAGTTCTTGGGCGATTTTGGTCATTCTAGGAGGCTAAGGAACACGATTCTAACATGCAAGTGAAGATTGATACCCGAAAGATTGAAAGATTGAAGATGATTGCCACCACCATGAGCGGCTAATCCACCGGTAATCATTCCCGGGTGGATTGTTTGTAAGTTTTTAGGGTTTTATCATGTGCTAGCTTTGAGAAACAATTCTTGTAATCGTTTGGTTTGAAACACTTGAATCTTTGTTTTTAGTATGGTTATGAACTCACGGGGGTCGATAAATTCTTGCACCATTGACCCCGTTAGATGATAATTGCTATGAACTTTGATTTATGTTGAATCTATTGATTAATCTAATTCTATATTGCATACATTTGTCTCGATTTCATTCGTGAATATTGTTTTACACTATTTGCCGATGATGTATGAATGTTGATGTTCTTGGTTAGATTTGGTTAATTAGATTTGAATAACCATTCGATTGTTTGAACTCAAATGTTGGTGTGATAATCCCTAATTATTTGTGAGCTTGAAACCCGGGTGTGATACCCTTTTAATTATTGTTTACAACTTAAACCGTTTTGTTTGGTACTTGATTTGTTTGTTGAGTTTATAAAGTTTTCACTCAAATCATTGATTGTGTTTGGTCAGAAAGACCCGTTGTAACTTCATAATTTGCATTGTTAATTGAAGTTGAGCACTGACCACAAACTCTTCGTGGTTCGACACCCTTCTTAACCTAACTAGTTTAAGGTGATTAGGACACTCTATTTCTTTATCTTTGACCGGTCCCTTCGACACCGATCATTAGGACATTTCTCATTCCGTGTCATTGTCACAATTCCCATTTTTATCCCTAATTTATGTGTTTATAATTTTAGGGCATTCGTAAGTTGTTTGAGACCTACACTCGTGGTTCCAACTTGTCCATTGTGTGATACTACCTACAACGCAACGCAGGTTAGTTTTCACGGCCCCTTTTACTGTTTTAACTTGGGGGAGAAAAAATGACTAAACGATTTTGGATTTTTAATTCGTATGATATCAATGTTAAATGCTAAGCGTAACACGCTATCATAGAAAGTCCTCAACTAGTATCGGACAGTTAATATGGATCTTAGCGAGGTAATATTTAGTAGTACTACTGGGTTTGACAAATCCCACCCGTGTTAGTCACGCTAACTCGATTAGATATCGAACGGGTGAAAAATTAGCCTACTCACACCGCCAGTGTTGATAGACCTGGCAGGAGGTAATAAACAAACAGTCAGCTTCGGTTGCGAGCGCTTGAGCTGAACATGAACATAGGTTAGCTACCTATAGATACGTACTGAATGAAAATAAATCCGGTAAACGCTTATTTACTTATATTGAAACCTGTGAACTCACCAACCTCGTGTTGACATATTTTCTTACAGGTTTCATAGGTCGCTAAGCTAAGACACAGGTGCACGTTAGAGCATGCATGGGATTCAACTGCTTGATTTTGATTTAATTATGTTTGCTTGAGTTATGCTATTGTACTTATTTTGATTGGACGTTTGGACTTTTGAACTTTGGTTTTGGGCGCGTGTATTTTGCGCATTTACTTTCTTACGTTTCCGCATTGATACTCTGATTTAAAAGATATTTTCATTTTGAGTCCCATGTAGAGTCGTGCAAAGTAACTAATGTCTGAGATCCTGGTTCGTCACTTCCCAAACGGTAAAACTTCGTTAGTTGAAATTGGGGGTGTGACATCGACAGTGAAGGTTTTCTCTAATTTGGACCGTGTTTTTGCAAGTAAGGGTACAAAGTTAAGTGACACGAAACTTTTATCTGCCCCGGTATCAAATAAAATGGAGGCATAATGACTATTAACAAGGAACGTACCGTTGACCACATCATTGTTGGCTTGAGCTTCATTGGCGTTGATGTTGAAAGCACGCCCACGAGCTCCGCCTTGTCTAGCATTGATAAACTTTGGACACTGGTCACGGAAATGGTTTGGGATGCCACATTCATAACAAGCACGCCCATTTGCTATGGCGGGAACACCTTGATTAGTCACTGTTGATTGGTTCGGGTTGGTGGGTTGACTTGGCCTGCAAGTGCTTTGGCTCTACAAACATTGACCGTATGGCCATACTTCCCACAGTGAGTGCAAAGGCGACAGGGAATGGTTTGGGGATGGTGATAAGTGCATGTGGCACAGAGTGGGTAGGTCCCCACATATGGCTTCTTGACTGGTGCTGGAGCCATGGGAGCAACTTGGTTAACAGGCATAGCAGGAGTGACCACAGCAAAATTTCTAGCCTTTCTTTTTCTATTATTATGGTAGGGTTCAGTTTTGGCTTCTTTGATGTGTACGAGAGGGGTTGTGGTGTCGGGAGCTTTCTTGGTGCCTTTCCTAGTCAGAGTACCCGCTTTCACGTGGTTACCGGTTAATGTAACAGATAAACGGATAGGATCTTCGAGTGTTGCGGGATTTCTTCCTAAGACAGTATCCTGAATCTGTCTAGGTAATCCACCGATGTACTTTTCAATGCAGCGGGATAAGGGTGTGACCATGTGGGGCACAAGAAGACTCAGTTCATGAAACCGGGTCGTATAAGCCAGACTTTCACCACTGTCATGGGTAAGATCCCAAAACTCAGCTTCCAACTTCCTTACTTCGTTCCGAGGACAGAACTATTCGGTCATTAGCCTCTTAACCTCGTCCCATGGTAAGGCCATGGTTGCCTCTACACCTCTGGTTCTCTTTTCCCCATTCCACCATGTGAGTGCCCATTTTTGGAAGACACTTGTGGCATGACGGACACGAAGGTCATCGGGGCAGTCACTATTGAGGAAGGTGCCCTCAATACTTTCAAACCATTGAAGGAGTCCCGTAGCTCCTTCGGTACCATAGAACTTGAGAGGGTTACACGAATTGAAATGCTTGAAGGTACATTGCAGTGGGTTGGCACCACCACCACCATTAGTTCCATGGTTACCGTTTGTGGCACCATTAACTTGAGTGAGTTGAGTTACCAGTTGTGCGAGGATAGCAACAATATCACTGTTGTTGTTGGCCACGGTAGCACGACGGGGAGGCATTCTACAGATTTGCACAACACAAGAAGAGATGTAAGAATTTAATGAAGGTTGATTGAATTTAAAAGATAAGATGACAAATAAAATAGTAAATCATAGTTTGGATTGCACCCAAATGGTGATATAATCACTTGAATACTGTGACACATTAAGGTTAATTAAACTCATATAATTTTTCAAGGAGACATGCTTTAGCCTATAAGTAAACACTCATCCCAGGAATTCCCAGGAAAGCATACGGGTCCCTCGGTTGATTGGGATTTATGCGAAATGCTTTCCTAGATAGAAAACCCAGAATACAGGTGTCACCATTCCAGATTGCACGTGTCCTCAAATAATTAACAAATTTTAAAAGCCTTAACGAGGAAATAAAGAAATTTTTTATAGATTTAACTCCATGAAGTTTCCACATGCTATGATGATAATGATAAGGAAGTAGGCAAAAAGGTTATGAGGCTTAGGGTGAGGGTAGGGATAGGGTTTATTTAATTTATTATCTAGGTATAATCTAATAAGTCACGAATTTTAACAAATAAGGTATCAAGATGAAATAAATATTAATATAATAATCATGTAACACATAGCATGTAGCACATAACACATAATCATGAAGTATGGTATAAGTGGGTGTCCTAAAGTTATAGTCAAGGTCAAGGGTGTCTAATAACCTAGTTTCCTATAACCAAGACTCTGATACCAATCTGTCACACCCCAACCGACGGCGGAAACGTCGGGGCGGGACATGTAGACTGTTCATGAGCACAAGGTTCACTAGATTTCAATATTTAATCATCAATTTCATTTCAAACCATTCAAACACAAATAGCAAAATTCAACAAGTACATAAATAAAAATACAAATTGTTCTTTGAATTTAAATTAACTAAGTCCAAACTTAAGTGTAGCAGGTCTTGCTCAAATTCACACGTTAGCACCTGAAACATGAATAAAATAGGGTCAACTAAAAAGTTGGTGAGCATACATAGGTTTGTACATAGATAGTGTATAAATATGAATAAGCAAATCCTTACATGTCATGACAAATAAGACATTTATGGGGAGCAACTAATGTGCAACTAAAGTACAATCAAACCTTTGTAACTAGCATGCAATTTGTGTTGTCGGTAACAATCACCCCAATCTGGGTGGGTTTGTCAGACTCAATAGATCTATCATTGTTAACCGTCGGCTTAAATAGTTAATGATTGCACATAATTCGCACACAAAAGTTAACACACCTAGCACTCAAACATAAAGCTCAAATTTGCACACATGAATGTAAATAGGATTTGTGTTTGTGTAGTCTGTGTAAATGTAAGCTATTGTTTGTATAAAATTCATGAATCACCCCAAAAAGTGTAAAAGAGAAAAGGGGGCTATGTAATACTCACTTGATTCAAGAGTGTTGCTAGTACGCAAGACTAGGTAGCAAAACGGTCCTTGTAACTCACCACGTTAACCTAGTGTGTAATGTATATTGAGTTAATAGTGGGTACAAAAGTCTATGTCTAAGTCTAGGGTTCAACGGGTTTTGATGTGTGTGGATTTATAAAAAGGTTTATGTTATTCCATGTAAGGCATGCTATGCTTGTATAAGAATTTAATGTATACTATGAGTTCAAGGTATATATGTATGAACTTAATAGTCATTGACGTAGGGTTGGATTTAAATAAATTAAATAAATAAATAATTTTATTTATTTATTTGTGAAAAATATGTTAAAATATATAGAACCTAAATATATGTTTAGAAAAAGTAATTCTACTTATGTGGATAGTGTTTAATTTAAATAAATAAAATAAATAAATAATTTTATTTATTTAAATAAATTAAATAAATAAATAAATTTTTTTTATTTATTTATTTGTGAAAAGTATGTTAGGATATATAGAACGTAAATATATGTTTAGAAAAAGAAATTCTACTTATGTGGATAGTGTTTAATTTAAATAAATAAAATAAATAAATAATTTTATTTATTTAAATAAATTAAATAAATAATTTTTTTTATTTATTTATTTGTGAAAAATATGCTAAAATTTGTAGAATGTAAATATATATTTATATTTAGAAAAGAAATTTTTATTTGTGTATTATAATAAATAAATTTTTATTTATTTATCATCTTTAAAATAAATATTAGTTTGCTTTAAATGAGTTAATATTTTATAAACTTTTATAAAAAACAATGTCCTTAGTTGGAAATTAATCTACATATTTTTAAAAATTTTGTTTTAAACCTTTAATATTCAATTCAAATCATAAATTCAAAACAAAAATGGATTTATATTGAAAATTAATGAATCTGGTTTTATTCTATTAGAAATATGGTGAGGTTTTATTAAATAATTTTTATAAAATTTTTGAAGCTTTAAAAATCGGTTTAAAAAATATATGCAGACCACCCGGTTCGAACCCGGGTGGTTTCTGTGTGGGTAATGTGTAATACCACTAGACCAGGAGGACTGATTCTGGTACTAACCGGTTCACAATTGTATTAATGTGGAATCGGGAAGGAGCTTGAGTTTGGTTATATGAAACACGCCAAAAAGGGTTGTTGTGTATGGGTTTCGAACCCATGCCACTCGATCCAATGGTGCAACGACCTAGCCAGTTGGACCGAGTGGTTAGCTGGTATAACAGATAAACCCGAAATACTTAAACGATCAAGAGGTCGAACAAAATCCCCAAATTTGAACCCGTATGAACAGGTCACAAATTCCACCTTCAATTGAATCCGATGGAACCTGTTTACACGAATTGGTATGGGGCTTTCGATGTGTGGTCAAAAACGAATTGAATCATGTAAAACTTACTTGGAATGGTTTGGACACAATTGCAGTCGGCTAAGGCTTTAGATTCGGTGTTCTTGAGTCTCGATCGACGACCAGAAGTGTATTGGGTATCAATTGAGTGCTCAGGAAGTTTGGAGTGAGGCGTGCGAAGGTGAGAGATAGGTTTAATTGAATTGATTCTGACCTAATTGCTCAATTCTATTACGAGTTTGTGTGTAACAGATGTTGGCTGAGATTACGCGTAAATTCGATGAGTTGTGAATGAATTAGGCTCTAAATCGTGTGAGGTCAATCATCGAGCGATTTGCGGGTGATAATTGCAATAAATGTTTTGATTTGGAAGGGATTACACCCGGTTTTGACTATAGGGAGTCAAACTATTTGAAATTCAATTGAACCGGGCATGGAAATGGATTGGAGTAACAAAATGGGTTATGGCATGATTGATCAGTGATTTCTCAAGTCCTGGGAAGCCCATGGATTCGTTTTGATCTAGATTACGAGGCTTGAATTTGGTGGATTCGGCCTGTTTGACTTTTAAAAGTCAAACAGGTGACTTTGGTTTGAACTAGATACAATATGGGGTCCTAGGGTTCCAACCTAGTTGTAGTTCACGGTTTGAAGATTCAAATGGTTGAAGGTTAGATTCCAAGCTATTTAAACGGTTAGGGTCCATACCATCGTGTGTTTATATACTTGTATGTATATATATATATATATATATATATATATATGCGCATATATAGGAAATTTAAAATGAATGAGAATTGGAATTCGTGAATTCGTATCGATAATTAGGGTTTAGTTGTTCGCACAAATAACTTTAATCCATTGCACTTGATTTGAATTTTTTTTTGAATTGTGTTACATTGTGTTGAAAATAAAGATAATAAAATCAGAAATGTTACAATTCTCAAGCCTGGTTTTGAGGTTCCTGCTGAGTGGATTCTGATGAGAACACCAAGAAGAAACGACACCTAACAGATCGATATAAGCGTGGCAACAACCACCTCATCAGTTGCTACTTGTTTTCTTACAAAAGCAACAGAGCTTGACTCAATCTTGTGGCATAGGAGACTCGGACACATTTCTTATCGTAAAATGAATCATCTTGTCCGAAACGGTTTGGTAACCGGGATTCCTAAGCAGATATTTGCCATTGTAGATGATTGTATCCCTTGTAAAAAGGGCAAACAACACTGGAAATCTCACAAGCCCAAGCTCCAAAACTCCATTGATACCCCTTTGGAACTCTTACACATGGATATGTTTGGACCCATAAGTATCTGGAGTATTGGAGGTAAGTCATACTGTCTAGTTGTAACTGATGATTTCTCACGTTTTTCTTGGGTACGCTTTCTAGGTACCAAAGATGAGACTGATGAAATTCTTCAATACACGATCTTGAACCTGGAATCTTTATGCAAGCTGAAGGTTAGAAGAATAAGGAGTGACAACGGCACAGAGTTCAAAAACAACATAATGGAGCTTTGCTGTCTCAAGAAGGGTATTCGTCATGAATTCAGTGCGTCGTACACACCACAATTGAATGCACTTGCAGAGAGGAATAACACAACTCTTGTTGAAACTGCAAGGACAATGTTGTCTGATGCTAAACTTCCGGTGACTTTCTGGGCGGAAGCAGTCAAACAGCATGTCACGTTTTGAATAGGTTCTGGTGGTTAAAAGGCACAACAAAACAAGTTATGAGCTGATCAACAATCGACCTCCCAATCTTGACTACCTAGTTCCTTTTGGTAGTCCATGCTCCTTATTGTTACAGTACAAGGATCGCAAATCCAAATTTCATGCAAAAGCGGTAGAAGGTATCTTCTTAGGATATGTTGCCAACTCACACTGCAAGAGAGTGTACAATATAGGAACATGTTTAGTTGAAGAATGGTTCGAAGTGGATTGAAGTAAACACAGTACTCCACCAGAACCTACAGGTCCTGCATGGGGATTCGATTATGATGCTCTATTCAAGTCTTTCAACCATCCTAATCTATATGCCGAAGATGCTGCCCACTTGTACGAATTCTTTAATGGTGGTGATGACTCCAATTTCTCAACCCGTGCCACTGTACCGATTGTAACTCCCAACTCCAATGCTGCATCTACATCTGGAACTCATGCAAGTGATGACGATGAAGTTTTTTCATGTTGATGGAAATGACGCTCGAGCTGATCCTAACACTCGTGTATGAAATGAAGCTCCAGTTGATACAATCAACACTGAATCCTTTTCTTCTAGTACACATGATATGGGGGAGTTAAGTACGAGTCTTGACACAAATATCTAGGAACCGCATGTACCAGAGACGAGAGTGCATAAGAATCATCCAATGGACAACATTATTGGTGATCCTAATGCCGGTGTTCAAACTCGTCATAGGACCATTGCCGAGAACACAAGTTTATATGTTGAGATATTTGACACTGGTGTCATAGAAACATGTTTGCATGCTGCATTCGTATCCCAATTTTAGCCGAAGAATGTGAAAGAAGCTCTCGCTGACAACTACTGGATTGAGGCTATGCAAGATGAGTTGTCTCAATTCCCAAAGTTGCATGTGTGGGATTTGGTTGACCTTCCGAAAGGTATGCATCTAATTGGAACCAGATGGGTGTTCAAATGCAAGACGGACGATCGACACATTGTGGTGAAAAACAAAGCAAGGTTGGTTGTTTAGGGTTTTTATCAGCAAAAGGGCCTGGATTACACTGAAGTATATGCCCCAGTTACTAGACTTGAAGCCATTCACCTGTTTCTGGCTTATGCCTCATTCGTCGGTTTCAAGGTCTATCAACTTGATGTGAAAAGTGTTTTCCTATACGGAAAAGTTCATGAAGAGGTCTATGTCACTCAACCACCAGGTTTTGAAGATCCGCATAATATTGATAAAGTGTATAAACTAGATAAAACACTTTATGGTATTCATCAAGCACCTCGGGCATGGTATGAGACTTTATCAAAGCATTTATTGTCCAACGGTTTTGATCGTGGATAAATTTACTCGACCCTCTTCATACGGAAAGCAGGAGGTGATATTCTACTGGTGCAAGTGTATGTTGACGACATTATCTTTGGATCTACCAATGAAGAGATGTGTAGGGAATTCGAAAGGGTGATGAAGTCCAAGTTTGAAATGAGCAGCATGGGTGAACTATCATTTTTCTTGGGTCTGCAAGTCAGTCAGAGGGAGGATGACATTTATCTACATCAAACTAAGTATGTACAGGACATTTTGTCAAAATACAAAATGAATGATTGTAGTACTTATGGCACACCAATCCCAGTCAATCACGGTTTGCATCCAGACAAAGATGGAAAGGATGTGGATTTTAAATTGTACCGTGGGATGATCGGATCTCTTATGTATCTCACAGCTTCAAGGCCCGACATAGTGTTTGCCGTCTGCTTGTGCTCGAGGTTTCAGTCACAACCGAAGGAATCTCATATGACCGATGTGAAAAGAATCTTTAGATACCTGAAAGGGAAACCTCGATTGGGTCTTTGGTACTCCAAGCAGCAGTCGTTTGAATTCAGAGCTTACACTGATTCTGATTATGGCGGTTGTAATCTCGATAGAAAATCAACCTCAGGTGGATGTCAATTCTTGGGAGACAGGCTGGTCTCCTGGCAGTGCAAGAAGCAGTCAACGGTCTTTGTCTCAACATGTGAAGCAGAGTACATTGCTGCCGCGAGCTGTTGTTCTCAGATATTGTGGATCCAACAGCAATTGAGAGACTATGGCTTAAACTACGCTGGAACCCCTTGTTCATTGCCAACAGCGTTTGATCGTACTCATTTTGAACATGTCGTCAACATGATAGGAATGTTCAATCCGGAGTGAAAACTTGTTTTCAAATCAAAACATTTTCTTGGAAGTTAACTTTTAGTTCTTTTTAATTTTGTACATTTTGCTTATCTTTCAAATTATTTCAGAAAAATCCAAAAAAAAATAGAAAATCAAGAAAAATTTTGAAGTCATTTGAAGAAAAGAGGAAATGATAGCACATCAGTAATGATCTAAACGTCTTAGATTGCACATATGGGAAATGATTGCGTCGTGCTTACTTGATTGTTTAAATTGTTTGACTTGGTAATCTGGATATTTGTAAGTAATTTAAATTGTCGGTAGGCTGTAAGCATCTTTGAATTATTAGTGGCATGGAAACTAAATCAATATTGCAATTGTGATTTGAACCTATGTTTGCTAGTATGTGTGTGTAAAAGAATGTAAAAGAACGCAAAAGATCACTATCAGATATATGATGTAAGATTTTGGCAAGGATTTTCTTATGAGACTAGTTTCGGGTTAGGTCGTTAGAACAATTATTACGGTTCATCTCACTGCCCATACTCATAAGTATGTAATGAGAGATTGAACAAAGATATGTCTTGACATTAACCGTTGAGCATATATTCACCCTTTAATCATTCCTGATTCATTGAAATCACATCTAGATAAAAGTTGGATCCCCTTACCTAAATCCTCAGAAACCCTATTCATTATCCTGAATCATCATACTGATATTCACAGATAAAATCCTTTGAAATCAAGACAAATGGATCACTCGATTCTGAATCTTATGATTCCTGATAATCCTTATGGATTCTGCTTGATTTTTCTGTGCTAATTGATGTAACTTTATTATGGAAATTTTGAAAATCATTGGGAAAATTTTAGATACCTTGAGATAATGCAACTCTAAATTTAGATAGCATAACAGTGGGGTACACATTGTATACTTATAATGAATGCATTAACACACAAGAACATGATATTAATATGCTTATGGTTTTAAATCTTATAATATTGTCAACTTGAATTACTTGTTTATATTGCTTATTATGTATGCATAAGTAGTAATCCATGACATGATCCCATATTCTTTGATGTTTATATTGTATCATTTTTGCTTTTAATAGTCTGATATGATCCTCTGCTCATGACTTTGACCAAAAAGAGCTTATGTGTATATACTTGTATGTCTTCATTCAGAAAAAATATCAAAAAGATTTTAAGTTTATGAACAATTCAATTTTTCTGTACAGTTTATCAAACAGTTAAGAAAAGCCAAAAACATTTTGTGATTAACTTCCTTGAATTGGTTTTGCAATCTCTAGATTGAATGTTCATATCCGGTTCGCTATTTGACTTGATATTCTTCATAATTTGAGTTGGAATTTGAGAATTCAAGGGTTTCTGCGTACTTGACATGTACGTAGGAATTAAACCTTGCGTACTTACAAGTACGCAAGACTTAAGTCATGCGTACTTGCTAAGTATGCAGGAGTTAAGTCCTGCGTACATGTTAAGTACGCACGACCCATATGTGGAGGGTATATATACAGGTGTTAGAAAATTTTCAAAGGCTTCATCTCATTTCAAATGACCAACACTGTGCTATAACCTCTACTCATTTTTCCTCAAAAATTTATGTGTTTCCAAACGAGTTTTTCGTCCCGATCTTACTTTCATCTTCATCCAACTAACATTTGGGGAGATTCTCAGACATTTTCATCCACAAAATCGTGTGTTTTGTACCTATTCATGAACTTGAAAAACCTAGGGTTTGGGTTTTGGATTTTCGACACATTCTGGTTGTTCTTGACCTAAATTAAGACCTAAAACATGTCAGAAATCATTAAACAAAACTTAATCATCTCAAAATTGGTCTTAACTTGCATTGATTTTGATCTTGACCCCTTGGATGGTCGTAGTCTCTCGACGGACCAAGGCTAGGTCAAAATGACCGAGTATTTGCATGGTTTGTGTGTTGTTTCTGGTCCCATAGACTCTAAGCATATTTTTCGACATTGTGGTCACCTTAATCCATGGCAAAAACTCACTTCGATTGGATTTTGAAAATTTTTCTACGTACTGGTTCCTGCGTACTTAACAAGTACGCAAGAAGTAATTCATGCGTACTTGCTAAGTATGCAAGAACAACCACCTGTGTACTTGCTAAGTGCACATGAAGGTTAAACTGAAATTTTTCTAAGTCTGGAAAATTAGTCTATGTGGATGTGCTATACTTGTCATGTATATTCAATTCCAATGAGTCTATTTGTTCTTATAGTGTTCATTGTGTGTTCTTGCAGTGATGACTCATGCATTTACTAGTGAGTTCAATCTTCTTGCTCTCACGCATCCAGAATGGAAGGGTGTTGCACTACAATACAGAGAGATTGTGGACTTTCCGAATTGTTCCAAGATCAGCTATGCCATTTCTGCTGATCCAATCGTCTCAGGACCGTACCTCGAACAGTTCTGGGAAAAAGCTGATCCTGACTGTATGGTAACCCCAAATGTCATTAGGGCTACTATAGCGGGTCATGATATTGCTATCTCTGAAGACACAATTAGACGAGTGCTGCAGTTCAGGGATCTAGCCACTGACCCGGTTACTTATCGTGACTAATTCGTTTATGGATGCTGGAGACAGAGAATGGGATATGTCGGTGCAAGGGATTATGCCTCTTATAAGAAGATGTGGTTACTAGACCAGTGGCGATACTTTGCACATGTCATGATTATGTGCATCTCCTCAAGGAAAGCAGGAAAGGATGCCATGGGTCACGATCTGGCAGCTGCAATGGTTGGGTTGTCTCTCAACAAGGGCTACAACTTATCAAAATACATCTACAAAGCTATAACCGATCAGATCAATACGGCGGAGAAGTTTAGATTCCTGTTGTACCCAAGATTTGTTCAGCTGCTGATTAATGATGCTTTGCCAAATCTTCCGGCAATTGGAGAAAGATTACAAGTCAAGACGGGGCCAAGAAAGTGTTTTCACAATTCCTAACACCAGGCAGTGTGTATAACCTACCCCTGTGCACACTCCTCTCTTTGACCACCTTATCAATGAAGCATATGTGGCCCCTCCAGATCTCAGATGGTTTAGTGCTTAGTCTGAGCCTGAACTAAGTGAATATTAAGATGAACAAGTAGAGGAGGAAAAGGAAGGTGATGAAGGTTCTGAGAATGATGATTCTGAAGAAGGCGGTGATGAAGAATAAGAAGGAGGAGATGGTGCTGAAGATTCAGATTCTGAAGCTACTGAATCTGATTCATCTTACTCTCATGATGCACCAGATCAATCACACCCCAGACGGATGATGAAGGTTTCCCTTCCCGAGTCATCCTCTAAACGAAAAAGACAAGACAGTACCGATAGTGAATATGATCCTGAGTCGGATACTGATGTACAAAGACAGAGGAGAGAGAGGAGAGTAAAGCAGAAGGGGGATAGGCCATTTGCGGGTATTCTTAGAGAAGTTGAAGCTCGTGCTTCACGGCAGCCAATCACTGAGGCCGTGAGCACTGCCTCAACCTCAACCCAACTATGTCAAAGGAGGAGGCAACCACGAGTTACTGCTGATGTGGCTGCCACTACTGTCACAGAGGAGGTTCCTATGATAGTCTCCCTCCCGTTTTATTATGTTCAACATGTGATGGTGTCAAGTCCAATTCAAACAGAGTCGATTACTATCACCCCAACCACCATTGAAACCACCACAATTCCAACCACCATTCCCACTACCATCAGTGACCCCTTTTCATATGGTGATTTCACCCACGGGTTCAACTTTGATGAGACCTTCACCTTTCCGCTCATACAGCTGAAGCCTCTACATCTAGGGATCCTGATCCACGTGATGAAAGGATTGCTACTCTAGAGACTCAAGTTGCTAGTTTACTTGAGACGGTATGGAATTCAAGGGAGGAGTCTGAGAAGCAACAAGGTCATATTAATTCTTTGGTTGATGAAGTAGCCTCTTTGAGGAAGCAACTGGCTGTTGATGAGTTGCAGCGTAAAGAGCACGAAATGATGGTTAAGTTGGTCTGTGATATGACCAAAACGCTTGCTGCTGAGGGGGAGAAGATCCAGGAGTTGCTGAAGGAGAAGGAGAAGCCTACAAAGCTAAGTAGTGATGAGGCTTGTCACCTAGTCGACCTGACTAAGGATGACGACACAGACAAGGATCCTGAAGCCGGTCCTATTGGAAGTGAGCAACAAGCATTAGCGATTGTTCCTATTCCTGTTGTGCCTATGGATGAGGGGGAGTCTACTAATCATGAAAGTGATGTTTCTGGTAGTGGAGGTAGTAAAGGAAAGTCTGTGGCTAATGTTTTTCATGATCTATCTGATGAGGTCATTCTACTGATTGAGCTAGACTATTCCAAAGATGTTCAGATCGATGCTCTCAGCAATCTAGAAGAAGGAGAGATCGAGTCTGATGACGAATGGGATGTGGAAGATGAAGACGTTGTGGTGGAGTTTCCTAAAGGGGATGGTGAAGGAGTTTACGAGCTTGAGGATGGAGAGATCTTTGAAGCTCCATCCTTTGAAGCTAATTTCAACACAGGTTCAGTCGAGCCTGAGACTGTTGCTAAGGCTAGTGGTGCAGCAACCTCGACTGAAGCCTCTCCCACTGATCCCGAACCTGTTGATCCGGAAGCATGGAAAAGTAAATATCCTTGCGGATGGTTTACTAAGGATCAAGCTCCTGTCTGGCAAAAGACATCTATCATAGACAAACATGGAGCTACAGATATGATCTTGTCTGTTAAGTTCGACGACGACAAGAAGTTGTTCGCCGCCAAACGAGTCGGTGGGGTTTAATACTTGAAACCTACCAACGAGGCGTTCAGATCCCTGCTGAAGTATGACTTGGTGAACCTTGCTAATCGTGAGCTGCTGGGTGACACAAGTCATGCAGTAGCAAAGGGTTTGTGGGGAACACTACAACTAGAGGGGAGATCAGGAAACTTCGAGGTTTTCAAGCCTCAAATGCCCAAGAGAGTCCGGGATAAGAGTGTTAAACATACCGTAACTAACCGGAGTCTAAAGAAGCTGGTTTACAAGCCAGTGCAGTGTGAAACCAAGATTCCACTTAGTAAGTTATCTCAAGATATCCTTGGCAACATATGGTACTGGTACGTGGACCAAAAGACTGGCGAGGCGGTGGTGATTGGAAGAGTTAGGTCCGCAAGTGGAAGCTTGTAACCTAAGGAGCTGATCAGGGTTTTTGATGAAATCACTTTCATCAATTTCTCTGTGAAAGACCTGACAGTTCTCAACGAGAAATACTGCATCTACACGGATGAGTGGACAAAGCTTCAAGCATCAAGATACGACAAGCTAGTCAAGTTCTATCTTGACTACAAGCTAAAGATGGGAAGCTTGAGCTGGAAGAGGTTGAAGACAGAAGACAATCCAGAGTTGTTGTCAGGGGGAGTTTGTTGGAGCACGTTTGTGTGACAGACACTCTGGTGTTGTCTTATGCTTTTGTACTTTACTTTTGGTATTTGTATTTAGTATATGTATGTATTGGTTTATCGAGTTGTAAACGTGTATGTAGGTACTTGTACTTGTTTAGTCTTAAGTAAGTGTTGTGAGCACTTAACAAATGCGCAGGATGTATATCCTACGTACTTAGCAAGTACGCAAGAACAAAGTCTGTGTACTTGCTAAGTACGTAGGAACAAAGCCCTGCACACTTGTTAAGTACGCAGGCATCAGTCTTAGTATATATAGCTGGTCTTGACAGAAGTTATGTACGCATTCATTCATACTCTGTAATCGGCTGTGATTATCAATAGACGAATTTTAAAAGTGACTCTTGTTTGTTGTCGGTTTACTTTGTGTTGTCTGATACTCCAACTAGTCACGGGCATTCCGCACCTGGTCCGACTAGTCACACACTCGCACGTAACGATCTGGGACACCCGGGGGACCTACACTTACCTAGAATAAAACAACACCGCTACGCAAAGACGACTTCAAAATAAGTTCTACTGTCGAGGTATCACAGAAGAGGAGATGAGGATAGCAGTTAGAAAGATGGGGAGGACTAAGGCGGTTGGTCCGGATAACATACCCATTGACATGTGAAAGTGTTTGGGAGAGGAAGGTGTCCGGGGGTTAACTAGCCTATTCAATGATATCTTTGAAAACCGGTAAGATGTCGGATCAGTGAAGGAGTAGTGTCGTGGTCCCTCTTTAAAAGAATAAAGGAGCCGCCGAATGTTGTGGGAGCTATAGAGGAATTAAACTTTAAGTCATACTATGAAATTGTGGGAAAGAGTTATTGACACTAGAATTAGATGGAAACTTAGGTTACTGTGAACCAATATGGTTTCATATCAAGGCGGTCCGCTACGGAGGCGATTCATGTCCTAAGAAGATTAACGGAAAAGTATAGGAAGAAGAAACAAGGTCTTCATATGGTGTTCATTGACCTGGAAAAAGTGTATGACAGTGTGCCACGTCGACTGATTTGGGATATTCTTGAAGGCAGAGGGGTCACTGGAAAATATATAGTGATAGTTAAGGATATGTATGCTAGAACTTAAACAAGCGTTCATGCATCTATGGGGGTTACTGACTTCTTCCCTGTGGATGTCGGCCTCCATCAAGGGTTTCCATTAAGCCAATTTCTCTTTGCAGTAGTCCTGGACGAGTTGTCAAAGTCGATCCAAGAGGTTGTCCCATGGTGCATGTGCTTTGCTGACGATATTGTGTTAGCCGTAGAGAGTAACCATAGTCTAAATGGGAGGTTAGAGGAGTGGCAGACATCTTTAAAAAGTAAGGGGTTAAGGATTAGTCGCCCCAAGACAGAGTACCTTTATTGTGACTTTAGTGGTGCAAACGAAGTTGAGGACGTCCAGATCACCATCGAAGATCAGTGGTCTCGCAGGTAACCAAGTTAAGTATTTAGGATTGTTTGTACATGTCGATGGGGACTTCGACATTGACGTAGCCCACCGTGTCCGAGCAAGCTGGTGTGGGTGGAGAGCAGCTGCAGGCGTATTGTGCGACAAAAGGTTCCTAACTAAACTAAAGAGGAAGTTCTATAGGTTTGAGTTAGACCGACTTTGTTATATGGAACAGAATGTTAGACCATCAAGAAGACACAAGCGCGTAATATGGAATTAGCGGAGATGGGGATGTTGAGGTGGATGTGTGGACACACAAGGTTGGACCGGGTATGAAATGAGGTTTTTATGAAAAATTTAGGGGTGGCTAGTATAGTGGAAAAGATAAGGGAGGGGATATTGAGATGGTTTGGGCATGTGAATAGGAGACATATGACGCTGCCAGTTAGATCGGTGGAAACCCTCACTGTAGAAGGAAGGAGGGAGAGGCAGACCCAAACTGACTTGGGATGAGCGGATTAGGCATGATTTTTTAGACTTACATGTCTCTGAGGATATGGTCGAGGATAGGACTTCGTAGAGACGTAGGATTAAGGTTAATGACTTTTAGGTGAGGGTAACATATAGGTCTTAGCTTTATCTTAGGGGCTTAGTTCTATCTAGATTTGTGGTGGCCGAAGTGTGTTGTCATATTCATGGCTTTGTCTATCTATATGATGTTATCTATAGTATCTTCACTTTCTCACTACTTACACTTTTTCATCTTTTCTGCTATAAATAGCTTTTTAATACTTTCTATTAGAACTTTTGTCGTTTGCTGTATGGATTCTTTGTGTTGAACTCTATGGTACTAATATAATTTTCAGGTCGTGAGAGGTTTTGGAGCTGAGGGTCTTCCTGGAAGCAGTCTCTCTATCCTCTTAGATATGGATATGGTTTGCCTACATCCCACCCCTCCCTAGACCCTACCGATAACTTTGTTATTGGTGGGATTTTACTAGGTATGGTTGATTTATTGATTGTATTTCGTCTTTTTCTTACAACGTTTTAAATATAACGTTTTTGTAAAATTCTGAATACGTCGTCAGAACGTACTTATTTTTCTTTACGTTTCGACCTAAGTTTCATTAGAAACGGATCAGGTTCAAAATAATAATGGCTCGTCTATGATTTCTAGTTCGAACGTCTAAATTTATAGACTAAAAACTGAGACTACACGAACTCCATAATTTGCTTAGTATGTGTTTCTTTTCTCATGGTTATTACCGTTGCCTCTAAGGTCGTGGTGTTATAGAAACTGACATCAAGCTTCTGATCTATCTATTGTAGTGGAAACAAAAGAGTTGCACTCCATGCAAATGTATTGTATGGATCAAAACTTGTAACTAATATGAAGAAAAGAGTTGTTATATCATTTCAGTTTCTATTCATATAAAGTTGGCTATTTAAACATTAGAATATTCTATTTTTAGATCACATCTTAAAGTGATATTCTTATTTCAATATATCTAATTGAACATCGTTGGTTCAATCATCTTATGTTGAAACTTTGGCCTATGACTTGTGTTGGATTTACTCATCACAAACAGCAAAAGACTTTTAAAACACGTTACACGACTTACATTACTTTAAAACTTTATAAAATAGATTCTACTCTAGGATTCCTACTGTCCTCGTCATAGAGCATGGAGATGCCATGTACAACTCACTCTAAAACACGTACTAAAAACGTTAGCTTACATTGGTGAGTCTATAGTTTAAAAGAAACTTACAACACTTTACTTTATCAAAAATAACATTTAACTTTCAAAATAATCTTTATTAAATGTCCAATTATGATATCAAATTTCACAACTCATAATGCAACAAACAATGTATAACATAACTTACAATTCATGCAACTTATCACATGACCAATACTTACCACTTTACCTCCTTGTGATATCTTTGATTTATCAAAAATTTCCTTTATCAAACTTTACATCTTAACACACACATTTAACTTCACACTTATATGTTGACTATGCACAGGATTAGAACCTGTTGTGCCAGACTATTTGCCAACTTGAGGCTTACACTTCAGCCACCAAAGTTGTAACACCTAGACCCTAGGAAGTGCCGGTCGCGGTGTTTGGGGTCGTATCCGAGAACATATCATGTTGCTGAGTAAAATGGATCGGCACGACCGTTTCTAGGCACATCATGATCGTGCAACAAGGGTGATCAAACTCAAGACTAATGCTTTAGCATGTTTTAACCCTAGTGGACTGCAGGCCACCGTATTTTCCACTACTTTGTGCTTGGAGTCTACGTCACACCCCAACCACGGCGGTTTCCCGCGGGGCGCGACGGTCATGGATCATCGTCACTGATTACATAGAACGACCTCTATATGATTTTGAAAATCATGCATTCAAAGTCATTCCAAAATATAACATCGTTTTACAAAGTTTAATGCGGAAAGTAAATGCGGAAGGAAAATAAACTGTTTTGGAAATACAATGCCAACCAAAAGACAAGCAAAAGTTCATTGTCATAGGAACATCAAAAGACTTCATGCATGATGTGCACCCTAATCCCGTGTAAGCTTAACGACCTGAGAAAACATGCTTAAACGAGTCAACAATAATGTTGGTGAGCTCACAGGTTTAAATGTAAAAGTAAATCGTTGTAGTGGACCACAAAAATTTCTATGATTTGATTGTTGATCAAACAATGTGTCAATATTACCATAAGCACACCAGAACCGGAGCTAGACTGTAATTTAGTGAAATTTCTCTACCATGCCTATCGTAAGCATGGGGTGATTATGTCAATGATGCACCCGTTTTGACCTCCAATCAAAGTTAGCGCGACTAACGCGGGTGAGGGTTGTCAAACCCAAATAGTACTATCTATGATTACCTCGCTTTGTGGGAAAAAAACTAACGGTCCGATTATGAGAGGACTTAGTACGATATGAAACCGCTTATGTAATATGTGAAATCATGTAAGTGAAATTGTGTCCAATGAAAACAGTAAGTATACATGTATTATCCCCCAAAAGGAAAATAAGTAAAATGGGGCCGTGAGACTCACCTGATGCGTGAGTACTGGAAACGTGTAAGTAGCAAAATTCCATACGTAAACCGACCTATGCGTGCCCTAGAATATATAAGGCACCTTAAGGTCTAATTAATGATTTTACATGCAAGTTGGTCATGTAACAGTTTCACCCAACTCGATACGTTATGTGTGTAAGTCTTGGTTAAAACGGTGATATGTATTTGTTACCCAAAAATATATATTTATATTTATATATAACAAATATAAATTACATTTTTCTTCAAGTGTGTCCATGAATACTTGTAACTTAGCATCAAATTAGGGTTCGGTTTGTAAAATAATATTTTGACTCGACTCGAGTCGTAACTCGTTACGAACGGTAAATAAATATGTTTTATATATATTTATTCTAAGTAATGTTTTTGAAACATGACACATACCTAAATAAAATAATATTTATATTATTTCTACAAAATATACTTTGAGAAATATTAACACAAAAATAAAGTCGGTTTACGTACTTGACAAAAGAAAATATATATATACATGTATATATATATTTGTAGAAATAGTTTTTCTTTTTGTCTTGAAAATAATAGATATAAATTTATACTTATAAAATTCATTTTAAAAACAACCAACATACAAGTATCTCTTTTTTTTTATACAAATACCAATCTTGATATATATATTTGTAACATAATATATATTCTTTTCTAAAAACTAAGGCTAGGGGATAAATCCAACACTTATATGACTAAAATACATAATATATATGTATCGACTAAAAATCTCAAAATAATCTACCAACTTGTCATAACTAACAATTAATCCATAAACTTGTAAAAACCTTAACACATGCATATTAACAACTAATAATATTTACTAGTTCTCATCGACATAAATAAACCCACTTGATCTAAATTTTCAAGAGTTGACATACACTATATTTTGAGCCTATGGACCACCATTTCATTTTATTTAGTGTTTCGACACAAAACAAGTCTCTTGTAATTATTAGTTCCTAAAAGTTCAATTGGCAACAAAAATAACTTCTGTTGGTGAAAGTTGTTACATAATAACTTGTAGGTTGGAAATATGTAGACAAGAAAAATAAATAAATATAAACAAGTATAGAGGAATCTCACTAGAAGCAAGCACGGTTAGTAGAGGAAGAAATGGAAGTCGCTTGAGAAACACCAAGAGACCACTTGAACTTCTTTAAAAGGACATGGAACTCACTGGAATTCTTGAAATATGGTTTGAAAAATAGGTGTTAGGTGAAGGGGTTTTGGAACCGTGAGTTTGGAGTTAGAAGGGAGGGTGGGAGTTGCAAATTGTTTGTAGGTGATTTATGAAAGGCTAGTTCTATATAATGACTATATCCCTTTTTTAGAGCCAAATATATAGAAATAGGTGAATGGGTTTGAATTTTTGGACTTGTGGAGAGGAAAGGTGTAGATCCGAGAATTGACATTGGTTTCATGGTGGAAGTTGTGTTTGAATAAAGTAATGTTCACTAATAAGGAAATCCTTGATTTTGTAAAAGTCAACATAAAAGAAATATGTGTGTGGGGATGGTGTAATCGCAGACAAGAAATAGAGAGAGGAAGTATAGGGCCAAAGTTGGTAGAGGTTTGGGATGGGGGTTTGTGCATGTAAAAAGTATTTAGTCACTAAAATGGCATATCTTGATGTTAGTAAAGGTCAACACAAAAAGTTAGGGTGTGAGTGTTTATTTTTGGTAGAAGAAAAAAATAAGGGAAGGGGGTTACGAAGTTGGTATGGGTTGGGTTTGTGTGGGTGATTTCGGTAAATCTTGAATTTTGAAAAAGCCTACACACAATTCATGTGTGTGTTGTATGCATTGGTTTCGGTCAACAAGCCAAAGAAAGACAAAATGGATTCTTTCCAAGATTTTTATAGATAATTATGTACTCTAAATTAGTATTTAGGTGGTAACGGATATAAATTAGACGTGATAAAAAAATATCAAACACACGCATTTATTTAAGTTCTAAATATTGTTGTAACATCTCGAAATATTTATTAAAACATAAATATTAATTATCACCAAGTTCGTGTGTGTCGTATATACTGCGTATGACCCAGTAATTTACCGAATTACCGATGCGTGAAATGTTATGAATGGACTTTGCTATTTATTAGATGACCTTAATTAACCATAATTAAGTCTAACAGGTATAAGATGTATGTAATTTATGACTGAGACGGGGATGGATAATGACCTGAAATTGTCGGTTGTCACATACTCCCCATGTTAAAAAGAATTTCGTCCCGAAATTCAGATAGTGTCATTCGTGACTGGTGCAATTTCAAACAACTACGGGTACTTGCGCTTCATCTGGTCCTCGCGTTTCCAAGTAAACTCCGGTCCTCGTCTAGAGTTCCACCGAACTTTTACTATGGGGATGCGACTCTGTTTCATTCTATTGACCTCCCGATCCATGATCTCAACTGGTTCTTTGAGGAAATGAAGTTGATCATCGACCTAGATTTCTTCGAGTGGTATGACCTATGTCTCATCTGATAAAAATTTCTTCAGATTTGACACGTGGAAAGTGGCATGAACACCACTGAATGCTTGCGGCAGCTTGAGTTTGTAAGCTACGAGGCCAATCCTTGCTAGGATTTCGAACGGTCCGATGTATCTCGGATTTAGCTTGCCACGCTTACCGAAGCGAATAAATCCCTTCCAGGGTGAGACTTTGAGTAAAACCTTGTCTCCAACCTGGAATTTCAATGGTTTGCGTCTCACGTCAGCGTAACTCTTCTGACGATCACGCGCGGCTTTTAGTCTGTCCCGAATCTGGACGATTTTCTCTGTTGTTTCATGAATGATCTCTGGCCCAGTAAGCTGGCTATCCCCAACTTCTGTCCAGCATAACGGTGATCGGCACTTTCGTCCATACAATGCTTCAAAAGGTGCGGCTTTGATGCTAGTGTGATAACTGTTGTTGTGGGAGAACTCAACTAACGGTAGATGAGTATCCCATTTGTTCCCGAAATCAATCACGCAAGATCTAAGCATGTCCTTCAAGGTCTGATTAGTTCTTTCACTTTGACCATCAGTTTGGGGGTGATACGCGGTACTCATATCCAATCTCGTACCCAATGCTTTTTGTAGAGATTTCCAGAACCTAGAGGTAAATCGGCTGTTTCGATCTGAAATGATGGAGACTGGCACTCCATGTCTTGAGACAAACTCCTTGAGATAAACTCTAGTCAATCTTTCCATTTTATCGGTTTCCTTAATTGGCAAGAAGTGTTCAGACTTTGTCTGTCGGTCGATAATTACCCAAATCGTATCATAACCACCGGATGTTTTGGGTAACTTTGTGATGAAATCTATGGAAATCTGCTCCACTTCCATTGTAGAATTTTTGGTTGTTGCAGTAACCCTGAGGGTTTTTGATATTCGGTTTTGACCTTTGAACATGTTAGACACTTACTAACGTAGGTAGCGATGTCAGCTTTCATGTTGGGCCACTAGTAAAGTTCCTTGAGGTCCTGATACATCTTGTCAGAGCATGGGTGGATCGAGTACATGGACTTGTGTGCTTCGTCCATTACTAAATCCCTCAAGCTCCCAAAGCTTGGTACCCAAATCCGATTCATGAAGCAACAGGTTTCATCGGATTTGATCTCAAATTGTTTGTCCATACCCCGTAAGGACTCATCTTTCAGATTTTGCTCCTTGAGTGCTTTTAACTGTGCATCGCGAATTTGGGTGGTTAAACTCGTGTGAATTGTCATCCCCAATGCTCGCACTCGTAGAGTTTTGGTTCGTTCCTTTCGGCTCAAGGCATCTGCTACGACGTTTGCCTTACCAGGATGATAGTGAATCTCGCAGTCGTAGTCGTTAAGTAACTCGACCCATCTACGTTGCCTCATGTTTAACTCTTTCAAGTCAAAGATGTGCTAGAGACTCTTGTGGTCAGTGAAAACAGTACATCTAGTACCATACAGGTAATGCCTCCAGATCTTGAGTGCAAAAACTACGGCTCCCAATTCTATGTCATGGGTGGTCATAGTCTACCTAGGAATACCATAACTCATTCCTCGTTCATTTTTCCCCTTACCATTCTTTGCCTTGCATGATCATGATTTTGAGTTTTAAGAGTTTGAAGAACTAATCCAGAAATGAAGTTATCTTATGCCATTCAAAAATTGTGTTGGTAAGCCATCTAAACCAAGAATTTTATGGTTTTAAGGTGTTTGAAGGATTTTTAGTGAGTTCTTATGATGATTGAGAATTAAAATAATGATATTGTTAGAGGTTATCCCCAATGTTTATTATCATCACATTGAGACTTGGTAAGTAAACTTGAATTTGAATTGGAATTTGGAAGTGCATTTAAGAAAAATGGGGTTTTAAGCAAAAGAAAAAAGATGGCACACTACATGATCATGAGTGTTTAAGCCAACAAACATGAACTATTTGAGATTAGAAATAGAACCAAGACTTATGTTTTAGTGATAATCGAACAAAACTGGATTGCATGTCATTAATCTGAAGAACCGAGTTATGTCCGGATGAAGCCACGACCGTGCCTTATGATCTACGTATGTGTATTTCAGTGAACATATGACTTGCCTTGGATTACTGAGAAACATAGAAGGGTGGATGATAGAACTTGGTCAGCACGGTCATGCTTGACCATGCAAGACCGTGCTTGAGTTAGTTATTAAATGGTCCATAAGAATACTAGAGAATACATAGTCTGGCTTGAACCTTGGTCAGCACAACTGTGCCTTTTGAATATGAATTGTGGACTTGGACTTTGAACTAAGAAATGAATAGGGTTTAGTTTTAATCTGTAGGATAAGTTAAAAACTGTTAAGGAAACTTGATGAAACCCTAATTTGGAACCTATTGGATAAATTCGTTTATCGTAGGTTTGTTGAATACGTGAGAGCTAGAGCTAGTGTGTTTTATAACGCTACGTCTATAAATTTGAATCTATTTTTTATAGATTTGTAGAGCATAAGAGAATTAAGAATTGAACAAATATGCTCAGAAATCCAAATCCTAGTTTAGTTAAAAGTTTATATTGTTTTTTCGTTTTATGGTTTGTTCATGATAAATCTGCTATTTCAACCACTAGCTTGACTCCGCCAATATAATAAGTTTATTTTTGTTAATTATCAACTAAACAATCAAGAAGTCGATGAACAGTGACTTGCAAACCAAGAAGCTTACAGTACAAGGGAGGCTTTGCGTGGACACCTATCCTTTTTCTCTAAAACACACGTGTTAGGTTGTCTGGACACTTATCCCTTCTTCTCAAGCCCACGTGTTATGCCATAATACATACTGGTGTGCTTCTCGATTTTCTGCTTCTCCCTGTGCAGTTCATCTAAGAATTTAGGTTCATTGTCTTTTCGATTTAGGTATACGATTAGACGATGACGATGAGCGGTTCCTGATTCTTCTACTAAATCGATTGAACAAAGAGCCATCGTCAATTGATCCTTCTACAAAATCGATTTGTAGGTCCCGGGAGCCTCGTCGCGCAGCGGAAATACACAGATCTGTTATGTGATTTGTGTCGGAACAAAGAAAACGAGACAGAGAAACACGAACATAAACAAGAGAAGAATCAACAATACGTAATCCATAACAAAGAAGCCATCCCGTATTACAGACTACATACCGAAGGAGCACACATCTCTCATCTACGCTCACGGTCCACGGGTCGAGAGAGCTTGTCCCGACCCGGACACCTCTCAACCTAGTTCCAGAGTTCCACCTACAAATGAAGACAAATCCTCTGTTTGTAGGGGATGGAACAATACCTACGTACTTGTCTAAGTACGCAGGGTTTGGTCATGCGTACTTACTAAGTATGCAGGACCAAACTGGTGTGCAGACTAAGTACTCAGGAACACCCTCCAGCATACTAGCCACGTACACCGATACATCGAATTTTATCTATAGTTACCAAAACATGTTTCTACAATTGAAGCTCATATGAATCGACAAAGGAAAAGGAAAGGTTTGTCACCATAAACCCTAATATTCGTGCTTACTTTGATTCCTTTTCTATACTTATTAATAATTGATCATGTTTGCTGCAACATCGCTCCGGAGTTCTTCAACAGAATAAGGAAGGGAGTGGAGATCTGTGCAGAAAAGTAGAATATAAATTTCGTAAGTAATCATTTGATTTGAGTTAATCCCAAACTTAATTGGGGTTTTAATGAATTTATGAAGTTATAACTTCATAATTTTGTTTGTCAGTGGTCTACATCTTTTGTATAGGAATGGAATTCTTTAAAACTCAGTTCAATTGGGAACTGGCTTCAGTGTAGAAGGGCAATAGATGGTGTTGATGGATATGTTTGTTGAAAATGGCGCAGGTGATCCTTTCTGTCTTATAGTTCCATGTTTCTTTATTTGTATTGCAACGTTTATTTGTCAATGCCAAACCAGTAAAAAGAAAACAAGCCAAAAAAAATTGACACATTGAGACAACTTCAGATATATTTAAACTTCTTCAACTATTAAGTTAAAACTGTATTTTGATTTGTATTAGTTGGTAATATACAAATTTATCAGGCTGCTAATATTGAAAATGAAAAATTTGGAGTTCCTAAAGGCGAGTATCAATCGACACAATTCGAGCTTTCAAATACTCACTGTGTAAAGTATAGTGGTAATAATTGATAACAGATGATTCAATAATAGAAGATGCATTTTGAGTTTAAAGTAATGTCCAAAGTAAAGACACACGTGATTTTACAACTACAAGCATGTTTAATTGTTCTATATAATCAAGATTCAAGACTCACTTTTTTTGTTTTTACCTCCACAGATGGACATCAAGTATCATCATCCAAACATACAGCTTTACATCATCAACTTAAAGAAATTAACGGTTGAGTAAATTACACATATTGTCTTTTATTTATACTATAAATTACATTATGTGTCCTTTGACTTCAATAAGTACACCATAGGTCATTTTCTTACATACTCATTACACCTTATGTCCTTTACACTAACTTTCATCCATTTTCACCGTTAAATCTCATCACATGCCTCTCACATGATAGGTAAAATACTCATTTCATATTATTAATATATCCCGAGAGTGTTACTTATTCTTGATGACGTGGATATGATTGAACATGTTGATGATTTGATCAGTGCAGAAGATTCTTTTTTTAAAGGAAGTAAAGGGATATGAGTTTAGTACACCTTTTAATATACATACACCATATTAATTGCACCATTGTACAAATATTCTCTCTAATAATTTATATTTGTAAATTTTGTTTGTATCTCTCTCTCCTAGTCAATTTGAATAACCTATATTTTTAATAATATAAAATCTATTTTGAAAGAAAAAATATTTTATTTTCCAAAAAAAAAAGGTACTATTATTATTATTTTTTAAATGTTATATTTTTTTAAATCTTTTTTTTTAATTTTTGGATTTTAAAAAATATTAAAAATAGTTTTATGTATAAATATACTTTTCATTTTATATGTAAATGATAATTAAATAATGATATATATTTTTTAAAATAATATAGTTTGTTAAAACTATGTATATTATAATAATATATTTATTTATAATAATTGTTGGTGAAAAACTGAGAAGTGACTTTAAAAATATAATAATAATTTTCAAATATTTAGTTTAACAAATTATACTCTATTACTAAATCAAATTGCGATGAGCAGTATTCTTGTGTCATTGGGACATGTTGCTTTCCCATATCGCACTTCATGAATGATTTTTTTTTGTTTCCGCCCTTTTATTATATATTACATTTTTAACCCATTTAATTTTCAATTACTTTTGTTTTCTTATAGTAGCTTTCGTTCGTTTAACTAAAAAAAATGGCATGCGCATCTGATTTTAATTTTTTTGGAATGTTGAATGTTCCAGTATAGTTTTTATTTTTAAAACGAAGTTGTATTTAGGGACGGGTATACATATATATTTTTATCGTAGGCTATAGCGAGCGACATCACCGTTGCGTAGGTGTGACAAATCCAACCATCAGTAAGCAAGCTATAACATTGCTCGTGTATTGCTATTATCATAACCGTTATCGTTGCTCACTTTTATGAATTTCTACGAGACGACCCGATAACGACATACGCTTATAACCCATTTTATTTTCAATTAATTCCGTTTTCTATAAAGTCTTTCGTTTGTTAATTTTTTTAATAAAATGAAATCCGCGACGGATTTGAGTTCTTTTTATTGTTCCGGTATATTTTTTTTTACTTATTTCGCCACGTCAATGTTACTGCCGTAATGCGCGGCCGCCGCCACCTTGTTATTATAATACACACAATCTTAACAAACTATATTATTTACTTGTTCTTTTTATGAAAAATATATACTTAAATTAAATAGTAAATGAAAAACTATTATAATACACACAATCTTAACAAACTATTTAAAATAACATTTTTCTTCAAATGCAAAAAAAAAACCTATTTTCTGAAAATATTTAACCAACCTTTCAGGCGCCGGCCCTTCAAGTCCGCCCGTCTACGATTTCCTGGGGTTAACCTAGCACAATGCTAATAATAAAAAATCACAGGACTATCACATATATATTGATCAAATTCCAACAGTCTTTCAACCGTATGTGAAAGACGTTTGTAGAATTGCATGATATTATTTCTAACAATTATATAATTATAACTACTTCAAGTTTCTAACAATCTAATTATACTGTTTATTATATTTTTAAACATTATATAACATCCAAATATATTAAATTATTTTTTTATTTATTTTTGAAATTTAGTTGCGTAACAGTAATGGAGTGGAGATAATGACACTACGGGAGAACTATTGACAGACAAAGAGGGAAGCTAAAAAGGCGGTGAGTGAGGCAAAGAATTTTGCCTATGAAACGATGTATAGAAAACTAGACACCAAGGAAGGGGAGCATCATATGTTTAAGATTGCCAAAAATAGGGAGCGTAGGAGACAAGATCTTGGGGTCGTGAAGTTTATCAAGGAAGATGATGGAAGAGTTTTGGTAAAGGGACGAGACATCAAGCTGAGATGGCAAAACTATTTCTACACCCTTTTCAACAGTTGTAGACCAAATCTAACCATAACGGAGAATCTCAATACTCAATCCAGTCAACGAAATAATTGTTATTGTCGAAATATCACACAGGAAGAAGTGAGGAGTGCTCTTAAGAAGATGGGAAGAGCTAAGGCAGTCGGTCCAGACAACATACCCATTGAAGCGTGGAAGTGTATGGGAGGGGAAGGCGTTCAGTGGTTGACAAGACTGTTCAACAATATCTTCAAAACCGGGAAGATGCCAGACCAGTGGAGGCGTAGTGTCTTAGTACCCCTATATAAAAACAAAGGAGATGTCCAATGTTGTGCTAACTACAGGGGGATTAAGCTCCTATGTCATACAATGAAATTATGGGAAAGAGTTATAGATACAAGGATTAGACGACAAACCCAGGTTACAGCAAACCAATTTGGGTTCATGCCAGGCCGGTCCACTACGGAGGCGATACACATTTTAAGAAGATTAATGGAAAAGTACAGAGAGAAGAAACATGATTTACATATGGTGTTCATCGACCTTGAAAAGGCGTACGATAGTGTGCCTAGAAGATTGATCTGGGAAAGTCTGGAGGGAAGAGGGATCCCTAGTAAATATATTGAGGCAATTAGGGATATGTATCATGGGGCTAAGACATGCGTCCGAGCACCCGTGGGGGATACAGACTTTTTTCCGGTGGAAGTGGGAGTTCACCAGGGGTCGGCACTAAGCCCCTTTCTCTTTGCAATAGTTTTGGATGAGTTGTCAAAGTCGATTCAAGATGCAATTCCATGGTGCATGCTTTTTGCTGATGATATCGTGTTGATTGCAGAAAGTAAAGAGACATTGAACAACAGACTAGAGGAGTGGAGAACAGTCTTAGAGCACAAAGGTTTGAAGATAAGCCGATCTAAAACCGAGTACCTTCACTGCAACTTTAGTGGTGCAAACGTCGACGAGGAGACCCAGATTTCTATTGAAGGTGGGGTTGTCCCTAAGACACTGAAGTTCAAGTATCTAGGATCTGTCATCCAGAGTAACGGGGACATCGACAATGATGTAGTCCATCGGGTGCAGGCTGGTTGGTGTAAATGGAGAGCGGCCTCAGGTGTTTTGTGCGACAAGAGGTTCCCAATAGGGTTAAAGGGTAAATTTTATAGGGTAGCAGTTCGCCCAGCGATGCTATATGGAACCGATTGTTGGGCCATCAAGAAGACACAAGCTCGAAAAATGGATGTAGCTGAGATGAGGATGTTGAGGTGGATGTGTGGACACACAAGAAAGGACCGAATAAGAAATGAAGTTGTTCGGAAGAGATTGGGAGTCACATGTATCTCAGATAAGATAAGAGAAGGAAGATTGAGATGGTTTGGACATGTCAAGAGGAGACAGAGCACAGATCCAGTGAGAACGGTGGAAACTCTCGTTGTAGAGGGGAAAAGGAGCAGGGGGAGACCGAAATTAACGTGGGATGAGAGGATTAGGCTTGATTTGCTAGATTTACACCTCTCAGAGGACATGATCAATGATAGGATTTCATGGAGACGTCGTATTAGGGTTTTAGGATGAGTGACCCGTTGTGTGGGAGAGTAGAGTTGTTTAGCAAAGATTTTGCGTATGTCTTGTTTCTTGTAGGTGTGTTGTGTTTCTGGTAACTAATATACTTTAGTCATACACTGCTAATTGTTATATTACTGTTAGATTTATTTTACTTTATTACTTATTAATTTTATTTATATTTTTATCTTTTTCTTTCCCATGGAGCCGGGGGTCTAAACGGGAGCAGCCTCTCTATCCCTTGGGATAGGGGTAAGGTTTGCCCTCATCACACCCTCCCCAGACCCTACTAATAGCGTTAGCTATGTGTAGGATTATACTGGGTACGTTTGGTTTGGTTTGGTAAATTAGAAAAAGAATTAGTTAACTTAAATTTAAAAAAAAGAATGATTTAACTTATTTAATGATTTATGATCATGTACAAAACAAAAAAAGTCACATCAAATCAAATGATGTTAAATACTTAATTAAATGACGTATGAATTATGGTTCACGAACCAAAATAATCATAACCACATCTCGCATAAAATCTTTAAGATTGAGCAACTAGATGATGATGAATCTCTAAGGCTGTTATGTTACCAAGCCTTTTCACAAGACTGTCCAATGGAAGGGTACCTGGAACATTCTAGAAGAGTTATACAACACTGTGACGGACTTTCGTTAGCTCTTCGGGTCATGGGTTCTTCTTTGTTTGGAAGAAACATGGATTTTTGGTCTAAGTGCTTTGGAGAAGCTGGTAGCTATTCCAGATGAATGGATTCGCAAAACATTACTTCCTTTAAACTTACCAACTCAATTCCATCAACTCCACCGTCGTAATCCTGCAAATCAAGCGACCTTTCATGATCTCCGATCGTAGCCCCACCCACAGCCACTGCCGCCACCATCCTGTAGCCCCCTACACACCGCACCACATATCTAAAATCACAAGCATCTTCGATTTGGAACTCCGCTAACCAGATCAAATCTTATCCCTTCTTTCTTGTTTGGGTTTTATAGTATTTGGTGTATCGATTAGCTCCTTCAACCCTAAAAGTGATGGCGTCCTAAGAGTGACAGCCAAAAATTGCCCCAAATGACCAAATTAGCTCATTCAACCCTAAAAGTGACGGCGTCCTAATCTAATGACCACCGTCGTATACATACATAAATGCTCCAGTGTTTCTGCCACATACATAAATTTCAGTTAATTATACGTACAGGTGCGTGTGTGTATGTATATAAGCAGGGGAGAGAGGGTATCGGAGAGGGTAGGTGTAGGGGGAAAGAACGCCAGACGGATCTCTGGCACCCCATCCCGTGGTCTTCCTCTCCTCTTTCAAGCTTCCAATTTTAGATTCCGGCGACGGTAATCACTTTGTCACACACAAACACTCACAGAAATAATTCTAGAGAGAGAAAATGAATGTGAGTTCTTGAAGGCTGGGGTGAAGCCGGATTTACATTTGGGTGTGAGAATTGAATTGAGGGTGATTGGGGACGATGAAGATATGCAGGCGAGAGATGGATCTGGTATTGGAATGAGGATATGCAGTTGCAAGAGATGGATCTGGTGTATAGGAATAGACTATTTTACCCATCATGTGAGAGAGGCATGTGATTGGATTTAACAGTGGAAATGGATGAGAATTAGTGTAAAGGATATAGGGTGTATAAAAGTATGTAAGAAAATAACTTGTGATGTATTTATTGAAGTCAAAGGACACTGAGTGTAATTTATAGTATAAATAAAAGATAATATGCGTAATTTACTCTTAAAGGTTCGGTTCAATCATTGAGAACTTTTGGTTGATATGTTCAATACTAATCGCTAATTGGTTAAAATTTGCTACCAAGAACTTGGATCTGTGTCTGAACCAACTACGGTGACTAGATGTTTTCAATTATGTGTTTTAAATAAGTGGAGGTATATGTTTACCAATTTCCTGTTTTCATTAAATTTTGTGTCATTCATTATGTTTGGACAGGACATCTCTATCATTCTGATTTAATGTTGAATATGTTGGTTACTAAAGTCTACACGATATGTTGGATGAATTTTATTAAAGAGAATTTGGGCTAAATATTGTTGAGGCCAGTTGTAAGCCAAATGATACAGCATTTGAAACAAAAATGGGACAAAATTTGCAACCAGTAGTGTTTATATTTTTTTGCTGGTTTGCTTCTTTACATAATCTTGAATTGCTACCGACGTCCATGCTTTCAAGGTTCCAACATGCAGCTAAGGTTTATTTCAAGGTCCATTTTTTGGGATTATAGTTTGATTTTTTTTATTACTTTGGTATTTGTACCGATCTGATGAGTAAACGATGCAACTGTGACCGTTGCTTCGTGTTTTTCAATCTGATATGTGCTATTCCACAAGCATTACCTTCTGTTTGCTAACCAGCACCTGCATCGGTACTCATATTGCCCACATTTTCGGCAGATTCATGATGATATTGTGGATACGTGCCTCATTAATGGATTCCACAGATTCCGATTCTGCAAACCGTTTAATAACTCGGAAAGGTGAATCCTCTTATGATATTAATTATTTAACAAGATGGATTTCTGAACTTTTATATCTCTATATTTTATTTAGACACTCAACTGAGTTGCAGGAGTTGGCAGAACATGTGGCCATACAAAGGTTAGTTTCTGTCATTAGATGTACATTTCTAATTGCATATATAGGTTTGGTACAATGGGTCTTTTTTTCTGATGTTTGCATCTATGAATGAGATACATGCTCTAAATAAATTAAAACTTCATGATAAACATACATGTTTCCATCATTGTAATCCATTTGCAACTTTGAAATTCTTGGATTTTTTAGTTCTCTCCTTAACAACTCAGCAACATTTTTCACAATTATATGGGATACATATCATGTCAAATTTGGTCAAAATTTATAATTCTTTGATTTTGGTATTGTTGTGCAGGTGTTTGTGTTTCCCAACTATTCACATACATTTTTTAATTTTGGGTGTTTACTTGGTAAATGTTGGATTTTTGTAAAGTTACTTCAAACAAACAAGGCTCAAATTCTTGATATATGATTATATTTGTCATTTACCAGTCAATTTCTTTGTTTTTTGGATTATTAAAATTCATTTTTGTGAGTTCTAAACTTAGATTTGAATCAAATATGACGACTACTCCCGCACGCTAGGGTGAAAACTCCTAGTTGAACACAAACGTTAAAAATCTCTATCATTGTCGTCGTTGTCATCATCATCATCATCTTTCATTCAAGTGGGTCAGAACCTGATTAGCAAGTGGGTCAGGTGAACTGGTTAGCAAGTGAGCCAGAAAGCACGGACCAAACAAGAACCAAAACCTATGTGATTCGATCAAGCAAGTAAGAATGCAAGAAAGGAGCAAGTATGAAAGGATTTCAAGTTTTGTGGTTTTCATTCAAGAAAGAAGGAAGCAAGTTCAAGTTAAAGACTTAAACTTGGATTAACAATTAGGGGGTGATTGTTAGCCTTAATTGACATATCCAATTTTAACGAGTCAGAATTGTAATTAGTGTAAAGTATATTTTAGAGTCTAATTTGTATTTGTAAGGAGTCAAGGGATGTGTATGTATAAACCCAAAGTTAGAAACTGACTAGGACCGATTAGATACGTCGTTTAGCAATGAAGGTGGCGATTCACATTAGAGTTATAAAACCCATTGTACGCATGAAATTAAATTGTTGGTTCTGATCGATTAATACAAGTTTCTTTAGGGTTTATCCCTGTCTTGTTCTTGCATGGTGATTGATTCGTGATTGAAGGCTATGATCTCGTTCCCCATTACATTTAATTTATTTACACATTGTTTTACTCTGATTTCTTGTTTGTTTGTAGTACTCAAAAGCGTTATTAGTTTGCAACAAAAGGAGACCCACACGACTATGTTATAATTCTATAAAAAGTAACTATTATGGTGAATTGGTAATTGTGTCTCGTACGTGTGTTTGAATTAATAAGCTCGGACACAGCCTATATATTTATTCGTATAAAAAAAACATTAACCTACATACAACTAAAATTGTTAACACATACACAACTCGTGTAACCCATTTATCTAAAAGAGTCATACATGTTTATGAATTGTAACTGAACTTTAATCACGTGGTAAACAGGTTGATGGAGTGAGTATAAACAAGTTATAATAAACTAGTAAACAAATCATAAACCCGTTAATGAGTTGAAATAAATAGGTTAAACGATTTGACGGGCCAATGTAGAAGCATTTTTTGGTAACTATAGATAAAATTCTATGTATCGGTGTACGCGGCTAGTACGCAGGAGGGTGTTCCTGAGTACTTAGCATGCACACCAGACTGGTCCTGCGAGCCTTGCGTACTTGTCAAGTATGCATGACCAATCCCATGCGTACTTAGACAAGTATGCAGGTAATGTTCCTACCCCTATAAATAGAAGACTTGTCTTCATTTGTAGGTGGAACTCAGGAACTAGTTTGAGAGGTGTCCGGGCGGGACGAGCTCTCCCACCCCTGGACCGTGAGATTAGATGAGAGGTGTGCTCTTTCGGTATGTCATCTGTAATACGAGATGATTTCTATGTTATGGATTACGTATCGTTTCATTATCTTACGTCTTTGTTCTTGTTTCTTTGTCTTGTTCTTCACGTTCCCACACAAATCACAGAACAGATCCGTATATTTTTGCTGCGCGACGAGGCTCCCGGGACCTACAAGTGGTATCAGACCCTCGGTGTTCGTTGATTTGTGTTCCAATTTCGGGTTTGAGGGTTTTTGAGCAGATCTGAGTCATGTACTGGTCGTAACTTTTTCGACCAAAAATCCTTAAATCCGAGTTTGTTATCACTTCATTTGGTGTTTGGAAGGCTAAGGGTTTGTTAGATGATGTTTTCTAAGCTTTTGGAAGCATTAATTTCTCAGATCCATCACTTTTCGAGCATTCTCCTCAAGATCCATCAAGAACACTGCTGTACTGAACAAGTACGCAGAATCACCTTTTCCACGTACTTGCTAAGTACGCATGAGTTAGCCCTGCGTACTTAGTAAGTACGCATGAGAAGTGAATTTCTCTGCGCACTTAACAAGTACTCATGGGTACTTGGCTTTGCGTATTTACTAAATACGCATGAACACCCTTTATGTGTGTATTTACTAAGTACACATGAACTAGCATATGGGATTAAAAAAAAAGTTTTTTGGCGGGAAAACTTTTATTGACCAAATTTTTTAGGGATCATTTGTACACTTGTTTCGGGCCATTTTTGAGAAAATAGTAATTTTGGTTTTTCCAGACCATGATTTGAGAAAACTTTTATTGGCCAAATTTTTTAGGGATCATGCGTACTTAAACAAGTACGCAGGTAATGTTTCTACTCCTATAAATAGAAGACTTGTCTTCATTTGTAGGTGGAACTCAGGAACTAGGTTGAGAGGTGTCCGGGCGGGACGAGCTCTTCCGCCCCTGGACCGTGAGCTTAGATGAGAGATGTGTGCTCCTTCGGTATGTCGTCTGTAATACAGGATGCTTTCTATGTTATGGATTACGTATCGTTTCATTATCTTTCGTCTTTGTTCTTGTTTCTCTGTCTTGTTCTTCACGCTCCGACACAAATCACATAACAAATCCGTGTATTTCCGCTGCGCGACGAGGCTCCCGGGACCTACAGCCAATCTATTTATTTAATCCGAACATAATTAATTAGATTAAAAAATTAACATCCAAATACAATCTAATTAACTTTATGTTTGTTTCTTTAGGATCTTTAAATAGTTCTCACCACAACTTTTTCATAAAATTATTTTTTACATTAGCTAAAACCCCTATAAGCCTATTATTTAAAATCTTTTGAGGAGGTGAACCATAATTCATACACCATTAAATTAGGCATTTAACATCATTTGAGGTGATTTATTTATTTTTATTCATGATGATCATACATTATTAAATAAGTCAAATCAGTCTTTTTTTTGCCCATGATATTTGGTTTTTTGTTTTTATTTTACTCTGAATTTTATATATAAACTTAATATATATTTTTTTAAAATTTAAGTTAACTATTATTTTTTTTTAATTTGTATGTAAATCTCAAAATAATAATAATAATAATAATAAACCAAAGTTATCATAACAATGATATTTTATTTTAGTGGCTCAATTTTGATGGATGATTTAAATTTGTATTCCCAATTACATTTTAAATAGTGTAAATAATATTAAGTTTAACTGAATTGAAATCAATACACGTACCAATTTTATGAAAAATTGGGTATCGGTACTCGTTACAAAATATTTATCTCTAGATGGTACCGGTACAAAAAATACCGGTACCTAATTATGAAAAAGTGGGTACAGGTACTGATACCGAATCTATCAAAACTGTACTGGTTCGGTACGGTACAAGTACTCGGTACCAAATGCTCACCCCTATATCTAAGTTTGCTACGTAAATAATAAAATCTAATGTGTTTCTTTCAAACACTATATCACTAAAAAAAATACATTTGGCTTAAAATTACCTTATAATCTTATTTTTATATTACATCTATTAATAATCAACTGATTATATAATAAATATATGTTTTACATTATCTTTTAACTTCTTAATATAAAAATATAGCATATATAAGACTAATAATAATTAATAAATGGCATTATCGTTTTCCTTTTATTTAGTCATTAAATAATTAAATGTTATCCAATTAGAATAAGAGTGAGAAACAATCAATTTTTCAACAACACCATTTTGATAAATATTTTTTCAATAAAATCATTTTGGTAAATAAGTTTTACACTAACAGCCTTTTGAAAAAAATAATAAGTTAACTATTATATATATTTTTTTAATTTAAGTTAACTATTTTAAAAAAAAAATTGTATGTAAATCTCAAAAGAAAATTAATAACAACAATAAAAATTTCACTAACAAAGAAAAAAAATTAATAAAATAATAAAAACTTCACTAGTGAATTATTTTTCTAAAGACTAAAAAGGTTTTTTTAGTTATATATGTTCGTAAATTAAAAAAAAAGGATTAACTATACATTTTTATTACATGAAAATATATACGACGATAAATAGTAGTGGTAAATCCTAAATCAAAATAAAATTATAATTAATTGAATAATCTATATCTATACTGTATAATAAATGAAGATTTTTTATGACACGTGTCGCCTGCACATTAATTCTTATCATTTTTTCCCGCTTCTCCCTCCTATTAATTACACTATTATCCAATAATAATAATATATTTTTGAAAGAAAATATTAATATTTATATTAATAAATCTTCTGACATATTTTGATGAGTGTATGTATTAACAGATTATATTGTATTTCACTGGTTTTTTCAACCCGTGTAAAACATGAGTTTTTAAAAAATAATTTTTTTATTACTTAATATATAATATTATATTTATTTAACCCGTGTAATACACGAGATTTTAACCTAGTATAAAATAAAGAAAAAAACTCTTATGTAAACTTTACAATCTTTATAAATTAAATTAATAATATAAAATAAAAAGATTTGTATTTTATCTTTTTATTTATTTATTAAAGTTAAAATAGAGATAAGACAATATGATAGATGCAAGTGAATATAATGATGTTGATATGATATTTGAGTAAAAGATAAAATTAATATGGTGTTTGTTATTTAAGTGGTGTATTAATCTGATGTCCTTTGAGGAGTCGTGGGCTATAAACAAAGATAATGAGGCGTCTCTCTCTTTTCAGGAGTGTTTCCACATGTTGCTTCCTGTCTTACATCACCATCTGTAAACTACCACTCCACTCTCACTGAATTAGAATGAAATCAAGAAAACATTGTGATTCCTATTTCCCATCATCCTTCTTGTTTTCTCCCCAAATGGGATCCATCCCAACTTGTTCTTTTTCACTCATCATTCACTCTTCATCTGCTTTATTCATCTTTTTCTTGATTTTCAACTCCACCCATGCAAGATTTATGCCTCAAGGTTTGTTGACTCTCTCTCTCTCTCTCTATATATATATATATATTTATATTTATGTGTATATGTATATGTATATGTGGTCAACATAATTGAATTTGTTTTTTGTTTTTATAATATTATTGCAGGTGGATCAAATTTCAAGCTAATAGACAAGAATACCCAGGTGAAACTTCAAATAAACTTCTGGTTTGCTACTTGCTGTTTTTCAACTTGATTTTGGGTCAAAAGTCAAAATTTTAAATTGGGAAATTTGTTGGATTTGACTTGAAACTGCTAATAATGTTAGTACTTTATATTGACTAATATAATATGTGGTTTATCAAGAAACAAGAATTTTCTAGGAGATATGTTTTTGGTATCATAGTTGAACTTCAAAATTAGCTTATTTGACCTCAAAAGTCAAAGACACAAACGGATGGTTGTTGATTTTAGATGGAAATGCATATTTGATGTGCAAATTTTTTGGGGTTTGTTTCAAATGTAATATTTTAGCCACAAGACATGCCTCAGAAAAGATTATACCCTGATTTTTAATTTGTTATCAAAATTTATGTGGTAAGGTAGCAAGTTGGTGTTGGACCACAAAAGTCAAACAACTTTATCATTTTATATTCTTTTTGTTAAATGCAAGTATTTTTGGGATGCATCTTGTAACACATTTAGCTTTAGCATTAAACAATTTGTATTAATTGCTATGAAATTACTAATCTAGACAAGTTTAAGGTTGAAAATTATGTCAGTTGACCTCAAAAGTCAAACTAACCATCCTTTTTCTTCATGTCATATAAAGTATTGATTTTCTTACCAAACAAAGATTTCTCATCAATTACTTTGTGTTACAGAGAATATTAATATCTAGACAGGGTAATAATTTGTGAATTTTTGGTATTGTTGGTCAAACACATAATATTTGTACCAACCGAGTGTAATTTAGTATTTACTCAATATAAGAGTTTTTTTTTCCCCAAAAAGCATATGTAAAATAGAAAATATCCTTGAACACTAAAATTTGTGTAGTCGTTTTCTTTTATTCTGCTGAAATTTCAGTCAATGATGAGTCTTAATCAAGATTTATGATATGCAATTTTAAAGCCTGAATATAAAATGTTTGACTTGAGAAAGTCAAAGATGGCCTAATTTATATGCGTTGAAAAACCGGGCTTGACAGCTCGACTAATGGTTTGTCTTGGAACCGTTTATACCGGTTAGAAACTCGTGTTTTATACGGGTTGAATAAAATGAATATTAAATAATAGAAATTAAAATTTAGAAACTATAAAATATAATTTTCAGCCCCTAATATTAAATGGTTTGTCTTGGAAATGTTTTATATGTGTTTTATACGGTTTAAATAGTTACTAATGGTTTATGTCTTGGAACTGTTTTGCTTTTCGGCTCCTAAAATCTAAAGATTTGTTTTTAGTAGAATCGGTTTTGCTATCCAAAATGTGACGACGCAGGTTGTTGCCTTGCCACTCTATTGTAATCGACCTTTCTTTATAATAAAAAATAATGTTGATGAAAAGCAAAAAAAAAATTAGTAATAACGATTTAGGAGTTAATAAAGTAAATATTAAAAAATTAGTAAGAAAATAAAATATTAAATAATTAGTAATTTTTTAATATGCGATTATGTATATGTATAGTATTCATCAACACTCTGATAAGTAAATAACTACAACTAATGATTTTAAATAAATAACATACCAAACCGCCTAAATAAATTGTTTTTGGATGGTTTGATGCTCCAACTGATTCAATCAATCCAACCGTTTTGATTTATCATTAGTTTGAACAAAATATTTAGTCAAATCCGAACTAAAGTGTACTAGTTTGTGTGAATATTTGATTGAATTGAAATGATGTAGATGGATAGAAGAAATCTTTTGATTGGATCAAGACCACCAAGATGTGAGAAGAGATATTGCAAAAATTGTGGTCATTGTGAGGCAGTTCAAGTCCCAATTTTACCAAAATTCATTAGTACAACTCAACAAGCATCAAGTACGACCCCTTACACCATATTTGACTCAAGAGGTGATGATCTCTCCAACTACAAACCCATGTGTTGGAAATGCAAATGTGGGGATTTTATGTTTGATCCTTGATCCATATTTTAAAAGTATGTTTTTTTTTCTTTCTTTTTTGTATGGAGGAAATTTTCTTGAAAATGTTAATATTATTATTTCAAGTTTTGGTAAATTATTTGATTGTACAAGAATCAATGCATTAGGTACAAACTGCAATGCTAAAAGTACAAGCTACAAAGTGGGGTAGAGTGTGATGGGGTGGTCATGTGTGGGTGTCAGTTTGGTTTACGTATCTCGGAAGATTTTCCTTTATTATTTGCTGAAAAGAATTTCCTCGATCTGATAAATTTAAGGTGAGAGTGTAAATAATAATTTATGAGAGAGGGTACAAGTTGAAGATGCATGTTGGTACAAGTTGATTTACTGGGTCAAAAAGATCTCAACTGCTACTGATTTTGTGCACATGATCGGTTTTCTTGTACACTATCCAAACCATTCATGGGAACTTTCATATTTTATATATTTTCATTCCACTTAGACTATGTGTAGTATCGTGTGGTGATTGTGGGCGTGGTGCCAACTCACTACGGATGTGGAACACCGTGCCGAGGTGGAGGTGGGCGTGGGCGTGGCGTGGGGTGTTCACTGCGTGGGGGGAGGAGAAAAAGAGCCGTTGGCTCGTTTGCTGGTCAACATAGCCGTTGGATGTTAAAAAAAAAATTAAGATATATATATATATATATTACAAACCAATTATCAATTACCAATTCTTTTAAAACCTACATTCTATATACTCTCTATATTTTTCAACTTTCAATGGATTTATTTTTGTCATCGGATTCATCATCCGACTAATCGGATGGTGAAGTGCTTTTCATGAGTGCGGTTCAAACGTCAGTGATGTTTATAAATCTAGTCGAAGAATCCTCTAGAGTTTCAAGACGAGTCCAAGTTAACCGGGATCGCGCAGCTGCACACGATCTTCAAGTGAGAGATTATTTTACGGAAAATCAAAATTATAACGATATATCTTTTAAACGTCGGTTTAGAATGAGTCGTCCGTTATTCCTTCGAATAGTTGGGGATTTAGAACGCGAGTTCGAATATTTTCAACAAAAACATGACGCCCGAGGAAGGCTTGGGTTCAATGCTTTACAAAAGTGTACTTCGGCAAATCGACAACTCGCGTACGGGAAGACAGCTGACTTGATGGATGAATATTTGAAGATGGCGGAGAAAACATCACGTGATAGTCTATTCTATTTTTGTGATGATATTTCTAAACTTATATAAACTAATTTAGTATGGTAAAATATAAATTAGTTTTTGTAACGTGTAGATATAATTAGCTTGTATGGGAAAAAATATTTGAGGAAACCAACGAAAGCTGATATACAGAAATTGTACGACGCACATGAGTCTGTCCATGGCCTTCCGGGGATGCTTGATAGCATCGACTGCTTGCATTGGAAGTGGGAAAACTGTCCTACTGCATGGCGTGGTCAACACCAACGTGGAGACCATCCTAGGCCCACATTAATGCTCGAGGTCGTTGCATCGAACGATCTTTGGATTTGACATGCATTCTTTGGTGTTGCGGGATCAAACAACGATATAAATGTTCTAGATCAGTCACCTGTTTTCGACGACATCGAGAACGGTGTTGCACCAGGGTCTTCTTTTATTGCTAATGACAGTGAATACAATTTTGGTTATTATCTGGGTGAGGTATTTATCCCGAATATGCTACTATTGTCAAAGCATTTACCTGTCCACAAGAAAGGGATGAAAAAAGATGGCATTTTAAAAGAACTCAAGAGTAGGCGAGAAAAGATATCTAACGAGCATTCGGTGTCTTAAAAAAGAAATGACATATAATTAGTCATCCCGCACGTATGTGGACGAAAGAGAAAATTCGAAATGCAATGTATGCTTGTATGATATTACATAACATGATTATAGAAGATAAAGGGCGAGCTATCTACACCGATTATGAATAGGACGAGCGGAATAATACAGAAATAACAAACGAACAGAGACAAGCAAACCGTCGGATAATCCGTTGTTTGGAAACTCATACAAACCTTAGAACTGATCTGATGGAGCATCTTTGGAGTAATCATAATTTGGGCTGTGCATGGGTCGGTTCGGTTCGGTTATGGGCATTTCCAAAACCGAAACCGAAACCTCGGTTATGTCCATTTCCAAAACCGAAACCGAACCGAAACTTCGGTTATGGTTGGTTCGGTTAACCGTCGGTTATGGATCGGTTATCGGTTAATTCGGTTAATTAACCGCTATAGCAAAAAAAAATTAAGTGATCCTAAAGAGGCTAATTTTGTTGTAATAAGCGACGTGGGACTGATTTTTTGTTTCTTTCACTCACTTCCCTTTATATTATTGATTTCATTTGGCGTCATTTGACTATTTACTCTACATATATTTCTTTGAATTATTGACTTATGATCCAGATCCTTATGAACTTGTTATTTCTTCACTCGTTAGTTGCATTCATATCAATATTTCAGCTTAGTTGGAACCTCATGGTTCGTTAGATACCTCTTGCCATTGCATGTTGATTCATATACAATTTATGACGTGTTTTCGGTTCACACACAAAGTGTATCAACTCCAAGAAAGTTTCTACACTAAAACATGTGGGAAGCTAATCGGAATTATAGCAAAAACATGAGTGGTAATTTAAATTTATTGCAAATGGATTACATTCGGTTCGGTTCGGTTAATTCGGTTATGGCACACACCATAACCAAAACGACCCATAAATTTCGGTTAATCACTTATGGCTTAACCGAGCCATCGGTTAATTGATCGGTTCGGTTATGTCGGTTAATTCGGTTATGGTTCGGTTAATTCGGTTATTTGCTCACCCCTAATCATAATTATCAATAGTTTTATTTATTTATTTGTTGTTTGTAATCCAATTTATTAATTTAAATTATGTTTTTTTATTTGTTGTTTGTAATCCAATTATTTAATTTAAATTATGTTTTTTATTTATTTGTTGTTTGTAATCCTATTAAAATAAATTATGTTTTTTATTTATTTGTGATTAAAAACTAATAATTATGTAACTATTACAAAACTCTTCACCCTCACCCCACCATTACACACCTGGGTGAAGGTGAGGGTGAAATCTGACATAGTCTACATGGCGCCTACATGACGTGAGATCTCTCACCTTCATCCGGGTACTACGAATAGTCTTATGGTATAAAATAAAAAATATATTACCACAATACTTTAATTTATTTTATTTTCTTATGTTTAAAAAAGAGAGATTCTATTCAGACACGCAATATTGCTAATTGGACACGCCATCACCCAATACGACCTCGTAGAGGCCAATACGAGGCGTATAGGGTTCAGTCTCTGACAACAGAATGCCACGTGTCATTTCCTGTCTGGAGACTGGGTCCAATACGAGGCGTATTGAGCTATACACAGCGTATGGTTGACGGGTTGTATTTTTGCTTCAAAAGTTAGAAGATTTGGAAATTTAAGAATCCTATAGGTGGCGTATTGCCCTATACGCCACATATAGGTTTTTTTATTTAATTATCTTTTTTAATTTAATTTATATAACTTTGTTAATATAAGTTTGTTATCTTTTTTAATTTATATAATTTTTTTAATCTATTTTTGAATTTATATATTTTTATTTTTTTTAAACATTTATTATATTTTTACATTTATAATTTATCATTATAACCAAACAAAATATTAAACATTACAACCAAACAAATAAACAAAACATTATATACATTATATCAAAAAATTAAATATATAAATCAAAATATTTTTACATACATAACAAAAAACCAAACTAAATACAAATAAAACAACTAAACTTGGCCGGCTCCGCCGTCAGCCTGACCCGCCCCTCCCTCGACGTGACGGTGGTAGTGGTGGTGGCTCGATGCTGGCGGTTGGTGACAGATCCACGAGGCGGCCAACCGCCTACATCATCAGGTCCTCCATGCGATCGCTATAACGAGCCTGTCGCTGTGAGTCGGCAACAAGTCCATCAAGCAATGCCTGGGGTGGCCCTGTCCAGCCTAACAGACCGACGTACGTGTCGGGGATGCTGTGGCGACTGCTCGAGGTTGGGCTCGACATGCGGCGGGTCCCCCATCACCACACCCTGAAGCGGATCAGGCATACGCGGGTCCCCCTGTCCTGGCATCGGCGACAACGACACCGGGACCCAAACCTGGTCCTGGACGGCCCCTACGAACCGAAAGCCCTGCGGGAATTGGTGCGTGATGTGCATGCCGCTCGCCGTGTGGCGGTCTAATCGGACATGGGGAATAAGCGGTAACATCTCAGGTTCATGCGCATGCCATGGTGTAAGCGCACGCACCGTCGTACAAAACCCGGGCAAATTAAATGGCCAGGCATGTGGATAGGGCGCACCGCCTGCCTGTAAGCAGGTAGTAGTGAAAAAAAGGTCTCTATCGGTGCACCACTCACGACTTTTCATACGCGGTGTGATCGACGTCGAAATAAGCCGGTGAAGATATCTATACAAAGGGTCTCTAATCTCCGTGTGACATTTCAAAATTTAGCATTTATATAATTTAACGGGTAAATTTTGACATTTCATACACACATATATTATATCATATTTATACAAGTTAGCGTGTTTACAAATTTCAATTTATGTATTTTTAAATTAAGTTTTAGAAATATATGAAATCTAAATGAACTATTTTAATGAATTTGATAATTTATATAAATAGATTTATGATTTCTAATTTTATTAAATTAATCATTTAAAATGAAATAAAAATAAAATAATAATAATAAGTTTATAAAATTATTTAAATATAATTTAAACTAAATTAATTTTAAAAGAAATTAAATTAACTCGTCTTATTACAAGTTCAGGGTTTAAAACAGAATTATTCAAACCATAGGGTTTTGTTTTTAAAACAAGTTCAGGGTCTGATTTTAAATTAAACCAAACTATAGGGGCTCGATTTATAATTATCTCAGGGGTGTTTTTAAACGAAAGAGAAACCTCAGGGACCAAAAATGTTAAACCCCATTTCGCATTTCCGGCGGTCTTCCCCGGACAACCTGGCCACGCCGGCAGCTCCCCCTTTTTCTGACGAGACCTCGAGCTCCCCAACCACGCGACCTCGATGCCTTTTGCTGGCACCTCTGAACTCGTCTGTGTCCTGCGAACAAAAGCCCCTAACTAATTTCCCTTTCTATCATCGGATTCCCCCGACTCATTTAAATGCTCATAGGGTCAACCCCTAAATCCGGCCAAGGTACTGCACCTCAACAGCCGCAGACAACCTCGTTCGAATCGTCACATCACACCGAGTGTACCTACGCGACCAATTGCCCTTTCTACCATCGGGTTTGGATTTGGACCTTAAAAGCCTACACCCGTCTTCATTCGAACACACCACCTTCTCTGTCTACTCTCTCTCTAAATTGACAACACCCTCAGATTCGTCTCCTCTTTCCGAAGCCCCCCTTCTAATTTGGAGTTCCAATTCGACCCCAAGGCCCGTTTCCAGTTTGGGTTCTCTCGGCTTCGTTCTCAACTTCGCAGACTGGTTCCGAGCAGGTATAATCCCTAAATTGTTTTTAATACTTTAGTTTTCTGTTCTAGCATCCTAACAAGCCCCCCTTTCGCAAAGCATTGGCTCGTATCCTGGCTAATCAGACCATCGGCGGAGTCCCTGGTCGCATTGCCAAGAACTGGGACGAAGGCCGGGACTTGTTAAGAAAATTAAGCGTTGGTTTTGAATCAGCGATGGGCTTATAGCCCGGCTGGTCACACTCGTTCCCGATAACATCCGAGACCCGAGTTCGATCCTCGGCCACATCAGGTCCACAATTTTTCTTTATTTTGTTGACCACTAGTTTGACCAACCCATGGGTCCCCTCTGTCCGACCCATTAAACCGACCCGGTTAACCGTTTGACCCACGAACTCTTCCTGTTTCGGGGCTGGGCCGACTGGGCCAACCCGGTCCGACCCATTTGTAATTCTTTATTATTACTTATTTAAATTAATTGTTTTAAAACCCATTTAATTATTTTTAAATATTTTTTTACCCACTAAAAATTATTTCAAGCCCGTTGACTCGGCCCGTTTATTTTAACCCAACTTTTGAACATATTCAAACCTGTTAAATTTTATAAAATAATAAAGCCGACGTTTTCATAAGTTATTTAGTTATTTAAACCCACAAAAAAATAGCATTTTTATAAATAAATAAAAATACGCGTTATATAAAATATAATATTTTCATGAAATTTAAAATAGGTAATTTATGATTTATAAAATGCAAGTGTTATTAAAAATATATATATATATTTCGAGAAGTTTGAATATTTAATTTGGATTTTTATAAAAAAAAAAAAATACAAAGTCTTCCAAAAATTAATATTTATTTGTACAATGATTTTAAAACATATAATTTTTCGCAAAGGCTATTCCATTTACAAATCCACATATATTTAAACAAATATACGCGTACGCGAATACATATTTGATACATATTCGTTTACATAGGATTTCATCGTGTATAACAACAATACAAATATCACCAACGCGCGTGAAGTAAAACCCTCGCTGCAAGGTGAGTTACATATCCCCTATTTACATTTTTATACATTTTGGGGTGAAACGTAATCTGTGCTTACTTACATACAATTCAACTTGTGTTTACATGTGTAGATTATTGTGCTTTTGTGCATGATCACTTGTTATGCTATGAATACTTTTAGGATGGTTTAAATTATGTGTAACCCACATAGTTTTGATTCCATGCCTATCACTTTTAGGGTAGCGGTATGCTATGCCTATCACGTTAAACCTTTATGCTTATATACATAATTACATGCTTACAATTGGTATACATATAGTGAATTCTCCACATTATGCCATATCATACCATGTCAAACTATGAATTGTATAAACGTTTTTTTAGCTAAACTTTTACTTTATTTAAACATATGTAAACTCACCAACTCTCGTAGTTGACACTTGTTTTGGATTACGTTTCAGGTGAAGATATGTGATTGTGTGACTATGTGTTGAAGGTGCTACACCTAAGGCTTTTGGACCTAGTAAAATAATTATGTGTAATATTCTAGAATAGGGTGTTGTAACTTGAATTGTATTTGGATATTTGGTATTTAAATCTTATTAATGAATTATGCAACCTTAGTAGATCATGTGCTTGTGAACAATCATATAGTGTCCGCCTCGATGATTCCGCCATCGTTCAGGGTGTGACACTCCGAGACCCTCCCCTTGGTACCCAACCAAGGACTATCTGAAATCAAACCCCAAAAAACAATGAGATCCTCCTTGTCCATCTCTGTCACCGCCTCGGTGTAAAGTGACGTGACTGTCTGGGGCTTGAAGCACAAGCCCGTCACGACGGCTCACTGGCGGAGGGTCAGACGGTAAGGGTGGCTAAAAATACAAAAGGATACCTGATCTGGCTCCACATCCGGCGCGTGCCCGGGAAGAGGCTCCAGCCCGACCTCTGAGTAGAAGAACGTCGAAAGAAACTCGACGACCACCTCTCGGTAGGTCTGGGTGAATGAAAGATCAAAAAGACGTTCCCATGGCGTGTCCTCGCCTATGATGGCCCTCGCCCGCTCCACCTCCTATACGTCTTGGAGAAGCTGCCAGTCCACCGCCGTCCCTGGGCCCAGCCTGTTGGAGCACGTTTGTGTGACAAACACTCTGGATGTGGTTTATGCTTTTGTATCTGTTTTTATGTATTTGTATTTAAGTGTCTGTATGTATTGGTTTATCGAGTTGTAAACACGTATGTAGGTACTTATCGTTGTAATCGTCTTGTAAAGTGTTGTGCGCACTTAACAAGTGCGCAAGTTGTTTAACCTGCGTACTTAGCAAGTACGCAAGAACAAATGTTTGCGTACTTGTTAAGTACGCAGGAACAAAGTCATGCGCACTTGCTAAGTGCGCATGCATCAGGTCTTAGTATATATAGCTGGTTTGTGTTGTTGCTATGTGTGCACTCATTCACTTGTAACCGGCTGTGAGTATCAATAGACGAAATTTAAAGTATCTTGTGTTTGTTGTTGTCGGTTTACTTAGTGTTGCTTGATTCTCCAACTAGTCATGGGCATTCCGCACCCGATTAGACTAGTCACACACTCGCACGTAACGATCCGAGACACCCAGGGACCTACAAGTTGTATCAGAGCATTGGCTCTTGATTTCGAGTGTTGTGAGTGTGTTAGGAGCATTTTTGACACAAGTTACAGCCTTTCTACAAGAAAAAGTGACCAATTTTGGTGATTTTTATGATAAAACAGAGATAGCTCATGTAGCGCTGTTTTAGAGTAAAAATCCTTCAAAATCAGACATTTTTTTTGTTTGTTTGAGTGTTTTGATCATCAAAGGTTTGTTAGAAACAAGTTTCTAACCTTTTGGCTTGATTAATTCATCCATATCTTCAAAACTTGAAGATTTGAGCATTTTCCGATGACTGAAAAAAGTTGGTGGAAAGCAGGTGATAAAGTGATCTGCGTACTTACCTTATTTGGCAAAAAGTACACTGTTCCTGCGTACTTGTCAAGTACGCATGACCAATTTGCTGCGTACTTAAATTTTGTTCCTGCATACTTGTCAACTCTTATTGCTTACTTGTTAAGTACGCAAGAAGGAATTCATAAGTACGCAAGACCATCACTCAAGTGCGCAAGACCATCTCTCAAGTGCGCAAGTTGTGCTGATTTTCTTATTTTTTACTAAGTGTTACACCATGGCAAATCTTCAGAACCATGGTAGTCTGCTTAACTATGACAACGAGATAGGGACTCCACATAAACCACCTAAGCTGCTTAATGTAAATTATTATTCGAACTGGAAAGCACGCTTTGTGGAGTACATCTCGTACACTGATTCAACCCTATGGATACCCATTCCTGAGGGGTATAAACATCCAACTCATCTATTTCTTGAAGAAACTGTTCCCAAACCTATCTCCAGATTAGATGAAGATGAAAAGAAAGCTTATGACTGTGAAAAGAAAGCTCATGGTTCCATAACTATGGCAGTAACTAGAGATCTATTCCACAGCTTCAGAGGGTATGATACTTTTAAGGATCTTTGGAAGGCTCTATAGAAGAGGTTTGAGGGCAACAGTGATGTTAAGAAAAGGAAGAGAGAGCTGCCGAGGAAACATTATGAGTGCTTCCGATACTTAGAGAATGAATCTATTTATGAACTTATTTCTAGATTCTATCACCTACAGACTGAGCTTGTCTCTTATGAACTAAAGTATCCTGATGATGAGTTGGTGGAAAAGTTTCCGGATGCATTACCACCTAAGTTTGATATGTATACCACATTGCTTAGAGAGAACCCAAAGTTCTATGAGATGACAATTGATGAAGCGATATGAAAGGTTCAAGCACACGACATGAACCTGAAAAAGAAAGAAAGCTCTGGGAGACCTCAGGATCAAGACCCTTCAATGTATTTAAAAAAATGTCTTCCACAACAAAGTCATCTGGTTCTGGGATTGCTTTATTCTCTGGGAATCCTCAGGAAGAAGAACATCTCAATGGGTGTGGTGGTCATACATGTTTTGCTGCATCGGGATTTGGCTCACACCAACAACATTCCTCAAAATGTTCTACACCTACCTCCTCAGCTAACCAAACTGCTATTGCCAAGATTTCTGAAGATCACGTGGCATTGTTCTCTTCGTGTATGCTTGCCTCCGAGAACTTCATTGGTGGAAAGCTAACGGATCCTGAGACCATTGAAGAAGACTTTAATCAGGTGGATCCGGATGACATGGAAGATATGGATATTCAATGGAATATGGCCATAATCTTAAGTAGGGCTAAGCGTTTTCTGAACCGAACAGGTAGGAAGTTCATTGGTGGGCATTCAAATGTCAAGGTTGGATTTGATAAATCTAAAGCTAAATGCTACAAATGTCAAAACTTTGGACATTTCGCAAGGGAATGTCAGAAGGATAAAGCACCAGCTTCAGGTTTCACTAGACCAAGCCAGGGAAACAATCGATCCTTCAACAATCATAACAACCGCAATTAGGGTCAAGGTGGAACGTCCAGTGCATTAGTGGTTCAACAAGACGATAACTTTGTTAAGATGGAATAATTGCACATACACAATGGGTCTGATGGTAGAGATCGTTGAGATGATGGAAGTTGAAGGAAGGGGAGCATCTGTTACTGACCAACCAGAATCTGCACTTGCCCTCATGGCTATTGGAGAAGCATCCAGTTCGTCAGTTGAGGTAGATTCTAATTCTTTTGCTGTTATTTCCTGTTCAAAATGTTTTTTTTAAGTTTGAAGGAAGAGAATGATCGAATTCGAGATCAACTCGCACCCCTACGTAGTGCAGCCATTAATTACAAAACAAATGAAAAACGCTATAAAGATTCAATTGAAACTCTTAAGAAAGAAAGACATGATTTTTCAATTAAAATCAGTGAACAACAGTTTCATTTGGATATTGCCTACAAGGGGTTCGAGAAAAGAAATGTTGAGATCGCCATACTGCAAAATAAGATCTTGCAGCTGAGTAGCCGAGTTGAGAAGTTGAAAAATTCTCGCTTTGTGGTGGAACATTACGAATCGGTAGTGAGACAAGTGAGTGGCTTAGGTTTAGGTACTAATGTCATTCCTCCACCAGTAAGCGGAAAGTTTGTCAACGGGCTGGTCGACATTGATTTTTCATGTCTAGATTAATCCTCAAGTTAGGATGATTCATCGAGCAAGGATGATTCCTCAAGCAAGGATGATTCCTCGACCAAGGATAACTCCTCAAGTAAGGTTGATTCAACATTCGTTGAGGAGTTGTTCTTGGATGAAGGTTCTGAGAACACCAATTTTGAGGGTGTTGTCTCAGAGGAGTTGCTTAGTGAACATAAAATAGAGAAAAACATTGTCACTGATCATGATAATTATATTTTAACTGAACCTGACACTGTTGAGTTAACTGATAAACTTAAGTTAATGCTTTATGGAGGTTTCAAAACCATTAAGCAAGTCAAGAAAGAAACTTTTGCTAATCACTTGGGTAGAAATTTTTAGAAAAACATTGACAAATATTATACCCAAAAGGATCAATCTATTTCAGGTCACGCACGCGATGCTTGTAATGTTCACCAAACAACTCCTGTTACTCATCAAGCTGAGTCATCTACTTCCAAAACCAGAGAGCCTTATGATGTCGTCCAGACGGTCTATAAAATAAACTACTAAACCTAACCTAGACTCCTAAGTAATAAAAGGAATACCCTCTAACTAAACCGCACTGACAGGCAAGTGTACCTATCGAGTGTAGCACAACTTAATGGTAAACCGGATTATCGAACCCTAGAGACACTGAATACTAATACTAGACTCTGACTCGAACTAAAGAATGATTTGGTTTGGGGGTTTAACTACACTACTTATTAAACTACAAATGCAATAAAAAAGTTAAATTCAAACTATCAAGTGGAAAACTAAGGAAAATATCAGGATATGGGAAGAACACTACCTAGGTCGAAATCCTACTTGCAAAGAACAACTTCTACCAGTTATGGAAACTATGATGGATCTGGGTTTCTAAGGAAACAACTCTAGACAACCTAGTGGATCCCTAATCGCTCTAGGGGTGTCACCAACTAAGCTACCTAAAGATGTAATAACTCACCAGACTGTTGGATCACTTCTCAGGTATTTCCAACTATGATATTGTACCATAATGGACAGATTACCTCTCAGTCTCACCGTCCACAATACACTCGAAGAATGCACGGGGTAATCCTAGGATAAAAACTATGATTTAGAATAGTAACAGATCACTAGACACCTAAACCAACTTCCTCTCAGACAGTTGACACTCGGATTCCTAATGTCGAAGACTAAACGACAAATTCTCACCTCTCGGGTATTGAACTAGGACACACAGTCAACTCTAATCAGTAATCAATGACAATTCCTATGGCTACTACGTCTAGCAAACCACCAAAATCACAAACCCTAATACGCTAATTGAATTGGCAGACAACTACAATCAACGCATGGAATTGAAATCAATCACATAATCAGGTTTAAGCATGCATATACATCATAATTAATCAACCCAAAATTGTTTACAAAATCATCAAACCATTAATCGAATCCAAAAACCGATAAAAATCATAACTTTAATAAATATTCATCTTTGACCTGGGCAGTATAAGAGATTTTGCCAAGAATCATCATCCAAAACATCCAAATAGAAGTAATAGACAAAAACATGGTTCATTCACAAATAATTAAAGACAAAGTTTCAATCTTTAAAAACCGAACACGTTATTAAACAAACCCGGAATCCAATAGCTTAAATCTTTTGCTCCAATTCCTCTTCTTGCTCCCAAAATCGCCCCAAGACTGGCTCTAGATTGCTTAAAATCGAACTCCTATGATAATGTGTAATCTCCAAGAAATTCCAACCTTTATTTGAACTTGTCCGGCATTGTAATTTCTTTATTTTATGGGTACATCTATCAATTACAATAAATTACCTAATGTATTTATACATGCATGCATTGAATACCATTATTACAAAATGATAGATACTTATTTAAAGAAATTATATAGGTATTTATTATTACTCTACTAAATAAATATATATACATATATTTCAAAACCTACATAAATATATTAACACACATATTTATAAAAATACCAAATTATAATTGAAAGATTGTATTAATTACTTAATATTTTTATTTTAAGTAAATGGGAATTAGTAGAAATAAAACCATTTTAATTATATAAATATATTTATGCAATTATTTCAAATCCATTAATAACAAATAAATAATTGGATTTATGTGTCTTAATTAATCTTAGTTAGTAAATTACATTTTTATTATTATTATAACCTTTAATTTTAACTAAATGATTCAAATGATTTTATAAAAAGTTCTAAATTTAATGATTCCATACTTTATAAAAGTACAGGGTTGATAATGTAAATTCCTGAAACTTAATTCCAATTAAATATAAAGTTTTCTACATAAAATGATAAAGCTATGAAAGGCCAGGGGCCTGTTTTGCCAAACCCGGATTTCCCCCTTCCTCTTTTCAGTCATGGGTTCGAAACCCGCTCAAGACCGGTTCCGAAGCCACAATCGTGAACTCATCCCTGAGGCATTATCACGCTTAAAAGAAACCGGCTAAACGTTCATACCACGCGATCGATCCATCTCCTTCGAGTAATTGAGTTTATTATGAACCCATCGTGGTTGAACTAGTAACCGAAAGCCATTGAAGGCTCATTTAATCGATCGATTCGTTCTCGCAAAAATTGTGTATAAATAGGTACCCCAATCCATCGATGAAACTCAATACGAACTCCCTACATCCTTAAATCACTCGCTTATCGTCTCCAGAACTCCGACAAGCTCAAGAAACGCCGATCTCGATCTCGGTTCCGTTCTCCCTCCTCAATCACTTATTCCAGGTAAAATTAGTACCATTTAACTCGTTTTGATCCAAGGAACAAAAGCCCCATGAAATGGGTTTCGATTGTTTGCTCGATCGAACGATCCGAGGGGTTAGGGTTTCGGATTTCAATTAGGGAAGGAGATGACTTGGGAACTTCGGGTGTTGATTTAAATGAACTGGTTTCAGACCAAGGCATAAGCCCTGGTCTGATGGTTAAAGTGTTGCGTGTGTTGTGACCCGGCTCTGGTCACGGGTTCGATTCCGGTTGGACCCAATTAGTTAAATGGCTAGATTAGTTCTTCATTAATTAAAATAAATAATAAGGAGAATATAAGTTATATAAAATAACCGTGTTTAAAAGTACGTTGTAGGAGTTGTAAATATATAATTATACATTATTAGGGTTTTAAATCCCTAAAAATGGTTAAATAATTGTTTCTATTTGATAGGTTAATTATTTGGTTCTTAAAATTTTCCCGAGTCTTAGGGGGTTTATAAAATAATTTTTATAAAGAAAAGTGGGTTAAAAATGTAGTTTAAAAATGAAAACTGGCCACAGGAATCGAACCCGGCCTATTCTGTAAAAGGCAAGTGAACCAACCACTGGACCAGTTGTCCGGTAGTGGTATTAGTATCTGTTTGGAAGGTTTTAAACCAAAAGAGCGAGGGAATCGGGTCCAGGGTCGTGCAAAAAGGGAAAAATAGAGGTGCGAGGCTGGGATCTAACACGCGACCTCATCCCTGTATGTCGAACGCTTTAACCAGTGGACATGGGCCTATGCCTTGGTTATTTAACAGACGTGAAATGGTTTTAACACCCAACCCTGGTTCATTTTCTTCCCCAAATGTTCCTAATATGAACCCTAACTTCAAATCCACCCGATTCGTCCCTGATCGAACATGAAACCATAGGGATTTCGTACCTTGGATCAAAGAGAAACTATTGAAACAAAAATTACCTACAATGGTTACGGATTGAGGGAGAACAACCACGAGGCCGACGATGGAATTCCTTGAGCTCGCCAGAGTTTTGGAGGAGAAATGCGACGATTACAGAGATGTAGAAAGTTCTTGGCGAATGTTAGGAAGGCGTGGGTTCCTTTTTATAGGCCAATTTCATGTTAAATGCTCACATTGAAGTCGCAATGATTGAGGATGGTTACGGGATGATTAGGCTTGAATTCTTTGATTGTCGATGTAATTAGTACGTTATGAACGGTCCTATCTATCGTATGATTGATTATACACGATTAAACGAAGTTAAAACACAAGAATTTGTGAAATAGGATTCGGATTTGAGAAGAAATCGTCCCTGTTGACTTTCTGAGTTAAACATGGCGATTTTGATGGTTCAAAACTAAATGGAGTCCAAATTGAGAGGTCCAATACATTCAAAGGGGTTCAATGGTTCAAGGGGGTTCAAACCAACTTGTTTTCTTTGTGTTTATAAAATAAATTTGGTTTTTGTTTCTTATAAAATTATAAGTTTTGAAATGTTTTATAAAATTATCAATATATATATATATATATATATATATATTATAAAGTTTATAAAACTTAACAATATTTGTTTAATTATAGATATTTTGAAGAAGGTAAATTCTTAATTCTCTATAATTTTACTAATTGTATAAATGTCCATTTAACATGATTAATTGTACACTTATTTATAACAAAAAGATATAAATACATCATTAAAGCTCATAAGTATTATTTTTATAAAATGAAAAAGTTGTATGATTGATTTCTTTAGTTGATCCAATACATGTATATATATTATTATCTATATATTCGTACACCTAAATACCTAGGTGTATGATAAGAAAGTATATACCATGTAGATACATGGTTAAAAAGATTCATATGTTTACTTGTGTATATATGTAGATATGTTTACATATGTTATGGAAAAATATTATGAAATGCGGGGCTTGGAAATTTGAATTGCTATGAGTTTAAAATAATAATTAATGCGACATAATATGTTTGAACAAGCACTAGATTTAAATGGTGTGTTATATTATAAAGTAAATAATAAAAAATAAAAAAATGGCCATAAAAATCATGGATGTTACAGTATCCCTTAGTTGAGGGAATTTCGTCCCGAAATTCAATTGGTAGAGGCTACTAAATTAGGAAAACTCCAGGCCTGATACTCAATGTTAGGTATGAATGATGATAGTGAATTTAGTTTGAAGAGATTTAAGGAGAAAATTATTGAGGAGTATTTTTGGACTATAATGATGGAGTACATCACTTAATGAGAAATTGGTGATTAAGTCTTGTTTAGGATGTAGTCTAATTTGTTCAAAAATTATCGCTGAGTAAGGATTCTACAGATATGGTCAAAGTAATAGGAAACACTACATGATATGGACAACATTACTTCTAGCAATATGACAGGAGCATTTATAGGATATACGAGCGATATATCCCCTATGCTCTTATCATATCCCATTAGTTTGGTTACTGTATATCACCATAGGTTTTATGTCATCACACAAGACATAATTTACTATGTTTTCCATGCGCTGATTTTTATAATTACGTGTGCACCCGTAATTACTCAAATCATCGTATGGTCCGTATAGATCATTCTATTGTGTGTGGATACAGAGGGGGAACACCAAAAACACTTAGTTCAAAACTATTGTTTTTCACGTATAAGTTGTTAATAAGTGACTGTGTCTCTAGATGGTGAAGTCAGTCAGGAAATAAAGACTAACAATGTGGCATATCCCTCCAGATTACCCATAAGGTTGATAGCTCTCTCGTGTCTGAACAAGAATACGTCAAACCCCGAGTAACTCAAAGTTTATAGCCCCCTCGTGTTTGAACAAGAATACGTCAAACCCCGAGTAGCTCAAAGTTTTTAGCTATCAATTTTCATGGATAAAGTGAATGATTATGCCTCATGTATATAGTGAACAATCAATTGTGAACAATGTAAAATATCAAGTTTCGTATGTAATGTAGACACTCAAGTTTTCATGTATAGCGTAAATAATATAGTATTATGCATATTGTAAATAACCAAGTATCATGTATCGTGTGAACAATGTAGTATCATGCATATTGCAAGTAATCAAGTTTCGTCTATAATTTGATCAATCTAGTATCATGTATATTCCAAGTAATCAAGTTTCATGTATAATGCAACAATCATGTATATTGTTAGAGCATGAATTTGAAACTGTAGCAAACATTCTGTATAAAGTTCTTAGAGAGGCGAACTTAACAAGTTCGCCTAAGCATCTTTAGGAGCGAACTTGTTAAGTTCGCCTATAGTGCTGTGTGGGATTGTGTTTTCCTATAAATAGTTGTTTGCAAGTCTTAGAGTTAAGACTTGGAGACTTCAGAGAGAGATCAGACCTGCGAATCTGAGAGAGATTGTAATCAGTGTCTGATAAGGAAATACAAAGAGCAGGTTATTTACATTGTGTGATTGTTACTGTTTCTGTCATCTCGTATACATAATCAGTGATGCGATTGGATTCCGCACTCCGTGTTATTGATACATCACGTCTTGAGTACGATCTATAGGAGAGTCATGTGAACCTACAAGTGGTATCAGAGCCAATGCTCGTGATTTGTGATTGATTTGTGTATGATTTGACAAGAAATTTGTTGACTTTTGCAAAATTTTCATAATCATGGAGTTTTCAAGTTCTTGAGAGGATTTTGAGGCTGAATTCATCAAATTGGAGGTGTTTTTGGAGAAATTGATCCATTAGAAGTGTTCTATATCATATTATACTCAATCCTACGGTTTAATTTCATCTAATTCCATCAATTCAGCAAGTTATGATGATTTTCGAATGTTTTTGTTTTCCTGAGTTCTTACTGCTGAACCAGGCGAACTTGCTGATTCAGTTACAGGCGAACTTACCAAGTTCGCTCAGGTCAGTTCAGGCGAACTTACTAAGTTCGCTAGTGTTCATAAAAAAAGAGAGTATTTTGGTGGGAAAAATTTTATTGTCCAATTTTTTTAGGGAAAGTTTATATGCTTGTTTTGAGTCATTTTTGAAATTTTGAATTTTTGAAATTTTTAAAAAGAGTATTTTGGCGGAAAAATTTTTCCGGATATTTTCGCAAAAATTTCAAAATGTCAATTTCTTGTGATGATAATGAGATTGGAACTATGCCACTGAGGCTTTTGTGCATATCAAATTACCGTAGCTGGAAAGTCGGTTCAAACAGTTCGTATCAGAAACTGATGAAAATTTTTGGACACCCATATTTGAAGGATATGTGCATTCTAGATAATGACTATATGGGATATTATGATGTTCCTAAACCAGTGTCACTTCTTAGTAAAACAGAAAAGCAGATGTTTGATCGAGAGATGAAGACGCGTGAAATTTTAATGATGTCTTTACCAAAAGAATTCTTTCATAGTCTCGGGAAGTTTCCAACTTCCCGTGATCTATGGAAAGCATTGAAGAAGAAGGGTGAAGTTAATACTAAAGCGTTTGTGGTCTTGATCAAAGAAGTATTAAAGAAGCAGAGTGATTCTGAAAGTAATTTTTCTGTAGATTTAAGTGACAGTGAGAGAATTCGTTCTGGTGAAAGTACTCAGTCTACCGAGAGTGATATGATGACTGAAGTAAGCTTCCAGACAGTTGAAGATGATCTGAGTAAATCAGAAATTGATGCAGACCATGTCATTGTTAACCAAAAGAGTGAAGCTGATGATGACGTATTCATGGCTCCTGGTGCATCTTCAAAAGAAAGGCTGAGATAGTTTCTAATTCAGAAACTTTTTGTTCTAACTGTGCTTCAGTGAAGGATAAACTGATGAAGGTTATGGATGACAACATAAACCTCATTTGTGATATGAAATCGATGCACACGGTAAATCAGAAATTAAAAGATAATGAGAATGTGTGTATTGAGAGAATTGAATCACTGAAGAGGGATATAAATTCTCTAACTTTGAAGATCAAAGAGCAGGCATATCACCTGGATATGGCCTTTGCAGAAATTGAGAAAAGAAATATTGATCTTGCTGAGAAAGATAAGGAACTGGCTAAATCTAAAGCTATGGTGACCAGATTGCACAGAAAGTTAGAAAGCTTTGAAAATTCATCATTCTTATTGGGATATTTTAATAGTACTGAATAGGGGAAGGGAACCAGTGGTATTGGCTATGTTCCTCAACCATTCAATGGAAATTATTCTGTTGCAACTGAGATTATAAAAGACGAGGATTTAGATCCTAAGACTGTGTTGAAGGTGAATCCAGTCACAGGTGAGGCTATGGTGTATTCTGATGAGAGTGATGATGAATATTTTGATGAAGCTAAGGCAGAGGGGATACCGAAAGAAACTAAAGTTGAGGAACAAAAGGTTGATTCTAATTCATCTGGAAATTATACATTTGGAAGTTCTTCAAATTCACGGAGAGTTCCATATGTCAGGGATTATAAAGACAGGCGTACATGCTTTCATTGTAATGAGATAGGACACATTGTGGTGAATTGTTCTTACAAAAATAAAGGAAAGAAGCATGTGGTTCTTGAAAAGATGAAGCCTGAATCAAAACTTGTTGAGAAAAAGTTTATTCATTCTCAAATTCCAAAAGAAGTGCATGTAAGCGAATCTTCTTCTAGTGCATCTTATTGTGTGAAGATTCTTTATATGAGAGAATATCGTGAGAAGAGATCTTGCTTTTACTGTGGTCTTGTGGGTCATATTCGGATTGCTTGTCCTCACAATGCCAAAGGTAACCGACATGTTACTCCAGAAAAGGTAAGAACTCCTGGTAAGCCTTATGTTAACCCAAATGTGGTTAAACCTCATGATACAACAAAGAGTAATTCAAAATCCGAGGTTAGGCTTTCTAGACCTCAAAGACGGAGGAGAAACAGAAGATTGAGAAAAATTTTAGAACAACAAGATCTTTCACAATCTAAACATTTTTCAAATGACCAAGATTGTTCAAACACTTCACATTTTAAGCAGAAAGAACTTAATGAACAGAAATATGTTTGGAAATTTAAAGTTTCTATTTCTGACTCGTCGGAACAATCTCCGAAAATCGACGAGAGATTCGATTGTGAATGGAGTGAAATCTATTATTTTGATAAAGATGGACGACCCATGACTAACATGGCTTGGGTCCTAATTTCAAATTAATGTTTCTTGTTAGTTCTGTAGGATTAACCAAGAGGGACTATTAATACCATTTTGATTTTTGGTAGTGGTGGTTCATAGCACATGAAAGGGAATGACATCTGCAAGAGTAACGAGTTGTTGATAACTGAGAAATTTATTTGATTCAACGACTTGATGCTCAGGGGGAGAATATGTCACACACAATGTTGTTTGAAAAGTTTTACCAAGTCTAAAAGACAACCTGAAACTTAAAATGACAATGGTGAGCATGAAGTCGTTGATGCAACCATTTGACTAGTTGAGAGGGAGTCTACAGGACAGGGGGAGTACAGAACTGTGTTGGTGACAAAGGCAAAGACATTCAATTATACCGGTTTAACTTTTATTGATTGAATTGCTTAATCCCAAGTAACCAAGTAAAATGTTTTTCTTAAAATGTTTTCATGGATGATTTTATTTTCTTTTGTTTTACTTTCTTTCATAAAGATTTTGAAAAAGCCAAACAAATTTAAAAAGATAAAATCGACATTACTTGAAGTTAAAGAAGATATGATAGTACATCAGTAGATGTTCTTTCACACATGACCTTAGATTGACTGTTGGTGCTTTATGTTTTTTTAATATATCTGAATTATATGTTTTGATCTAAACTTTAGAGACTGCACAAATAGGAAATGATAGTTTTGTGTATGCATATAATTTGAATTGTCAGTAGACTATAAGCGTCACTGAACCATTAGTAGTGGGAAAACATAATTGCATATATTACAACTGTGATTTGAACCCATTTTATGCCTGAGTGTGTGTGTGTTAAAAGATCACTATCAGATAAAAAATATTAGTTTTTAATAAAGATTGTCCTATGAGATCAGTTTCGGGTTATGTGCTTAGCACTATTCATTCGGTTTGCTTTAGTGCCCATGTCCCGAAAAGCATGCAATTTGAAGTATAATCAAGATATGTACTTGACAACATCTGTCAAACATATACTAGTCCTTGGATCATATTGATACATCATCTTTACTGATTCCATTGAATTCATAATCCAGATAACAGTTGGATCAACGTACCTGAATCTTATGATTCCACATATATAAGCCAAGACATTGGATCATTCGATTCTGAATCTCATTGATTCTTATACAATCCAATTTGGATTATGCTATTCATGTGCTAAGTGATGTCTCCTCATTCTGGAAATTCGGATAATCTTTAGTAAAATCTTGTATGTCTTGAAGATAATGCATTTTACATTATATTGGCATACTAGTGGGGTACACGTTGTATTTCATACTTAAATGGTACCTTAACTCACAAGAAAGTGGGAATGAGATGCTTTAGTTTCAAATCTTATAACATTGACAATTTGAATTTGTGTGTCATAGCCTGATCCTATTTTCTTTGAATGTTTATCGTGTATCATAACATGCAATATGAAAGTCTTGAAAAAGATAGAGTGTGATAATCTTCAAAGATATTGATTTGATTGGTCAAGGCTTGAAAGAATGACATAGGATACCATTTGATGTTATACGGATTTTATATCCAAGATGTGTGATTGATTCATCATATATACTGATATGATCTTCTTACTCGTGATGTTCGACCAAAAAGATGTGATTTAGTATTTTACAGTTCAGTTTGTATAGAGAAAAACCAAAAATATTTTGTGTTTCTTGTGTTTGAAAAACCAAAAAGATTTTATTTTTCCAGCTTCCATGAAAAGTTTAGTTGGTTGTTCTCCTTTGCAAAAACTGAATATTGTAGACAGAAGTTGACAAGGGGTCCTTCTCCCAAGTTTTCTTCTAGATAGAAAGAGAGAGTGTGCAGATGAACAAGACGAAGACTACAATATGTTTAATGATGTTATTGAAGACGGATGACAATCTTCTGAAGCTGTTGTCAAGGGGGAGTCTGTTGGAGCATATTATGGTGACAACGAGCTTGAAGATTCTATGTCTTAGTCTTAGAGTCTTTGACTTGTAATTGATAGAATCATTTGCAACAGTTAAGGGGGAGTCTGTTAGAGCATGAATCTGTAACTGTAGCAAACATTCTGTATAAGTTCATAGAGAGGCGAACTTAACAACCTGAGAATCTGAGAGAGATTGTAATCAGTGTCTGATAAGGAAATACAACGAGAAAATTATTTACATTGTGTGATTGTTACTGTTTTGTTGATGCGTTTTTTGACAGGCACTCTGGATCGAGCTGAAGCTTTTGTTATTATCTATTTCAGTCTTGTATGCATTTAGTATTTGTTGTATTTTGTTTATCGAGTTGTATCATGTCTGTTTATGTCTTAACTTGTTATATTTTGATATTGTACTAAACAAATACCCAAGGATGTGTTCCTGCGTATTTGTCAAGTACAATGATCATGCGTACTTAGCAAGTACGCATGAAGGATGGTCATGCGTACCTGTCTAAGTACGCATGGACCAAGTCTATAAATAGCATAACTTTGTTTCATTTTAACACAGATGTATTGGCACACACAAGTACGCATAGATCAGCTTTGTATCAGTCCAGAAGTCATTCAATCTGTATCTGTACTTGTTTGAAACATTATGATATCAATAGACCGTGTATTTATTAGTACAACCTTGTGTTGATTGTCATACTTTCATTCATACATTGTTCCACCTAGTAACCGGCATTCCACACCTATTTACTTGGCTACGTTCTCACACGATATCGATCCGGCACACCTACCCAGAGGGACCTACAAGTGGTATCAGAGCCTATGCTCTTATTTTCGAGTGTTGTGAGTATGTTAGGAATAATTGTCATCCATATGTGTTTCTGTTTACATCTGCATTAGTGATTCTTGAGTCTTGTTTCATACACTTGTTCATCTTGAAAGAATGCCATATCCATCCTTGTGTTGTTCTTGTTTTGATTGTCACAATCATCATTCTCTGTTTTGTGTCATTAATCTGATCACTGATCCAAACTACATTGTTCATATCTTTGAACTTGGTAATATCACTTTTTGATCAAGACAAGTGGATACAATTGTCAAAAAGTGTCTTCCTGTTCCAAGCGTACTTGTCACAACTCATGCGTACTTATTGACATGCGCACTTATTATTCCTGCGTACTTAAAACTATGCGCACTTGTTAAATTCCTGGGTACTTGTGACCCTGTGTACTTGTGATCTTGTATACTTGTATTCTTTGTCAAAGTTTCTTGCATACCTGTCATCCTACATATCTTGTTATTCCTGTGTACTTAGTCTCTTGTGCGTATTTATCAAACCTGTGTACTTAGTTGTTTCATGCGTATTTGTTATACTGCACACTTATAAATACGCAAGACCCTTCTGTCTCATACGTACTTATAGTCAAATTCCTAAGTTTGAACTTCTGATTTCTGAGTCTTACACAATGGAAAATCTTCAAAATCTCAGTAGCCTGTTGAATTATGGCAACGAAATAGGCACTCCACATAAACCCCCAAAGTTAATAAATGTGAATGACTAGTCTAACTGGAAAGCTATATTTGAGGAATATGTTTCATACACAGATTCAAACATGTGGATACCTATTTTAGAAGGTTATAAACATCCAACCCATGGTGAAACCAAACCAATCTCTAGACTTGATGCTGAAGAAAAGAAAGCATATGATCTAGAAAAGAAGGCACATGGTTCTTTAACCATGGCACTAACCCGAGACATATTTCACAGTTTCAGAGGGTATGATTCCTCTAAAGACTTGTGGAAGACTTTGGAAAAAAGGTTTGAGAAAAGGGAATTGTTAAGAAAACAATATGAATGTTTTAGATATTTTGAACAAGAATCCATTGATGAACTTATCTCTAGATTCTATCATCTTCAGACTAAACTTAAGTCTTATGAATTAAAATATTCAGATGATGAACTAGTTGAAAAGTTTCTTGATGCATTACCACCAAAATTTGACATGTACACAACCCTTTTAAGAGAAAACTCTAAATTCTTTGAAATGACCATTGATGAGGTAATAGGTAAAATCCAAGCACAAGACATGAATTTATGAAAGAAAGAAACCACTAGCAGACCGTTAGTGCAAGAACCGTAAATGTACTTTGGAGCCTCTTCCACATCAAAAACCACAGGACCGTGTATTTCTTTGTTCTCAGGGAATCCTATACAAGAAGAAGGTAATAGCTGCAATAGTCATACCTGTTTTGCTGCTACAAGTTCAAATTCACACCAACCAAGAAGTCCAACATCTACACCGACACTTGCTTTTGCAAAGATTGTAGAAGATCATGTAGCATTTTATTCATCATGCATGTTGGCATATGAAAACTTCATTGGTGGAAAACTAACTGATGCAGAAACAATTGAAAAAGATTTCAATCAGGTGGATCCAGATGAGATGGAAGATATGGATATTCAGTGGAATATGGCCATGATCTGGAGAAGGGCTAAACGATTTCTGAATTGAACTGACAGAAAGTTTATTGGTGGGCATTCTAATGCTAAAATTGGTTTTGATAAATCAAAGGCTAAGTGTTACAAATGCCTGAATTTTGGACACTTTGCACGAGAGTGTCAGAAAGACAAGGCACCAGCCTCTGGTTTCACTCAACCAAGTTCAGGAAGCAACCAGATTTAAAAAAACAGAGCTTCGGCAACAACCGCAATCAAAATCAAGGAACTTCATCTAATGCACTGGTAGCTCAACAAGACGATAGTTACGACTGAGGAGTTCATCTTGAAGATGCCATTGTTGCACACACTCAGATGGGTTTGATGGTAGAAATCATAGAGATGATCATAGCTGAAGAGAGGGAAACAGTTGCTGCTGCAGAGCAACAGGGTTAAGCATTTGCTTTGTTGGCTATTAGAGAAGCATCCAGTTCATCAACTGGATTAGATTCTAATTCTTTTATTGTTATTCCCTGTAATAATTGTTTAAAACTAAAAAGGTGAAAATGATAAAATTCAGGATCAACTCGAACCTCTACGTAGTGTAGCTCTAAACTATAAAGAAAATGAAAAACATTTTAAATAATCTATTGAAAATCTTAGAAAAGACAAACATGATTTTTCAATGAAAATAAGTGAACAACAATTTCATTTAGATGTTGCCTACAAAGAGTTAGAGAAAAAGAATGTCGAAATAGCCAAACATCAGAATGAAATTCTGAAGTTAAGTGGAAAAATTGAGAAATTGAGAAATTCTCGTTTTGTGGTGGAACACTATGAATCGGTTGTACGACAAGTAAATGGCATAGGTTTAGGTACTAATGCCATTCCACCACCACTTAACGGGACATTTGTCAATGGGTCAGTCGACATTGATCTATCTTTTCTTGATGAATCTTCAAGTAAAGATAACACATCTTCAGACGAAGAGTTTTATTCTGATGAATGTTCAGAAAACAACAAAGTTGATGGTGTTGTTTCGGAATAAATGTTTAATGAACCTAAAATCAACAAAAACATTGTCAACAATCGGGACAATTGTATTTTAACTGAACCTGATGTAATTGAATCAAATGATAAATTGAAAAAGATGCTTTATGGAGATTTCAAAATCATTAAGCAAGCAAAAAAGGAGACATTTGCTAACAAACTCGGAAAGAATTTTCAAGAAAACATTAATAAGCACTACACTCCTAAAATTCAATTAACATCTGGTAAAACTTCACCTGTGGTTCATCAAACTAATTCTAACACTGGTCAGAATAAACCTTCTACATCCAAAACAAGTGAGCCTTACAGGAGACCTTTCAAAGAAAGAAGGATTTGTTTTCATTGTGGAACGTTTGGACATATTCTGATGAATTGTCCTTATAAGAATCAAGAGAAACGGCCCGTTGTTCCAAACTAGGCCGTATCCTTGAATACTCCACCAAGAAAACAATTCAAAACTCATGTTTCAAAAACACATGTCCAGTATATGGTTAAGTCCAAGCCATGTATGAGAAAAGGAACAAAGGGCCTATGGTTCCGTGTGTATCTACCCTTGGTAGTACACGATCTTATGAGGTGAAATTGTCTAGACCTCAGATGAGGAGACGGAATAAAAGTTTGAGAAAACTAGGACAACGGTTAACGGGTAATCAACTAAGCAAAACCTTTTTCCAAAGTAACATTAGAAAACATGTTGTTCAATAAAAGCAAGTTTGGAGAAAGAAACTAGATGGTTCTCAAGCTTCTAATTCGGACTCACCAAAGGAGTCACCCATTTTTGATCACCATTACCGTGAGTTAATTGAAGTTGTGTACTTTGAGAAAAACGGACGACCCAAGACCTCAATGGCTTGGGTCTCCAAACCTAACTAATCCTTGTGATATGTGCAGGGACAACCAAGGGGATCTATTTCTAATCATTGGTATGTTGATAGTGGTTATTCCCGGCACATGACAGGCAACATGGCCCTAATATAGGACGTTAAACCATTCAGAGGTGGGTATGTGGCCTTCTATAGGACGTTAAACCATTCAAAGGTGGAAGTATAACACGTCAAGGCGTGGTTACTAATGGTTGTATCAGTTTTGACAATGTTAACTACTGTGAGCAGTTAAAGCACAACTTGTTAAGTGTTTCTCAGATGTGTGACAAAGAGTATTTGGTGATGTTCAACAAATATGAATGTCTAGTTCTCAAGCCTGGTTTCGTGATTTCAGAAGAATGGATTTTGATGCGTGCACCAAGAACAAACGATACTTATCAGAGAGATATGAGCGTGGCAACCACCACTTCCTCATTTGCAACTTGTTTAATTTCTAAAGCAACTGAAATTGACTCAATCTTATGGAAAAGGAAACTCGGACACATGTTATATAGAAAAATGAATCATCTTGTCCGAAACGGCTTGGTAACCGGGGTTCCTAAATTGAGATTTTCCATTGTAGATGACTGTATGTCTTTAAAAAAGGCAAACAACAATGGAAATCTCACAAGCCAAAGACTCAAAAGTCTATTGATACCCCTTTAGAACTCGTACATATGGATTTGTTTAGGCCCATAGGTATCAAGAGTATTGGTGGAAAGTCATACTGTTTGGTTGTTACTGATGATTACTCACGTTTTTCTTAGGTACTAAAGATGAGACTGCTGAAATTATTCAATATTTGATTAGAAATCTAGAATCCTTATGCAAACTAAAGGTCAGAAAAATAAGGAGTGACAATGGCACCGAGTTTAAAAATAATTTGATGGCTATTTTCTATCTCAAGAAAGGTATTTATCAAGAATTCAGTGCACCGTATACTCCTCAGCAGAATGGAGTTGCAGAACGGAAGAACAGAACTCTAATTGATACTGCACGAACAAAGTTGTCAGATGCCAAGCTTCCAATCACTTTTTGGGCAGAAGCTATTAATACAGCTTGTCACGTGTTGAATAGAGTTCTGGTGGTGAAAAGACACAACAAAACAAGCTATGAACTAATCAATAATCGACCTCCTAAGCTTGACTACCTAATTCCTTTTGGTAGTCCATGTTCTCTATTGTTACAACACAAAGATCGAAAGTCGTAGTTTCATGCTAAATTAGTAGAAGGCATCTGCTTAGGATATGTTGGCAATTCACCTTGCAAAAGAGTGTACAATACTGAAAGTCGTACTATCGAAGAATGGTTCGAAGTGGATTACAGTAAATACAACAGTCCACCAGAACCTGCAGGACCAGCTTGGGGTTTTGATTATGATAATATTTTCAAGTCATTCAATCTTGGTGATTTATCTGCTGAAGATGCTGCAAATTTGTACCAGTACTTTAGTGGCGGCGACAACTCAAATTTCTCAACAAGAACAGCGGTACCTATTCCAAGCCCCAGTTCCGATGTTGCATCTGCATCTGGAACACATGAAAGTGACACTGAAGAAGATACTCATAATAAAGAAGACGGAGCTCAAGTCAGAAATGAAGTTCTAGTTGATCCTATCAACAATGAATCGTCTTTAGGTTTAAATGATATGGGGGAGCTAAGCACGAATCTTGAAACAAATATTCAAGAAACCATTGTACTAGAGACAAGAATTCATAGGAATCATCCAATTGACAATATCATTGGTTATCCTAATGTCTGTGTTCAAACTCATCACAGAACTGTAAATGAAAACACCAGTCTTTATGCTGAAATTCATAACACAGGTATCATGGAAACATGTTTAAAGGCTGCTTTCGTATCCCAAATAGAGCCTAAGAATATCAAAGAGGCTCTAGCTGACAATTGTTGGATTGAGGCCATGCAAGACGAACTGTCTCAACTCAGAAAACTACATGTTTGGGATCTAGTTGATTTACCAAGAGGTGTACATCCAATTGGAACCAGACGGGTGTTCAAATGTAAATTGATGATCGACACATTGTGGTGAAAAATAAAGCAAGATTGGTTGTTCAAGGGTTTTACTAACAAGAAGGCCTGGATTACACAGAAGTATATGCACCGGTTGCTAGACTTGAAGCCATCCGATTGTTTATGGCTTATGCCTCTTTTGTCGGCTTCAAGGTCTTTGAACTAGATGTAAAGAGTGCCTCTCTGTATGGTAAGGTGCATGAAGAAGTCTATGTCACTCAACCACCTGGTTTTGAAGACCCGTTATATCCTGATAAAGTGTACAAGCTTGACAAAGCACTTTATAGTCTTCATCAAGCACCAAGAGCGTGGTATGAGACTATGTCAAAGCATTTATTGTCCAACGGTTTCGATCGAGGGCAAATTGATTCGACTCTTTTCATACGGAAAGCAGGAGGTGATATTCTACTTGTACAAGTATACGTTGATGATATCATTTTTGGGTCTACCAATGAAGGGATGTGTAAGGAATTTGAGCAGGTGATTAAGTCCAAGTTTGAAATGAGCAACATGGGTGAGATGTCCTTTTTCTTAGGTCTGCAAGTCAATCAAAGGGAAGATGGCATTTATCTGCATCAAACTAAGTATGTAGAAGACATTTTATCCAAATACAAAATGAATGATTGTACATCTTATGGAACACCTATCCCAGTCAATCACGGTTTACATCCTGATAAAGATGGAAAGGATGTGGATTGTAGAATATACCATGGAATGATTGGATCTCTTATGTATCTCACAGCTTCAAGCCCCGACATTATGTTTGCCGTCTGCTTGTGTTCAAGGTTTCAATCACAACCGAAGGAATCACATATGATCGCTGTAAAGAGAATATTCAGATACCTGAAAGGAAATCCCCGGTTAGGTCCATGGTACTCCAAGCAGCAGTCGTTTGATTTCAAAGCCTACACTGATTCTGATTATGGCGGTTGTAATCTCGATAGAAAATCAACATCAGGTGGATGTCAATTCCTAGGAGACAGGCTGGTTTCCTGGCAATGTAAGAAGCAGTCAACAATTTCTATCTCAACATGTGAAGCAGAGTACATTGCTGTTGCAAGCTGCTGCTCTCAGATCTTATGGATTCAACAGCAATTGAGAGACTACGGCTTTAACTACACTGACACTCCTATGTTTATTGACAACACAATCACCATGTCCATCACAAAAAACCCGATGAAACATTCCAAAACTAAGCATATTGAAATTCGTCACCATTTTATCCGTGATTGTGCTGAAAAGCATTTAATTGAACTTGTAAAAGTTCACACACATGATAATTTTGCTGATCTTTTCACCAAAGCTTTTGGTCGTACTCATTTTGAACATCTTGTCAACATGATAGGAATGTTCAATCCTGAATGATAAACGTTTTCAACCCAAACTTATTTCTTGGAAGTTACATTTATTTTATTTTAATTTTAATTTGCTTTCTGTTAAATTTTTAAGAAAAATCCAAACAAAATATAAAACTTTCAAAATCTTAATGTCATTTAAAATTAGAGGAAATGAGTGCACATCAGTTAGTGATCTAAATTTCTTAGAGTGCATAACTTGGGAGATGATTGCACTTTGATATACTTCAAATATTCTTTGTGTAATTGTCAGTAAACTAGAAGCATTCATTAAATCTTTAGTATTGTGAAAACTTAAATATCTTTTCTACAATTGTGATTTGAACCCATGTTATGAGGTGTGTGTGTATAAGATTAACAAAAAGATCATTATCAGAAATAGAATGTAAGATTTTGGCTAGTATTATCCTTTGAGACCAGTTTCAGGTGATGTCTTTAGCACAACTTTATGCTCACTTCACTGCCCATACTCACAAGTATGCAATGGGAAGCTGAGTTAAGATATGTCTTGATAACAACCGTCAAGCATATATTCGCCCTTGGATCACATATGTTCCATTGAAGACATCCAGATAATAGTTGGATCCCGCTACCCAGAATCTTCGGATTCCATATATATTCGCCTGAATCATCACAAATACTCACAAGCCAAGACAAATGAATCAATTGATTCTTGATAATTCTTATGGATTCAATTTGATTTCTATGTGCTAAACGATATTACCTCAACCTGGTGATGTTGATAATCCTTGGAAAAATCTTAGATGTCTTAAGATAATTCATTTACTTTTTTGTCTACATAGCCATGGGGTACACATTGTAGAATTCTAAATGGTACCATAAATCACATGAATTTGGTCCAAGAAGGCTTATAGTTTCAAATATTGACAATTTATATTTTAAAGTCTGTTTTTCAAATAAGTATGTCATAATATGATCCCAAATTCTTTGAAAGTTTACCAATATCACTCTTGCTACCTGTTAGTCTGATATGATCCTCTACTGATGACTTGACCAAAAAGACGTTCACTATAAGTGTTTCATAACTCTTTATTGTGTTTATTCACCTAGAAAAACAACAAAAAAGATTTTCGATGTGTTTTTGAACTTTATGAAAACTAAGTGCGCATGACTTAACTCATGCGTACTTGTTAAGTACGCATGAAGTAATTCATGCACACTTAATCAAGTACGCACGACCTGAAACGTGGGGTATATAAAACGACACTTAAGCATTTACTCCTCATTCAAACACCCGCTCTCATAGTAATGCCCTGATCATTTTCGCTCAAAAATTTCTGTATTACCAAACATATTTCTCATCACATATTCAGTTACTACTTCACTCAACGATCATTTGGTGAGAATCTAGACCAATTTCAACCGTTAAATCTATCAAAATTGAGTGATTTAAGTGTTCTTGAGACAACGGTTCTTGATACTCAAATTTTGAAATGAAAATGTGTTTGCATGTTTAATTGAGTATCAAAACAAGTTTCTAATCATCATCCACTGACGTTTAACACAAATTTTATAACTTAAACCCACAAATTTTGGATTTTTGATCCTAAGTTTGGACCTAAGTAGCGTCGAACCCTGTTTGGTCCATTTGCGACTTGTACTGATAGACATCAAAGCCAAAAATGCTCCCATTTAGCTTCAACCAGTTTCGACCCATTTGGAACAGGATTTACGACGTTTGAACATATGGATTACGTTTTTAGACTTGATCATTTTCAAACTTTCACTGAGCTCATGCGTACTTAGCAAGTACGCATGGGGAATTCTGTTCATGCGTACTTGCTAAGTACGCATGACAGACTTTAGCAAATGTGCACTTGCCTAAGTACGCATGAGCAGCAGAAGTGAAATTTTTTCTAAGTCTAAAACAAGTTCATTCTCTTTGTTTTATACTGATATTCTGTTATAATCTTGTTTTATTTTGTTTTGCAGATATGGCTAGACGCGCGTTCACTCCAGACTTCAATCTATTAGCACTAATAGACCCGGAATGGCGAGGTGCAGCTTTTAACTATCAGGAGATAGTCACATTCCTGAATCGATCAAAGATTTCATATGCTATCTCGGACGACCCAGTAGTATCACGACCATACTTGGAACAATTTTGGGATACCGCTGATTTGGATTGCAGACAAACTCCTAATGTGATTACTACTACCGTTGCTAATCATCGGATTGCAATCTTAGAGGATACTATAAGACAAGTATTGCAGTTTCATGATAGAGCCACCGATCCAGTCCAATATCCGGAATACATGATAGATGGATGTTAGCGACAGAGAATGGGGTATGTTGGGCGAAGAGATTATCCATCGTACAAGAAAATGTGGCTTCTAGATCAACGAAGGTATCTCGCACATGTTATGATCATGTGCATATCAGCACGTAAAGCAAGAAAGGATGCTATGGGACACGACTTAGCATCAGCTATGGTTGGATTGTCGCTGAACAAGGGTTACAATTTTTCACGCTATGTCTACAAAGAAATCCTTGATCAGATAAATGCTGCTCCTAGATACAGATTCCTCCTGTACCCACACTTCATTCAGCTGCTAATTAATCATTTCCTGCCAAACCTACCTCAAATAGGTCAGCAGCTACAAGTCAAACAAATAGTAAAGAGGGTGTTTGTGCAGTTCCTTACTGTTGGTACTGATGAGCCACTACCCATGTACACACTTTTATTTGGTCACTTGATTAATGAAGCCTACGTTGCACCACAAGGAGAAAGGTGGTACCATCCTGACAGTGAACCTGAGTTAAGTGAACACTCAGATAAAGGGGAGGAAGGTGATGATGATGGTGAAGATAGTGACGGTGATGATGATGATAGTGATGAAGGTGATGATGATGATAGTGATGAAGGTGATGATGATGAAGGTAATGAGGATGAGGATGATGGTGGTTCTGGCTATGCTCAAAAGTAAGATACCAGTGAATCAGAACGAACTGTAACTGATTCATCTGATTCTGAACCCACACCAGACCAAAGGCATCCGAGAAAGAATATTCAGTAATCACTTCTCGAGTCATCGTCTAGGCGAAGATGAAGAGAGAGTTCATACTCAGACTTTCAACTTGAAAGTTCAGACACAGACCAAGAGGCACTTCATGTGACTGAACGAAGAAATAAGACCAAGCATGATCGCCCGTGGCAAGAAGTAATGGATGCAATAAATGGCAGGGTACGTGCACAACAAGCTACCGATCAAGAAACACAAGCTCCCGCTCAATAAACACAGTTGTATAGCCGACGAAGATGAAGAACGATAACACCGGTTGTTGTTCCAACAAGTGGAGAACCTTATCCTGTAGTCGTCTCTCTTCTGACTACAACAATTCATCTCCCAACTTCAACAATACTTCCCATTTTGACTGAGTCAGTCCTTGTTTCCACAACCATAGCACCCACAGTTCTCCAAAAAAAAAACCTTACCATTCACTGTCACTGCTGGTACTCTACCACACACTCATTTGAGTTTGGAGACATGGGACATCACTTTGACCTATCAGAACTGTTCGCCGATACTATTCATGAGACTGGAGAACCTTCTACAGCCAGGGAAGTTGATCCTACAGATCAAAGGATTGCAATCTTAGAGTCACAAGTAGCTTCCCAACATACTCAAGTCAATTTACTTGTTGACTCTAACACCAAATTGACCCATCAATGGCAAGCGATGGAGGAACAAATGATGTCATTCTTTGAGCTTCAAAAGATGCAATTCAATCTTAATGAGTCATTCTTAACCGCCCATACAACTATGGAGAACCCAATGTTGATACAAAGGGGTGAATATCAGGTGTTGGTAGACTTGGTGGCTAAGTTGACAAAGCAGCTTGAGTCTTAGGGGGAGACAAGCAAGAAAGTTCAAGAAGAAACTTACCACCATGTCGATCTAACGAAAGATAAGGATCAAGATGATGATCCCAATGTTGGACCTTCAGGTGCGGGTGGTGGTGAGACCCAAGCTGTCTTGCCAACACAAGCCACCTATGGCTCAGGGGGAGTCCACCCAACAATGAATTCACACATGCTGAGGTGTTAGAAGAAGTAGCTACAAGTCCTGACTTAAACAATGAAATCATGATAGGGGCTTTAGCAGAACTTGAAGAAGGATAAAGAGACAGCGGTGATGATTGGGATGAATGCGGGAACGATGTTATTGTGGAATTCCCAAAAGGAGATGGAGAAGGTATTTATGAGTTAGAGGATGGTGAAATTTTTGAAGCCCCGACTATTAAGGAACAAACTAAACAGACTATTCAGGTTGAGGATGTCAACGAATCTTCAGCCAAAGTTCTTGAAACTAACAGAGAAGCGGGTACTAGTGGTACTTGCTCGAGGAAGATTCATCGGGAATGGTTAATCAAGGAAGCCGAAGTTCCATGGTACAAACCATAGTACACAGACCAACATGGTGCTGCAGGGATGATCTTGTTGGTGCGTTTTGAAGACGACAAAAGATTATTTGCTATTAAAAGACCAGGGGCGTTCAATCCTTAAAGCCAATAACAGAAGCATTTAATTCCTTACCTAAATACGACCTGGTCAATCTTGCACATCGTGAATTATGTAGTAACACATCGAATGGATTGGCTAGAGGTTTGTGGGGCACTTTGCAGAGAGAGGGGAGATCCGGGAATTTTGAAATCTTTCGGCCTCAAGTTCTGAGGCGAGTCAAGGACAAAACAGTGATGAATCCGTTGACACGCAAGTTCTTAAAAAGAATCATCTATGAACTGGTTCTATGTGAAACCAGGATACCTTTGAGAAGAATACCTCAAGACATCCTGGGAAACATGTGGTACTGGTACATAGATCTAGTAACTGGAGAGGTTGTTATGATCGAAATGGATAGCTTGAAGGAGATCATTAGGGTGTTTGATGAAATTGTTTTCGTCAATTTTTCAGCAAAAGATTTGGAGGTCCTCGTCAACAAAAACTGCTTGCATACAGACGAGTGGATGAAGCTGCTGGCCACAAAATATGATAAGTTACTGAAGTTTTATCTTGGATACAAGTCCAAGGTCAGCGGTGGTAGTCAATCAGGTAGCTCATGAATACTGAAGACATCCAGAGATGCTGTCAAGGGGGAGTCTGTTGATGCATGTTTTGTGACAGGCACTCTGGATCGAGCTGAAGCTTTTGTTATTATCTATTTCAGTCTAGTATTTGTTGTATTTTGTTTATCGAGTTGTATCATGCCTAAACTTGTTATATTTTGAACTCTTTGGTATAAATAGTCTTGTCTTTTGTATTTCAATTTGAAGTAACTATTCTCATTTTGTATTGTTTGATTCCAAATCTATCAGAGAGATTTTCTATGTGTTTTGTTGTTATTCTGTGATTTACATTGCGGGTATAATGAAGATTATCAACATGTTTAAATGCATCTTGTGTGATTGACTATATCCTTCTTGTTCATATTTGATTCGATCGTTTTGGTGTGACTTTGATTTCTGAATTGATTCCGCCAATTCAGAGAGTGATTGAAGACTTTATCCTTGAATATCAGCAGATCGTTGGGAATCACAAGTGGTATCAGAGCTATTGGTTAAAAGCTCTTGGTATTCAAGAAGAATTTTAGTCAAAAATTGATCGATTTGGAGTAATTTGGGTGCCATTGTTGTTGATTTGAAGCTAATATTGATGGAGATGAAGTTTGCATGAAGTTTGGAGGCTTGATTTTTGATTCGGATCATCATAGAAAGTTTGTGGTCAATTCAAGTGTTCTTCTGTTGAATTGCCCGAAAAGTCTTGTTGAAGAAGTCGAATTCATTTTTCGACTGAAAAGCGTATATTTTTCGATCGAAAAGTAGTGCCAAAAGTATTAGGATAAATTTCGTCTGTTCAAAATATTCTGACTTTTTGACAGAAAAGTTCAACAACACCTTGCATGTTTTTCGGGGCATGGGCAGTGAAGTGAACTGAAAGAGATTATGCTAAAGATATAATTCAATATTGGTCTCATGAAATTCTTAAAACTATATATTCTATATCTGATAATGATCTTTTACACACACACTCAGACATATAATGGATTCAAATCACAGATGTAATCATATCATATTTAAATTTTCACCTACTATTGGTTTAAAAACGCTTCTAGTCTATTGACAATTTAATTTTCAAACTCATATTCAACTAAAATATGTTATCAAGCTTAGAGCATTCAAAAACACTATCATTTCTTATTTATGCAAACTTTGAAATTTAGAAAAAATCAAATTATTTAAACTTTCATATATCAAAGGTCTACTAAGGTCATGTGTAATGAACTATTCACTGATGTACTATCATTTCTTCTATAACTTCAAATGATATCAATTTTATATTTTTCATTTTGTTTTGAATTTTTATAAATAACAAATTTTGACTGAAATGTAAAATGCAGAAATGTAATAAAGCAATAAAAGAAATTGAAAACAAAATCTCTCATGAAAATTGCTTTGAAAAACTTTTATTCGGGATTGATCATATCAATCATTTTGATCAGAAATTCAAACCTGGTATGATCAAATGCTTTGGTAAAAAGATCAGCAAAATTATCATCGGTATGTACCTTTACCAGCTCAATCAACTTCTTATCTGCACAATCACGAATAAAATGATATCTAATTTCAATGTGATTTGTTTTACTGTGCTTAACAGGATTATTTGTAATAGACATTGTAGCATTATTATCAATAAACATCGGGGTTCCTGTAAAATTCAAACCGTAGTCTCTTAATTGCTATTGTATCCACAAGATTTGTGAACAACAACTTGCAGCAGCAATGTATTCTGCTTCGCATGTGGAAATGGAGACTGTAGTCTGCTTTTTTGCATTGCCAGGAAACTAGACGATTACTCAAGAACTGGCAACCACCTGTAGTAGATTTCTTTTCCAAACAACAACCACAAAAATCAGAATCAGTGTAAGCATTTAATTCAAAGTTAGAACCATGAGGAAACCATAGTCCCAATCTTTGTTTTCCTTTTAGATAACGAAAGATTCTCTCTACTGCAATCAAATGAGATTCTTTTGGTTTTGCTTGGAACCTGGAACAAATACACACAGCGAACATTATATCTGGCATTGAAGCGGTTAAGTACATGAGAGATCCAATCATTGCACGGTAGAGTCGGCAATCAACTTCTTTTCCATCGGGGTCAGAATTCAATTTATGATTGACCGGAATCGGAGTATCATATGGGGTACAGTCCTCCATCTTGAATCGGCTCAAGATGTCCTTTACATACTTGGACTTATGAATAAAGAAACCATCTTCCTTCTGATTAACTTGAAGACCTGGGAAAAATGATAACTCTCCCATAGCTGACATCTCAAACTTTGATTTCATAATACTCTCAAACTCTTTGCATAATTATTCATTTGTAGAGCCAAAAATAATACCGTCTACATATATCTGTACCAATAGGTATTCTCCCCCTGCTTTCTTAATGAATAAAGTAGAGTCAATATGGCCATGAACAAAATCATTCGCCAGAAGATGTGTAGACAACGTTTCATACCACGCTCGAGGAGCTTGATGAAGACCACAGAGAGCTTTATCAAGCTTGAAATCTTTAGACGGATTAATTGGATCTTCAAAAACCGGCGGCTGACACACATAAACTTCCTCCTTGACTTTACCATATAAGAAAGCACTTTTTACATCTAATTGAAACACCTTAAAACCTTTATATGAAGCAAAAGCAAGAAACAACCTTATAGCTTCAAGCCTAGCAACAGGCGCATAAACCTCGGTGTAATCAATTCCTTCATGTTGATTGAAACCTTGTACAACTAATCTTGCCTTATTTCGCACCACAACACCTTGATCGTCTTTCTTGCATTTAAACACCCACTTTGTACCAATTGGATATACACCCTTTGGAAGAGCTACAAGATTCCAAACTTTAAGTTTGTCAAACTGAGCAAGTTTTTCCTGCATGGCCTCTATCCAATTGTTATCTCTCAACGCAATTTCGACATTCTTTGGTTCGACCTGAGAAATAAAACATGAATGTGAGCATCGTGCAGTTTCAACTAAAGTCCTGTTCTTTCGTTCAGCAACCCCATTTTGTTGAGGTACATATGGCGCACTGAATTCACAATGAATTCCCTTTTAAAGACAGAATAACCCCATTTTGCTATTCTTAAATTCACTGCCATTGTCACTCCTAATTCTTCTGACTTTCTGTTTTAATAAACTCTCTAAACCCAGGATTAAGAATTGTACCAACTCTGTGGTTTCGGCTTTAGAAGTAAGAAACTTTACCCAAGAAAATCTAGAGTAATCATCTGTTACCACCAGACAGAAAGATTTACCACCAATGCTCCTGATACTAATTGGTCCAAACAAATCCATATGCAGTAGCTCTAAAGGAGTTACAATAGAATTCTTTGTCTTAGATTTGTGGGACTTATTGTGTTGTTTCCCCTTCTTGCAAGGAATACAGTCATCAGGAACTAAAAATTTCATTTTGGAACACCAAAAACCAGATCATTCTTCACAAGATAATTCATTTTTCGATAATTGATGTGAGCAAGTTTCCTATGCCACAAAATAGAATCTGACTCAGACGCCTTGGAGAGTAAACAAGTAGGAATTGAATCCGTAGTAGTAGTAGCAACATTCATGTCTAGGATATACGTGTCATTTCTCCTTGGAGCCTTCATTAGAATCCATTCGTCAGGAATCACAAAGCCCAGTTTCAAGATATAACACTCAGAATTATTGAAATGAAATGAAAATTTCTTATCACACACTTGAGATACACTTAAAAGATTATGTTCAAGTTGCTCCACATAGTTTACTTTCTCAAATTTGACTTTTTCATTCTTTAAAGTACCCTGACCAGTTATGTAGCCGCCTTTATTTCCAGCAAAAGCGACATAACCACCATCAATATTAATCACATCTTCCAACAAGCGAATATTCCCTGTCATATGTCGAGAACAACCACTATCCACATACCACATATTGTTGATAGTCCTCCTTGGTTGTCCCTACATAAACAAAGAAAATTAGTTAGAAATTGGAACCCAAGCCATTGTGGTCTTGGGTCGTCCAGATGGATCAAAATAAACAACTTCAAGTAACTCACAATCAACATTATCATCAACCTTTGGAACATAAGATTTATGATTAGACCTTTTCAAAGACGAAAAATTATGATTATTTTGAAAAACGGTATTAGATTTATGATTATCAGATTCAGGTGTTTGCAAAAATTTCTTTAGTTTTCTGTTACGTCTTCTTCGTTGTGGTCTAGAAAGTTTGACCTCAGGTTGAGACTTTTTTTGAATTCCAACAGGTGGAATCTCAAACTACTTTTGAAAAACAACAGGTTTAAAAATACGCTTATCATGTTGCTTAAATACCGAAGATTTAGCAAATGATTGACAAGGAATATTCTTTTCAACACTACACTTAGACTTTCCCCCAGTTTGTCTTTTCAGAATCGCCACTGCTTGTTTTTGTGAGGGATCACACTTTAATTTACCTTGATTCTTATAAGGACAGTGAATCAGAACATGACCAGCCTCATTACAATGGAAACAAACTCTTCTATCATGATGATTTCTAATATAAGGAGTTTTTCTTGAATTTGATGACCCGTCTGATGAACAAGCTTCAGAAGATTTTTCTGTACAGTAGACTGGCTTCATTAGAACAAAAACTTGTTTAGTCACTGATGTTCTAAACGTAGTTATTAAATTATTAACTAAATTAACCTATTCTAGAAACTAAGTTATACTCTAGACTCTCTAAAACTCGACTAAACTACTAACCGGCAAGTGAACCGATCGACTCTAGTACAACTAAATAAGTCCGGAAATCGAACCCACGAAACTCTATTTATTACGTAAATTAGACTCACTTAAACAGACTGACTGACACGACTAATTGTTTTTATATTTTTTTTTGGGGGGGGGGGGGGTTTGTCTAAAATCCTAAGAGAAAGGCGATTAAATTACTATCAATTAACTAAATTACCTAAGACATGAAGGTGATGTTGGGTTTTACTTCAGATGACGATGGGTAACTACCTAGACTGGAATCCTGGGATACTTCAAGTTATACTTTTAACGGATGCAAGTTAATAAGGAACCGGGATCATAAATTTCTAACCTCTTGAGACACCGAATAGGACTCCCGACCCTTTTCGGGAAGACGCCTAAGGAACTCTGAAGGCTGCTGAAAACACCGGTTGATCTAGACTTCCTCTCGGTTATCTAAATGTTTATGTAAAGTACCCTAATATGATCTACTCCCTCTCGGGTTGTAAACCTAGGATGACTTGGGTTCTTGATTCGACTCGATAGACAAATATTAGTAAGGCAACTACGACAGACTTCTCTCAAAGACCACCCTAGCAATTTACCAATTTAGACCTATCAATAATCTCGCACCTCTCGGCTATTAAGATTAGTATAACACCTAGACTTATTCAATTATCAAATATAGCTTCTAAGGTATTTTGGCCAATTAACCCAACAAATCACAACGCAAGTTAATGATCTAGCATGACCCTATTACGCGAAATACATTCACCAAAGATCATACGAAGCAATATATAACAATTAGAATAATTCTAAGCATGCATATTCAACGAATCAATAATCAAGTTTGCTACTTCATCATGAAATCCAAAATTAACAAGCATCCAATATAAAAATCACAACTTTAGCATCCCATTCATCATAGTCTAGGTAGTTTATCTAATTTAGCTACTCATCATTATCCAAATCAAAGACGCAATTTCAACAAAGTGGAAAGACATGGTAAAAATTAAGAAAACAAAGAATTGATAAACCCGGATAGCTAAATCACGAGCTTGATCGATCCTAGGACTCCAACCTTCAACCGTTTCTCCTTCTTGCTTGAAATTGCTCCAAAATCTCTCCAAAATTCGTCCTAGATTCTTCAAAATCGGCTAGGGTTTCTTAAGAATATGATTGATATGTATTTATACCCCAATCCAGCATCAACCCACCTGAAAGTCGAAACATTCTGTGGAAAATAGGCTTTCGCCACCCGCGGAGCCCATTGGCTTCCATTCTTGCAGGTGGCGAGGAGTTAATAACTGGATGTTGTGATACAACTCCCTCGCGGTCCGCGAGGGACAACTCCTGACCTTCTCGCGGGTGGCGAGAAGGTGTTTCTTCTCGAATTTCCTGCTTTTAATTGTCTTTGACCTCCCGCTCTCTTCCGGTACTCGGTTTTGCATATTTTTGACTCGTTTTCTGCCCATTTCAGCAACAACTATCACTCGAGACCTGGTAAACACAAATGGATCAGCAGTAACAAATTCTAACTAAAAACTAAAAGAAAACTAAACAAAACCACTCAAACTAAACACGATAAATGGGTGTATTTTGCAATACATCAAATATCCCCACACTTACTCTTTTTTCGTCCCTGAAAAGAATTATGTATACGTAATCATAGTCAGGTAGAAACTTGGTTCTCAAAAACTCAGTTATTTTAATTAAAGCTTAGTGACGTGTTAGCTGCGATTGCAAATATATTATCCTCTTAAACCGAAATCCGGTATCCAAGTTCCTTATCATGTTTATTTAATTTAAGTTCAATCAGATTATCTAGGGTCTCACGCATCGGAAGCTATAGTTTCATCTAACCCCACCTCAAGCTTATGGAACAAAAGGAACAACCAATTGATTATTTGCTAACCGTCTTATGCTTTAAAAAACAAAAGAATTAACATCAAAATAATATTCATACCTAACCCAGAGGTTGTTTCAATCAGAGTCACCATCCCCAAGAGCGACAACGTGAGCGTCGGTAATCATATCATTTTATTTTAACTTATCCTAGCGGGAATTTCAATCAAAGTCACCATCCCGAAGAGTAATTCCATAGACATCGTTATTTTATATGCTCTTTTATTCTATATATATATATATATATATTTTCTTTTTCGATAGAAATTCTAAGATTTTTAAAACTTATAACGACATTCCTTATACTATTTGTGGCGGTATCGACTTCCCTACTTCTCCTAGATGATAACCCACAAATATCCCAACATTAGATATATTTAAGCTCAAAGGAAACTTCTCAACTGGTCGGGCCTACCCACATATCCCTAACTAGACACGCTTTTACTTTATTTATAATCTCATATTCAAAAAACAAGTAAAAACCCGACTTTACTATCATTTTCCGTGCTTGTAATTGCAAACTTCTAAAACAGAGACATTTTCCAATTATATATATATATATATATATATTTTATCAATGAAAAATTAAATGTCCCATCCCCACACTTAAATGTTGCATTGTCCCTAATGCAGGAACGGAAAGAAATGAAAATACAAGATATACAACTGGAAAAGACTTAGCTGGTAATAAAGCAAGACTGTCAACGTGCCAGTCAATTTCCACTAGTGCCCTCCATACCGAACGTGCCCATCCAACAATCCTCATTTATCACACACGAACGGAAGCGGCAACATCACAACAACCTAAACATAATCAAAATACTCGCAGAGAAAACCATTCAGTTTGTTCAAGCCAAACACAAACCAACCAAACCAACCCACCCAATGTATCAATGTATTAAAACATCACAAACCATAGAAACTGAAAACATCATAAACGAAAAATAAATAGAAAGGACACGATAACAGCTGCATAATCCCCACACTATTCTTCGTCCTCTTCACTCCCAGCCTAAAAAATCGGAAACTCTGGTGGTGAGCGGTCAGCACCATACTGACCTGAGCTGCCCAGTTGTCCATAAGAATTCATACTGACCATAACCACCGTACTGCTGACCACTCAACCCCTGAGGCGCGAAAAAACTCGGGACATTCATATTCATGTTTCCCATCATATACCTCAATACCTCCTCCTGACGTTGCTGCCCAGTAGAAAGCAGCGTCCTGATCTCATTATGGCCAGTGGTCATCAACCCATGTAAGTCCCTAAACCAATGCTCCATCCTATCATACATCGAATCCAATATGAGGGGGTCCGGTCGTGGCTGTTGGAGAGGATACTGTGGTGCTGGCCTCTCAGACCGATGCAATGGTCTCTGATAACGGGTCGGTATCCCGGACTGCATAGCTGCTGCAGCCTCAGATCCTGCTGGTGGTTGACCCTGTGGCCCTGCTCGAATCGGTTCCCAACTAGGCGGTTCATGCATACTGAGAATCCCTGCATACTGTAATTCTCTAACCCCCATCATAACTGTAACCGGCCCATCTTTCAAATACCTCGCCTCATATTTGTCAAACACCCGAAGACTTTCAGCAATCCTAGTCACATAAGGCCCCATGTAGACACCAGCATCCGGACCACCCCTCCAAGTCCTTTTCATGGACCATGCGATAATACTAGCCACATTTGCAGGCCTCTGCTCCACCATACACAGCAAACAAAACAGATTAACCTGGTTGATCTTATTCTCCCCCGAGCCTCTGCCAACAAGTGTCGCTGTCAAGATCTTATGAATATACCTGTAGACCAGATCGATAATTTCTGAATTCAACATACTCCCTGAGAAGGGAGCATTTGAGATAGTACCCCAAAACCTAACCAGATCATTCCTCACCAAGCTGTAATCATGCTGCTTCGTAAAGAAACCCCTCACACTAGTGATAAACTCCGGTGTTTGAACCTCTTCCTGTTTATATAACTGAGTAGCCACTGCAAATTGGGGCATGGTCATCTCGTACACCTGTCTACCCAGAGAAAACGAGACCGCATCATGTTGCTCAAAATTTCCCTGCTTGTACCTGAAAGTAGCATGGAACTCTAAAGTCAACTCCTCATATTGTGGAGCCATACAACACATTGCAGCCCTGAACTTATCACCCAGCAACGCCTCGATCCTATCTCTTTGGCCAATGTTATCTAGAAGCGTCCAATCGATCGTCCTAAATTGTAGTAGATCTGTATCAATCAAGGTATCCAATTTCCGCGATTCCTGAGTTCCCAACTCAAATTGCAGAAGCAGGTGTTCTCGAAGCCTCGTGACTCTACAGTTAGGGATACGTTCTCTGGTATGATACTTGATCATCCTTTGACCTAGATTTGGATTATAGTCCTGCTCAGCCGCATCTCCTCGCGGGCGTGGTGTTGGGCCTCTTCGCTTCCTTCCTGATCTGCTTGACGAACCTTCACCTGACATATCTCCCTCGGCACTTTAATTGTCCCCAATTAAACCTAAGTGCCACAACAAACCGACATTGGGTACAGAGCTTAAGTTATCCTGAACCAAACCACCTCAATTTCCGAATGTTCCCAAACCAAGCCACCGGCACAGACACAACCAAAACAGCCCCGAACTTACCCATCCGCACTGCATTTATCAACAAAGACCCAAACTAACCCAACCTCACTGCAATTATCATCAAAGAACAATCTAACTAAATGACACGATGAAGAACCGACAACTAAACATGCAAAACATGCCTAAGGATCTCATTACCTTCCTCCTTCGTCACACACCTCCTAAGAATCCTATCTCCTCCTACCCTAAAAAGAAAAGGGTCATCCCAAATGTACCTCCAAGCATCCCTAAAAAATTTCTTCCTCTGTTGGGTTGTCATACCCTTCAACACAACTCCATTCGCTAGGTAATTTGCCAAATCGGAGAACCATGGCATACCTTCCTTCTCCGCTGCCACAAACTCAACCGACTCGAGAGGGAATTTATCACCTATCGCCTCCTCACGAATCTCCTCTCTCTTCGGGTCCTCCAACCGTGACAAATGGTCGGCCGCAACATTCTCCGCTCCTCTCTTATCCTTAATTTCTATATCGAACTCGGAGAGCAATAGGATCCACCTTCTGAGACGTGGCTCAGCATCTTTCTTTTGGAAGAGAAAACGTAAAGCAGAATGGTCAGTGAAAACGGTGGTTTTCGAAAGCACGAGGTATGAACGGAATTTATCGAATGCGAATACTACGGCTAGGAGCTCTTTCTCTGTGGTGGTATAGTTTTCTTGAGCATCATTTAGAGTTTTGCTCGCGTAGTAGATGGGGTGGAAGTGCTTATCCCGTCTTTGCCCCAAAACCGCACCAATTGCGTAGTCACTCGCATCACACATGAGCTCAAAAGGCAAGCTCCAGTCGGGTGATATAAGAATGGGGGCACTGATTAACTTTTCTTTCAAAAAATCAAAGGCTTCGAGACACTCCTCATCGAAGACAAATGGGGCATCCTTCTCGAGGAGTCGGGTCATGGGCCGAGTAATTTTGGAAAAATCCTTGATAAAACGCCTATAAAAGCCCGCATGATCGAGAAAACTACGGATCGACCTAACACTCGTCGGTGGTGGTAACCTGCTGATTGTATCTATTTTGGCTCTATCCACCTCTATGCCATCTCGTGAGATCTTATGGCCTAACACTATCCCTTCCGTCACCATGAAGTGACATTTGTCCCAATTCAACATCAATTTCGTCTCCGTACACCGCTTCAACATCTTCCCCAAATTAATCAGACACTGGTCGAAGGAGCCTCCATAAACCGAGAAGTCATCCATGAAAACTTACATGGAAGTCTCAATCATATCCTGGAATATAGCGACCATACAACGCTAGAAGGTAGCCGGAGCGTTACATAACCCGAATGGCATGCGGCGGTACGCATATGTGCCATAAGGGCATGTAAATGTCGTCTTATCCTGATCCTCCGGTGCGATGGGAATCTGGAAGTATCCCGAAAATCCGTCGAGAAAACAGTAAAACTGTTGACCCGCCAGACGCTCCAACATCTGATCGATGAACGGTAGAGGGAAATGGTCTTTCCGGGTGGCGTCGTTTAATTTTCGGTAATCAATGCACACACGCCAACCGGTGACCGTACGCGAAGGGATTAGGTCATTCTTCTCATTCATGACCACTGTCATCCCCCCTTTCTTCAGGACAACTTGTGTCGGGCTCACCCATGGGGAATCAAAAATTGGGTAAATCACCCCGACATCTAGCAACTTCAAAACCTCCTTCTTCACTACCTCTTGCATGTTTGGATTGAGACGCCTTTGAGGTTGCACCACCGGCTTATATTCATCCTCCATAAGAATCCGGTGAGTACAATAGGCGGGGCTTATGCCCTTAATATCCGAAAGGCTCCATGCAATTGCCTCTTTGTGCAACTTTAACACCTCTAACAACCTCAACTTCTCCTCCTCCATCAACTTAGAGGAGATAATAACGGGAAGACTCGAACCCTCTCCTAAATAAGCATACTCTAGGTGTGAAGGCAAAACCTTTAGTTCTAAAGGGGTTGGTATCTCTAAGGGAGCTCTCTCACTTTCATTCCTAACCTCACTAAGCTCCATCACCTCGGGAAACCACAGGGTTTCCACCTCTTCTTCTTCACTCTCCTCCAATTCATCTCGTACTCCCCCTCCCAACAAATCGACTCCACTGATATACTCGAGACATTGGTCCATGCCCGACATGAATGAATTCAAGAAATAGACGGAATGGCATGGGCCGCTAAAATCACTAGAATCGTTTGGGTGTTGCATGGATCTAGCTACCTCAAATGTGACCTTCTCGTCACCAACGCAGAGTGAAAATTTTCCATCATAAACATCGATGAGTGCCTTTGCGGTGCGCAAAAATGGACGGCCTAGAATTATAGGAACTCCCTCATCTACTTCCATATCAAGAATGACAAAATCGACCGGGAAGACAAACTTATCGACCTTAACAAGTAAATTTTCAATGATACCATGAGGGTATTTGACGGAACGATCGGCTAAGGATAGAGTCATACGAGTGGGTGAAAGTTCACCTAGGTCTAGCTTCTCATAGAGGGAAAACGACATCAAGTTGATGCTAGCACCTAGGTCGGCTAAAGCTCTACATTGGGTATCACTACCGAATAGGCATATGGAATGGTGAAGATACCCGGATCCGTCAGTTTTTTCGGTAATTTGTTCAAAACAACCGCGGAACAACCTCCGGTCAATGGAATGTTTGAGAGCTCCCCCAATCGATCCTTTCTTTTAAGAAGGTCCTTAAAAAACTTGGCATATTTGGGCATGCATTGGAGAGCCTCAATGAACGGGAGATTAATTTTTAGTTGTTTGAACATGTCGAGAAAATGCCCGTATTCCTTCGCATATTTCTGTTGCTTAAGGCGGGCAGGATACGGGATTCGTGAAAGATCTATAACTGGTGAAGGCCTAGACTCTATCGGTCTCTTCTCAACGCTCCTCTCCACTTGGGGCTCGACGGTGTGTGCGGTAATTGCTGGGTCTAGCCTAGATTGCACTTTACCGGGAGCCTTCAACTCAATTTCTTTATCAACTGGCTCCTCCTCCAATTCCTCTTGCCCTTCTCTCACTTTCGGTTCACCTAAAATTCTTCCGCTACGAGTGGTGATGGCTTTCGCATGAGCATTCGGATTGAGTTGAGTGCCACCCGGAAATTGACCGGGTAACCTCTCCTCAAGTTTTCTAGCTATGTCACCAACGGACCTTTGAAGGTCAAGGAAAGCGGACTGCTGATTCTTAAGAAGAATATCATGTTCAGAAAGAGTTTTCTGGGTGACCTAATCCTTAACAACTAACTGTGACAGGAGTTCCTCAATTCTATCTAAACCCTTGTTTGAACCCTGACCACTAGATGATCCCTGACCAACTGAACCTCCATTACCATTACCCTGTCCGTGGTTGTTAAACTGATTTCCAAACTGACCCTGTCCACCTGAACTCCCAGAACTGAACTGACCTTGACCCCGATTAAAATTAGATTGGAAACCAGGGGGGTTACCGGAAGAACGCCAATTTGAATTATTATTATTATTACGCCAGTTCGAATTATAGTTATTATTATTAAAAGCATTTAATGGACCTCTCGACTGACCGGCTACGAAATCGACTTGTTCCTCACTCATCAACGGGCAACGTAAAGTGCTATGACCTCCCCTACAGAACTCACATTTGTCTACCTTGGCTTTTATCTCTTTCATCTCACGGTGCAAGTTCTCTAGAGCAGCAGGAACACTAGTATCTAGTGTGACCTGATGAACACCTCTGGTAGATGAGGTTGCACTAGTGATAGGAGTGGTATTCGTATTTGCTGACCGCTGCTCAGACTCAGATTGGGCAAAACTCTCAAACATATCTAGGCATTCGGTTACTGATTTCTTACCCATGAGGTGTCCTCCCGCTGAAGTATCGAAACAAGCTTTCGTGTCATAATTGAGACCATTATAGAATTTCTCTACAAGGGCCCAATCAGAGAGACCATGCTGGGAGCATCGAGCGAGTAGGTTTTGGAAACGCTCCCAAGCAAGGTAATAGGACTCATCGGGTTCCATGCGGAACGAGTGAATCTGATCACGGAGGCGAGATGCCTTAGCGGGTGGGAAATACTTCTTGAGAAATCCATCCCTAAGTGTGGCCCAAGTAGGGTATGTGCCTGCGGGTTGAGAATCAAGCCAATTGGCAGCTCGATCGGCTAGAGTGAACGGGAAAAGTTGGAGAAAGATGGCATCATTGGAGGCTCCTTGTAGCTGGAACGTACCTAAAATGCGAGTGAGACGGGCGATATGTGCATGTGCGTCCTCATCATCACGACCGTGAAATTGACACGTGTTAGAGATGGCGGTCATGATGTACGAGGGGATTTGACACGAATTTTCATTGGCGATGGGTGGAATAGTGATGGGTGAGTTTACACCAGTGAATCCTAGGGTGGATTGTTGGTGAACAGTCTGACGGTCGGCCATTTGGTCGACTTGGAAAGGTGGTGGGCTGGATGGTGGTGAAGAAAAAATACCAACCTCCGGCGTGATATCCGTTAGCGGGAAGTTGTTCTCCTTCTTTGTCTTAGGTAGCGGCCCCTTTGAGCGCGTATTCATAAACTTGGTTCTCAAAAACTGCAAAACTAACACAAGGAGACAGGTGAGAAGACTCTATTATTATACTAAAATTTTTTATTTTTTTTATTTATTTTACGAAAGACAACTAAAAAGACACGACTGATTAGATACCTACGACTCAAAATATTACACAAGTAGTACGTATTTATTATACAGTCTGATCAAAGCTAATGAACACAATCGTCAAGAGTCCCCGGCAACGGCGCCAAAAACTTGATGTTCTAAACTTAGTTATTAAACTATTAACTAAATTAACCTATTCTAGAAACTAAGTTATACTCTAGACTCTTTAAAACTCGACTAAACTACTAACCGGCAAGTGAACCGATCGACTCTAGTACAGCTAAATAAGTCCGGAAATCGAACCCACGAAACTCTATTTATTACGTAAATTAGACTCACTTAAACAGACTGACTGACACGACTAATTGTTTTTATATTTTTTTTTGGGGGGGGGGGGTTTGTCTAAAATCCTAAGAGAAAGGCGATTAAATTACTATCAATTAACTAAATTACCTAAGACACGAAGGTGATGTTGGGTTTTACTTCAGATGACGATGGGTAACTACCTAGACTGGAATCCTGGGATACTTCAAGTTATACTTTTAACGGATGCAAGTTAATAAGGAACCGGGATCATAAATTTCTAACCTCTTGAGACACCGAATAGGACTCCCGACCCTTTTCGGGAAGACGCCTAAGGAACTCTGAAGGCTGCTGAAAACACCGGTTAATCTAGACTTCCTCTCGGTTATCTAAATGTTTATGTAAAGTACCCTAATTCTATCTACTCCCTCTCGGGTTGTAAACCTAGGATGACTTGGGTTCTTGATTCGACTCGATAGACAAATATTAACAAGGCAACTACGACAGACTTCTCTCAAAGACCACCCTAGCAATTTACCAATTTAGACCTATCAATAATCTCGCACCTCTCGGCTATTAAGATTAGTATAACACCTAGACTTATTCAATTATCAAATATAGCTTCTAAGGTATTTTGGCCAATTAACCCAACAAATCACAACGCATGTTAATGATCTAGCATGACCCTATTACGCGAAAGACATTCACTAAAGATCATACGAAGCAATATATAACAATTAGAATAATTCTAAGCATGCATATTCAACGAATCAATAATCAAGTTTGCTACTTCATCATGAAATCCAAAATTAACAAGCATCCAATATAAAAATCACAACTTTAGCATCCCATTCATCATAGTCTAGGTAGTTTATCTAATTTAGCTACTCATCATTATCCAAATCAAAGACGCAATTTCAACAAAGTGGAAAGACATGGTAAAAACTAAGAAAACAAAGAATTGATAAACCCGGATAGCCAAATCACGAGCTTGATCGATCCTAGGACTCCAACCTTCAACCGTTTCTCCTTCTTGCTTGAAATTGCTCCAAAATCTCTCCAAAATTCGTCCTAGATTCTTCAAAATTGGCTAGGGTTTCTTAAGAATATGATTGAGATGTATTTATACCCCAATCCAGCATCAACCCACCTGAAAGTCAAAACATTCTGTGGAAAATAGGCTTTCGCCACCCGCGGAGCCCATTGGCTTCAATTCTCGCGGGTGGCGAGGAGTTAATAACTGGATGTTGTGATACAACTCCCTCACGGTCCACGAGGGACAACTCCTGACCTTCTCGCGCGTGGCGAGAAGGTGTTTCTTCTCGAATTTCCTGCTTTTAATTGTCTTTGACCTCCCGCTCTCTTTCGGTGCTCGATTTTGCATATTTTTGACTCGTTTTCTGCCCATTTCAGCAACAACTATCACTCGAGACCTGGTAAACAAAAATGGATCAGCAGTAACAAATTCTAACTAAAAACTAAAAGAAAACTAAACAAAACCACTCAAACTAAACACGATAAATGGGTGTATTTTGCAATACATCAGTCACCGCCGATGAATTCTTCTTTTGATAACCGGCAGCAACAAATCCACTTGATTGTAGCATTTTTGAAAGATTAGGTTGAACAAGTTTCATCTTATCCGGTTCTGTTAAAATGCATCTATCACGGGTAACATTCTTCACTACTTTTGGTTCATCAATTTGCACTTCCTTTAGAATGCCTTCAACCTTATTATCATCAAATACCTCATCCTCAGAATCAGAATCATAGATCATATCTTCACCAGTTACTTGATTCACCTTCAACATTGTCTTTGGATCAATTTACTCTTCATGAATAATCTCTGGTTCAACCACATAATTTGCATTGAATGGTGGAGGAACAAATCCAATTAGTAGGATCGGAATTTGCATTAAAGTAATCCAATACTACAGATGAATTTTCAAAGTTTTCCAGCTTTCTATGTAATTTGATCACCTCAGATTCTTAATCAGAAATTTCTTTGTTCTTGTGAGCAACAATTTCATTTCGCTTCTCAATCTCAGCATAAGCCATATCCAGATGATATGCTTGTTCCTTATATTTCAATCCCAAAAAGTTCAAATCTCTTTTCAAAGATTCAATTCTATTTATACAAAATTTATCATTATCTTTCAATTTTTGATTAACTGAATGAATTGATTTCATATCACAAATTAAATTTGTGTTATCATCCATTACTTTTTGCATTTTATCTTTTATACTTATGTAATTTGAGCAGTAAATGTGACAGACAGAATCTTTTACCTTTGAAGGATCTGACATATCTGCCATGAAGACTTTTACAATCAGGATATTTTTAGAATCAGCACCATCAGAAGAATTTTGAGTTAAAACAATATCATCTTCATATACACCAGATGCAATCTCAGTCTCACCATTTTGTACTTGATCACTTTCTTCATCAGCACTTGGCAAACTCTCACCATCACTTGAGCTATCATCATCAGTTGACTCTTCAGATTTAGTAGAATGAATCTCAGCTACAAACGCTTGACTTACCGAACCAACCAAATCTTCAAGATGAATACCCCAGTCATAATTTTCATCATTCTGAGCAACCAATGCAGATGATGCAGATACATGATTAGAATTTCCAGAATTAGAAGAAACATGTGACTGATTACGATTGTTCTGAAAGTTATTAGGCTTCTTCTGAGAATCAAATTCAACTTTCGGCTTCACGCATTCTTTGGCAAAATGACCATACTCTTGACAATTATAGCAACGAACTTTGGTTTTATCAAATCCCATACGTGAACGACTGCTAGACCCAATTTACTTTCTTCCAGTCTTCTTCAAAAAATCCTTTGCTTGTTGCATAAGCATAGCCATATTCCATTGAATGTTCATCTCTTCAAGATCAACAGGATCAATCTGTCTGAAATCTTTTTCAATAATCTCTGGATCATGAATTTTACCTCCAATAAAATTTTCATAAGAATCCATAAAGGAAGAAAACATTGCTAGATAATCATCAGCAACTCATTGATTCAAACTATGTGTTCCAGATGACAAAGAATTTGTATTTTCAGAGAAACCCGAATGACTTGAAACTCCAGAACAATGATCATGAGAAATATCTTGAGCATCACCAGAAAAGAATGCAACCCCTGCACCAGTTTTTCCAGAATATTTAGCAAAATACATTAAAGGATCTTGAATATGTTCCATATTGGTTTCCTTCTTCTTCATATTCATATCATGTGATTGAATTTTTCCAAGAACCTCTTCAAGCGACATGGTTTTATACTTGACATTCTCTTTAATCAAAACCGTATACACATCAAATTTTGATGGTAATGCCTCCAAAAACTTATCATTTATCTCTTCAGTCTCATAAACCACTAAAGCACTTGACAACTCGCTCAGCAAATGATAGAATATTGTTGCAAGATCATTTAAAGATTCATTTTGAAAATGTTTGAATACTAAGAACTGCTTCTTCAGTAATTCTTTGCGGCTTTTCTTGACATCCAAACTACCTTCACATCTCTTTTGCAATGCCTCCCACAATTGTTGAGAAGTTCTGAATTGTTTAAAGCTGTGATAAATTTCTTTTGGAAGAGACATTGAGATACTGGCCATTGCCTTGTTTTCTCTATCAAACAATAATTTTTCTTCTGTGGTTAACGCAGATACTGATCGGAACATCATCCTTTCCCATTCATGTATATGTCGAATGCGTATAACCCTCCAAGATTGGAATCCATAAGCTTGTATCAGTAAAAGATACGAACTGATCAAACCGATCTTTCCAGTTGGAATAATCTGCAAGACTTAACAATTTGGGCGGTTTTTTAGATGTACCAATCTCGTTGTCGTAATTTAACATATTTGTCACTTGCACCATATTTGTCATTTTTCAGAAAAAAATTTCCATGTGTTGAACTCAAAATTCCCTTTGGCGAAGATAATAAGTTCGCTTCAGCCAAAACAAGCGATTTTGACAAGTTCGCTTACCCAAGAAATCCAATAAGTTCGCTTACAGATAAGTTCGCCTACTAAGTTCGCTTAAACTGGGAGAAGCGAACTTAATAAGTTCGCTTGCTAAGTTCGCCTGCAAAAACTTTTAGCAAGTTCGCCTAAACCAGCTGAAACAAACTCAGCAAGAATTTTTAACCAAACACGAACAACCAGCACCAAAAATCATCATTTCTAACAGATTAGAAGGAATTTGAAGAAAGGGAACCGTAGGATTTAGTATTTCATGAATTAGAACACTTCTATCGGATCAATTTCACCAAAATCAGCCTCAAATTCACGAATTCAGTAGTAAAATCAGTTTCAAGAACTTGAAAACTCCATGGATACAAAAACGCTCAATTTCTTGTCAAATTGTACACAAAAACGTATCTAATCACCAAGAATCAAACGCTAATCACGAGCAAACGCTCTGATCCCACTTGTAGGTCCACATGACTCATCTTAAATCGATCTCGTGACAGGACGTATCGTTAACGCGGAGTGCGGAATCCTACCGTATTAACGCTTTGTATAACAATTGACAATAGAAACAGCGGTAAATAAACTTTCTCTTTTATATCACCAAACAGAGTTTACAGAATACTTGATTGTTCAATCATATCATACGCGTCCAAAACAGACTCTGTAAACTCTATATTTATAGACACATGTTCTGCAACAGGCGAACTTAACAAGTTCGCTTAAAGATGATAGACCAGGCGAACTTATCAAGTTCGCCTCTAGCAGAACTTGTGTTTATGCTTAAACAAATATAAACAATTACATACAAAACATAAAGACAATAAGACCTAAACTATTACAAAGCTTTTTTCATTCAATCGATTTCCTAACAAATGGTCCGAAAAGAGTTTCGGGTGGAAATGAAGAGTCAATTCTGATTTGTTCGGAATGTGTTTTCGACCGAAAAATGTTTTCGCTCGAAAAGTCAGTGCTTGAAACTTTTTTGGAAAATTAGAGTTTTCGATCAAAAAGTCATGATTGGTTATTGGTAGTAATAAGAAAAGTTTTCAATCAAAAGTTGATAAAATTCTAAGTTTTTGATCAAAAAGGTTAACTTGGAATTTTCGATAGAAAAGTTGTTATACTAATAAAGAGTTTTTGGTCGAAAAGTTCAAAATTTGATTTAAATCTCTGGTCATGTGTTTAAGAGTTTTCGATCGAAATGTTGAAGTTCTGATAGAGTTTTCGATCGAAAAGTTCAAAGATATGGGATTTCATTTTGTCTGATAAAAGGGGTTTTAAAAGTTTTCGATCAAAAAAGTTGTATATATAAGGGAGTTTTCGATCGAAATGTCAAAAGTTAAGAATTTTTTCAGAAATTTTCTAACTTGTTGTTTTTTTAAAGATATGAACAGGTTAAAGTTTGAACCTATGCACAACATCTGTGCCTGTTTTAACTACAAATACAAAGAAGACACGTGGATATGAAGAGATTGTTAGATTTTTAGCAAACTCAAGAATTAATACAACTATATCTACACAAGTACGTGTGTTTGAAAAAAACGTGAGGGAGTTTTGGGATAATGTAGAATACAAGCATGTGAATAAAGAGATATGGATTGAGAGTTCAGTTGGAGGAAACAAGATTAAAGTTACTGAACAGGTGATAAGAGAAGTATTAAACTTTAGAGATGCAACATACTTTACTTACAAGATCAATCACATCGCAGTATCTGGAAATCATTATGACCATGGGGTATGAAGGAACTTTCTTAAGAAGACAAGTCACAAAGACCATGTTTGGGAAACAGTGAAGATATCTGGTTCATGTTCTAGTTCATTTCTTGAGTCCAAGAACGTCTGCTTTTGATTAGATTGGTGAATTTTTTAGCATGGCGTTAGTTTGTTTAGCGACTCATAGAATATTTAACTTTTCAAGAATGATATTTGAAGCAATGATCAGCAATTTTGTGGGACCAAGATAGAATTACAAGTTTTTGATGTATCCAAGGTTTGTACAGATGATCACCAATACACTTCTGTCTAATCTAGAAAATGATGGTGTTGAACTGCCATTAGAGACAATGCATGAAGTAATCTTCAACAGTATGACTAATGTCAGAAAGACAAGCAAGTTTAGTAGAACTGTAACACCTTTATTTCCAAATATGCTTGAAGAGAATCCTGATCCAGATTTCAATCTTGAAGATGAAATAGATGATTTAATGGCTGAAGACATAGAAGATGAAGTTGATAGTGATAATGATGAAAATGACCAAGGTAATAATGATGATCAGGGAAATGATGATGATCAAGGTCATGATGGTGGTCAAAGAAATGTGTTACCAGAAATTCAGCAGGAAGTTCAAGTTCAAGTTGAAGAACCGATGGTTGATACACATATGGGTGAGTATGAAACACATGACCTGATTTTTGAAGATAATAGAGTTCCCGAGTGAACGAAGAGCTTATAGAACCGTTGTTAAGTCACACAGAAGAATTCATAGCTGAAATTGAAGATATTTTAAGTGTAAATACTGAAGTGTTGGAAGTTCATGATGAACATTTAACAACAACAACAACCCCATCAAGGAAGAGGAAAGAGCCTGAAAAGTCAAAGAACGTACCTTCTAGACTTCCTCGGTCTAAGGGTATCGTGTTTACAGATCCAGAACAAAGAAAGAAGAAGAAAACAACAACCACTGCACTTGATAAAGGCAAAGGAAGTTCCAGAGAAGCAAAATTCTAAGAAATCAAAGAATTATGGTTTGGTTGATGAAGAGTTTTTGAATTATGCTACAAGAGAAACTGCAAATGTAGTTAGTCAGCTGAAAAGTCAAATCTCCAATCTACAAAATAGAGAAGCTGCAAATACAAGAGAGATAAGAGAATTGAAAACAGAAAGCAACAAACAGAAGGGTTTACTTGTAAAGCAACAATAGCAAATTGATCAACTTCAGAGGATTGTTCAAGATTTGATAGCTCAGATTGGTGCTCCAATCGTCACTAATCAGGAAGAGAATATTGAAGATGTACAGAGTCCGACAGCCACTGAACCACTTCTTTCTACAAGTGGACAAGTTCAAACTCCGGTATTTGAAGCAAATATGTATGAAGTCAACACTTTATTTGATGTTGATATGCTTCTTAATGACGAAGGTGAAGGTTTGGAAAGAACTAATGAAAATCAAGAAGAAACAGAGAAGGAAGAAGAAGAAGATAATGAAAAAGTGGTGATTACTGGTGAAAGGAGAGATGATAATGATTCTTCAGATAATGATAACAACAGTGGTGGTGCTGGAGGTGTTGGTGTAAATGACAAAACGACTAAAGATACTTAACAAGATAATCAGACCAACACTGAATATAAGAAATATAAATATGAACAACAGCAAACCTATGTAAAAGAAGATGGCTCGGTAATTAGGAAGATGGATAAACTGGTTGATGAACAAGAACCATTTACAGTTACTGAATATGTTGAACCACAAGTTGAAAAGTCAAAGGCTACAAAGATAGACAAGATCTCTTGGTGGACAGTGACTGAAAAGGCATCCATTGTTGAAAGGCTTACACAAACAATCAAAAGTCCATAACAAGCATTGACTGGAGAAATTATGTCTTGGATGTATGATGATAATAAGAAGATGAATGTGGTTAAATGAGGAGAAGGAAATATCCAATATTTTGATCGGAGCTCAAAGATGAAATGTTTGCCATACTGGGATATTAGAGAGCTGAGTCACTTGAAGATGATCAATCCTTCAAACAATACGTTTGCTGCTAATTTTGAAGAGTACTTGAAGAAAGAATGTAGTAAAGACAAGTTTGAGAATTTCAAGCCACAAGTACCTGAATGCCAACAGTTGAAGAGAAAAGACAAGAATGATAAAAGAAGATTCATGTATATAGTGAAGCTAGCAGATACAGTTTCTACTGTATACGTCCCAGGAAGAAAAGAAACATTTATCAAAAGATTCAAAAAATGGACGTATGATAGTAAAACTCATGAAGATGTGATCGTGCAAGAAAAATCACCGGAATTCAGAGTCTTTGATCCAGTTGACTTGTTTAGTTTATCGGATGAAGATCTGAAGATTTTGTACAAGAATCCTATCAGGTGTGATATGAGCACGAAGATTAAAGCTGAGGCAAAGTTGTATATGAGAGTCGTGGCTCGATGTTTGTCAAGAAGGCATGAAGCTGAAGTGATTAAGAAGAGACTTGCTGCTCTGGATGCTAAGAAGCTGAATGTTAAAGCCAAAACCAAGCCTGCAAAGAAAACATGTGAATAATTGATGTTCTGTGGACTAGGGGGAGATTGTTGGAACCTAGTAGTCCATAGAAATCAATTAGATTTAGATTTATATAACTTTAGATTTTTCAGTCGAAAACTTTAAGTTTTCGATCGGAAAGTGTTTTCGGTTGAAAACACTTTTCGATCAGAAGAATTCGATCGAAACTCTTTGGTATAAATAGTCTGGTCTTTTGTATTTCAATTTTAAGTAACTATTCTCATTTTGTATCATTTGATTCCAAATCTATCAGAGAGATTTTCTATGTGTTTTGTTGTTATTCTGTGATTTACATTGCGGGTATAATGAAGATTATCAACATGTTTGAATGCATCTTGTGTGATTGACTCTATCCTTCTTGTTCATATTTGATTCGATCATTTTGGTGTGACTTTGATTTATGAATTGATTTCGCCAATTCAGAGAGTGATTGAAGACTTTATCCTTGAATATCAGCAGATCGTAGGGAATCACAATTTTAACACAGATGTATTAGCACACACAAGTACGCACAGATCAACTTTGTATCAGTCCAGAAGTCATTCAATCTGTATCTGTACTTGTTTGAAACACTATGGTATCAATAGACCGTGTATTTATTAGTACAACATTGTGTTGATTGTCATACTTTCATTCATACATTGTTCCACCTAGTAACGGGCATTTTACAACTGTTTACTAGGCTACGTTCTCACACGATATCGATCCGACACACCCACTCGGAGGGACCTACTTGTTTCTGTCATCTCGTATACATAATTAGTGATACAGTTGGATTCCGCACTATGTGTTATTGATACGTCACGTCTCGAGTACGATCTATAGGAAAGTCATGTGGACCTACATATATTGTATACAATGAAATTTCATGTATAACTTGAACAATCAACTTGCGTGTATAATGTAAACAATTTCATCTTAGGTGTATTGTGAACGTTCGTAAGCAAATAATTGAACCTCATGAGTAATGTAAACTATCGAATCTTGTCTGTGATCGAGTGCTGCGGACAAACGTGTTGTATAATTTAGGTAGTTGGGTTTCATGTTTTCAACTTTGTTGACGGGTGGTTAACGTCTATGCGAGATGATTCATCATCTAGAAGTGGTTAGTAAGTTCATACATTTTTGAAGGTGCAAGGTGATGAGAATGTTTTATAGGTATTTAGAGTAATACACGCACGAATAATTGATTTGCACTTTTTGTTTGTAAATGACAAGTAATTTAAATTTATCCTTATTCGTAAATTTAGTAAGTGAAAGTAATAGGTTGAATAAATAGGTAATTGGGTAAATAAAATATTTTTATTTATTTAGTTATCATAAAGAAAATGTTTCAAAAGAAAATAATGGCCAAATTATTTCGAAATCAGGCCAAGAATTTTAAAGTAACGAATTAAGAGATCATAATGAAATAATTAAGATAATAAGATAAATGATTTTATAAAACAAGTTGTGTTAAGTTTCTTTACAAGGTAAAGGGGGTTTGAAAATAATTTATAATCTAGATAAAATTTATAAACCAAGGGTTTGATAACGGTTTTGTTTGAACAGTCAAATCAGGAAATAATAAAAGGGTTAGTTTACAAAGGAGGTTTAACATTTATATTCGGGTACAGAATATGAGTTTCAATTTAAGTTTTAAGAAAACGTGAAATAGAATATTCGGCTAGCATCTCAGATAGTTTTCCACCAGGAAGTAGATAAACACCAAAATGATTATTGTTGTGGGTTTTTTTTGTATTGTAAACCGTGTTTTAGCTCCAGTTATTTCCCCATGTGCATCAAGTATTCCTTGGTCTCCATTCCTTGCCTTGGAATCTTTGCGGTCCTTACATATAGGTGAGCGACATCAGCTGGAACTCTTACGGCACTGGTAGGTAACTTGGCTTGTCCTACTCCCGGGTCTGGATGATATAGGTTAGGTGCTAGATAGGATCTCTCGGAGGTGGTTTAGCTGCTCGGAGTCTCAAGCCTGCTCCTAAGCCAACCTGTCTCGCGGCCAAACATAGATCTGACAATTAGACGTGCCGGTGACCGGTTGTCTAGTGACGAGGACCCAAAGTCCTCTTCTTAGGTTGAATCTACTTCGGGGTGATTCTCAGGGGAGTGAGGAAGGTAAGAGGCCATGTCTAGCACGGGAAAGGTCGTAAGTGTAATGCTAAGTTGTTAATTACAAAGGTATTCATGAGTTAAAAAAAATTGACTAATCATAACTCTGAGTTATAAGTAGTGTACTGATGCGTGTAAACTATATATATATTTTTATAAGTATTTTTCACACAATATGAGTTTTAAAAAGGGTTTTCACCAAAGACTAATCACACACACATCGGGCAGTGTACCCGTCGGATAGCAATATAGTAAAGGTAAGAATCGGATATCAATCCATGGACACGGTGGAATGCGATAATAAACCGGGGCTAAAATTCAATAAAGTATGGGTAAAAGATGTTTAAGTTGATTTTTAATTAAACTAATATGTAAATATATAACAATCATGGAGAAAATATCACTTCGGTGTTGAATCCATCTAGAATACATTCAACACACTCATAGAAACATGGCAAATACACGATACATAAATTGACTAAATTCTCGTCAAAGATATCTAATCAAATGACCATTCGGAAAGCTAGAATGAATTACACAAACCAACCACCTAAAGTCATACAATGAAGCTCACGTGTTTAATAATCATGTCAATGTTTATAAAGATTGAACTAGCTTCCGATTAAGGTACACTAATCCAACAACTAGTTGGAAAGATAATATGAACAACACACTATCCACCTCAAGTTGATTAAATTAGACAACAATATGCATTACTCCAACATACAATGTTCATATAAAGGTTATATAAATTAGGAGGATGTGTCAACAATTCCTAGATAAACATACTACTAAATATGACACATCATAACAAATACTTTGTCTTTCCAAACATAAGCATAAGGTTATACATACAAATATAATGATTCATAAACAAGATTTCATTCACCATTCCTAGTCAAATGCCATAAACTAGTATAAATACAAACACCAATCCATGAATATAAGCATAAACCACAAGTTTTCCAACATAATATGGCATACACAAATACAAGTCTTGTAAACAACTCAAAATACTTGAATACATAATTTCATCAAAGAATAATCATACGGTTGTCATAACATTAACACAATAATTGCCAATAATCCATGAATGTTGTCAAATGTATCTAAACTTCATCTAAACCAAAGTGAACAAGAGTTTTAGCTCATCATGACCACCAAAATTACAAATAAGCAGGGAAAAATAGTGAGAAACATGATATGAAAACAACAATCAAACCACTCCTCCAAGCCTAGATGTTGTTGTTGATGTATGGTGATCCTCTTGATGTTGTATCCTCTCCAAGAAACTTGAAATATGGCTAGAACAAAGAAAACACGAGCTGGAACAGTGGGTTTTTCTCCTGGGTTGCTGAATGTCTAAATGAGAATTAAGTTCTGTTTAAATAGAAAAGGGGAGGCACGACCGTGCCTGGTACAAAGGCGCGGTCGTGTCTAAGTCTTGGCACGACCGTGTGACAGAGGTTTGACTGATCCATAGCTTCCATTGGGTATCACTGATCGACGACGTACGGCTGTTCAGACTCACGAGGCGACACGCGACCGTGGGGGGCCAAGGCATGGCTGTGCCTTGGATTTTGGCATGGCGCGGTCATGCAAGATGTGGGCGCGACCGTGCCTAGTGTTTGCGATCTTGGCACGACCATGCCAAATAGGGGCACGACCGTGCCTCCATCACAGAAACCCTAAAACTTCACTTTTTATCCTGGAAACTTCTTGTTTGTTCACCAAGCTTCACAAAAACCTACAAAACAGGAAATGAAGCAAATAAGTGTCTAAACATTGAATATAACCAAGAATTGATCATTAAATGAGCGAAGTTTTGTGCCAAAAAGATGTGTAAATACTAACACATCAAACAACCCCACACTTGAACATAGCTTGTCCTCAAGCAAGAAATCAAAATGAAACAAAACTTCCAATGACACTATAGATCAAATCGGATAACCGTAAGCATTAATAAACTTATAAAGGTTTGAAAAGATTTTCAAGAAATGCAAAATTAACTAAATGAAACCCAATGAGCCCAATGACGTGACAACCGAATGAGCAAATGAATATGCCTAGGAAATCATTAGCATGCAACTTTATGCTTCTCACAATGTTCACACACACTCGGGGATATATATGATCATACAAGTAATGGAGTATGTATAGAACACTCAAATGCCAAGACAATGAATTATGCCTAAATCATAAGCTTGCTAAAAGATCAAATCTCTACCAACTAACATGAAACAAAACACAAATCAATTAAATGGGTTGTAACTTGGCAATGGCTCAGGGTAAGGAAGTGGAATTTAAAAGTGGCTAAATGGTTAAAAACCCGGCGGCTATGCTAACTCAAAAACTAAAACAACTTCTAATATGAAAAATAGACTAACTAATACTTTCGTATAGATAAAAGCTAATAACCGAATTCTTTCCATCTTTGCTCACAAAATTGCTCTAATCGGCTATAATTCACCTAATTTTGGTGAATTTTTTTTTTACACTATTTCTTTTCTTTCTTTTGAAGGGAACTAAGTCAATATGCATCTTTCCTTAGCTAAAAACTTCTCAAGAATTTGAAGATTACAACAAAATAAAAGCTATAAAATTAACATTAGCCGACCGGATTTCTAACACGGGCGAAAAATAAATGAAAAGGCTAACGAAGGTTTGAATGTGGTGTAATGTGGGTAATAAAAGAAAACGACAGGATAGGCTCAATGTGGCTAACTAGTGGATGTGTTCGGGTGAGGGAAAATAAAAATAAAAGGCTCACAAAGGAGGGTTTATCCTAATGCCTCAATCATTTTTATGCAATATTTATGTTTATGATTTCGAAATGTATACTAAAAGCAAGTTCTAACAAGCATGAAACATCCGGCACACTCAAATTCGCAAAAACGAGAGCAAACAATGTCTAAAGCTATCAAGGCTCAAAAATAAACTCACGAAAATGGACAGGAATGGGTGTAAGCAAAAGGTTACATGCAATTCATTCGTTTAGCCCACTAAAACTCATGGTTATCACAAAAAAATTGGGTTTGACTCGATGGAATTTCTATGTCAATTGCTTTCGAAAAATCAAACCTCTATTATTTACTAAAAATTGTGAATGCTAAACGGTTAACTATTATTATATTTTTATGTTTTTTTTATTTTATAAAATTGATTTAGTGTCAATAAAAATTATGAAGGAAGAGTTTGAAAAAATGAAGTGATAAAATGCTCAAAAGGACAAACATCGCGTGAATAAATTCCCACCCTACACTTAGAAACATACATTGCCCTCAATGTATGCAAAAACAATGTAAAGCGAAGAATAAACACCCAACCCCACACTTAGAAATATACATTGCCCTCATTGTATGCAAAAACATGCAAAGCAAAATGGAATGCAAAACAATGAAGCGTGAAGGGAGAACTGAAACTTCCCTCATGTCGATGATGGCACACGCAAAAAGCCTACCCAAAAAAATGACGTTCCACGAAGTTCCACAATTCCAAGATCTAATCAAGACTAACAACATCAAACCCAGATCAGTAACATCAAGCCAAAATATCAACAGAAATGTAAAGACAAATATATATAACAGTACATGGAAACAAAAGTACAACAAAAGAACAACATAAACGCCGAAGCGTGATACAAGAGTTTGTACAACATACAATAAAGTACAACTCACAAAAATGATACCAAAAGGCAATGGGAGGTACTACTCCCACTGCATGCCCTCGAGGTCGATGCCGGCAGCCCCGCCTCCCTCGCCCTCTGCTGCTGGTGGTGATGGTGGTGGTGATTGATGGTGCGGTGGAGAAGGTGGTGGCTGATGCTGCGGCGATGGTGGTGGCTGATGGGGCTGCTGCTCCGGCTGCATAAAGAATGGGAGGGGAACCAAGTATGGTGCCCCGCCAGCAGCAACAGCGGCGCATTGGACCTCATACTGCCAGGTCTAATAACACAAGAACAAGTCCTATGGAATAACAACCACAGGCGGTGGTGGCGGCGGAGGCGGCTGGTTGGGTGCTGATGCTCGTTCCCCTGCTCCTGCTCCTGCTGAGCAGCGAATGCCTTATGGGCGGCGGCGATGGCCTCGGCTTGCACAAGATCTGGATCGAGACCCGGACGGTCTGGATCCCACGTCCGTCCCCATCTATCTACCAATCTGACCCCTCCTGCGCCACGACGACCTACGTGCATGTTTCGGAGTGTCTACACGGTCATCACGACGGTCTCTGCAACGGGGGTCAGGTCCCCTATCAAGTCGTCGGTCAGCAACTTAAAGTGCCTCGCCAGCTTGGTCACGAAGTGACCTCCACAAATGGCACTGGTAACATCGCACCCAGAGCTGTTCACCAAGTACCCCGCGATAGAATGCGCAAGATTGCAGGTGCGCGGGCGTACAAGGCCAAATAAATAGAATAGCTCTCGCAAGTTCACGACCGTCTCTCCCTGTCCTCTCCCAGAAATCGAATAGAGAATATGGCGATGAAGAACATGGTGCAAGGGATCCCGAAGGGTCGAAGCCTTGGTCAAACTCGGATCGTACATCCCAAATCCAAACTCATGCCAGAACTGATCTTTATCCTCCTCTGTCGGGAACTCGGTGATACCCTCGATGAATAACTCTGTCTGAAGCTCCTGCCTCGTGTACAGACCCAATAATCTCCCAAATTTGGCAACTGACATCACTCGCCACTCCCCTCCTAGCCTAAATCTAATCGTCTCTGGCTGCTCTAGGTCCGCGCAAGGATAATCAAACTCATAGGTGGAAAAGAACTCCATCACGAGCTCGACATACTTAATAGCGTGAAGTCTAAACAAATGGCGCTATGGGGCGGTGACGAGGTCATTCCACCGGTCCCGCTGACCGATGGTGTCTATGGCGGCCGGCTCTAAACGACGAGTGGCTAAAATCCGGCCTCAGCGTGGCCACAAAACATCTAGACGAGCCTCGTACTCATGCTCGTTCAAGTCAAACTCAAGGTACGGGTGGTCCCTGTTGCCTGCCATCTGCACGACAACAAAATTAAAATCAAAACAGTTATGAAGACGCTAAGCTGAATTTATGAAGTTTCTGACCTAATTATGTAGGGGACACGGTCGCGCCTGGGAAGGGGCACGGCCGCGCCTAGGCCAAAATCTGAGCCCACGGTCGCGCTGTGGCCGACCCCGGGCAGTCCCAACCCGGAGACACGGTCACGCCAAGACATGAAACGACCGTGCCTAGGCCAAAAATGAAGCCCACGACCGCGCTAAGGAAACACACGACCGCGCCTAGCACAAACCCAAGTTGACACGACCTCGCTAGTAGGAGACACGGCCGCGCTCACCCAAAAACTATTTCCTGGAAACTACAAAAGCCGAGCACGACCGCGCCTGGTCATGAGCGCGGCCGTGCTCAACCCATTTTAGGGTTTTCAGAGGCAAAATTGAACCATTTTTCTGACGTTTATGAAGGCGCTTTTGGAACCATGACATTCTAGGATGTTAATACAACGATTCTAGGCATTTACAAGCTACAAACAACCAAGAGACGGGAAAATTGGAGAAAACCCTAAAAATAATAAAAACCTAAGTTTTTATACACAAATGGAATACCGTCCTAGGTTTAAACAAGAATAAAAGCGTGTAACAGGTTAGAACGTACCCCAAAATCGTGGAAATGGAGAACAAATGTCGGAAGATAAAGGTAAATTGCAATGGGGAGGGTCGGACTATGTTTGGGGGAAAGTGTCTGAGGATTTGGATGTTTGAACTAATTTGAACTGCCCCAATCACTTAGGCACGACCGCGCCTAGGGTTATAGGCACGACCGCGCCAAGTGCTTAGGCACGACCGTGTCTCTAACCCAGCAGACAAAAAAACCTGAGTTTTATGCAGCTTGAACCCAACCCGACTGCGATTCTTCCAACCGAAAATGTCTAAAAATTCAGAAAACATACCTGAGACATCCCAATCACTAACAAAAGTCCGCTTGATCCAAAACACGTTCCGATCACCTAAACTCAAAAATAAATGGTAAAATCCTAAAAAATAAAAAAATAAAAAAAATAAGATAAACATAGAAACAAAATCTAAAAATTGTTACCAAAGATGATACCGGAACAGGCTAAGTTTATTAACGAGTCGTTAGCTAGACTCAAGTCCCCGAATTCATTTGTCCTTGGGGTGGAGGTCAATCACCTCCAATGCCGGGTCAACCGGTCCGTCAATGTATGGTTTAAGACGATGAACTTTGACCTTGAAGATCCTCCCATCTTCGTGCTCAATCTCTGTTGAAGCACTTTCCTGTGACAAACAATCTGGATAGATAGAGTCTTAGTCTTAGGTTGTTTTTGTCTTGTTTGTAATTGTCTTTGTATGTAAGAGTCTTTTTGTATTAGTTTATCGAGTTGTATTTACTCTTACATATTGAATGTTGCAAAATTCTCTAAGTGTTTTACGCACTTATAAGTGCGCAGGAGAAAGCTCCTGCGTACTTAGCAAGTATGTAAGAACAACTTTGCGTACTTGCTAAGTACGCAAGAGCATTTTGCCTTGCGCACTTGCTAAGTGCGCATGCATCAGGTCTTGTACAAATAGGATACGTTGACAGAGGTTAAGTACGCAGGCTTTAGTGCAAATACGCAGATTGTAATTTCAGTGCTTTTCTCTGTAACCTTCAAGTGTTTATAATACAAAGAACGTTTAAAGTGTTTTCTCTTGTCGGTTTACTTTGTTTAGCTTGACTCTCCACCTAGTCACGGGCATTCCGCACCCGGTCCGACTAGTAGACCCACTTGCATGTGACGATCCGCTACACCCGAGGGACCTACAAGTGGTATTAGAGCCTTGCTCCTGATTTCGAGTGTTGTGAGTGAGTTTGGAGAGTTTTTACAAGCAAAAAGAGGATTTTTTGTTGATTTTTGTGATAAAATAGGGGTAGCTCTTTAGCACTATTTTAGAAACAAAAATCACTCAAAAAAACTGATTTTTGTTGTGTATTTGAGTGTTTTGAACATCAAAGGTTGGTTAGAAACAAGTTTCTGACCCTTTGGCTCATTTGCATTGATCATCAGACATATTTTTACCATCTCCGGCGAGTTTCAGGTGACCGGAAAAGTTTGGTGAATGTTGCTGAAAAGGTATCCTGCGTACTTACCATTTCTGGCAAAAAGTACAGTTTTGTGCGTACTTACTAAATACGCAAGACTTATCTCCTGCGTACTTATAAGTGTGCAAGACTGAACTTGTGTGAACATAAGTTATATTATGCGTACTTACATTTAATTATGCGTGCTTACAAGTACGCAAGAGGAAATCTAAATACGCAAGCCCATTTCTCAAGTGCGTAAGGCCAAAATCAAGTGCGCAACTGTGTCTGACTTTTCTGAAATTTGACTAAGTGTTCACTATGTTGAATCTTCAGAATCTTGGAAACCTGTTGAATTACGATAATGAGATCGGTACACCACAAAAACCACCAAAGTTGCTGAACGTGAACGATTATTCTAATTGGAAAGCACGTTTCGAGCACTACATTTCTTTTACCGACTCATCACTATGGATACCAATCCTTGAGGGATATAAGCATCCCATACACATCTATCTTGATGAAACCATGCCCAAACCTATCTCTAAGCTTTCTGATGAAGAAAAGAAAGCTTATGATCGTGAAAAGAAGGCACTTGGTTCGATCACTATGGCATTAACTCGGGAATTGTTTCACAGTTTCCGAGGGTATGACAATTCTAAGGATATCTGGAAAGCTTTACAGAAGAGATTCGAAGGAAATAGTGACATCAAGAAGAGTAAGCGGGATTTTCTCAGGAAGCAGTATGAGTGCTTCAGATTCTTAGAGAACGAATCTTTAGATGACCTCATCTCTAGATTCTATCATTTACAGACTGAGTTGAAGGCTTTTGAACTCAGGTATCCAGATGAAGAGATGGTGGAAAAGTTTTTGGATGCTTTACCACCCAAATTTGAGATGTACACAACCCTGATGAGGGAAAATCCTAAATTCTATGAATTGACAGTTGAGGAGGCAATAGGAAAGGTTCAAGCTCATGACATGAACCTAAGAAGAAAGGAGAGCTCAGGAAGACCCTAGATACAAGACCCTTCTATGTATCATGGGACGACTTCTACATCCAAGTCATCTGGCTCTGGAATTGCCCTCTTCACTGGATATCCTACTGAAGAAGACCACTCAACTGGGTGTGGTGGTCATGCTTGCTATGCTTCAGGATCAGGGTTGGGGTCTCATAATCAAAATACCTCAAGAAATCCTCCTGCTACGTCTTCAGCTAACCACTCAGCTATAGCAAGAATAGCTGAAGATCATGTAGCCCTATTCTCATCTTGTATGCTTGCGTATGAGAATTTCATTGGTGGCAAGCTTACCGATCCAGAGACGATTGAAGAAGATTTTAATCAAGTGGATCCTGATGACATGGAGGACATGGATATTCAATGGAATATGGCCATGCTATTGAGGAGAGCCAAGCGTTTCCTGAACAGAACAGGAAGAAAGTTTATTGGCGGGCATCCTAATGCCAAGGTCGGGTTTGACAAATCTAAGGCCAAATGCTACAAGTGTCTGAACTATGGACATTTTGCTCGTGAGTGTCAGAAAGACAGAGCACCTGCCTCTGGTTTCACCCGACCCAGCCAAGGAAACAGCCATGGCCAAAACAATCCAAACCACCACAATCAAAGCCAAGGTGGAACGTCCAATGCACTGGTAGCCCAACAGGACGACAACTTTGATTGGGGCGTTCATATTGAGGATGCCATCATCGCACAAACCCAGGTTGGTCTCATGGCTGAGATCATGGAGATGATGGAAGCAGAGAAAAGGGAAGCTTCTATGGCTGACCTAGAAGAATCTACAACTGCTGCTACAGAGAAGGTGAAGGAAGCTGAAGAAAAGGAAGCTTCTGTAGCTGATGAAGAGGAATCAACCACTGCTGTTGCTCTCATGGCCATTGGAGAAGCAACAAGTTCATCGTCTGAGGTAGATTCTAACCCTTTCTCTGTTATTTCGTGTTCTAAATGTCTAGGGCTAAAACTTGAAAATTCTAGGCTCCAAGACAAAATCGAACCCCTAAGTTTGACAGCTCTAAACTATAAAGAAAATGAAAAATATTTTAAAGATTCTATTGAAATGTTGAAAAAAGAAAAATGTGAATATTCTTTAAAAATAAGTGATCAACAGCTTCACTTAGATGTTGCATTCAGGGTTAGAAAAACGGAACAATGAAATCAACAAACTACAAAATGAGATCTTGCTGTTAAAATGCACTAATGAGAAGTTGAAAAACTCTCGCTTTGTGGTGGAACACTACGAGTCTGTAATGAGACAACTGAATGGGTTAGGTTTGGGTACTAATGCTATTCCTCCACCAGTGAGCGGGAAGTTTGTCAATAGCTTAATAGACATTGATCTCACTTGTCTAGATGAGTCCTCTGATAAGGAAGATTCCCCTAAAAAGGATGAATCCTCAAGTAAGGCTAACTCCACATCTAGTGAGGAGTTTGTTACTGCTTCTAAAGACGGGTCGGTTAACTCTTGCCCTGAAGGAGTAGTATCTGAGGAGTTGTTGACTGAACAAAAGGTAAAGAAAAACGTTATCACTAATGGTGATAATTGCATTTTAACTGAACCCGATATCATTGAAACAGATGATAATCTAAAGGTAATGCTTTATGGGGGTTATAAAAGTCTTAACCAAGCAAAGAAAGAGGCTTTTTCAGCTCATTATGGGCTTGGGTATAAAGAAAATTTGGAAAAGTATTATACTCCCAAAAACCAAACTGTTAAGGTTCAGACTAATGTTCTTAAACCAACTCCTCCTTCTCATAATGCTGAGTTATCTAAGGCCAGATCTAATGAGCCTTACAAGAGAACTTATGTAGACAAGAGGAATTGTTTTCACTGTGGCTTGGTTGGTCACATTTTTGTGAACTGTCCTTCGAAGAACGAAGGGAAACGGCCTGTTGTTTCATAACCAGCTGTTATCCCCAGGTCGCCACCAGTGAAACCATCTCCCAAACATCCAAAGAAAAATGTGGTGAAACCACCAGTCAAACCGATGGTAAAGCCTAAGATCAAATCTGAAGCTAAACCATCTGTTTCAAGAAAGGTAACGCAACCCGCTGTACCTTGTGTATATACCTCCGGTAGTACACGCACTGGTGAGAAATCTGTGGCGAGACTTTCTAAGCCACAAAGAAGAAGAAGAAACAAGAGGTTGAGAAAGCTGGAATAGCTGACTTCTGCTCAATCTGTGAAGCTTCCACAAGTTCACCTGCTGTTGTTGATTTAAAGTCTCCTGTTCCGGTTAAGAAACAGAAGAGATCCTGGACTGTAAAATACAAAACTTCTCAATCTCCTAGTTCTATTTCTTCTAAAGATTCATCAATTTTGAACAGTCATCATGACTGTGAGTTAAAGGATGTAGTTTATTTTGAAAAGGATGGACGACCCAAGACCACAATGGCTTGGGTCTCCAAATCTAACTAATTCTTTTGTGACTCGTGCAGGGACGTCCGAAGGGTACTATCTCTAACCGCTGGTATGTAGATAGTGGATGCTCCCGGCACATGACAGGAAACATGGCCTTGCTTCAAGACGTTAAACCATTCAGAGGCGGCTATGTGGCCTTTGCCAGAGAAAAAGGCGGCAACATCACGTGTCATGGCGTGGTTTCGAACGGTTGTGTCAGCTTTGACAATGTCAACTTCTGCGAGCAGCTGAAGCATAACCTGTTGAGTGTCTCCTAAATGTGTGATAAGGAGTACTCGATGATGTTTGACAAGTTAGGATGCCTGATTCTCAAACCTGGTTTTGAAGTTCCCGAAGATTGGATCCTGATGAGAGCGCCAAGAACAAACGACACCTATCAGATCGATATGAGCATGGCAACAACCACCTCATCAGTTCCTACCTGTTTGCTTACTAAAGAGACAGAGCTCGACTTCATCTTGTGGCATAGGAAACTCGGACATATTTCGTATCGTAAAATGAATCATCTTGTCCGAAACGGTTTGGTAACCGGGGTTCCTAAGCTGAGGTTTACCGTTGCAGATGACTGAATGCCGTGTAAAAAGTGCAAACAGCAACGGAAGTCTCACAAGCGCAAGCTCCAAAAATCTATTGATACCCCTTTGGAGCTATTACACATGGATCTGTTTGGCCCCATAAGTATCAGGAGTATTGGAGGTAAGTCGTTCTATCTAGTAGTAACTGATGATTTCTCACGTTTTTTCTGGGTGCATTTTTTTAGGTACAAAAGATGAGACTGCTGATATTCTTCAATACTTGATCCTGAGCTTGGAATCTCTTTGCAAGCTGAAAGTTAGAAGGATAAGGAGCGACAACTTAACTGAGTTCAAGAATAATTTGATGGAGCTTTTCTGTCTCAAGAAAGGGATCCGTCACGAATTCAGCGCGCCGTACATGCCTCAGCAGAATGGAGTTGCTGAACGGAAGAACAAAACATTGATTGAGACTGCAAGGACTATACTGTCAGATGCAAAGCTTCCTGTCACATTCTGGGCAGAAGCCGTTAATACAGCTTGTCACGTCTTAAACAGAGTTCTGGTTGTGAAGAGGCACAACAAGACTTGTTACGAGTTGATCAACAATCGACTTCCCAATCTTGATTACCTAGTTCCTTTTGGTAGTCCCTGTTCCTTGTTGCTACAGTACAAAGATTGCCAGTCTAAGTTTCATGCAAAAGCGATGGAAGGCATCTTCTTAGGATACGTTGCCAACTCACCTTGCAAGAGAGTGTACAACATAGGAACTCGTATTGTCGAGGAATGGTTCGAAGTGGATTGTAGTAAACACAGCATTCGACCAGAACCAACAGGTCGAGCTTGGGGTTTTGATTATGATGCGCTATTCAAGTCATTCAATCTTCCTGACCTATCTGCAGTTGACGCCGCAAATGTTTATGAATTATTGGGTGGCGGCGATTACTCCAGCTTCTCTACTCGTGCTACTGTACCAATTATAACTCCTGATTCCAATGCTACATCTGCATCTGGAACTAATGATAGTGATAAAAGTGAAAGTGTTCATGTGGTTGGAGATGACGCTCAAGCCAATCCTAACACAACTGTAGGAAATGAAGCTCCAGCTGATCCAATTAACATTGAATCTTCTTCCTCTAAAACACCGTAAATAGGAGAGTTAAGCACGAATCAAGATCCAAAAATTCAGGAACCGATTGTACTAGAGACAAGAGTACATAGGAATCATCCAATCGACAACATTATTGGTGATCCTTATGCCGGTGTTCAGACTCGTCATCGAACCATCACTGAGAACACCAGTCTTTACACATAGATACTTGACACTGGTGTCATGGAAACATGTATGCATGCTGCATTCGTGTCCCAGTTAGAGCCAAAGAATGTGAAGGAGGCTCTCACTGACAACTGCTGGATTGAGGCGATGCAAGATGAATTATCTCAATTCCAAAAGTTGCACGTGTGGGATTTGGTTGACTTGCCAAAAGGCTTTCAGCCAATTGGAACCAGGTGGGTGTTCAAATGCAAGACGGATGATCGTCATGTAGTTGTGAAGAACAAAGCAAGATTGGTTGTTCAGGGTTTTTATCAGCAAGAGGGCTTGGATTACACGGAAGTATATGCCCCAGTTGCTAGAATTGAGTCCATTTGACTATTCTTGGTTTATGCCACATTAGTCGGCTTCAAGGTCTATCAAGTTGATGTGAAGAGTGCTTTCCTTTATGGTAAAGTTCATGAAGAGGTCTATGTTACTCAACCTCCCGGTTTTGAAGATCCGCATAATATCAATAAAGTATATAAGCTCGACAAAGCACTTTATGGTCTTCATCAAGCACCGCAGGCATGGTATGAGACATTATCTAAGCATTTACTGTCTAATGGTTTCGACCGTGGACAGATTGACTCGACTCTCTTCATTAGGAAAGTAGGAGGTGACATTCTTCTTGTACAAGTATACGTCGATGACATTATCTTTGGATCTACCAATGAAGGGATGTGTAGGGAATTCGCGCAGGTGATGAAGTCCAAGTTTGAAATGAGTAATATGGGTGAATTGTCATTCTTCCTGGGTCTGTAAGTCAGTCAAAGAGAGGATGGTATTTATCTACATCAAACTAAGTATGTGCAGGACATCTTGTCAAAATACAAGATGAATGATAGCAGTACTTATGGCACACCTATCCCAGTCATTCATGGTCTGTATCCTGATATAGATGGAAAGGATGTAGATAGCAGACTGTACCTTGGGATGATCGGATCACTTATGTATCTCATAGCTTCAAGACCCGATATAATGTTTGCTGTGTGCTTGTGCTTAAGGTTTCAGTCTCAACCGAAGGAGTCACATATGATAGCCGTGAAGAGAATTTTCAGATACCTGAAAGGGAAACCCCGATTAGGTCTTTGGTACTCTAAGCAGCAGTCATTCGACTTCAAAGCCTACACTGATTCAGATTATGGCGGTTGTAACCTTGACAGAAAGTCAACTTCTGGTGGATGTCAATTCGTAGGAGACAGACTGGTCTCCTGGCAGTGCAAGAAGCAGTCACCGGTTTCTGTCTCAACTTGTGAAGCAGAATACATTGCTGTAGCGAGCAGTTGTTCTCAGATATTGTGGATTCATCAGCAATTGAGAGACTACGGCTTGAACTGCACTGGAACTCCTCTATTCATTGACAACAATGCCACCATGTCTATCACAAATAACCCGGTGAAACTTTCCAAAACTAAACATATAGAGATTCGCCATCATTTCATCCGTGATTGTGCTGAAAAGCATTTAATTGAACTTGTAAAAGTTCACACGGATGACAATCTTGCCGACCTTTTCACAAGGGCATTTGATCGATCCCGTTTTGAGCATCTTGTCAACTTGATAGGAATGTTCAATCCTGAGTGAAAATTCATTTTTCTTAAATCAATTCAATTCATGGAAGTTAAATTTTATTTCTTTTAAATTTTCTGTATAGTTCTTTTAAGTTTTAAAATATTTTACAAAAACAAAAACAAAATAGAAAATGGAGAAAATTTCAATGTTAACTTGAGGAAAGAGGAAATGATAGTACATCAGAAATGATCTAAACGTCACAGACTGCTCATATGGGAAATGATTGCGTCATGCTTACTTAGTTGTTTAAATTATTATGTTTTTAATCTGCTTATTTACAAGTAATTTAAATTGTCAGTAGGCTGTATGCGTCTTTGAATCACTAGTAGTGTGGAAACTAAATCTAAATTACAACTGTGATTTGAATCCATGTTTGCAAGTGTGTGTGCGTAAAAGAATAGAAAAGATCATTATCAGATATAGGATGTTAGATTTTGGCAATAATTTTCTTTTGAGGTCAGTTTCGGGTTATGTCGTTAGCACAATTAATGTGGTTCATCTCACTGCTCATACTCACAAGTATGCAAGGAGAGATTGAATCAAGACATGTCTCTACATTAACCGTTGAGCATGTATTCACCCTTGAATCACTCCTGATTCATTGAAATCAAATCCTATTAAAAGTTGGATCCCCTTACCTTAAAACTCAAACACCATATATATTATCCTGAATCATCATTCCGATATTCAATGAAGAAAATCATATGAAACCAAGACAAATGAATCACTCGATTCTGAATCTTATGATTCCTGATAATCCTTATGGATTCTGCTTGATTTTTCCTGTGCTAATAGATGTAACTTCATTCTGAAAATTTAAAAAATCATTGGGAAAATCTTAGATGCCTTGAGATAATGCTATTTACATTAGTATAACATATCAGTGGGGTACACGTTGTATATCTTATAAATAATACCTTAATACACAAGAATGTGATACAAAGATGCTTATAGTTTCAAATCTTATAATATTGTCAACTTGAATTACTTGTTTATGTGCTTATTACGTATGAATAAATAGTAATCCATGACATGATCCCATATTCTTTGATGTTTATATTGTATCGTTTTTGCTAAAAGATAGCCTGATATGATCCTCTGCACGTGTCTTTGATCAAAAATAGTTTGTGTGAATTCTTGTATATTTTTATAAGAAAAGATCAAAAAGATTTTAAGTTTATTCATAGTTCAATTTTATTCAGAAAAGCCAAAAATATTTATGTTTAACCTTCCTGAATTGTATTTGAATCCTCTTGATTGAATATTTTTAACTTGTTCGTTATTTGACTTGAAAAAACTTCATAAATTTGAGTTGAAAGTTTGCGCACTTAAGGGTTTGTGCGTACTTGTGAGTGCACATGAGGTAAGCCCTGCGTACTTAACAAGTACGCAAGAGTTAAAGCTTGCGCACTTGTAAGTACGCACGAGTTAAAACGTGCGCACTTGCTAAGTACGCACGACCTTTTAGTGTTGAGTATAAAAGGAGGACTTCGAAATTTTCATGGTTTTCACCATATTCAAACCGATTTTTCCCTCTGCAAACTTACTCAAAAAATTCAAGTGTTCCAATCCATCTTTTCGTCCCACTACTAGTTTCATCACCTCATAACATCGATTTGGTGAGATTTTGGGCTTAATCCATCCACAAAAACTCATGACAGTGGACCGATTCTTGACTAAGAAAACCAAAGTTCAATCCGTGATTTTTAGGGCAAATTGGGGGTTGTTTGGGTAACCTATTATCATTAAACATGATTAGATCACATAACTGACCCTTAATCGTCCTTTTTAATCTTCGATTTTGACCTTGTGCATGAAGATGAACCGACAGTGGTTCGGTCGAACAATTTGAGGTCAAATTTGGTCATGTATGGTAGTATTTGGTGTTGTTGTTGGTCCCATAGGTTAGAATCATTGATTCCGACCTAGTGGTGACCCAATACACACCAATTTTTAAACATCAAGTTGGATTTCAAACTTCTGAAATTTTCACCAAGTACGTTTCCTGCGTACTTAACAAGTACGCAAGAAGCACTTCATGCGTACTTGTTAAGTACACAAGAGGAAACTCCTGCGTACTTGCTAAGTACGCAGGACCAACACTTGGAAAAAATTTCTAAGTCTGAAATTCAGTTCAAAGAGTAACTGCTATACTGTGACGTGTTTATCCATTTCCAATGATACGTATTGTTCTGATTATGTTTTCTGTGTGATTTTGCAGATCATGGCTCGGGCGTTTACTAACGAATTCAACCTGTTAGCCAACACAGAACCAGAATGGAAGGGTGCAGCATTGCAGTACAGAGACATAGTTGATTTCTTGAACCGTTCAAGAATCAGCTACGCCATTTCTGCTGACCCGATAGTGTCCAGACCCTACCTCGAGCAATTTTGGGAGACTGTAGAGCATGACTGCACGGTCATGCTATTGCTTTCTCTGAAGATACCATACGAAGGGTCCTTCAATTCAGAGATCTTGCAATCGACCCGACAGCCTATCGAGACTACTTTGTGGACGGCTGTTGGAGACAAAGAATGGGATATGTCGGTGCAAGGGACTATGCTTCATACAAAAAGATGTGGGTATTAGATCAATGGAGATATTTCGCCCACGTCATGATCATGTGCATCTCATCAAGGAAAGCTGGGAAAGATGCCATGGGTCATGACCTTGCAGCAGCCATGGTCGGCCTTTCTCTCAACAAGGGCTACAACTTCTCCCGCTACATCTTTTAGGCCATCAATGACCAGATCAACACAGCGGAGAGGTTTCGGTTCTTGTTATACCCTCGGTTTATGCAACTTTTGATTAATGACGCGTTGCCAAACCTTCCAGCTATAGGGGAGAGACTGCAAGTAAAGCGGGTGGACAAAAGAGTGGTGTTTCCTTATGGGACCGTCGAGATTGTAGGTCCCTCGGGTGTAGCGGATCGTCACATGCAAGTGGGTCTACTAGTCGGACAGGGTGCCCGTGACTAGGTGGAGAGTCTAGCTAAACAAATTAAACCGACAAGAGAAAACACTTTAAACGTTCTTTGTATTATAAACACTTGAAGGTTACAGAGAAAAGCACTGAAATTACAATCTGCGTATTTGCACTAAAGCCTGCGTACTTAACCTCTGTCAACCTATCCTATTTATACAAGACCTGATGCCTGCGCACTTAGCAAGTGCGCAGGGCAAAATGCTCTTGCGTACTTAGCAAGTACGCAAAGTTGTTCTTGCGTACTTGCTAAGTACGCAGGAGCTTTCTCCTGCGCACTTATAAGTGCGCAAAACACTTAGAGAATTTTGCAACATTCAATCTGTAAAAGTAAATACAACTCGATAAACTAATACAAAAAGACTCTTACATACAAAGACATTTACAAACAAGACAAAAACCACCTAAGACTAAGACTCTATCTATCCAGACTGTTTGTCACAGAAAAGTGCTTCAATAAACTCCCCCTTGACAACAGCTCTGGATAATCTTCAGTCTTCGGGCTTCACAGCTTTAGTCTTCACAGCACTTGATCTTCAGCTTCCATCTTCTTCTTGTAATCAAGGCAGAACTTAATTACCTTGTCATATTTAGAAGCAAGGAGCTTTGTCCACTCATCCGTGTAGCCTATGTGGCCCCAGGTGTGGAGACGACGAAGGTGGACATGATGGTGCTGAGGGATCCGACTCGGAAGCGACTGAGTCAGATTCTTCTGATTCCGATGATGCACCGTCGTAGGTACACCCGAGGAGAACGGCTAAGGTAACCCTACCTGAGTCGTCCTCCAAGAGACAGCGACAGTCCTCTAGCAGCGAATATGAGCCAGGCTCTGACTCTGACGCTGACGCTATTGTACAAAGACAAAGAAGGGAAAGCATTAACAAGAACAGGGGCGATAGGCAACAGCCCGCTATCCCCAGTGTGGTGGAGGTTCAGCAGCAAGTACAAGTATCTACTACTAGTCCGGATTCAGCCTCCACCCCACCTTCACAGCAGCTTTACCGTAGGAGGAGGAGGCCACAGGTACAATGTGAAGTGGCCGTCACTACAATCACAGGAGTGATTCCTGTGATAGTGACCCTCCCTACCACAACTACTCAGGTGGCGGTGACTACTCCAATTCTCACGGAGTCCGTCACCATCACCCCTACCATTACCCCAACAATTCTCATCACATCTTCCATCCTAACCACCACAACTGAGCCTTTAAGTCAACCCTTCTACTATGGAGACTTTACATAAGGGTTTGACTTTGATACCATATTCTCTTCCCCTACCCATAATGACGAGGCTTCCTCATCCAGACATCCTGATCCGAATGATGCAAGGATAGATGTTCTGGAAACCCAAGTTGCTGAACTACTGGAGACTACTCGGAAATCTAAAGAGGAGTCTAACGCTCAACAAGCACAGATCAATTCTTTGGTAGATGAAGTCAGAATCCTTCGTAGCCAGAGAACGGGGACTGAGGAACGACTGAAGAACGTAATGGCCCAGAACGAGCTCCTAACCAAGACAAATGAAACGCTTCTGGGTCACGGATTATCATTGGAGCTGAGGTTTGATGCTCAAAGGAAGGATCATGAGCTGATGGTCAAGCTGATTGCTGATTTGACCAATAAGCTTGATGGTCAGGGGGAGAATGAGAAGGAGAAACAGAAAGAGAAAGAGAAGAGGACTACTGGTGATGAGGCGTGTCATCCGATTGACTTGACTAAGGATGATGACAAGGACAAGGATCCCGAAGCCGGTAATCGTGCCCATCTCTGGTGGAGGTGAGCACCAAGCTTTAGCAATCGTGCCCATCTCTGTTGTTCCAATGGCTCAGGGGGAGTCGACTCATCAAGAGGGTGGTGATACCTCTGGTGGTGGTGGTGGTGAGAAAGGAAAGTCAGTGGCTAAAGTACTTAAGGACTTATCTGATGATGAGATCCTATATCTAGAGCCTGACTATTCCAATGAAGCACAGATCGATGCTCTCTTCAATCTAGAAGAAGGAGAGATCGACGCTGGTGACGATTGGGATGATGATGACGAAGATGTTGTGATCGAAATTCCCAAGGGTGACGGGGAAGGAGAGTACGAGCTAGAAGATGGAGAGATCTTTGAATTTCCATCCTTCGATGCTCCGGTCGACACAGGTTCAGTCGAGCAGGCTAGTAATGTAGAAGCCTCGACTGAAGCCTCCCTAGTTGACACTGAACCTGTGGACCCAGAGGCACCGAAAGAAACAGACATGCCTTCTACTTCATCAAAGGGTCCAGCTCCTGTGTGGCAAAAGACGTCTATAATAGACAAACACGGAGCAACAGGGATGATCTTGGCTGTAAGGTTCGAGGAGGACAAGCAGCTGTTCGCTATCAAAAGATCTGGCAGGGTTCAATACTTGAAATCTACCAGTGAAGCATTCAGCTCCTTGCCCAAATACGACCTTGTGAACCTCGCAAACCGAGAGTTGCTGGGTCATTCCAATCACGCAGTGGCGATGGGTTTGTGGGTGGTTCTGCAGCGAGAAGCAAGATCAGGGAAGTTCGAGATGTTCAAGCCTCAAGTGCCCAAGAGAGTCAAGGATAAGCACGTTGTACATCCTGTGACTAAGAAGCACTTAAAGAAATTGGTATACAAGCCAGTGCGATGTGAAACTAAGATTCCCCTGAGCAAGTTATCTCAGGATATTCTTAGTGACATGTGGTACTGGTACGTAGATCCAAAAACGGGCGAGGCTGTGATCATGGGTAAAGGACGTTCAGAGAGCAGGAACATAGTGCCAAAGGAACTGATCATAATATTTGATGAAGTTTGCCTCATCAACTTATCTGTGAAAGATCTAGAGGTACTATCAGAACCCTATTGTGTTTACACGGATGAGTGGAAAAAGCTCCTTGCTTCTAAATATGACAAGGTGATTAAGTTCTGCCTTGATTACAAGAAGAAGATGGAAGCTGAAGATCAAGTTCTGTGAACACTGAAGCTGTGAAGCCCGAAGACTGAAGATTATCCAGAGTTGTTGTCAATGGGGAGTTTGTTGAAGCACTTTCCTGTGACAAACAGTCTGGATAGATAGAGTCTTAGTCTTAGGTTGTTTTTGTCTTGTTTGTAATTGTCTTTGTATGTAAGTGTCTTTTTGTATTAGTTTATCGAGTTGTATTTACTTTTACATATTGAATGTTGCAAAATTCTCTAAGTGTTTTGCGCACTTATAAGTGCGCAAGAGAAAACTCCTGCGTACTTAGCAAGTATGCAAGAACAACTTTGCGTACTTGCTAAGTACGCAAGAGCATTTTGCCCTGCGCACTTGCTAAGTTCGTAGGCATCAGGTCTTGTATAAATAGGAGAGGTTGACAGAGGTTAAGTACGCAGGCTTTAGTGCAAATACGCAAATTGTAATTTCAGTGCTTTTCTCTGTAACCTTCAAGTGTTTATAATACAAAGAACATTTAAAGTGTTTTCTCTTGTCGGTTTACTTTGTTTAGCTAGTCTCTCCACCTAGTCACGGGCATTCCGCACCCGGTCCGACTAGTAGACCCACTTGCATGTGACGATCCGCTACACCCGAGGGACCTACAATCTCGACGGTCCCATAAGAAAAAACCTCCTTAACTGTGTAGGGACCCATCCATTGGGACTTCAACTTGCCGGGAAACAATCGCAACCTAGAGTTGTAAAGCAACAAACGACCACCCACTAGGAATTCCTTCTTGTCCTTCAAGCGTCGGTCATGTAAACTCTTAGTGCGCTCCTTGTAGATCGTGGAACAGGTGCCGAAGGGCTGCATGATCGGTGAATACAATGGTCTTTGATAGGACGAGATAAGACCGGAATTTATCAGCGAAGACAACAGCTAGGAGCTCCTTCTCTGTCATGGTGTAATGCTCCTGTGCGTCATTGAGCGTCTTGCTCGCATAATAAATCGGGTGAAACTGCTTCTCTCTCCTCTGTCCTAAGACTGCCCCAACAGCGAAGTCACTCACGTCACACATGATCTCAAATGGCAGCTTCCAATCAGGAGCCACCATGATAGGGACATTCACCAACTTCTCCTTCAACAGATCGAATACACTGAGGCATTCGTCGGAGAAGACGAACTCTCCAAATGGTCTTTCCGAGTAGCATCATTGAGTTTGCGGTAATCGATGCAAACTCTCCAACCGGTGACTGTACGAGTAGGAATCAGCTCATTCCTCTCGTTGGTGATGACAGTCATGCCTCCCTTCTTAGGGACAACCTGAACCGGGCTAACCCAAGGTGAATCGGAGATGGGATAAATCAAACCAGCATCCAGTAACTTAATCACTTCCTTCTTCACTACCTCCAGTAACTCATTCACCAAATGGTCTTTCCGAGTAGCATCATTGAGTTTGCGGTAATCGATGCAAACTCTCCAACCGGTGACTGTACGAGTAGGAATCAGCTCATTCCTCTCGTTGGTGATGACAGTCATGCCTCCCTTCTTAGGGACAACCTGAACCGGGCTAACCCAAGGTGAATCGGAGATGGGATAAATCAAACCAGCATCCAGTAACTTAATCACTTCCTTCTTCACTACCTCCTTCATGTTCGGTTTGAACCTCCTTTGGTGCTGCACAATGGGCTTGTAGTCATCCTCCATAAGGATCTTATGGGTACAGAAAGAGGGATTAATTCCCTTAATGTCCATAATCCTCCATGCAATAGCCTGCTTGTGCTGCTTCAGCACCTCCAGTAGCCTCTCCTTCTCATCACTCGTCAAATCAGAGGCGATAATGACAGGTAATCGAGACTCACCATCTAAAAAGGCATACTCTAAATGGCAACAGGTGGTGGGTCCTCAATAAAAGGCCGCTCAATCGGCTCAGACTCTCTATCAACCATCGCAAAAACCGCTGAACACTGGGGAAACTCATAGCTCTCCTGGCTATGCAACTGCTCATCAAACTGATCCTCACCAACTGGATCAAATGTCTCCCCTCCTATAATCTGGGTGTCCAAGGACTCCTCCTCAGCTGTGTCCTGGAGATGATCACTCACAAAAGAATAAATAGCCTCAACAAAGTAAAGTGAATCATCTTGATTCTGGGTGTGCTGCATGGATCACCCCACATCAAATGTCACTTCCTCTTCATCCACCCTCAATGTAAGCCTCCCTGGATACACATCAATCAGGGCCTTGGCAGTGGCCAGGAACGGTCGACCTAGGATAATAGGGACATTCTTGTCCTCATCCATGTCCAGAATCACAAAGTCTGCAGGAAACAAAAAACGATCAACCTTAACCAACATATTCTCCACTATCCCTCGCGGATACTTGACCGAGCGATCGGCCAGCTGGATACTCATGTGTGTCGGTGTTGGTTCTCCCAACTCAAGCTTAGCAAAGACCGCATATGGCATGAGGTTAATACTAGCACCAAGGTCAGTTAAGGCGTTGCTAACCGACAAGCTACCTATCAAGCAGGGGATGGTAAAACTCCCCGGATATCGTCTCTTCTCTGGTAGCTTGTTCTGAATCACCGCTGAACACTCCTCATTCAGCGTCACCTGAGACAACTCCTTCAATTTCCTCTTATTCGTGAGGATATCTTTCAAGTATCTCGCATACTTAGGCATCTGAGCTAGAGCCTCCACAAATGGCAAGTTGATATGCAACTGCTTAAATAACCCTAAAAACTTACCATACTGCTCCTCCATCTTTTGCTTCTTCAATCTGCCTGGGTATGGAACGGATCGAAGCTTTCTGATTCCCCAACTCAGTCTCATGCGTGTGGAAACGCTCCTCCATGTACCGGTTCTGCTTCTATGCCAACTGATTCTGACTTTCTGAGTTGGCAAGTAGTCGTGCAACCATGTCCTCTAAACTGGATATACCCTCAGGTGCGGGTGGTGGACCGCTACTAGAATCTTGGCCTTGAAACTGGCCCTGCTGAGGTCGAAACTGGGAACTCTGTCCCTGAGACTGGTGGGACTGATGCTGGAATGGGGGGCGCTGAGTGAATCCGGGTGGTTGCTGGCTATTGTTGCCAGACTTCCAACTGAAATTTGGGTGATTCCTCCACCCCGGATTATATGTGTTGTTGTAGGGATTATTCTGGGGACGATTCTGGTTGGACATGAAAACAACCTGCTCGTGGGCCCCTTAATTCCCAACCTGACAAGTACCTATGGGATGCGCCCCACCACAAAACTCACACAAGGACTGGGCCTTGTGGACGTGCATCTGATCAATCTTGGTGGAAAGTGCTTCCACCTGGGCATCTAAAGAGGTAATTCCATCCACTTGATGGACACCCTGCCTCTGAGTTCTCGCTCGGGAAGTATGCTAAGTGTAGCTCTTTGATGCCACCTTCTCTAGCAAGTCATACGCTTCCTGGGGTGTCTTCGTTCCAATGTCTCCACCCGCGTATGCGTCGATCGGCTGCTTCCCAGTCATCTCTAGACCATTGTAAAACGTCTCACACTGCTGCCACTTCGACAATCCATAGTGGGGAACCTTCCTCATCAGTTCCTTGAATCTCTCCCACGCCTCATAGATCGTCTCCCCGTCGTCCTGCTGGAAAGAAAGAATCATAGCCCTCAACTTTGATGTTTTCTCCGAAGGGAAGTACTTTTCTAAGAATTTAGCAGCCATCTGGTCTCAAGTACTAATGGACATAGGGGGAAGTGACAATAACCAAGCCTTGGCTCGATCCCGTAAGGAAAACGGGAACAACCGGAGCCGAATTGCATCGTCGGTAGCGTCATGAATTTTGAAAGTGGCGCAAATCTCTAAGAAACCAGCCAAATGAGTATTAGGATCCTCGTGATCCTTGCCATCGAACTGACACATGTTCTGCACCATCTGTATAATGCTGGATTTGATCTCGAACTGGTGTGCTCCAACCGTCGGCCTATTGATGCTCGACTCCAAACCCTCAAGTGTCGGTTTGCCAAAATCTGAAAGCGTCCGACCCGCATCCTCGTTCGCCATCTCCTCTACCTCGTCAACAACAACCTCGTCAACAACAACCTCGACAAACTCGAGTAACCGGGCCACAAATCAGGAACGGGCTCGCAATCTCCGATGAAGATCACTCTTCGCTTCTGAAGACGGCTCAGGAACCTCCTCGACGGGAGTTGAGAACATACACGATCTGCACGACAAGTTAGATTTAAATATGCGAAACTAGGACAAAGAAAACACAAGTTAGACAAAAACAAAAATAAAATAAAATAAAAATGAAAATAAAAATGAAAAATAAAATGGGATAAAAACCAAGATGTATATATATACAAATGAAGCTAAAAATAACAAGTAAAATGCAAAAATATCTATACACACAAAATTGCAAAATAACAAACAAGGAAACACGATATTCACAAAAAATTATATACTAAATGACTAAAAATTAATTCCAATCGTTCTCGCAAAACTGTGTCCCCGACAACGGCGTCAAAAACTTGATGCGTTTAAACTATATATATATATTTTTATAAGTATTTTTCACACAATATGAGTTTTAAAAAGGGTTTTCACCAAAGACTAATCACACACACATCGGGCAGTGTACCCGTCGGATAGCAATATAGTAAAGGTAAGGACCGGATATCAATCTGTGGACACTGTGGAATGCGATAATAAACCGGGACTAAAATTCAATCAAGTATGGGTAAAAGATATTTAAGTTGATTTTTAATTAAACTAATATGTAAATATATAAACTAAGCTAAAATCACAAATCAAACAATCAAGGAGAAAATATCACTTCGGTGTCGAATCCATCTAGAATACATTCAACACACTCATAGAAACATGGCAAATACACGATACATAAATTGACTAAATTCTCGTCAAAGATATCTAATCAAATGACCATTCGGAAAGCTAGAATGAATTACACAAACCAACCACCTAAAGTCATACAATGAAGTCCACGTGTTTAATAATCATGTCAATGTTTATAAAGATTGAACTAGCTTCCGATTATGGTACACTAATCCAACAACTAGTTGGAAAGATAATATGAACAACACACTATCCACCTCAAGTTGATTAAATTAGACAACAATATGCATTTCTCCAACATACAATGTTCATATAAAGGTTATATAAATTAGGAGGATGTGTCAACAATTCCTAGATAAACATAATACTAAATATGACACATCATAACAAATACTCTGTCTTTCCAAACATAAGCATAAGGTTATACATACAAATATAATGATTCATAAACAAGACTTCATTCACCATTCCTAGTCAAATGCCATAAACTAGTATAAATGCATACACCAATCCATGAATATAAGCATAAACCACAAGTTTTCCAACATAATATGGCATACACAAATACAAGTCTTATAAACAACTCAAAATACTTGAATACATAATTTCATCAAAGAATAATCATACAGTTGTCATAACATTAACACAATAATTGCCAATAATCCATGAATGTTGTCAAATGTATCTAAACTTCATCTAAACCAAAGTGAACAAGAGTTTTAGCTCATCATGAGCACCTAAATTACAAATAAGCAGGGAAAAATAGTGAGAAACATGATATGAAAACAACAATCAAACCACTCCTCCAAGCCTAGATGTTGTTGTTGATGTATGGTGATCCTCTTGATGTTGTATCCTCTCCAAGAAACTTGAAATATGGCTGGAACAAAGAAAACACGAGCTGGAACAGTGGGTTTTTCTCCTGGGTTGCTGAATGTCTAAATAAGAATTAAGTTCTGTTTAAATAGAAAAGGGGAGGCACGACTGTGCCAGGAGAGAGGGCACGACCGTGCCTGATACAAAGGCGCGGTAGTGTCTAGGTCTTGGCACGACCGTGTGACAGAGGTTTGACCGATCCGTAGCTTCCATTGGGTACCACTGATCGAGGACGTACGACTGTTCAGAATCACGAGGCGACACGCGACCGTGGGGGGCGAAGGCACGGCTGTGCCTTGGATTTTGGCTTGGCGCGGTCGTGCAAGATGTGGGCGTGACAGTGCCTAGGGTTTGCGATCTTGGCACGACCGTTCCAAATAGGGGCACGACCGTGCCTCCATCACAGAAACCTTAAAACTTTACTTTTTATCCGGGAATCCTCATGTTTGTTCACCAAGCTTCACAAAAACCTACAAAACAGGAAATAAAGCAAATAAGTGTCTAAACATTGAATATAACCAAGAATTGATCATTAAATGAGCGAAGTTTTGTACCAAAAAGATGTGTAAATACTAACACATCATGTACCCACGAAAAGGATTCATAGGAAAAAGAGGTGGGTCACAAGGGACACACTAAGGTACTCAGTATTTCCTTAGTCAGAATCCTTCATGGACTTACACCTACTCTTCCAGCCATCATGTAGCATTGACATTATTATTTGAACTCATGGTTATGGTGAGAATCATGAGGGATTTTGTCTTGTGGCTCAAGGGTGTGTTTCATCTATTCAAGCGACTTCCTTTCCTTGGGTGGTGGGGTCTATGGGTTTAAATCATTTGTAAATGATAATAAAGGTGATAAAATTTTCAGGGCAACAGGATGAAGGGGTATAGTTGACTTAAAGATGATTAAGTGTAAGTATCAAATAGAAGGTTTAGACTAGTGTACCAAATTATAATAATTAAGTGAATGATGTTTAGATTGCATTCACCTGGCATATAACCAAATGGATGATGTGACAAATCAAAGTGATTCAAGTTCTTATACTTTCAAGAAGACATGCTTTAGCCTACAGGTGAACACTCACTTCGGGAATTCCCACGAAAGCGTACGGATGCATCGGTTGATTTAGATTTATATGAAATGTTTTCCTAGACAGAAGGCCCAAAGTACAGGCATTTATCCTTTCGGATTGCACATGTTCTCTACTAATATTCAGAACCCAAAATTTTGACGGGATTTAAAAATTTTAATGTATGTCAAAACTTAGGATAGCATTTAGTGATATCAAATAGGTATTGGGCAAACAGTTCAAAAAGTGTAGCAAATAAGGTATAACAGGAGTAGTAGTTTTTGTAAACATGTTGGTTATCAAGTAACATAGCACATAAGATAATTCATGTAATGCACTACGGCATTTATCCTTCCGGATTGCACATGTTCTCTACTAATTTTCAGAACCCAAAACTTTGACGGGATTTGAAAATTTTAATGTATGTCAAAACTTAGGATAGCATTTAGTGATATCAAATAGGTATTGGGCGAACAGTTCAAAAAGTGTAGCAAATAAGGTATCACAGGAGTAGTATTTTTCGTAAACATGTAGGTTATCAAGTAACATAGCACATAAGATTTACTCGAGTAATGCACTAGATAATATGAAGGATAATTACACCAAGGTACCCTAAGGTTATGGACTATAGACTAAGAATATGTTTCAAGTAATCCATGTAGATTCAAATAGTTTCATGTAGTCCTTAGAATGTTGTAGTTCATGTAATTGCTTCATGTAAGCAGAAGTAGATAGATATAGGTAAGTATGTGTATAAATGAGTATAAAGTGGAGTTCATAATAAAAGACACAAGTTAAACTCATGTTTGGGGACTCCTAGGTTATAGTCTAGATCATGTGTGTCTAATAAACTAATTACCTGTAACCATGGCTCTGATATCAATCTGTCACACCCCGGCCGGTGACGGATTATACGCCAGGGCTGACGCGGTTGTTCATAAGCACATGATCATCTACTAGTAAGTGATAATATTTATTCAACATAATTAAAGCATCCGTTACAAATAGAATTGGAAAACAAAGAGTTCAAACATAACATAATTAAATTAATTTGAAACTAGGTCCATGTCCTATGTGATCAAGTAGTGTCCTCAAACAGGTGCACCTGAAACATGTGAGTAAATGTCAACAACAAGTAGTTAGTGAGTAACATAGGTTTTGAAACCAAGGAAAGTTAAGTATAGATTTATAATTCAATATGTTCAAAGCATGTCTAAAACATATATGTGAAAACATACAAGGTTCCAAGCGTACAATTCAATCCTGTAATAGAAAACTAGTTACGCAATCCCACTGGTTGCCATTTAAAAAAAAAGGGAGCAAGCAGATACTCCAAGTTATAGTTTATACCCAACAAAACCCGCCAAGGTCATGTCGTAAGTTATAGTTTCGGATTCCCCTATAAATGATCATGTTAGGTACTCCCTTAGGCTTGGGCTGCAAGTTAATGAATGTACTGACATGAACACGTGTAATGGTCATCAAGTAGTTTAAGACATAAAACATAAAGACCTTAGCATAAGAACAAATGTATTGAATTGTGTTAGAAAAATAGTTATTGGCATGTTGCACCCCAAAAAGTAAGAATAGTAAAAAGGGGCTATGTACACTCACATTGGATTTGTAGCTTGAAATCACAAGTACGGGTAGTTGCACAAGTTGTTTAGCTAACCACAAGGTTAACCTATGTTTGAATATTTATAAATATCTGTATCAATGACAATGCTACAAGGACTGATGTATAAAGGAATTGGGTTTGTGTATTTGTTTGTAGGGTAGGTTAGTCAATGGGAAGTTGATTACGTGTGTGTGTGTATATATATATATATAAATTTTCTTTAGGAATAAACGAATAAGTGTTTAATAATATTTAGTTGAATATGTAGATAATTAAAATGTTCAATTAGTTAAATGGCTAGATTAGCTCTTCATTAATTAAAATAAATAATAAGGAGAATATAAGTTATATAAAATAATCGTGTTTAAAAGTACCTCATAGGGGTTGTAAATATATAATTATACATTATTAGGGTTTTAAATCCCTAAAAATGGTTAAATAATTGTTTCTATTTGATAGGTTAATTATTTGGTTCTTAGAATTTTCCCGAGTCTTAGGGGGGTTTATAAAATAATTTTTATAAAGCAAAAGTGTGTTAAAAATGTAGTTTAAAAATGAAAACTGGCCACGGGACTCGAACCCGGGTCTATTCTGTAAAAGGCAAGTGAACCAACACTGGACCAGTGGTCCGATAGTGGTATTAGTATCTGTTTGGAAGGTTTTAAACCAAAGGAGCGAGGGAATCGGGTCCAGGGGCTCGCAAAAGGGAAAAATGAGGTGTGGGGCTGGGATCAAACCCGCGACCTCATCCCTGTATGTCGAACGCTTTAACCAGTGGACTTGGGCCTATGCCTTGGTTATTTAACAGACGTGAAATGGTTTTAACACCCAACCCTGGTTCATCTTCTTCCCTAAATGTCCCTAATATGAACCCTAACTTCAAATCCACACGATTCGTCCCTAATCGAACACGAAACCATAGGGCTTTCGTACTTTGGATCAAAGGGAAACTATTGAAACAAAAATTACATGCATTGGTTACGAATTGAGGGAGAACGACCACGAGGCCGATGACGGAATTCCTTGAGTTCGCCGGAGTTTTAGAGGAGAAATGCGACGATTACAGAGATGTAGAAAGTTCTTGGCGAATGTTAGGATGGTGTGGGTTCCTTTTTTATACGCCAATTTTATGTTAAATGCTTACATTGAATTCACAATGATTGAGGACGGTTACGAGACGATTAGACTTAAATTCTTTAATTATCGATGTAATTAGTTCGTTATGAACGGTCCTATCTGTCGTATGATTGATTATACATGATTAAACGAAGTTAAAACACACGAATTTATGAAATAGGATTCAAATTTGAGAAGAAATCGTCCCTGTTGACTTTCCTGAGTCAAACATGGCGATTTTGAGGGTTCAAAACTAAATGAAGTCAAAATTGAGAGGTCCAATGCATTCAAAGGGGTTCAATGGTTCAAGGGGATTCAAACCAACTTGTTTTCTTTGTGTTTATAAAATAAATGTGGTTTTTGTTTCTTATAAAATTATAAGTTTTGAAATGTTTTATAAAATTGTCAAATATATATTTTTCTATAAAGTTTATAAAACTGAACAATATTTGTTTAATTATAGATATTTTGATGAAGTTAAATTCTTAATTCTCTATAATTTTACTAATTGTATAAATATCCATTTAACATGATTAAGTGTACACTTATTTGTAACAAAAGATATAAATACATCATTAAAGCTCATAAGTATTATTTTTATAAAATGAAAAAGTTGTATGATTGATTTCTTTAGTATGATTCAATACATGTATATATATTCTTATCTATATATTCGTACACCTAAATACATAGGTGTATGATAAGAAAGCATATACCATGTAGATACATGGTTAAAAAGATTCATATGTTTACTTGTGTATATATGTAGATATGTTTACATATCTTATGGAAAAATATTATGAAATGCGGGGCTTGGAAATTTGAATTGCTATGAGTTTAAAATAATAATTAATGCGACATAATATGTTTGAACAAGCACTAGATTTAAATGGTGTGTTATACTATAATGTAAATAATAAAAAAACAAAACAAATGGCCAGAAAAATCATGGATGTTACATGTACAAGCTGGATAAAGCACATTATGGTTTTCATCAAGCACCTAGGGCATGATATGAGACTTTATCAAAACATTTACTGTCCAATGGCTTCGACCGTGGACAAATTGACTCGACTCTCTTCACACGGAAAGCAGGAGGTGATATTCTACTTGTGCAAGTTTATGTCGACGACATTATCTTTGGGTCTACCAATGAAGAGATGTGTAGGGATATCGAAAGGGTGATGAAGTCCAAGTTTGAAATGAGCAACATGGAAGAACTGTCATTTTTTCTGGGTTTGCAAGTCAGTCAAAGGGAGGATGGTATTTATCTACATCAAACTAAGTATATACAGGATATTTTGTCAAAATACAAAATGAATGATTGTAGTACTTATGGTACACCGATCCCAGTCAATCATGGTATGCATCCAAACAAAGATGGAAATGATGTGGATTGTAAATTGTACCGTGGGATGATCGGATCTCTTATGTATTTCATAGCTTCAAGGCTCGACATTATGTTTGTCGTCTGCTTGTGCTCGAGGTTCCAGTCACAACCGAAAGAATCTCATATGATAGTTGTAAAGAGGATTTTCAGATACCTGAAGGGGAAACCTCGATTGGGTCTTTGGTACTCTAAGAAGCAGTCATTTGAATTCAAAGCCTATACCGATTCTGATTATGGAGATTGTAACCTCGATAAGAAATCAACTTCAGGTGGATGTCAATTCTTAGGAGATAGGCTGGTCTCCTGGCAGTGTAAGAAGCAGTCAACGGTTTCTGTCTCAACATGTAAAGCAGAGTACATTGATGCCGCGAGCTGTTGTTCTCAGATATTGTGGATTCAACAGCAATTGAGAGATTATGGCTTGAACTACACTGGACCCCCTTATTCATTGACAACAATGCCACCATGTCTATCACAAATAACCTGGTGAAACATTTCAAAACTAAACACACTGAGATTCGTCACCATTTCATCCGTGATTGTGTTGAAAAGCGCTTGGTTGAACTTGTAAAAGTTCAAACGTATGACCACTTTGCTACCTTTTCACTAAGGCGTTTGATCATACCCGTTTTGAACATCTTGTCAACATGATAGT